>JBBBVM010000648.1:1200000-1800000 GCA_037355625.1 Petunia x hybrida
CCAAACGAGGTCTGATTTAGCTCAAATTTTACAGACAGGTCCTAATGGACCTTACGAATATTTTAAAATTTTCGGCACGCCAATCGGAGTCCTAACTTCCGAAACGACTGACCGAGGTCGTTTCACCATAAAACCTCATTCTTTTTACAGATTGCTCTGTTCAAGAGAAGATTCAATGTAAGATTTCTTTAAGTTGCAAGGGTAAAGTTCTCTGCAACTATTGCCAAGAGTTTAAGCTCTGGTGCAATCAACACCCTACATACGCTTCTTGCCTATTGCCAAGACTCTATGGCTTGTTGCAAGTGCCAACTTGCAAAGAAAGTCTCTGCAACCCTTGGCTTATAGCTAAGAGTTTAAGCTCTGGTGCAATGGGCACCTGGGAGAGACTTCTTGGCTATTGCTAAGACTTTAAGCTCTCTTGCACTGGCCAACTTCAGGAAAAAAATCTGTCAAGACTTTAAGTTTTGCTGCAAAGGAAAACTTACACTGAAAATCTCTAAAGTATTGGCAATAGCCAAGACATTAAACTCTACTGCAATGGGAGGCTTGTAGAGACTTATTGCCTATTGCCAAGACTTTAAGCCCTGTTTCCATGGTCTCTACAACTACAGAAAAAGTCTCTACAACTATTGCCAATATTTAAACTCCAGCAGAAGGGGCAACTTGTACAAATAGTCCCTGCAAGTATTGACAATTGCCAGGACTTTAAACTCTAGTTAAAGGAGCAACTTGTACAAATAGTCTCTGCAAGTATTGGCAATTGCCAAGACTTTTACCTATATTGCAGTGCAAAACTTGCAGAGAAAGTCTCTGCAACTATTGGCAATAGCCAAGATTTTAAGTTCTGCTGCAAGGGTCCTTACACTAAAAATCTCTAAGAGTATTGGCAATTGCCAAGACTTCTACCTCTACTGCAGTGAACAAGTTCGAGACAGAGTCTCTACAACTCTTGGCAATAGCCAAGACTCTAAGTTTTGGTGGAAGCGACAACTTACACGGAACATCTCTGCAAGTATTGGCAATAGCCAAGACTTTAAACTCTACTGCAATAAGCAACTTGCAGAGAAAGTCTATGCAACTCTTGGCCATTATCAAGATTTTAAGCTCTATGCAAAACATGAATATCTAATAGTCATAGGCAATAAAAACCTTCAAATCACTGGAATCAAGCAAACGCAAGAAAAAAAATCCACAGGAACCTCAAACTTAATTAACATTCATAGATCGAAATGGAAAAAACTAACAGATAAATATATAAACAATAAGTATAAAAAGGTAACAGGAACAAATATACGAAAAAGAGAGAATAAAAAATCCCAAATTTTCAGCACACAAAGAAGAAAAAAGGAGGCCAAGAATGGGGAAAAAGAGAAGAAAACCTGTTGCGTGAATTAAATACAGTTGGGGGCAAAATAGTCCTTTCATAAAGGGGGTATGATGTGGAGGGCATTTACTTAAAATATTTGTAAGTGGGGGCAATTAGGTAAGACCATGTCATATTGAGGACACTGGGTGAAATTTTTTGAAACTAATAAGCATCTATACATGGAGGTGGTCTTTGCAAATGACATTCCACCAGCCACGGCCCAAAATATTAGTGCATTGGGAGAGTTCATAGGATACTTGAGCACATCATTTAAGTTTAAGCCTCGATAAGAAAACGTCTATAAATAAGTTTTGTGCTAGAAATTTTGAAGTCGAAGATGATGGAACGACATAAACTTGGTGGCCTTACAACAAGTTACGACGACCCATTAGGAGTTTGATCAAATTGGTCACGAATCTGCAGCAATTTATGACGATCCTTTAGGAATTCGTTCAGTTTGTTGTGTTCACCAACTCGTTTTTTTGCTTAAAGTTGCTTCAAGTTTATGCGAATCAACTTCAAATGACTTCAAATTTGATATCGAATATTCTAATATCAATCATAACAATTTTCAATTGTTACTTTCAACCTTAACCTTCAAATTTCAATAGATTCACTTTGTCTATTTTCAATAATCAAGATCAATAAAGTCCACCAATAATAATTTTCAAGTTACTTCAACCAAACCAAGTATAAAATAACCATAAATAACCAAACCAAATATAAAATAACCATAAATAAACAATGAGTTGTGTTAATTGAATTAAGGAGTTAGAAAGAGAAGGAAAAGAAGTAAAGAAAGAGGACATGAGAATTTCTAGTGAGAAGGCTAAAACTTTGTGAGTTTTTCTAATGGGGCCAAAAAGGTAACGAGTGGCCACCTAGTGCATTAGGCAAAAAGAACAACACCTAAATGATGAAATGATCAAAGAGTTGCGTGACACAAACCAGATGTTAATAAGATGTATCGATGAAGCAAGTGGATTTACAGGCATCATCTTCAACATTCATTATATCACCATATGACAATCAAGATTTTGAGAGTAATAATGATGACACTGACACTAGAAAATTGAATAAATATGACTGTGATTAAGATTGAGATAGTTGTAGCGTGTTTAGGATTTACAGTTGAGACACTTTAGTTTTTTTTTTTTCATTCAATAATTATACATTATTACTGTTAGGGTGAAGAATTACATATTTTTCTATGTTGTTATTATTTATTTTAGATTTATTTAGAATGATATCTTGAATCACATTAATGTTATATGGTGATTTACCTAGTGATTTACTTTCCAGTTGTTAACTGGGGATTCTTATGGGAACTACTTGCATTTTTTTCAGTGGAATTTTCCTGCCTAAATATCTTATGGCGGCTTTACTTGGGGTTTTCCTATAGGAATTAGAGTAGAAGGTTAGGCAGAAAGCGATTGGTTGTTGTCATTCTAGCTTTAGTATTCCTAAGCATAGTGGTTTTATTTTATCTTGAGTCCTTATCTGCGTACATCTCACCGTCCCCAGACTCCATTTGTGGAATTATACTGGGTATATTGTTGTTGTTGTTGTTGTTCCTATAGGAATGTTCCTTCAGGATAGAAATACCCACGAAATATTCCTATTTGTCCGCAAATTTTCATGTAAGTATTCTTCCAAATTTACTTGGGATTTTTCATGGGAAATTTCTTAGGGATTTTTCATGGGAAAAGCTCAAAGAAAATTCCTTTTGTTCACAAATTTTTACCGATATTTTCTTGCAAATTTAATATTTCTTGCGGTAAAATCCGCAAGAAACTTACATACGAATATATAATTTTCAGGTAATGTAACTGAAACGACCTCGGTTAGTCATTTCGGAAGTTAGGACTCCGATTGGCTTGTCGATAATTTTAAAATGTTCGTAATATCAATTGGGACTTATCTGTAAAATTTGAGCTAAATCAGACATCGTTTGGTAGGCATCGGAAGAAGGTTTCAATTTTTATTGTCAATAAATATTAAAAAGGAATTTTCGAGCTCGGTTTTGCCGAATGAGCTCCGATTCGAAATCCGAAAGCTCTGTTAGGTTCGTATGATTATTTGTGATTTTTGTAAACTTTCAAAAGTGAATTTCGATGTCGTTCGGCTAGTTTCCGCTAAAATGCCGAAATTTAAATAATTTGACTTCTTTTCATTTAAATTCGCATATTGAGTTTCGGGAGTGCTATTTGAAATCCGCCTTCGCGAGTATGTTACATATATTTTGTATAACTTGTATGCAAAAGTTGGAATTATTTCGAATATCGTAGGGTACCGTTTTAATTTTTACCGTACCAGCGAATTTTAAAAGAAAAAAAGAAAAAAAAAAGGGGAAAAGACAAAAGTTAAAAGTTAGGCGGTGTTATGTTAGTAGTAGATAGAAACATAAGCGAAATGAACTGAAATGGAGAGAAAACGAGAAATGGAACAAAGACGAGAACAAAAGCAGAGAAAGGAAAAAAAATGCCAGAAAATGAAAAAAAGAGCTGGAGAAAAATAGTATTTTCACCCCAGAACATTCAGGTAATGATCTTAATATATTATTTGAGTTTATTACGTATGTTTGAATATATTTTTACGGTAAAAATAGGGATATTAGACATCGCCCTAATGACGTAAATTGATAGTTTAAAGGGTCAAATGGACCCCGATAATGGAATTGATTATATATTCATACTCAGTGAATTATGGGCAACTTATAAATGTAATTGATTTGGGTTTGGTTATGTGGCCTTAAACCCTGTATATAGGCCTGGCCCGCGTATTGCGTATGCGAATAGGGTATCAGGTTCTTAACCAGATTGCCCTAAGATGTGAGGAATGAAGCCTTTAGCCTAATTTGATATATTTTTCTGCTTATTGAATAGAGTGGGATCGTTTGGCAATGAAACCAAAGGACAAGCGGTTATTGAGTGGATGTACTAACTTTGTAACAAGGTAAGTGTTTATATCCATTTCTTTGGAGGCACCTGGCCTCATGAATTTTCTACCATGTGTTCCTTACGTGTGTAGCTGCCGATAAGCGTAATCATTACGCCTTAGCTTTGGATTTATATTCTATATTATATGTTATGTCCTGTTATTGGTATTGCATTGAGAATCTGAGTATTGTACTTTGGCTGTGAGTTGGTATATACTTTCCAGCTGTCGATGAGAGTCCCGCGCTGGTGATGGGTTATTATTGCATCATGTTGCATTCATATGCACATTGCATCATATTGAGGGTAGGAGGATTCCGCCCTCGGAGCAGGAGGATTCCGCTCCATTGCATCATATTGAGGGTAGGAGAATTCCGCCCTCGGAGCAGGAGGATTCCGCTCCATTGCATCATATTGAGGGTAGGAGGATTCCGCCCTCGGAGCAGGAGGATTCCGCTCCATTGCATCATATTGAGGGTAGGAGGATTCCGCCCTCGGAGCAGGAGGATTCCGCTCCATCTATTTGGCACATGTGACACCATTGCATCATACCGCATTCATCCCATTTCATTGCACCGCGTGCTGACTATTGTGTGACTATCGTGTTGTGTTTTATATATGCGGTATGTATACCATGTTGTGAACGTATCTCAGTTTGCCTATATATTTCTGGCTTGTATCCCGGGTTGCACGTCGCGACAATATAAATACATGGATCGGATCGGGTTGCACGCCGCAACAGTGTAAATATACGAATCGGGTTGCACGCCGCAACAGTATGAATATATGGATCGGGTTGCACGCCGCAACAGGATGTATTTGTGATTGTCGACATGTTCAGGATATCTATATGTTTTGTCTACCTTATGTCCCTGGCTGTTTATGATTCCATACGTGTTTTCAGATATTATTTGGCTTTGCCTGTTTATAGTTCAAATAAGATGGATTTAGTTTATCTGTGTTTCTTCTCCCTGGCTAGCTATCCTATTCTTTGAGGTGGCTAGTCTGCCCCACTTATTGAGTCCTTTTGACTCACCCTTGTTTGTTGTTTGTTTCTTGTCTATCTATTTCGTTTCGGCAGGTTCGCTCCAGGATTGAGTTGGCCACGTTGTGAAGGAGCGGAAACGACCTCAGTTGTCAGGGTGAGCCAGCTTTTATTCCGGATGGCCACCAATTTATTGGTTATTATTTCAGCTGCATTTTGCTCCCTTCAGGAGGTATTTGTCTTCTTTTGTACTCTTAGATGTCTAGTCTGGATAGCTACCTAGTATGTTGGGTAGTCAGCTGTAACTTTCTTTCATACAGTTTGTAGGTGTCAATATGTCGGTGTGTTTTTTTTAGTCCTGTCTTTATTTATGAATTGTTATATTTATTTTCCTAATTTAATTTGTAAGGGTTCGCATGACGGGTCTAGGGGAGGATGTCGGGTGCCCGCACGGCCTAACCGGATTTCGGGTCGTGTCAGTTGGTATCAGAGCTCAGTTTAGAGTCTATCCAGACTAAGACAGTGTCTAGTAGAGTCTCGCTGATGGGTACGTAGACGTCCGTACTTATCTACGAGAGGCTATGATGGCATCTATGAAGTTTCACTTCCTTCTTTTCTAATCGTGCGTCGGTCTAGGATGCAAAAGTATTTTCGTTAATTCGATCTTGGTAAGTGTGAATCCTCGTGTGACAAATCAGCAAACAGTATGAATTCAAGACGAAGCAGTCTGGCCTGGGGTAAGTACTGACGAATCTCCGAGAGTTTTTGATCCTGCTGACGATTTAGTTACGAAGGTCCCAGCTGTACGAGCTCGCGATGGGTAAGGGAGCAGGGCCTTGTAGTTCCCCTGACTCTCTACGATGCTTTTGCGAGAATCTTGGCGACGCAGATACCGCAAGAACCTATTATTCGCTGGACAGCCTATCAGGTTGCCGCATGTGCAGACGTTCGGTCTCAGGGAGCTTCTATTCCAGTTCTTAATATTGCCGCAGTAAAGTATGTTCCGAAGGCAGCATGTGTTGTGCCTCTAGTTATTCTGGCTGATTAGCTAGCCCGAGTAATGGTTCGGTCCGAGTGCCTAAAGAGGTTGCATTATTTTACTCGGTTGAACCTTCCGATATTCTTAAGCAATGCATCAGATAAACCCCGTGAATTTTTTTAAAAAAATAATGTCAGGGTATTTGTATCCTTCAGGCTCTTGATTATATCAAGTGGTATGCTGTTGATTATTATTCTTTCCAGTTTCAGGGTCCAGCCTTGAATTTGGGGGCCGCTCTCTTATTAGTTAACTTGATTCGGTTTTTCTTCTAGATTCGTGGAAAAGTTCCTTTCGAGTAGCGAACGAGATGAAAAGTGTTACCAGTTCGAGTGGATTTGACAGGGTAGCCTGTTGGTTTCAGAATATAAGATTGAATTCTATAGAATGACTGGATATGCATTAGAACTAGTTCATGACCCTTTCGAGAGATTCAGAGATTTATTGATGACCTTTATTTTTCCTTGAAGTCCCAGATGGCTCGAGAAATTGAGGTCTGGATTTTATTTGATGTTGTTTTTAATATTGCCCGAAGGTTCGAGGCATACCATAAGTTAGAGCGGGAAAGTAAGAGATCCCACGGCCCTGGTGGGTAACCATGGTACCTCATTTGGAGGTAAAAGTTCTGATTATTTTGGGAGGTCACCTTCCAGGTTATCTCAGCTTGTAGAGCGTGATTCTCAGAGTGCGCGGGTAGTTCATCAAGATTAGACTCAGCTTTCTCTTTGTAGCTTTCAACAATCTGTCCAGCTCCCATATTCAGCAAAAACATGTTATCATTGTCGTGAGTCTGGTTATCCTTTGAGGAGTTTTTCCTTACTCCAGCAAGTAGACAATCGTCCTTCTTCTTGCCCTCAGACACCTGCACAGTCGCAGGAATTTCATTTAAAATGTTAATCAATCAGAGAAATGCCACCATCCAGTAGAGGTTGAGAGTGTGGTGGCAGTGGTTCTTCAGAAAGTGATTGTCAGGGTAGTGGCTCAGCTCAGCTGCAGAGGCAGTTCTATGAACTGCTTGTCTGACGGGATGCTGAGGTATCCGATATAGCAGACCCTGATATTTCTTCCTCTCTTAAATGTGAGTAAGATTTGATTCTTTCGATCGATCTGGAAATGGTGTGTCTTATCATGTTTCGATGGTTTCCTTGGATGTCGTTTCTATTAAGAATCGGTTACGGAAGAGGAGTGAGCTTCTGATATGATTTATTCCTGGCATTTATAATGACCCTACTAGATTATCTGGTTTAAATGTGAGAGATTTGTTAGTGAGTATCGGTATTGTTTTCTTGGCATTTTGTTGTGCCTCATTCTGTTATAATGTCAAATCAGTTTACCTCTCTTCTCGGAATTCCGTGTTGGTTGGATGATGGGATCCTAATTCTTCACCACAACAAGTGTTATCGTTTCTTCCGGTGTAAAGTGATTAGTAAGTGATACTCGATCTACGTGTCTCCTCTTGGTTCGAAACGCTAGTAAAGTCATGTTATCCCATGAGCTTATCTGGATTATAAAAGGGTTTTCTGGTAAATTATCAGAGTTTCCTTCTTATTGGAAGGTTAAATTAATATGGATGTTGCTCCTTAGAGCTCATTTAATGTCTATTTCTTCAATTGCGATTCTTCGGTTAGCCTGACTCTTAAGTAGTCTAGCTCTGGTAGCCAAATAAATCAGAAGGAGAGCTTCTTAAAGCTCTAATTATTTCTATCTTCGATCCATTTCCATTTCTTCTTCGTCCGGCACTAGTGAGCTTGGGCGATTGGTAGCTGCTTGTGACGTTCCCTGTGTTGAGCCAGAGTACGTGTTATTGTAGCCGGGTAAGCATATTATTGTTTTGGATATCAGTTTATCCGGGTATCCATTTCCATGTATAGTATAGTGCTGGTTCTGTTTTTGCGGATCATCCAGTTTCAGGGGAAACTCTGCCGAAATTTTTATATAGAAGTACCATCCATCAGGCGGTGGCGTTTACGGCAAAGGTATGGAGTTGTGAACTTGAGAGTTGCAGCTGTTTGGCAACTCGAAAGGGTAGTTGGTAGCTTGGGTCTGCCTACGTTCAGCTTTTAGCTAAATCTTCTTTAGTCCAGCAGACTGTGCGAGAATGGTTATTCCTATTCAAATAGCTGCATGAGTTTGTGCTTTAAGTGGAGGAGTCTTCCTCCAAATACTGAATGGTAATACTAAATCAATTGAGATGTTATATCGTGCATTCGTAAAAATAATATAGCTTGCATCAAATCTTCTATAGTGTGTAGTAACAAGGTACTTCCAAAGCTCCCCCTATTGCATCAAGCGTGAGCTAATTCTTAGTTCCATCGACCTGTTCTATATCGAAAGGTATATCAAAGAGGTGATTATTCCCTGAATCATGTTAACCTATTCAAAGTTTCATGTATCTTTGTTTTAAAAATGTAGAACTCTCCTCTCGTGATCGAGGAAGGATCAGCTTAGTCAGAATAAGTTGGGCAACGATGTTATGATATTATCCAGATATATTTTATTCCAAAAGTACGATGTGCGTAATATAATTCTGATCCTGTAATCAAGAGATAAGGTCCATGGAGTAGATTATGAAGGTCGTGCAAGTTCTTTTGTTATCTGTGCGAATTTTTCTTAAGACTTAGGCTCGTTCGAGGACGAACGAGAGTTTAAGTGGAGGAGAATGAAACGACCTCGGTTAGTCGTTTCGGAAGTTAGGACTCCGATTGGCGTGTCGATAATTTTAAAATGTTCGTAATATCCATTGGGACTTATCTGTAAAATTTGAGCTAAATCAGACATCGTTTGGTAGGCATCGGAAGAAGGTTTCAATTTTTATTGTCAATAAATATTAAAAAGGGATTTTCGAGCTCGGTTTTGCCGAATGAGCTCCGATTCGAAATCCGAATGCTCCATTAGGTTCGTATGATTTTTTGTGATTTTTGTAAACTTTCGAAAGTGAATTTCGATGTGGTTCGGCTAGTTTCCGCTAAAATGCCGAAAGTTAAATAATTTGACTTCTTTTCATTTAAATTCGCATATTGAGTTTCGGGAGTCCTATTTGAAATCCGCCTTCGCAAGTATGTTACATATATTTTGTATAACTTGTATGCAAAAGTTGGAATTATTTCGAATATCGTAGGGTACCGTTTTAATTTTTACCGTACCACCGAATTTTAAAAGGAAAAAAAAAAAAAAAAAGGGGAAAAGACAAAAGTTAAAAGTTAGGCGGTGTTATGTTAGTAGTAGATAGAAACATAAGCGAAATGAACTGAAATGGAGAGAAAACGAGAAATGGAACAGAGACGAGAACAAAAGCAGAGAAAGGAAAAAAAATGCCAGAAAATGAGAAAAAGAGCCGGAGAAAAATAGTATTTTCAGCCCAGAACATTCAGGTACTGATCTTAATATATTATTTGAGTTTATTACGTATGTTTGAATATATTTTTACGGTAAAAATAGGGATATTAGACATCGCCCTAATGACGTAAATTGATAGTTTAAAGGGTCAAATGGACCCCGATAATGGAATTGATTATATATTCATACTCAGTGAATTATGGGCAACTTAAAAATGTAATTGATTTGGGTTTGGTTATGTGGCCTTAAACCCTGTATATAGGCCTGGCCCGCGTATTGCGTATGCGAATAGGGTATCAGGTTCTTAACCAGATTGCCCTAAGATGTGAGGAATGAAGCCTTTAGCCTAATTTGATATATTTTTCTGCTTATTGAATAGAGTGGGATCGTTTGGCAATGAAACCAAAGGACAAGCGGTTATTGAGTGGATGTACTAACTTTGTAACAAGGTAAGTGTTTATATCCATTTCTTTGGAGGCACCTGGCCTCGTGAATTTTCTACCATGTGTTCCTTACGTGTGTAGCTGCCGATAAGCGTAATCATTACGCCTTAGCTTTGGATTTATATTCTATATTATATGTTATGTCCTGTTATTGGTATTGCATTGAGAATCTGAGTATTGTACTTTGGCAGTGAGTTGGTATATACTTTCCAGCTGTCGATGAGAGTTCCTCGCTGGTGATGGGTTATTATTGCATCATGTTGCATTCATATGCACATTGCATCATATTGAGGGTAGGAGGATTCCGCCCTCGGAGCAGGAGGATTCCGCTCCATTGCATCATATTGAGGGTAGGAGAATTCCGCCCTCGGAGCAGGAGGATTCCGCTCCATTGCATCATATTGAGGGTAGGAGGATTCCGCCCTCGGAGCAGGAGGATTCCGCTCCATTGCATCATATTGAGGGTAGGAGGATTCCGCCCTCGGAGCAGGAGGATTCCGCTCCATCTATTTGGCACATGTGACACCATTGCATCATACTGCATTCATCCCATTTCATTGCACCGCGTGCTGACTATTGTGTGACTATCGTGTTGTGTTTTATATATGCGGTATGTATACCATGTTGTGAACGTATCTCAGTTTGCCTATATATTTCTGGCTTGTATCCCGGGTTGCACGTCGCGACAATATAAATACATGGATCGGATCGGGTTGCACGCCGCAACAGTGTAAATATACGAATCGGGTTGCACGCCGCAACAGTATGAATATATGGATCGGGTTGCACGCCGCAACAGGATGTATTTGTGATTGTCGACATGTTCAGGATATCTATATGTTTTGTCTACCTTATGTCCCTGGCTGTTTATGATTCCATACGTGTTTTCAGATATTATTTGGCTTTGCCTGTTTATAGTTCAAATAAGATGGATTTAGTTTATCTGTGTTTCTTCTCCCTGGCTAGCTATCCTATTCTTTGAGGTGGCTAGTCTGCCCCACTTATTGAGTCATTTTGACTCACCCTTGTTTGTTGTTTGTTTCTTGTCTATCTATTTCGTTTCGGCAGGTTCGCTCCAGGATTGAGTTGGCCACGTTGTGAAGGAGCGGAAACGACCTCAGCTGTCAGGGTGAGCCAGCTTTTATTCCGGATGGCCACCAGTTTATTGGTTATTATTTCAGCTGCATTTTGCTCCCTTCAGGAGGTATTTGTCTTCTTTTGTACTCTTAGATGTCTAGTCTGGATAGCCCTAAACCTAGTATGTTGGGTAGTTAGCTGTAACTTTCTTTCATATAGTTTGTAGGTGTCAATATGTCGGTGTGTTTTTTTTAGTCTTGTCTTTATTTATGAATTGGTATATTTATTTTCCTAATTTAATTTGTAAGGGTTCGCCTGACGGGTCTAGGGGAGGATGTCGGGTGCCCGCACGGCCTAACCGGATTTCGGGTCGTGTCAGTAACGTACATGGGAATTTGTAAATTTGCAAGTAATAACTACCCACGAAGTTATTGTTGCTCCCAAACGCACACGCAAGTATACGCGGTCGCCAAGTAATAAAGTGACAAAGTCGAGTATCGTTCCCACGAGGACTATGCAGACTAGTAATTAATAAACAATTCCTAAACAAACTATCCAGGGGTCTTTTTCCAATGGTTGTAAGAGTTTTTATAACTAAAACGTAGTAATTAAAGTGCTGGAGGTGTAGTCAAGCAATGAGAAATACTTTGGGTGTTAACAATATTAAGAGGACGGTCCAGGGTCAGAGTTACGAACAATCCAGTTGATGTATTCAATTGATTCCACTTCTTAAATCCCGGGTTACTAACTGACAGGGTAAATGTAATTATGAAAACCTTTCAGTTCTTCACAATCTATGCAAGCTACTTCAATCCCTATATGTTTATGGGTTAAATCACATGCACGCATTAACGATCCTGTAATGAGTTAAACTAGGCAAGCAAGTATATGTCTATCCTACTCGCAAATTGGTTCCCCGATGCCCGGTTTCACAAACTAGTTCTATTCTTTCTTATTACGTAATTAGATTCTCTCTTTCGAGTTCAACCCAAAAACCATAGATGATGCATAATTATCGAGCTCTTAACAATTATACAAGTGAAATCAAGAAAGAATAAGTAACCCGTTATGGGATTCAATTAATGGGAATCAATCTTCAAGAATCAACTTTCATGTAAAACTCTAACCCTAGAACGTAAGGAAATTAGCCACACATATTCATAATCACAAGGCAAAGATTTGATGTAATAATGAAATAATTGATGTAATAGATGAAAGATTAGGAATAACCCTTGTTCAATGAAGTGTGTAACTCTCAATATTGCTCCAAAGTCGAGAACTCCTTAAGTCGAGAACTATTTATAATGTTTCCAAACCCTTGGTAATAAGTTAGACCCAATGCTAGAAGGAATAGGGGGTAAAAACGCGCACAAGGGGCGCAATAACGGGCGCCCCGCGCCTCGGAAAGCGCTCAGACAACCAGACTCTGTCGCAGACTCCATGCTTTGGCCATGCGGCGCATTTGGCATGCGCCTAGCCACTGCGCGCGGTAGAGCACGCGGCGCATGGGCTAGGGCGCCAGGCCAAACTGCTCTTCCTTGGTCCGAAACTCGCCTCGTGTCGTGCCTTTGTGTGCTCAATCCAATCTTCAATCAACATCCAATCAATTCATGCTCAATCAAGCTCAAAAAATCTCCAAATATACTGAGTAACAACCTACACACGCACGACATAAAATCAGTGTAAAACCACATTCACAAGCTACAAAACGAGTGCAAAACAAGCTCAAACGTGCGGTAATATTAAGGAAACCTTGGCATAAAATGCCAAACATCACCACCCCACACTTGAACCTTTGCTCGCCCTCGACCAAGTCACATCTAACTCCCCAACCTAGGTAAAACAGGTCTGCCTATGATTATCGTTGATACCGACCATTGAACCAATGCGCACATGACTACCATGGATCCACAACATACCAATAATTTACCAAAACAAAAAATATGAGAACAACCACCCCAAAATAGCTCAAGTGCACAAACTCAACTTAATGCAACCATGCTCCCACAAAATCACACCTATCTACTCAACCAAGAGCCATCAACTTTACCTACTTCATGCAAACCACGTGCCCTCACCAATATGAAAGAGAGTGCCCCCCCAAAGATCACACACAAAAACAAATATCATGAATAGAACGGGAGCAATAACAAATGAATTCACTCACTCTCATGAAAGGCTCACATATCACACACAATGTACCATAGGCTTGCCCGTAGTGTAGGACTCCACTAATGTAAGCTCACTCCAATCGGGATTAACTAGGACTTTAGAAAGGTCGTAATGTAGGCTAAGGGACTGGCAGGATACATATGAGTAATAGTGACTACCTCCCTAAGCACTTTAATACATCACAACTATTTCTCCACAATTCTCAACAAGCCACCCAATCAACACTTCCACACATACACCTTCTCAACAAGTAGCATTTTTCTTTTAAACACGCACTAGCAAGGAATGGACCTCTTTCTCTTTTTCTTTTTTTCTTTTCCACAATTTTTTTTTCTTTTCAACTTTGCTATTTTTTTTTCTTTTCATTTTTCAATTTCATTAACTTCCAACCTTGCCAATGCTTTTCACTACTTCACAATTTTAACAATTATTCCCCTTCATTAGCTCCACTCAAGAACCTCCCAAAATCCAACCACAACTCCAAAGTAACAACACAATATCAATAAAGTGCTTAAGGAGTAAGGGCCAAAAGAGTCAATTAAGAACAAATGGGTAGGCTCGGGGTGTGGGTGCCAACAAAAAGGGTCAAAGAAATCACAACAACAATTTTTTTTTCAAGGTATATATGTAAGGGTAGGCAAGTCAAAAGAAGGCCTTGTATCATTTCCCGACTAGAGCAAACCTAGGATTTCGCTTTGCACACACACGGGGCAAGTTCTAGACATTAATATGCAACATGGAGCAAGTAAAAACATGCCTCACAACACACATTGCACATGGTCCACACAAAAAGGTTCCATCAACAACTCTCAACTAAGCTTCTAGAATGCAACTTGTGGAAATTTAAGCACTCATGCACAAAGGTTAACAATCAAAGCTAAGCAAGTGGACTCAAGCATCTCAAGGGGGTTGTTCCATATTTTTTTTCACTAGGCATGCATCAAATTAAAACCAAGGACACCACAAATAGCACATGCAATCAATTCAAGTCCATCGGTATCAAACAAATCAAAGGCACCTAGCATTCCACCTAGTTCCTACGTCTAGGGCCATCTACAACTAACTATCCTAATCCTAAAAATTAAAAACTATCCGGTTCAAAGGCCTCCCCGTGGAAAAGAACCGAGGCCATAAGAAAAACCACGGGGTGGATGACATGTACCACTAATAAAGACTAAAAGGAAAATCTTTTTGGAATTTTTCATTGGTTTTCTAATTTTTTTCATTTTTTTTTTTTTGCATATTTTAAAGCAAGAAATAAATCAAAACAAAGTCAAGTGACAAAAGAAAAAGTCCTAAGGTACATGCATCCTAAACCTCAAAAATAGATAAAAGAAAATAGATAAAGGGCAGTACCCCACCCCACACTTAAACTAAGCAATGTCCCAGTGCGACAAAGAAGTAAGTGCAAAAGTAAGAGTACAAGAAAACTGCCCTGAAATCCGGGTGGTGCGCAGGAGTGTGGACCTAGGCCTCCTCCTCATCAGAGCCACCGCCCTCAGCATCAGATACCTCGACCTCACTGTCCGGATCATTAGCAACAACATCCGAATCCGTGTTCGCATCCTCCTCCGGAGGCACCACTCTAGCTTGAGTCATGCCCAGCAGACCCTTCGAGGTCTCTAGGAGAGGGACAGTGCGGTCAATAGCAGCAAAATCTATGCCCGACCGCCGGGCCATCTGCTCCATCATCAAGTACTGACGCGCAGTCAAGTTGGCGTCTGCCTCCCGCCACTCGTCTGCCGTCAGCTTCACCGGAGCCGTGGTGATCACACCCTTGACCGAAGCAATGTCAAAAGGCTTCCCTATGTCAGGGACAATGCGATCCCCAATCTCATCTACGGGGACGCCAGACTGCTCCAAGTAACGGGTCAAGAGGTTCCCAAAGTACAATCTACTACATGAATCAGACTTCCGTTGCTCTTTCATAACGCGCAACATGTAGTAGCCAATGTTCACCGGCCTCCCAGTCATAAAGAAGTAAATCATGCACGCCCGAGTCTTGGTGACCTCGGAATAATGAGATGATGGTAGGATGCGTGCATTAATAAACCTCATCCACACACGAGCTGGCTTGAGGAACTGCGAGAAGTGCATAAGCTTGTGTCTCCCGACCGCACTGCACCCCACCTATGGGTGGAGTCCTCGCCACATAGGGTATCCCGCAGAGCCTTGTAATCCGGCTTCTTGATGTACTCCCTCAAATCATCATAGTCGGGGTCCTCGACCCCCAAAAAGGCATTCAATGCCGTAGGATCCAACTTCACCTTCACTCCCCGCACTGTCACTATATCATCATCTTGCCATGCTTCCTCCGGCTCCCAGTTGGTATACAATTCTTGCACCATATCCAAGTTGGCGTGCCCCGGACTCTCAAACACCGAGTCCCCCTTGAGAGCAATGATTGCCTCAGCCACACTTCGGAACTTTTGCATCTCCTGCCTTTTATCAATGGCTTGCTCGGGTATGTATCCCGCAAGCCGCACATTTTTATACCATGTTTGGCATTCCCCCTTCTTGACAAAAGGGATGCCATAACGGGTCTTGCCTCCGAGACGTGGTATCGGCACCGCGTCCTTAGGCATCTTTGCTTTAGCCTTTGCCTTTGCCTTGGGCTTGGCCGGTGCCTTGCCCTTTTGCGTTGTGGAAGAAGGCCCGGCTTGGGGTGCTCTCCTCGGACCCGCGGTGGAGGAAGAACTAGCTTTATGAGGTGTGGCCACCATGGTACCTACACAAACACAAAAATCAATGTGAGATGTATAGCTAAGCACCAAAAATATAATTCAAGCTCAATTGGTAAGGTACCACCCCACACTTATCACACATTCTATGTGTCAAGCACTCAACTTAATGGCACGAGCAACCCCACACTTGAACACAACTAGCTTCGGACAAAGTATGCCACGTTTTTTATTTTTCAAGATTAAGCTAGTGTGGGTGCCTCATGATCAATTTTTATGTATGTGCAACACCTAGTGTCCATATTTAGCCTAAGGATTGCATTGCTACTCAAGAATTCACAATGCTATTGAATTTGTATCATTGAGGCTTTTTCACAAACACCTAGTGTGCACAACTTTAAACTAGCAATTCCAATGAGTTTTGTAATGTGCCAGCCCTCCCCAATGGTTTGGAGCTCTCTTTTTACAAGTCACAAGTCATCTATCTAGCACATTTAACACTTTAAGCCCAACAAGCATGATTTTTAGGAGTAGACTTGTGACTAGCTAAGAATCATTCATAACAAGAATAAGTGCAACTTACATGTTAATGAAGAGAGAAAGGTGAAGAATTTACTTACTTGAATGATTTAGAATGGATTGCACAGGGGTTGGAATGATTCTAAGTGATAGAGATGAAGTTGTGAGTGATTAGAGAGTGATTGGGAGTGAAAATAGTGAAAATTAGGGTGTTAGAATCGGGTATTTGGGGATGGGGAAGACCGGGTCGCGGGTCAAAACCCGTTTGACCCGGCAAACTTACAAAACTTGGCCTTCCGCGTTAGGACCCGCGGCGCAGGCCAACAGCGCGCCAATTTCTGGACATTCTGCCAAGCAGCGAGCGGTGGGAGGCGCGGGGCACTCCCAACCGCGCCAAGCCTCATTGCTTCAGCTTTTTTCTTGATCTTTGGGAGCCGCGGGGCACTCCCGAACGCGCCCAAGCATGTTTTTTCGCACCGATTTTTGATTCTAAGTACAAACCCAAGTGTGGGACATGTCTCGAGTCGTCCCATACCCCTCAATGCATGCATTTCACCTTGTTTAGCTCACCCGATTCCTGCAAAAACGACACACAAAAACAACAACTACGTGACACTATAAAATGAAAAAAATACTAAACTATTACAAGTACAAGCTCGGATTGCCTCCCGAGAAGCGCCTTATTTAACGTCGTGGCACGACGGGTATAAATCAAGGGTCCCTCAAAGTGATGGAAGTGCGGTGATTCACCGCACCACCCCAATAACGTTTCACCCTTTGACCATTAACCAAAAATGTGTTCTCCGAATCCGGGGCTCTCAATTCAACCGCTCCATGTGCGGTAACACGAACCACTTCAAAAGGCCCCGACCATCTCGACTTCAACTTGCCCGGAAATAATTTCAACCTCGAGTTGAACAACAATACAAGCTGCCCGGGCTCAAAAGAACGACGCTCAATGTGCTTATCATGCCATTTCTTTGTCCGTTCCTTATATAATTTCGCATTTTCATACGCATGGAAACGGAACTCTTCAAGTTCATGCAATTGGAGCATTCTCTTCTCACCCGCTAAGGCCATATCAAGGTTGAGCTTTTGAGTTGCCCAATACGCCTTATGCTCTAATTCAACCGGCAAGTGACAAGCCTTACCATAAACAAGCCTATATGGAGAGGTTCCAATAGGCGTTTTGAATGCAGTTCGATAGGCCCAGAGAGCATCATCTAACTTCATAGCCCAATCCTTCCTCGAGGCATTCACAGTCTTCTCAAGGATTTGCTTGATCTCTCTGTTAGACACTTCCACTTGGCCACTAGTTTGGGGATGATAAGCAGTAGCCACCTTGTGGCGAAACACATACTTAGCCAATAACTTATTGAACAACCGGTTACAAAAATGCGTACCTTCATCACTAATGATAGCCCGCGGTGTCCCAAAACGAGTGAAAATATTCATCTTCACGAACTTCACCACCACACTCGCATCATTTGTTGGAAGTGCAATGGCCTCCACCCATTTAGATACATAATCAACTGCTACAAGGATGTATTTATTGCCAATAGAAGGTGGGAATGGACCCATAAAATCAATACCCCAACAATCAAACAGCTCAATCTCCAAGATATTGTTCAAAGGCATCTCGTGACGCCTAGTAATAGTACCCGTTCTTTGGCAATGATCACATTGCTTCACTAATGCATGAGCATCTTTAAATAAAGTAGGCCAAAAAAAACCAGATTGAAGTACCTTTGCAGCTGTTCGATCTCCACCAAGGTGGCCACCATAAGGAGAGGAATGGCAGCTCTGTAGAATCGGCTCTACTTCTTCCCTTGGAATACATCTCCTAGCTAGTTGATCAACTCCTATCTTGTACAAATAGGGCTCATCCCACACATAAAATCTGCTCTCATGAAGGAGTTTACGCTTCTGCTCAGCAGTTGCCCCAGGGGGATACACATCACTCACAAGAAAATTTACCATGTCAGCATACCATGGCGCTTCAGCTTCATCTAAAGCAAAAAGTTGCTCATCAGGAAATACCTCTTTAATCTCAAGCCCTTCATCTACATGATCTCTATTCTCCAGCCTTGACAAATGATCAGCAACTTGATTCTCAGTCCCCTTGCGATCTCGAATTTCAACATCAAACTCTTGCAATAAGAGAACCCATCTAATGACTCTAGGCTTGGAGTCCTTCTTTTCAAACAAATACCGGATTGCGGCATGATCAGTGTAGACAACAACACGAGTGCCAACCAAATAAGATCTGAATTTATGAAAAGCATAAACCACAGCTAGCAACTCCTTCTCGTGTGGTAGTATAATTAGACTGGGCTGCGTCAAGCGTCTTGCTTGCATAATAGATGGAGTGAAAAATTCTTCCAATTCTTTGGCCTAGAACAGCCCCAATAGCATTATCATTCGCATCACACATTAATTCAAACGGCAAAGACCAGTCAGGAGCAATGATGATTGGTGCGGTCACCAACCTTTTCTTCAATTCTTCAAATGCCTTGATACAAGCATCATCAAACACAAATTTCACATCCTTCTCCAACAATTTGCACAAGGGAGTGGAAATTTTGGAGAAGTCCTTTATGAAGCGTCTATAGAACCCTGCATGTCCCAAGAAACTATGCACCCCCTTAACAGAGATAGGTGGTGGTAATTTCTCAATAGCCTCTATCTTCGCCTTGTCAACCTCAATCCCTTGCTTTGACACCTTGTGCCCAAGTACTATGCCTTCTTGAACCATAAAGTGACATTTTTCCCAATTCAGCACCAGATTTGTTTCTTCACAACGGCTCAGCACAGCATCAAGATTTTTCAAGCATTCATCAAAAGAGTCACCAACCACTGAGAAATCATCCATAAATACCTCCACAAATTTTTCCACCATATCAGTGAAAATAGCCATCATGCACCACTGAAAAGTCCCCGGGGCATTACACAACCCAAATGGCATCCTCCTAAATGCATAGGTGCCATATTGACAAGTGAAAGTAGTCTTCTCTTGGTCTTCAGGGGTTATCACAATTTGATTGTAGCCCGAATACCCATCCAAGAAACAATAATACTCATGGCCTGCAAGTCTATCCAATATCTGATCAATAAAAGGGAGTGGGAAGTGATCTTTCCTGGTGTCTTGTTCAGCTTCCTATAATCAATGCAAATTCGCCACCCCGTAACTGTTCTTGTAGGAATCAACTCATTATGCTCATTCTTTACCACTGTCATGCCCCCCTTCTTAGGAACACATTGCACTGGACTCACCCACTTGCTGTCAGAGATAGGAAAAATAATACCAGCATCCAACCACTTGATAACTTCTTTCTTCACCACCTCCTTCATTATTGGATTTAGCCTCCTCTGCTGCTCTATGGATGGCTTATGATCTTCCTCCAAGAGAATTTTATGCATGCAGAAAGAAGGACTATTCCCTCTAATATCAGCAATAGTCCAGCCAATAGCTCTCTTGCGCTCTCGTAATACCCGCAACACCTTCTCAACCTGCACATCAGACAACAAAGAAGAAAGGATCACGGGCAAAGTATTACCTTCACCCAAATAAGCATAACGTAAATGTGCGGGTAAAGGTTTGAGCTCAAGATTAGGAGCTCTCTCAATAGACGGTTTAGCAGGAGTTAATGTCAACGGTCTATCAAGCTCCTCAAATTTCTTCCACCCTGGGATGAATCTACTCTGCATATTAAGAACCTCCACATATTCTTCAGTATCGTCATCCTTCAGGATATCATCATCATCACATAAGAGTGCCCTTTCTAAAGAATCAACATTAGAAGCCAAGAATGACCTCTCATCAGCAGTCAATTCATCATCTATTACCTTTACCATGGACAACTCTTCATAATGAGAAGGAAGCTGGGTAGCTCTGAACACATTAAACACAACTTCTTCCCCATTTACCTTCATGATCATCTTACCAGCTCTGACTCTAATAACAGCATCAGCAGTAGCCAAAAATCCTCTTCCCAAGATGAGAGGAACCTCAGGATCAGCTTCATAATCAAGAATAATAAAATCCACAGGTAATATAAATTGACCCACTTGTACCAGCACATCCTAAATAATCCCCTCGGGGCATGTCAATGATCTATCAGCCAGCTGCAAAGTCACAGTAGTGGGTCGTGGCTCACCCAGGCCTAGCTTCCTGAAAAACTGAAGAAGGCATCAAATTCACACTAGCACCCAAATCACATAAAGCACAACCAACCTCATGTTCCCCAATTTTCAAGGGAATGGTAAAGCTGCCAGGATCCTTCAATTTCTGAGGAAGCTTGCTTCTAACTCTGGAACTACACTCCTCAGTGAGTGCAACTGTCTCAAACTCAGTTAGTCTTCTTTTATTAGCAACAATGTCCTTGATGTATTTAGCATATTTGGGAACATCCCGCAAAAGCTCCTCCAAAGGAATATTTACTTGAATTTGACTCAATATCTCCAAGAATTTCTTGCATGCTGCATCAACTTTCTGCTTCTGAAGTCTCTGCGGGAAAGGTGGTGGTGGTCTCACAATAGCAGACTCGGGCTGCTTTTCAGTTACTTTCTCTGCTTCTTTCTCCACTTTCCTATCAGCATTTGGCTCTAACTCACCAACAGGCTTCTTTGGCTTTGGGGGAACTTCTTCCAGAGCTCTTCCATTCCTCAAAGTAACTGCTTGCACAAATTCTCTAGGATTTTTCTCTGTATCACTCGGTAAAGCACCCCGAGGTCTATTATTTTGTGCTTCAGCTAGCTGCCCCAATTGTCTTTCAAGATCTTTCTGCGCATTGCTCAAATCTTTAATTGTTTGTGCCTGAGATGCTGAATCAACCATGAGCTTTTGCTGCCCTGCAAGAATTTTTTTAAGCATATCCTCAACTGAACTAGACTGCTGTGGCTGACTCTGGGACTGTGACCCCTGCTGTGGTGCATTGCTTTGAGTAAATTGGGATCTCTCATTACCCTGAAACTGCTCACAGGTATCCCTCCAGGAAAAATTTGGATGATTACGCCAACCCGTGTTATAACTGTTACCATACTGATTTCGATTTTGACCCTGTGCTCTGTTCTGATTACCCACATAATATACCGACTCTGGGTTAGAGGGACAATCCTCAGTGCTATGATCCTCACCACATACCTCACAAAAAGTCTAAACTTGTTGCACTGGAGCTAATGGTGGCTTTGCTTGGAGAGTCAACTTGCTGATTTGATTAGAAATAGCATCCATCTTCGCTCGCAGCTCTGAAATTCCATCTAGTTGAAGTATCCCGGCAGCTTTCTGCGTATTAGCCCTGCTAGCACCCTCAACTTGCGTATTAGCTCTGCCATCACCCTGCCAATCGGGATTGCTCTGTGAAAACTTATCAAGTAAATCATAGATCTGCTCAAAATTTAAGGCCAGCACTTGGCCTCCAGCAGCAGCATCAACCACAATCTTAGTATGTTGGTTCAACCCCTCAACAAAAGTGTGTGCAATAACTTCATTAGATTGGTTGTGGTGTGGACAATCTCTCAATAAAGCTTTAAATCTCTCCCAGGCTGCATATAATGATTCTCCTTCAAACTGCCTGAAGGACAAAATTGCGCTCCTCAACCTGGCCGTCTTGGCAGACAGATAAAATTTTGCCAAGAATTTCTTAGCAAAATCCTCCCAAGTAGTGATAGACCCAGGCTTTTCAGCCTTTAACCACTTCCTTGCTGTCCCAATCAATGAAAATGGGAACAAAGTCATTCGTACATAATCAGTAGGCATACCCGCCGGTGTATAAGTATCACTGATCTCCAGAAAGTTCTGAAGGTGTTGCTGCGGATCTTCATGCAGGAATCCACCATATTGCCCCGTCACATGCAGCAACTGAATCATGCCGGGCTTGATCTCAAAGTTTCCAGTAATAGCAGGCTTCACAATACTTGACTCCATTCCCTTCAGACTAGGTAGAGCCACATCTCGCACTGCTACTGCTTGTTCTTCAGCCATTTCAACAGGTAGAGAGGCAAGTACGATTGCTAATGCTTCTCGATCTCTCGCTTCCCTTTTTGCCTTTCTCAAGGTTCTTTCAGGCTCGGGATCAAAAGGTGCGAGTGATTCGTCCTTTTTATTCCTTTGCATTCAAAACCTATCGCCTGAAATAGCACAAGAAACTCAACAAAAAATTAAACCTGAATAGCAATTAAGTAATTGTTCAAAAGAAAATAGTCCGTACTAGTCCCCGGCAACGGCGCCAAAAACTTGTTGCTCCCAAACGGACACGCAAGTATACGCGGTCGCCAAGTAATAAAGTGACAAAGTCGAGTATCGTTCCCACGAGGACTATGCAAACTAGTAATTAATAAACAATTCCTAAACAAACTATCCAGGGGTCTTTTTCCAATGGTTGTAAGAGTTTTTATAACTAAAACGCAGTAATTAAAGTGCTGGAGGTGTAGTCAAGCAATGAGAAATACTTTGGGTGTTAACAATATTAAGAGGACGGTCCAGGGTCAGAGTTACGAACAATCCAGTTGATGTATTCAATTGATTCCACTTCTTAAATCCCGGGTTACTAACTGACAGGGTAAATGTAATTATGAAAACCTTTCAGTTCTTCACAATCTATGCAAGCTACTTCAATCCCTATATGTCTATGGGTTAAATCACATGCACGCATTAACGATCCTGTAATGAGTTAAACTAGGCAAGCAAGTATATGTCTATCCTACTCGCAAATTGGTTCCCCGATGCCCGGGTTCACAAACTAGTTCTATTCTTTCTTATTACGTAATTAGATTCTCTCTTTCGAGTTCAACCCAAAAACCATAGATGATGCATAATTATCGAGCTATTAACAATTATACAAGTGAAATCAAGAAAGAATAACTAACCCGTTATGGGATTCAATTAATGGGAATCAATCTTCAACAATCAACTTTCATGTAAAACTCTAACCCTAGAACGTAAGGAAATTAGCCACACATATTCATAATCACAAGGCAAAGATTTGATGTAATAATGAAATAATTGATTTAATAGATGAAAGATTAGGAATAACCCTTGTTCAATGAAGTGTGTAGCTCTCAATATTGCTCCAAAGTCGAGAACTCCTTACAAAAACTAAGTAAAGAACTATTTATAATGTTTCCAAACCCTTGGTAATAAGTTAGACCCAATGCTAGAAGGAATAGGGGGTAAAAACGCACACAAGGGGCGCTATAACGGGCGCCCCGTGCCTCGGAAAGCGCTCAAACAACCAGACTCCGTCACAGACTCCATGCTTTGGCCATGCGGCGCATGCCAAACGCGCCTAGCCACTGCGCGCGGTAGAGCACGCGGCGCATGGGCTAGGGCGCCAGGCCAAACTGCTCTTCCTTGGTCCGAAACTCGCCTCGTGTCGTGCCTTTGTGTGCTCAATCCAATCTTCAATCAACATCCAATCAATTCATGCTCAATCAAGCTCAAAAAAGCTCCAAATACACTGAGTAACAACCTACACACGCACGACATAAAATCAGTGTAAAACCACATTCACAAGCTACAAAACGAGTGCAAAACAAGCTCAAACGTGCGGTAATATTAAGGAAACCTTGGCATAAAATGCCAAACATCAGTTATTTTCAATGAATTTTTGTTGGTGAGAAAATATGCATATAACTTAGTTACCAGCAGATTTTCATATATAATCCCTAAAAAAATCTCCATAAAAATAGCATTTCTCTAATAGCATTAGTTGTCTAAACAGGAAAACGAATTCAAAAGAATTTGCATTGAATGACCTAATGGCCAAAATGTTTGAGCCCCAACTAAAAAAATTGTGAAAAATGAACCTTTTGTGGCGATTGCCAAGACTTTATTTGACTAAATTCAAGGCAAAATTCTAGGAGTGCCTCCAAGTTCTGATGTTGAGCCTAAAAAATGCATTTAATAGGAGTAAAAGTTAAACAATAACGATAAAGTATCCTATTTTCATAAATCTTGCGAAAGAATGGGGCAAAGTATTTTTACCCCACATAAATACTCACTTTAGTTTTTAACTTTCTTCAAACATACTTTCATTTTCCTTTCTTTTTCTAGCCAATCACACTATTTATTTATTTGTTATATATATAAATATATAGAATCATTTATCTAATGGTGATTTTAGGAATTAAAAATGATTGGGCTAGTTTATGATAAACCAACGTGTCAAATTTTAAAACTCATCCACTAATTAAGGAAGAATCCCTAATGTCGCCTCATCTTTCTCTCCCCTCCTCCTCTATATTTCTTAATCATTCTTTTTGGGTAAAAATCTGGTGCTTTTATTTGTGAGAACTAATAAATATAGTGAAGCTAGCTCCTTTTATCAATTTTATAAAACTCTATTTTTAACAATATAATATATTATTAACAGGGTACTTAACTATGTCTTTTATTTGTAGAATTTATATTTATATCATATTTATATATTTTCCAAATATATACTACTTAATATGCATCAGGTGTATTTTTAATAGTTTTAATATGATGTATATCAAAAAAATTGCATTTTAGAAAAAAAAAAAAAAAGGCTCCTCAGGCGCACGCTAAGATGTGAGTCGGTGCACATTTGATAGACGAAAATAAATTTTGATTTCTTTATGACCGTTGTGAAAACTAAGGACGGCCTAAGAAAATACAAATAACAACAATAGGTAGCTCAGTAAGTTCTAGAATGTTAGCTCGAAGTGTTGATAATAAGATGTCGGACACCCTAACACCGATATAGAACAATTTGGGGGAATTGGTGGCATCACAGAGTAGCCATTCTTGTCATCTCTAGGGAGAAGGAAGTCAACTGGGAGCTCAGAAATAAGGCAAGTTATTTATGAATGAAGGTCTGCACCAACTGCCAACAAATTCCCAACCGAGTAGCTCAAAGTCTGCTAAGCAACAAGCTTTCCCCCAAAAGGTTGGGATCAGCACCCCGACAACAGGAGAACCATTGTAAAGTAATGAGGAAATATAGGGTCAGTTGTAACAACTAGAACAACAGAAATCAAAGGGTAAAGGGATTTAAGTGGAAAAATGAACTTAAAGAACCCTCTCAGGCATGTCTGTTTGCTGGAAAAAGGAAAACAAGCAATACTATGTCTTTAGACTATATGCCCCTACTATTATTGATGGACCTAGAGTTGAATTGGAAAAATTACGTATTGAAAGAGAAACAGAGAAGTGGAAATATGGTCTCATAGCTTATGTGATAGGTGAACCTCCAGGATACAATTCAATGAAGAGATTTATAACTATGAATTGGACTAATGTAGCAACACCAAGCCTATTTTATCATGAGGAGGGCTACTATATAGTTAAATTTCAGAGCAGGGATGACATGAGTGAAATATTATATTTTGGACCATATTGTATCAATAACAGACCGATCATCTTGAAGCAATGGACTCCATATTATGACTACAATGCTGAATTCTTAATTGAGATTACCCTATGGGTCAAGTTCCCCAACCTCCCAATGAGCAGTTGGAGTTGTAACTCCCTTAGTAGAATAGCAGGTGCCATAGGCATTCCCTTGTATGCAGATGAATGCACAACTAATCAAGGGTCTCTTATGCCAGAATGCTTATTGAAGTTGATGTTACAAGGAAACTCTAAACTGAAGTTCTAGTGTGTGATCCATATGGGAGAGAATTCTCCCAACTAGTAGTCTTTGCATGTGCATCTGAATTCTGAGAGATGTGCCTAAGAATAGGACCTGATTGCATCAAGGAGGAGAAAGCTAGACAACATGAGCAACAAAGTATAAGAAAAGGGCCAAGATAACCTCTAAAGAAAAGCATTACTAACCAGGGGACGGAACCAAATCCTCAGCCACAGAGACATCCAAAAAGAGTGGTCCAATAATGGCAAACAAAGGGACATGTTGAAAATGTTACTCACCAGAACCAACCCACTGATGTACTTGAGACCAAAGGCAAACCCACTATCACAGAACCAGAAGGGAACCTACTTAATCAAGAGCAGGCCCCTAAGAAAGTCCAACCTAAGCAGTAGAGGAGCAGTGTATTAGAGAAATAACAATGAGTAGAACACTTCCAGAAGCAGGGAAGAGCTATCTAGATGCTGCAGCAATCACTACAAGGAATGATTTCTCTCCCTTACAATCTAATGAGCAGAATGAGAGTAATGTTGAACCACCTGATAAGGGTGGACAAACAAATGATAAGTGATGAGTTGGTTAGTATGGAATATTAGGGGTATAAATAAAAGATATAAACAAAAATAAATAACAGTTTATATGAAGAAGAATAATAATAAAGCTAGCTGGGCTAGTTGCAACTAGAGTCAAGAATCCAAAAGTTGAGAAAATTGCCAAAAAAAAATAGTTCCAGGGTGGAGGGTTCTGAACAACTATGAACATGCAGGCAATGGAAGAATCTGGATAACTTGGGATGAAAGGATATATGAAGTAACAGAGCTGGTTAAAGATGCACAATATATTCACTGCAAAAATATAAGGAAAGCAAAATCAAGCCCTGTTTATTGACTGTGGTGTATGTCTATAGCACCATTGAACAAAGAAGGAGCTTGTGGCATCATTTGGAGGGTATAGAAGGATAAATCACTTCTCCATGGATCATATGAGGTGACTTCAATGCAGTGTTGAGCATTCAAAATAGGAAAGATGGCAACCCTGTTTGCCAGGCAGAATTGAAAAACTTTGTTGGGTTTGTTAAAGCCACACACTTGAATGAATTACCATGGCAAGGTGAATATTACACATGGACTAACAAACAAAGAGGAGCAGGTAGGGTTTACAGTAGGATAGACAGAGCTTTAGGTAATGATGAATGGATGCTGCTACATGGGCACCTCACTACTGAATAACACATCCCTAATATCTCAGATCACTCACCCATAGTGATAAGAGTGGGGGTGGTTAGGCAGCAAGTTGCAGTCCCATTTAGATTCTTCAATATGTGGGCTGACCACTCACGATTTCACTCCATCATAGAAAAAGAATGGCATAAGCTTGATGACCCCTGGAAGATGACGAATGTGTGGATGAACCTTAAAGCTCTCAAACCAATGTTCAAAAACCTCAACAGAGGTGTTTCAGGGCATAGACAAGAGAATAATTCAAGCTAGGGCAGAACTAGTAGAAACCCAAATTGAACTGAACCAACAATTCACTGAAGAACTGGCTGATAAGGTAGAGGAAATCCTGAGGAGGTTTGAAAAGTGGTATATGATAGAAGAGAATATCCAACATCAGAAGTCTAGAGCAACATGGATCAAGTTGGGGGATACCAACAATAAATACTTCCCATCTCTTATAGAGGAGAGAATGCAAAGCAAGCTCATTACAGAGCTCACTTCTCTAGATGGCAGGATTTTGACCTCTCCCGTAGAGTTCAAGGAAGAGATTTAGCAGTTCTATAAGTCCCTATTGGGAACATCAGCTAACTCTTTACCAGCAGTTGATAAAAGGATCATGAATAGAGGACCTAAACTGTCTCATGCTCAGCAGCTTAAGTTGTGTGCTGAAATTACTGAGCAAGAGATCTATGAAGGCAGAAAAAGGATAGGAGATGGAAAATCTCCAGGAACATATGGATTTAGTACTCTATTCTTTAAAAAATATGACATTTAATAAAGAATGATGTTTGTGAAACTGTCAGATAATTATTAGCTACATGGAAAATATATAAAACTGTTAACTGCACTGGTATAACCCTAGTGCCAAAAACAGCTAGGCCAACAATAGTTAAGGAATTCAGGCCAATAATCTGCTGCTCAGTGCTATAGAGGAAAATTGCTGAAG
Organism: Petunia x hybrida; assembly: GCA_037355625.1. NCBI lineage: Eukaryota > Viridiplantae > Streptophyta > Magnoliopsida > Solanales > Solanaceae > Petunia > Petunia x hybrida. The sequence continues at coordinate 1,228,329 of JBBBVM010000648.1, forward strand.
TGTTATCCATTAGGCTCAAGGAGAAATGCCAAGTATTATAAGTGAAAGCCAGGCATAATTCATCCTAGGGAGAAGAATATATAGCAAACAATATGCATTGCCCATGAATTAGTCAGAGCCTATACTAGAAAGCACATATCTCCAAGGGTAATGATTAAGGTTGATTTGAAAAAAGCTTATGACTCTGTAGAATGGGTGTACCTGAATCAGGCTATGGTTGCTTTGAGCTTTCCAGACTTAGTTGTTCAATGGGTAATGAGCTGTGTAACTACAGTTAATTATACCATAATGGTGAATGAGAAATACACCAAACCTTTTGATGTTAAGACAGAGAGATCGTATCTCTCCCTTCTTATTTGCTATAGCTATGGAATACTTAAGTAGAAGCCTCAGTGAGCTACAAGAGATTAATACTTTTAAATTTCACCCCAGGTGTTCTAAGCTAGACATCACTCATTTGAGCTTTGCTGATGACCTATTGCTTTTTGCTAAGGGGGAGGTTCAATCTGTTAGACACTTACATGATTGTTTTGCCAGATTTACTAAAGCATCATGTCTCCAAGCTAAGATGTCCAAAAGTTCAATATACTTTGATAGAGTTCCAGAGGCAGACAAAGGGCAGATAACAACAATGCTAGGATACAATACTAGGGAGTTACCTTTCAGATATCTTGGCATTCCCCTGGATACTAGAAAACTGAAAGTGACACAATTGCAACAACTGATAGAGAATATTGTTGCTAAAACAGCTTCCTGGACTGCAAAAAAGTTATCCTATGCATGGAGAATTCAATTAGCTCAGACTTACATTTTTGGGGTTCAACCCTACTGGGCACAACTATTTATACTACCAGCCAAAGTGTTGAAAATGAATGAGGCATACTGTAGAAGCTACATCTGGAGTGGCACTACTCAGATTACCAAAAAGGCTCTTGTAGCATGGAAAAAAGCTGCAATACCTAAAACATGCTAGGATTTGGCGAGCATTGCGGGCATGTTGTGGATCAAGTGGGTACATATGTTCTACATAAAAGGAAGAATGATAAAAGACATGCAATTGCCAAAGCAAGGTAGTTGGATGGTGTTGAAAGTAATAAAAGCCGAGGAGCATTTGTATCTTGCCCAAGTAGTAGCTCAACATAAAACCAGCTTGATTAGAGGTATCTATCTTGTTATGTCCCAAGACACACCACTACGGAAGGACCAGTTCCTTCTATGTGTTCTTTTACTGATTAATTGCGGAATAAGTAAAAGTGAGTAAATGAACACAGAATTTTAGTGTGGAAAAACCCCTATGACTCGGTGATGTTTGGCATGTTATGCCTATATTTTCTTAATATTTCCTCACGTTTGAGTACTTTATTCGCCCGTTTTCTAGTTGACAAATGTGATTTTGCACTGATTTTATGTCGTGTGACTTGTAGGATGTTGTGAGGTGCAATTGGAGCTTTGAAGAGCATAATTGAGCAAGAAAAAATTGAATTTGGATTGAGGATTGGTTCGAGCACGCGAAGGCACGGAACGAAGCAAGCAGCGAACGACGAAAGCAGAGAAATTAGCCTGGCTCGGGGCGCCCACTGCAGCGCCCAACTTTCTTTCGCATTTTGGGACACGGGGCATGGCCGTTACGTGCAAGATTCGATGTCCTCTGCTTGGTTCCACGCGGTTTGAGGCGCAGGGCGCCAGCTATAGCGCCCCTGGAGCGTTTTTGGATTTTCTATTTCGTCTAGGCTTAGGCGTAACTATTTTCTAGGCTTTTGTAAACATTATAAATACTCTTCTACTTAGTTTTTGAGAGAAGTTCAGACTTTGGAGCAAATTTGAGAGCTCATAACATCTTGAACAAGGGTTTTTCTTCCTTCCATAAATTTATTACATCATTATTTCATTATTTCATCAAATCCTTGTGTTGTTATTATGAGTAAGCGTAGCTAAATATATCGTTCTAGGGTTAGAGCGAATTCATGAAGGTTGAGGTTTGAATGTTGATTTCCATGAATTGAATTCCAATTACAGATTGTTTATTCTTTCTTGATCATAATTGTTTGATTATAACGGCCGAATAATTGAACACTATCTACGATTCTTAGATTGAACTCGACAGAGGGAATTTATGAACGCACATAAGAAAGAATAGGGCTTGATTGTGAACCTGGGCATCGGGGAATCAATTTGTGGGTAGGATAGACATATACCTATTCACCTTGCTTAGCTAAATACAGAGTTCGTTAATGCGTGCATGTGATTTAACTCCATAGACATATAGGCGTAACTCCATAGACATATAGGCGTTATAGTAGCTTGCATAGACCGTGAAGAATCGACAGGTTTTTACGGGTACAATTAACCTGTTAGTTAGCAATCTTGGGACTTAAGAAGTGGAATCAATAGGATAACTCAACTGGATTGGTCGCAGCTCTAACCCTGGACCGTCTCCTTATTACTGATAACAACCAATTTTTGCTCCATTGTTTGAATTCACTTCTACCATTTTAATTACTATTTTTGTAGTTGATAATATTTTCACTATTGGAAAAGATCCCTGAATAGTGGTTAAGAAATTATTTGTTAGGAGTCCAGTCTGAATAGTCCTCATGGGAATGATACTCTACTTATCACTTTATTACTTGTCGACCACTTATACTTGCGTGTGCGTTGGGAGCAATAAGTTTTTGGCGCCGTTGCCGGGGACTAAACAATTGACTGATTTCTTTTTGAACATTTTATTATTTTCTATTTAGGTTTAATTTTTGTTTTGAGTTTTGTGCTGTTACAGGTATTAGGTCCTGCTTGATCTTTACCTACAGGAATGGCAGAAAAACGCACCTTAGCTGTGCCAGATGTTGCTCTCCCCAGCCTGGAGGGGGTATTGTCTAGCATAGTTAAGCCTGCAATCACTGGTCACTTTGAGATTAAGCCCAGCATGATTCAGTATCTGCATGCGACTGGGTAATATGGTGGATTACTTCATGAAGATCCGCAGCAACACATTCAGAATTTCTTTAAGATCAGTGATACTTATACACCGACGGGAGTTCCTACTGATTATGTTCGCTTGACATTGTTCCCATTTTCACTGATTGGGGCAACAAGGAAGTGGTTAAAGGCTGAAAAGCCTGGGTCTATCACTACTTGGGATGATTTGGCTAAGAAGTTCTTAGCTAAGTTTTATCCATCTGCCAAGACAGCCCGGCTGAGGAGTGAAATTATATCCTTCAGACAGAGAGAAGGAGAATCTTTGCATTCAGCCTGGGAGCGGTTTAAAGCTTTACTGAGAGATTGTCCACACCATAACCAATCAAATGAGGTTCTGGCACATACTTTTGTTGAGGGGTTGATTGCGCATACCAAGATCGTGGTAGATGCTGCTGCTGGAGACCAAGTACTGGCCTTAAACTTTGACCAGATTTATGAGCTACTAGATAAATTCTCGCAGAGCTATCCTGACTGACAGGGTGATGGTAGAGCTACTACTCAAAAGGCTGCTGGGGTACTTCAACTAGATGAAATCTCAATATTGAATGCAAAGATGGACGCCATTGCCAACCAAATCAGCAAGCTAAAGACTCAGCAACCAGTGGCTCCAGTGCAACAACTCCAGAGTTTTTGTAAGGTTTGTGGTCAAGATCATGCTACAGAGGTTTGCTCCTCTAATCCAGAGTTAGTTTATTACGTGGGTAATCAAAACAGGCCGCAGGGTCAAAATCAGTTTGGTAATGCTTATTATCAAGGAAATATGAGAGCCCCAAATAATTACCAACCACTTCCAGCTCCACCACAGCAGGTTAGCAATTCAGTTGAAGATATGCTAAAGCAGCTAATGGCAGGCCAGCAGAGAATGATAGCTGACACTGCAGCCCATGCACATGCCATACAAGATCTTGTCAATGCTCAAAAGAACCTGGAGCACCAGTTGGGGCAATTGGTGGGCGCTACAAATTCTAGACAACAAGGAGCACCCCCTGGTGATGCTGGATCGAGTACTATTAGAAAAGGGCCTGAGCAATGTCCTGCAGTGACTTTAATTGAAGGTGGAGAGCTGATGGCCAAGTTTGAGGAGAGAGCTGAAATAGAAAAAGTTAAAAAACTAGAGAAGGTAAAGAAGAAAGAAGAGAAAAAGGAGGCACCTCTGCCGCCTCCACCATTCCCGCAGAGACTTATACCATCGAAGGATATGGCCCAGTATCAAAAATTTTTGAGTATGTTGACAGAGCTTCAAGTTAACATTCCTTTGACTGATATGTTTGAATTGATGTCATCCTTTGTGAAGTTCTTAAAAAAGATTTTAGTCAAGAAGAAAAAGCCTAAAGAGATAGATACAGTTGAGTTAGTCGAGGAGTGTAGCACAATCTTGAGCAAGCTACCTCAAAAATTTCAAGATCCTGGGAGGGTTTACTATTCTTTGCTCCATTGGAGGGAATAATATCACTGGTGCATTGTGTGATCTGGGTGCGAGCATAAATCTCATGCCTCTATCTGTTTGCAAAAGGTTAGGGCTAGGAGAAATCAGGCCCTCTTCAGTTACTCTTAAGATGGTGGATGGATCACTCACTCGCCCTGATGGTAAGTTGGAGGATGTGTTGCTTAAAGTTGGTAAGTTTACATTCTCTGCTGATTTTGTAGTCCTAGATTATGAAGAGGACCGAGAAGCTCCAATCATTTTGGGGAGACCATTCTTAGTCACCTCGAAGGCAATTATTGACATGGAGCTGGGAGAGATGACTGTTAGAGCGCATGGAGAAAAGGTTACTTTCAAGGTTTATAATGAGAAGGAGCACATAACTAAGGTTGAAGAGTGCTCTATGATCGAATGTGTCAAACAAGAACATGGAAGTAAACCAAATGACGTGTGTGAGCATAATGTGGAACAAGATAGCAATGGCACATCACATGTGAAGTTGAAGATGGGTTCTCTCAAAGAAAGGAAGAAAGCAAAGGTTCGTCGTAAGAAGAGAAGACATAAATGCTGGAAGTGAGCTAAAAGTATCGTCGTGCCACGATGTTAACTAAGGCGCTTCTCGGGAGGCAACCCAAGTTTGTACTTGTATTATTTTATTTATAGTGTCACGTAGTTTTTGTTTTTATTTTGTCATTTTTGTAGGTGTTGGGAGTGCGAAACGAGATGTACTCGACGTGTTTTAGTCTGGTTTGCACCTTGAACTAACGTCGTACTATGTCTCACTCGAAGAGGAACTCGTCAGGGATTTGAGGCGCTTTAAAGCATGCCCCGCGCTTGGTATCGCGCGAGGGACAAGAATTCAGTGCGGAAAAAATTGAACAGGCGCCTTGGGGGGCGCCCCGCGCCTGGAGTGGCAGAAAGCAAAGATTTTCAGGCGCCTTGGTGGCGCGCCGCGGGTGGAACCACGGCTGGGGTGGTGTCGCAATTTCTGTACTCCTTTTTGAGTTATTGGCCGCACCCCTGCTTATTGTTGATGACTTGTTAGGGGAAGTCTGAGTACCCCATGCTGTATGGAAGCTTGAACGAGGCCCGCACTCCAGGGAAGTTTTTTCTACCTTGCACTTTATTATTTTTTTGCACTGAGGACATTGCATTGTTTAAGTGTGGGGTGGGGGAACTCCCCTTTATTTTTTAGGTTAGGGATGTATGTACCGTTAGGAGTTTTATTTTGTCACTTGACATTTTTGTTTCATTTTTAGTATTTGCTTTTGTTTTAGTATAAAAAATTTACAAAAAGATTTTCTTTTTAGTCTTTGTTAGTGGTACATGTCATCCACCCCATGGTTTTTCTTATGACCTCGGTTCTTTTTCACGGAGAGGCCTTTGAACCGGGTTATTTTTTATTTTTTAGGATTAGTATAGTATTAGTTGTTAGGTGGCCCTAGACGAAGAATTAGGTAGAATGCTAGGTGCCTTTGATTTGTTTGATACCGATGTACTTGGACTTGAGCATGTGCTATTCGTGGTGTCTTTTGGTTTTAAATTGTGATGCATGCCTAGGAAAAAGAGAATGACCCCCTTGAGACGCTTGAGTCCACTCACTTGACTCTTTTGTGAACTATTGTGCATTAGTGCTTAAATTTCACAAATTGCACCTTATTTGTTTGATTGAGAGTTGTGATGGAATCATCTTGGGTGGACTGTGTGCAATGTGTGATGTGAGGCATATTCTATTGTGTTCCATGTTTGAATATTGGTGTCTAGAACTTGCCCCGTGTGTGTGCAAAGCGAAATCCTAGGTTTGCTCTAGTCGGGAGATGATATAGGCCTTCTTGGATAAGCATTTTACCTAGATTTGCCTACCCTTATATGCACCCTTGATTGTTGTGATCCCTTTGACCTTTTATTGGCACCCACACCACAAGCCTACCCGCTTGTTCCTATTTGCCTTTTTTTGACCATTTACTCCTTAAGCACTTTAATTGATAATTTTATATTATTGTGGAGTTTGTGGTTGAAGTATTGGGAGGTTTTTGAGTGGAACCAATTAGGGAAATACTTGATAAATTGTGAAGTAGTTGAAGGAGCATTGGCAAGGTTTGGAAAGAATTGAATAAAAAAAACAAATGAAGAAAAAAAGAGCTGAAAAAAAAATTGAAAAAAGAAAAAAGAAAAGAAATGAATATCCATCCTTGCTATTGTTGTGCTTAAAAGAAAAATTGCTACTTGTTGATAAAGGTGTGTGTGAAATTTGTTGGGTGGTGAATTGGGTGGCTTTGATGAGATATGTGCTTAAATTGAATGTGATGTATTAGAGTGCTTAGGGAGGTAGTCACTATTATCCATATGTATCCTACCAGCCCCTTAGCCTACGTTACAACCCTGTAAAGTCCTAGTAAATCCCGATTGGAGTGAGCCAACATTAGTGGAGTCCTACACTACGGGCAAGCCTATGGTACATCATGTGTGACATGTGAGCCTTTCATGAGAGTGAGCGAGTTCTTTCTATGCTATTGTCCCTATTCCATTCTTGATATTCATTTTTGTGTGTGATATTTGGGGGACACTCTTTTGCTTCATTGTTTTGTGAGGGCACATGGTTTGCATGAGATAGGTGAAGTCGTGGCTTTTTGGTTGAGCAGATAGGTGTGACTTTGTGGGAGCATGGTTGCAATGAGTCGAGTTTGTGCATTTGAGTTGTCTTGGGGTGGTTGTTCTCATGTTTTTATGTTTGATATATTATTGGCATGTTTGTTAGGCCCATAGTAGTCATGTGTGCACTCGTTCAATGGTCGGTATCAACCATAGTCACAGGCAGACCTGTTCTACCTAGGTTGGGAAGTTATTTGTAATTGCTCGAGGGCGAGAAAAGATTCAAGTGTGGGCCTATATTTTCTTAATATTTCCTCACGTTTGAGTACTTTATTCCCCCGTTTTCTAGTTGACGAATGTGATTTTGCACTGATTTTGTGTCGTGTGACTTGTAGGATGTTGTGAGGTGCAATTGGAGCCTTGAAGAGAATAATCGAGCAAGAAAAGATTGAATTTGGATTGAGGATTGGATCGAGCACGCGAAGGCACGGAACGAAGCAAGCTGCGAACGACGAAAGCAGAGAAATTAGCCTGGCGCGGGCCGCCCACTGCAGCGCCCAACTTTCTTCCGCGTTTTGGGACGCGGGGCATGGCCGTTACGTGCAAGATTTGACGTCCTCTGCTTGGTTCCACGCTGTTTGAGGCGAGGGGCGCCAGCTATAGCGCTCCTGGAGCGTTTTTGGATTTCCTATTTCGTCTAGGCTTAGGCATAAATATTTGCTAGGCTTTTGTAAACATTATAAATACTCTTCTACTTAGTTTTTGAGAGAAGTTCAGACTTTGGAGCAAATTTGAGAGCTCATAACATCTTGAACAAGGGTTTTTCTTCCTTCCATTAATTTATTACATCATTATTTCATTATTTCATCAAATCCTTGTGTTGTTATTATGAGTAAGCGTAGCTAAATATATCGTTCTAGAGTTAGAGCGAATTCATGAAGGTTGAGGTTTGAATGTTGATTTCCATGAATTGAATTCCAATTACAGATTGTTTATTCTTTCTTGATCATAATTGTTTGATTATATACGGCCGCATAATTGAACACTATCTACGGTTCTTAGATTGAACTCGACAGAGGGAATTTATGAACGCACATAAGAAAGAATAGGGCTTGATTGTGAACCTGGGCATCGAGGAATCAATTTGTGGGTAGGATAGACATATACCTATTCACCTTGCTTAGCTAAATACAGAGTTCGTTAATGCGTGCATGTGATTTAACTCCATAGACATATAGGCGTTAGAGTAGCTTGCATAGACCGTAAAGAATCGACAGGTTTTTACAGGTACAATTAACCTGTTAGTTAACAATCTTGGGACTTAAGAAGTGGAATCAACAGGATAACTCAACTGGATTGGTCGCAACTCTAACCCTGGACCGTCTCCTTATTACTGATAACAACCAATTTTTGCTCCATTGTTTGAATTCACTTCTACCATTTTAATTACTATTTTTGTAGTTGATAATATTCTCACTATTGGAAAAGATCCCTGAATAGTGGTTAAGAAATTGTTTGTTAGGAATACAGTCTGAATAGTCCTCGTGGGAACGATACTCTACTTATCACTTTATTACTTGTCGACCACGTATACTTGCGTGTGCGTTGGGAGCAACAAGTGGGATCAAAAAACCACGACCTACTTCCTCAAGTAGGATTTCAACTTCACTATTTGAATGACTCACTTGGTTACAAGACTTCTTTCTTACTAACCTAGGACTAACTCTAATCTTATAGCGACCCCTTTCACAATCAGTGAAGTTTCTTCAAGTATCAGACTTGAATAATGTGTACTCTTACAGAACTTCTATGAAAGTAAATAGTACAACTCAATAGCACCTACTACAGATGAACTAAGACTGAACTTTGACAATACTCAATCTAAGGAACATGTTCTTCACTTAGTTCCTTGTAGCTTAATGACTGCCCAAATACAATTTCGACTCAACAATGCTATAGCTCTTTTCTCTCTGTATTTGTGCGTATCTTCAACAGTTGAAATGCTCCTCTACTTATAGCTTTGAAATTTGAGGAGTCTTAAGAAATTAGAACTCCAAAGCCTCCAAGTGTTTGAGTCCTAATTGAACTCCTTGCTAATCTTCAAGCCTTATCCAAAATCTTATGCAATCTTTTCTTTATCACGTACAACTTTTCATAATTATGAAGATAAACATCAGACAATAGGATAATAATTAATTTTTCCGCTTAATAGATTTTGCAATATTATTTATTCAGCTGTTGTGAACCAAAGGAACAAGTCATTGGATCTGTTCCTTCTTCATCAGTCAAGACTTCCAAGCTTATTCAAGCTAACATTTTCCCCCTTTTTGATGCTGACAAACTCATAGACTTTGCTTCGTATCCTTAATATCCTGAACCACAACTTACAACTTAAAGGCAACATTAGCATAAATCAATTTTATCATTAAGGACCAGGTTCTTAAACTGGTTATAAATATCACAAGCAAATTCATGCTTACTCTTCCCCCTTTTGGCATCATTGAAAAGATTGCATAAGTCAGAATTATTGTAAGCAATAAAAATAATCAACTCATAGCCATGTAGGCAACTCAAGATGCAAACATAATCCAATAAAAAACAAATGCATTGAAATGATATTAGCCATCGAAGATATGACATCATACGTAAAAAGATTTTCAACCAGGGGAAACAAACTAAGCAAGTACTGCTAAACTAGTCAAAAACTAAAGACAAGAAGGCTAGGAAACTACAACTAAGCTAAATCCCACTGGACAAAAGATGAATTTTTGGTTTTGGGTATCAGGTGGTGGAAGGACCAGGTCCTTGAGACTTGTCCTGCAGCAACTCAAACATCTTTTGAAGCATCCCTTTATTTGTTTCTTTTTCCTTAGCAGCTTCAGCTCTCCAAAAGTCCCTTTCCTCCTCCAACCTCTTAATCTCAGTAGCTTGGACACCAATCTGTTGCCTTAAAGCCCTAACCTTCTTGTTCAGTAGTCCCTTTGAAGTACCAACAATAGTAGGCTCAGCATTTACTGTCATGTCATAACTGATCAGTGTAACAGCTCCAAACCTTTCCTTCTTTGTAGCAGTTTTACCTCCTTTAAAGAAATTCCTAACAGGTCAAACAAGTCAGTAAGAATGAATCCAAATGGAAAAGCATGTTTCTTCAGTTTCTGCAACAACTACACCATGCCTTCTTCTTCCACATCAACAAGCACCCTGCCTTTCAACAACTTTCTTTTGTCAAAATCAGTGTGCACAACCTTTCCAGCTTCCTCCTCCTCACTCTCACTTTCAGCATCATCTCCTTGATTTTCAGCATCATTCTCAGAATCAGTACTTTTATCCCTCAAAGTTCTCTTAAAAGATCTTGTTCTCTTAGAAATAGGACCAGCAGAAGAAAACCTTTCATCAGTCTTTGCAGACTTCCTTTGAGAAGTTCTTCTTTTTCTAGTCAATGGAACAGGTTCTCTACCTCCTCCTCAGATTCCTCAATTGGCACAACAGGCTCAGGAACATGTTTCTGTTTACCCTTCCTGCTTCTCTCAAGAGCTTCAGACATTTGTGCATTAGTAGCTTTCACTGAACTATTGTTCTCCTAACCCTACTAACAGGGATCTAGGTAGAAGGAACAGTTCCTTTATCCTTAGCAGAACTTTCCCTTTGGCTTTTCTTCTGAATTCTAGATTTATAGCTACCACTGATCTTTTTAAGCCTAGCATTTATTTCAGCAAGTTCTTTAGGATCAACAGGCCCCTGTTTTGCCAATTTTCTTTTCATTCCTCTAACATTGATTAAATCAATGATAGGCCTATCACTGTCACTAATGTCCTCATCAACATCCACCATATCTTCATCATCCATGGGTGCTCTAAAAGGAACCTCTGGAGACCCAGGAGACTCATGCATGGGAGCTTCTATACCCCTCACAGTTTCCTTTTCGCCCTCTCTCTCTCTGGTACAGACAAACCTAACCCATCTACTTCTTTTCCCTCATCAACAACATTTAAAGGTTCCACATAATTTACCTTGAATTCATAAAGGATCATGGTCCTAGACAAATCATCCATGTGTTCCAGTGTCTCAGCAACAGATGGACCTGATCCTTCCTCTTGAATTTCAGAGTCAGGGTTTTGAGGGTTTTGGTTTTCTTGATGTGGTGAATTTGTTTGCATGGGTGAAGTAGGGTCTGTAACTGGTGATTGTTCATTGGTAAGCATGGATGAAGTATTTTGAGGTGAGAGGGACATGAAATAATTCAATTTAAAAGTTAATTGATCACTCTTTCTGAAATTTTGAAAACCTAAAATGAAAATATGAGATGAAAGCTTATGAGTTTATATAAAAGCAGAAAGTAGTGATAGAGATGGAGTCTAAAACGATTTACCTTCAGTGTCCTTGTTTAAATAGAGTTTCAGATTGATTAGGTTACTTGAACATTACAATTATAGCCGTTATGATTAGAGTTCAAGTCGGAGATGGAGTATGGAACGGTTCCTTGATGGGACTATTTTCAGATAGATAGAGGTTGAGTGAGATTTAGACTCTTCTAATTACCTATGACCATCAAACTCTAATAATTTCTGAAAAATAAAGTAGTACATACCTGAGAACGTGACAAGGAACAGTTCCTTTACTCAATTTCAATCAAATTGCATAATCTGAAATTCTAAGAACATAATAGTAACATCATTAAAATTTAGTAAACTTAAGCAAAAATCATGGCATAGAGTATACAATTAAGTATAGAACTGAGCTAAAAACTTCAAATTGACTTTAATAAAATTTATTTTTAAGCCAAATTTTCTAGCCAATTTTTGAAGTAAAGCTGAGTAGACTTAGGTGAATTTAATCATCCCTAATTCTAACATGTTCCTTTCAAAATAATCTCGACTTAAGGCCTTTGTAAATATGTCAGCAATTTATTTATCAGCAGGACAAAAAGCTATAGTAATCAATCCCTTCTCATACTTGTCCCTCAAGAAATGATGTCTTATGTCAATGTGTTTAGTCCATTTGTGATGCACTGGATTTTTAGTCATGTTAATAGCAATCGTGTTATCACAATAGATAGGAACAGTTCCTACGTCAATACCAAAATCTTGTAATTATTGTTTCATCCACAACAATTGAGAACAACATGAGGCAGCAGCCACATACTCAGCTTCTGCAGTGGAGAGTGCCACTGAATTTTGTTTCTTCGTTCCCCATGAACCCAAACACTCATCAAGAAAGTGTGCCATACCTGAAGTACTTTTCAATTCAACAAGAAATCCTGTATAATCAGCATCAGTGTATCCAACAAGATTAAAATTTCCACCTTTTGGATACCAAAGTCCTAAAGAACCTGTTCCTTTCGGATACCTCAAAAAAGTTTTAACAGCTTTCAAGTGAGATTCTTTAGGATCTGACTGAAATCTAGCACACAAGCAAACATTAAACACAATATCAGGTCTACTTGCAGTTAGATAAAGTAAAGAACCAATCATGCCTCTATACATTTTTTGATCAACTGAATTTCCATGTTCATCAAGTTCTAGCTTAGTGGTAGTGTCAATTTGTGTATCGATTTCCTTAGTATTGTCCATGTCAAATCTTTTAAGTAATTCCTTAATATATTTTTGTTTGTTGATCATAGTTTCATTTGAAGTTTTCTTGATTTGTAAACCCAAAAAGAAATTGAGTTTACCCATCATGCTCATCTCAAACTCACTCCCCATCAAGCTTGCAAATTCATTACTTAAGTTTTCACAAGCAGCACCAAAGATTATATCATCTACATAAATTTGCACAATTAAAAGATATTTACCTTTTTCTTTTAAGAACAGTGTGCTATAAATTTTACCTCTTTTGTATCCATGCTGAAGTAGGAATTTGGACAAACGTTCATACCAAGTACTCTCATGTGTGTTTTCATGCTGGGGAATATTTTTTGATGTGGTAGCATTACAAGGTTGAGAGGTGGATACAACATTTGTTCCCTCTGTCTCTGTGCTACCCTTCTCAGTTTCAATTTGAGGAAATGTTCCTTGTGATTCTTTCTCACAGATTCTCTTTGCCACACAATTGAGATATACTCAAAAGACAATGCTTCAATCCATCCACCAAAAACACATTATCAATTCCATGTGTGTCAGACCTACCTACCTTCCTAATGCCAATAATTTTCCTTTTCTTACCATTACCGAAGGAAACACTTCCTCCTTGAAAATCTGAGAGTGAAAGGAACAATTCCTTGTGTCCTGTCATGTGCTTTGAGCAACTACTGTTCATGTACCATTTTGTGGTTCCTCACTTTCACTCCATCATGCAATAATAAAACTAGGGGTTAATTTTAGGAACCCAAATTCCCTTAACAAAAGGGTGAATTAAATCTCTCTTAGCCCAAAATGGCAATGCTTTGTTTGGTGTGAACAATTTTCATAGGCACTGATTTTTTAACAGGTTTATAGGACCTGTTCCTTTGTGTAGTTTTTTCCAAAGATAGACAATTTCTTTTCAGGTGACCAGTGTTTCCACAATGTGTGCATAACAAAATATCAGGAAGTGTTAGATACTTACTCTTTGGATCCCATTTGGGCAATGATTGAGATTTCATAAGCCCAATACCCTTCCTATTACCACTATGATTTTCCTGTAACTATTCTAATGCTTCAGAGAACTTGTTCCATTTGACAGTTTTGCTTAACTCTTCTTTTGTTTTAACTAAGTCCTCTTTCAAAGATCTTATCTTTTCGTCTTTCTTATACAGTTCATCAACTGTGACTTTCAATTTCTCTTCAGTAATGAGCGGATGAGAATTAGCAATGCCCTTACCATTTTCAACTGTTTTGACTTCTAATTTCTCATTTTGTAGTTCCTGAACAGTTGATTCAAGTGTGAGGACCAGTTCCTTTAGCATGCTGTTTTTCCTTTTCAAAGTGTCATTTTTTACCACCATTTTCTTGTATTCAGTTCCTAAAATTTCAATTTCATTATGCAGTTGTTCTTTAGCATTACTTGAAGATTTAAGCTCATTTAGCAAAGTATGAAACACTTTTAATTAATTTTTCTTTAGTCATGCCTTTAACATCATTTTTGAGTTTAGAAATAAATACCTCAAAATCTTCTTCAATGTCTGAATTTTCAAGAGTCATTACAGCAAGCTCATTACCTGTATCATCATTAAACTGATCATCTCTATTGTCCTGCCAACCTGCAGTTCTTGCTTTGGAAAATCCACTGCTTTTGTGGACCTGTTCCTTAGCGTTTCTACTCATGTCAACTTGCCTCTTTTTCCATTCCTCTTCCATGACTGGATATTTGGTGATGTCATGCTCCATGCTTCCACATTTGAAGCACTCTCCAGCCTGTTTCATGTCAGAAGACCTACCCTGTCCACTAGTCCCCTTTTTCTTATTGAAGTATCTTTGGACACCTTTTGCTATTAGAACAAGTTTCTTATCATCAACAGACTTATCAGATACAGTTAAGGTTAGCTCAGGTTCAGTTTTAACTGGTTCACCTAAGTTCTTAATCTTTATCCTTAGTTCATAAGTTTTTAAATTGCCTATAAGCTCATCTAAAGAAAGTGTGGTAAGATCCTTACTTTCAATAATGGCACAAACCTTAATTTCTCAAGAATCTGGTAGAATCCTAGTTAGGATATTTTCAACTCTATCTTCAACAGTTAAAATCCTTCCCAAAGAGATAAGTTCAGATGAAATAGCATTAAACCTAGTATACATTTCAGAAATTGATTCTCCTTCTTTCATTTTAAAACTTTCATATTCAGCAAAGAGAAGTGTACCTCTAGATCTTTTCACCTGACTTGTTCCTTCATGAGCAACCTGCAAGGCATCCCAAATTTTTTTGGCAGTGGTCCAACCTCGAATCCTAGTGCACTCATCATGACCAAGTCCACAGACAAGCCACTTCTTAGCTTTCGCATTCTTTTTCCATTTCCTCAAGTCTTCACTAGTGCATTCATTTCTAGTTTTAGGAACATCATTACCTACAACATCTTTCTTCATGGGAATCATGAGACCTTCAGTGACTATGTTCCATAACTCATAGTCCTCAGCTTGAAAATGATCTCTCGTCCTTTCTTTCCACCATGAGTAATATTGACCATTGAACAAAAGTGGCATAACTGTTGACTGACCCTCAGAGTTTTCCTGTGGTGCACTCAGTATAATCCTAAGGTGTTAACCTCTTCAAGGATAACCCGCTCTGATACCAATTGTTATGTCCAAAGACACACCACTACGGAAGGACCAGTTCCTTCTATGTGTTCCTTTACTGATTAAGTGCGGAATAAGTAAAAGTGAGTAAATGAACAAAGAATTTTAGCGTGGAAAATCCCTATGACTCGGGATCAAAAAACCACGACCTACTTCCTCAAGTAGAATTTCAACTTCACTATTTGAAAGACTCACTTGGTTACAAGACTTCCTTCTTACTAACCTAGGACTAACTCTAATTCTATAGCGACCCCTTTCACAATCAGTGAAGTTTCTTTAAGTACCAGACTTGAATGATGTGTACTCTTACAGAACTTCTATGAAAGTAAATAGTACAACTTAATAGCACCTACTACAGATGAACTAAGACTGAACTTTGACAATACTCAATCTAAGGAACATGTTCTTCACTTAGTTCCCTGTAGCTTAATGACTGCCCAAATACAATTTCGACTCAACAGTGCTATAGCTCTTTTCTCTCTGTATTTGTGCGTATCTTCAACAGCTGAAATGCTCCTCTACTTATAGCTTTGAAATTTGAGGAGTCTTGAGCAATTAGAACTCTAAAGCCTCCAAGAGTTTGAGTCCTAATTGAACTCCTTGCTAATCTTCAAGCATTATCTCAATCTTATGCAATCTTTTCTTTATCACGTACAACTTTGCATAATTATGAAGATAAACATCAGACAATAGGATAATAATTAATTTTTCCGCTTAATTGATTTTGCAATGTTATTTATTCAGCTGCCATGAACCAAAGGAACAAGTCTTTGGATCTGTTCCTTCGTCATCAGTCAAAACTTCCAAGCTTATTCAAGCTAACATATCTGCAATTGCAAGTTGATTACCTTAGAGTGTCCTGATAGAACATGATGTTTCAGAATCAAACAAGACCAAAAGCACTGTTTACTCTGTGGTTGATTCAACATGGAAGAGTCCTTACACCTGATAGGCTAATGAAATAAGGTATGACTATTGATCCAACATGTATCTTATGCCAATCTGAATTGGAAATAGAGGAACACCTGTTCCTTCAATGCAGATATGCTACAACCATATGGAGGAAGCTAATGAACTGGAGTGGAGCCTCAGATAAGATATAACTAACTTGGCAGAACTAGCAGCTGAGACTTCTGAAGCAGATGAAAGGCAGAACCAAACAAGCTCATCTCCTGAAAATCATTTATGTTGAATGTCTATGCCATATGGAAGGAGAGGACTAACATAGTGTTTGAGAAGGTCCAGAAGGTTTGGAGCTTAGTAGCCAGAGATATTGCTTTCATGTGCAGTTTTAGAGCGAGTAGAGAACTTCATACTATCATCAAAAATTTCCGGTTCTAATACTATAGTGTCTTTATAGATAGAGTGTCCTTGTAGTAGTAATATGGAGTTTGTGTAATAAAGTCAGTTAAAGTTGTGAGATAGCTGTAATAGTGTAAAAACAGCTTGCTTTGTATTTCTATCCCGGGTGATTAATAAATTATTAGTTACTTTAAAAATGTATGATGAATATCTGAGGCGTATATATATATAGAGAGATAGAGAGAGAGAGGGGGGGGGGGGGGGGGGAGAGAGTGAGAGAGAGAGTATGTATTCAATATTTATTCATTTACTAATAATTTTGTATATAAGTTCTGATTATTTATCATGTATTCATCCATTATTCATAACTTATTATTTTATGTTGCACATATTATTAACATGATATGTACTATGTATTCAATTAGTATTAATATTTTTTATTAGTTAGTTAACAAAATATTTTTCTATTTATTTATTACGTATCATGTATACCGCTATTTTCACATTTGTATGTGATATATATATTTTATTTGTGAAAAATATGGAATCCTTGATTCATGGGATTCTGTTTGATAGCTTGCTCAAAATATATTAAAGAGATAAATATCCTTAATTCTAGGCAACAAATACTCTCTAATTTTTTCCTTTTAGTATTTGGCTTCGTCCTATAATTGACTAAAAGCTATGCCTATTTTTTTTGTTGGTAAAAACTTACCCGCCTCTAGTGTTTACGCCAAAACCAATATATGCATGTGTTTGAAAATAGAATTTCATCACATAATCATGGTTAATTAATGCATGTCTTTACATCATTAAAACATCTAACCATGATAACTAATATGATTTGGTATAAACACCCAATATGGGTAAGTATTTGCTCTTTTTTTTCTGTTAATAAAAAGTAATACACTATATATAGATGATTATTTATGTTCTTTGCAAAGTACGATTGGATTCAGCATTACAAGAAAAAAGACCTATTTAAGATGAGTCACTGCAAACATTTTTGGGTGATTTACAGAAACAGGACAGTTTTGATGCTTTTTTGCAGAGTTGTCCCCCTTAAGAAAAAACTTACAAATTAGGCCTCCGTAGGAAGGTTCCAAGTGATGGATAGAACTTTTTACCAAGCAAGACCGGCAAGGATCATGAGTTTTCCTCTGACAATTGCTAGCAACTTTTTGATGAGGCTAAAATTGTAAGACTTCTGTTATAGAGGTCAAAAATATAATTACGGTGCTAGATCTTGCCTATTTCATACAAAAACTTAGAACATTTTCCAGAGATTTTGACCAAAGAAAAATTACGCCAGAAGAAAAGCACAATAGCTAAATTACAATACATAAAGATACTTTTAAACATATTACAATACATAACAATACTTTCCACTTTATTACCCTACATATACCGTTTTTCATTTCCCACTCTCTCGAACACAAAACCATAATTTCTTGCTCTCTCTTTCTCTCCACTCCTCCACCGACCCACCCACCCGTTTTCCTCTTCCTCCATCGCCGGCAACCAGCCGGTCTGTTCCTCTGGTGAACCAGCTTTGTAGTGATGCTGCCACTGCTCGTTTTATGATTCCTGGTTGTTTCGGCTGCCGCTGCTCCGTCGCTAGAGTGGTGGCGCTGCTGCTCGTCATCTGCAGCGAGGTGGTGCCACAGATCTAATATTGTGCTCCGTAGCCGGAGCTGCTGGCTCCGATCTACTTCTCCCTCTTTTTTTGATTTTGCATGTGTATTTATTTATATATACATTTATAAGATTCGTATTTATGTGTATGTGAATCTTTTCGTGCATAAATATATTTAAGTTTTTTTTAATATCTAGTTGTATTTATTTGTGTATTATTGTATATTTGTGTATTTTGTATTTCAAGTCTGTGTTTGCCAAAATTTTTTTGGTTGTGTATTTGTATATTTTTGTATACAGTAATATTTATGTATATGTGTGGTCATATTTGTCCATATATCTTTGCGTATATCTATAAATTCATTGTATGTCTTTATTCCTGGTGTATATAAGTGTATATTTTATATATTCTAGTTTTATATATGTTTATGTATTTTCATTGGTTAAATCTACTTTTTTAAGTATGAATGTGTATTTTGTATGTTTTACACTTCTTTATATTGTTTCCAGATTTTTTTTTTAAAAAAACACAATTCTGGCGACCATTGGCGATGGTGACTGGAGCAGTGAGAGCGGGAGGGAGTAAATCCTTCATTTGTATGGTTTTAATGGAAGTTGTATATGTAGGATAATAAAGTGTTGCTATGTTTTGTAAATTATATACTATCGATATATTTTGTAATTTTAATTTGAGGTTTTTACACTATGTACCCATGAAATTCAAAGTATTACAAGTCCTACCCAATAAAAATTACACTACCCAGAAATTAAAATTATTTACCCAACCTACTCATTTATTACTGTATACTTTGTTATACCTTATCGGTATATACCTCAAAGGTATACTACATAAATAATAGTATATAAGTCTAGATGGGTAGGGCATGTAAATAGTTTATAGGTAAGACTGGTAAATATGAAACTTATGGGTAGAGGTGGGTAAATATTTTGATTTTGATGGGTATTTTCGTAAACCTCCCTTTTAATTTCAGGATTGTATATTTTTGTAATTATCCATTTGACCAATAGTTTATGTTTATGGCGCTAAATAGCGTATAGCCAAACGATTGAAAACTAATCTATATTATTCTAAAAGTACGAAGGCGTTAGTGAAATGTCACTCGATTTTTTTACCCTCCATAAGTAGCTTTAAGTTGGACAAAATAGTAATTACAATATTATTTAAATTTACATTATTTTCTTATATTCTTTGAAAATAATGTAATTATTATTCAGATTATATTTCCAAATTTAACATGAATTCTAAGAGAATCTAAACTCTTATTTAGGACTTTAAAGTTGACAAATAATAGAAGAAGTTTTTAATAGAACAGAAGTTTTACAGCCATACTAATCCCACTTGAACACAAACCCTAAACGCAAGAATTACCAATATTTATATATCAATTTTCGCGTTTTCCATGCCTAAGATCGTCCAGAGAATCACACACACACACATACAAATATTTTATGTACTATTTTAAGGATTCTTCACCTAAATTTTGTGTATATTTGTTGCAGGAACAGGCCCAAATCTAGGAAGAGAATGAAGAAAAGCAGTGCACGTTGGAGCAAGTAAGCTCTTCTACTTGTGTTATTCTTAAAAATGTACGAATCCATTTGTACTTATGATTATTTTAAACAACTTGGTAGTTAGTTTTTTTTTTTTTTTATGGACTATAGTTGTGTATGAACTCCATATTTTAGGCGACTAAAAATATAATTCCTATATGTTGCATTCATACGGTGCTAGATATCTCTGATCAAGTATTTGATCATTCTTTTAGGCTTAATTTAGAAATTTTCTGTATGAATAAATTAAACTTGCAGAAGAATTTTTAGAGTGTGCAAAAGTATTGTTGTAAAATTGAAGAAGCATATATGATTTTTATTTTCTTTATTGCAGGCAATATAAAGTGTAATGCATTTATACGAACTTTTCTTAATGACATTTTTTTGCAAGTTAGAAACTGATATGTTTATTCAGATATTTTATAAAACTAGTTTCAGCGTACGTGCTTTGCACGGATAATTTTGCGAAAATAATTTAAAATTATATATGTGAAGACGGTGATTATAACATTAATAAATGAGAAAGCACTCTAGCAAAATCTATCCACTTTAGGAAATAATATTATCTTTTGTTAGGAAATAGAAAGATATAATCTACAAGCACCGAAAAATAAAACAGTAAACTTTATATTAAGTTTGATATGAAAATTATTTACATGTATGGTGTACACGTCATAGAGTGGTAAGCGATTAGTAAATATTCGTAGTTTCAGAGCGTAAGAATAAAATCCAACTCAAATTTGCATTATGGTCAAATTTTACTGAAAATAATAAAGTAATTATAAATTATTATTATTATTTTATCCAATATGGAATGCAAAAGATGATTTATAACCAAATATATTGTAGCCCTTTCAACTTGGAGCAGTGGCTCCGCTCTTGCTCTTTCCTCCTTCAATCTGGATATGTAATAATTATAGATTTACTCAAAGTGTCTAGTTCAACTGGATCACTTTTTCCTCCTTCAATCTGGATATGTAATAATTATAGATTTACTCAAAATGTCTAGTTCAACTGGATCACTTTTTTCCCAAGGGAACTACAAAAGACTTATTAAATAGCTTCAAGCTGATTCACTGTCAAATTGAATTAAGAAATATAAGATAACAACAAGAAAAAGTAAGCTGTTTAGAAAATACAACATTTAGCTTAACCAATCAGTTCTATTCAGCTGAACGTTTATTGTCTAGCAAATTCAACGCGAAACATTTATATCTGGTGGTGTTCACTGCAAAAAGTAAAAGTAGAATAACCGTAATGCCGAAGTATGGAATATAAGGAGCAATAATAGTATAGTAAGGAGAAAAAAATACAATTCAAGAAAAGATATAAAAAGTCAAGCTTTCGATCTCTTGTTCAGATGGTCTAATTGGGATCTTTTTATAGAGCCTAATTGCAACAAACATATCGTAGATGGATTCTAATTATATTTGGTTGTTTTTCAAAAGGACTCAAACTTGTAATTGGGGAAAAGGTTTTAATTCATCAGAAAACACCTTTATTTCAAAAGAATTAGGACTACATATAAATGATAGTTTATACAGAAGTAAGAGTTGGACGTGATTTCACTACAACAAATTTGGTCTATGGCCACACTAGTCTTATGCCACACTTGAAAAGCGTAGCTAAAAATGACTATGACCACGATTTTTGAGGGGTGGTCTTTGATAGGGGCTTTTGGCCACACTTTTCGGCAACACTTCAGAAGCGTGCTTCTTCAGTGTAAAGGCAACACTATTTAGGTGTAGCCAAATCGTACAACAACTGGCAACACTTCCTACCTATATCACAACATTTTCTAATTGTGGCTTCTTTTATTCTAAAAGGCAACACTTCACAATTGTACCCTAAAAATTTTTAGTAAACATTTATATTTTTAGTAAACATTTATCACCAAAATTTTCCCTCTTTAATAAAATTTTAAATATATCCTTCCATTCCGAATGGCAAAGGATCTAACACTTTTAGGTTTCCCTCTTCTGAACATTTCCGTCAGCTGAAATCCCTAATACTCGAAACTTACATAGGTATTCCTCCTCCTCGGTTCCTCCGCTGAAATCTTTTAGGTTCTTTAGTGCCCTCAGCAACATTGCCTTCATCTTTAAAGCAAGGTTATTTGGGCTCAATGTTGGGACGGAAACAGAAACGAATCAGTGATCATATTCAATAACAGGTTTATAATTCACTTTTCACTTACGGTTTTCTATGTTCCAAATAAATTTAAGCATTTTCTTTTACTCTGTCCTGTAGAACAACTTGGGGAAAAGATTACATTTTTTGTTGTAATTAAATAAGCTAAAATTGAATTGAAATTTCTGTACAAGTTTATGGGATTAGGTTACAGATATTGGTAGATTTATGAGCAATGTGTTTATCTAAAGATGCCTTATTGTTTTTAAATTATTTGTTTATATTTAGTGAATTTGTTTTGTCTTGTGATTGTACGTGAGACGTGATGACTCACTACCTTTCTTTCTATTCTGAAATCTTAAAGATTCTAAAGGGTTGGGTGGTCAAATCTCTGTTTTGGTACTTAAAATAAAGGATTTTTTCAAGATCTTGAGATATTAATAGAATTTTATAGTTCTTTTCTTTCGTGTAGAACAATTGTTTAGATTGATTATCGGAAATCCATCTTGTGAAAACTTGTACAACTCTTTTTGTTGGTTAAATGGTTTTTGTTTTTTTTTTTTTTACTTTCTTTTGTTGTAATTTGTAGCGTGCAACCAAAGATAACAATGAGGAACTATATCAATTTTTGTTAATTCCAAATGGTACAAGAGAAAGGAAGGATCTTACAGACACCCAAGTTGCAATAGTAAGTTTATGTTTGAAGCTAGACAATAGCTTGCTAATCAAGTTTATGTTTGTAGCTAAATTCAATTATTTATAAGTTTTGTGCTACTAGTGGACTATATAGATGTATAGTCTTTGTGCTCCTCATTTTGGTGGTGTATTACTTTTCTTTATGGTTCTATTATAAGGGAAGTGGGACAGTGACATTAAGATTCTTGAAAATAAAAAGAACAAATGAAAGAGTATAAGAATGAGTTCCTACTTGTAGTAGAGAAACTAGTTTGAGCCGTAGATTATGAAGTGGCAATTTGGTTACCATTATTAGGTCCACACTCTCTTTTGTACTTGGTCTTTTACTATAAGATTCTTGGATCCTCCTATTGAGGTACTTTGGTGCAATCACTTTACTTTAAACATGGTTACTTTTTCTACTTAGTCTTTTACTTCGTTCACTAGCTGATGATGATTATTTCTGTATTTCTCAATCTAGTGTACTCTAGTTACTGAAAAGAAACTTTATGTATCCTATCTCTGTCTATATATATGTCTGATTCCCTTGTGTAATGTGAGATACTATTAGCCTCAAGGATATCAAATGTTTTCAAAAGAAAATACTTTTAGTTGGAAGATAATCTACACGGATTTATTAGCCCAACATATTCAATCTAATCTATACTCCATATTCTTAACCTGTCAAGCTAGTTATCCTTCATTTGCTAGTCGATGCCAACGCACATATGTTTGCATATTAGAAAGCAGAGTTGCCTAAGCACCAGCACAAGATCTTTAGGAGGTGGAATAAGCTCTTTATTCAAGGGATTTCTCTGCCCACCCTCTACTTTAATTCAACAAGAAAGGTAAGCCCCACTGACTCTTCTACTCTATTTGTTCAATGTAGATCTCACATAATATACCGGTTAGTCTTACTTCAGTTCTAACCATTAGTAGTTACTCTTGCCTTTTTGTTTCTTTTGGCAGCTATGATATACCAATTGTTACCAATGTTTACAAATATACATTGTTAACTTATGAGGTGATGGCTTCTTCCTACATGGATTTATTTACAACTTACTAGTAGTAGTAGTAGGTCTCAATATGTTGCTTATCTTGAGATTTAGTATTATTAGAACTTTATGAACGAACGAAAATATTATTGCTCAAGTGGTTGTGATCTTCTTGTAGTCAATAATATTTCTTTCTTTTTTGCCCTACATGTATGTGGAGTAAACATGCAATAGAATGTGTTAAAGGGGAAGGATTGTGCAGTCTGAACTCTTCAGGAAAGGTATGCACAATATTTATGTATTATTGGACACTGTTATATTCTGCAGTACGGTCTTGCATTTATAAGCAGCATTCTACTTTTTTTTTTTTTTTGCAAGTGTTTCTTCATTTCTGTCCAGAGTTCTTCATTTCAGGTTATTTTCTATATTAAAAAAATATATACCATGGTACACTGGAATGATGAAAATGATATCTGTGCAGAGTTCTTAAAACATGCTCTGTGTAGCGACCTTGCATTTATAGGTATAGTTTGATTGTTCCAGGTTATTTTCTGAAATTAGCATGATACACTATATATGTTTTAAGACAATCTTGGATTGTGCAGGAGTAAATTTGACCTGTTCTCTTGTTTAAATAGAGGAGTTAGATACCATATGATTAAAATTCTCGGTATGTAACTTATTAATGAATTTGATTAATCATCGATTATTGGTTATAATGTCTCACTCGTCAAGCCCATTATTTTCTGGGTTGTAAATAGCATCATCTCATCAGCTGGTAATCTGAATTTGTCTTGCTACTAGTTTGAATTAAGCATGCTTATCGTATTTATTGCATACATCCTTTCTCAATAATTAAATTTCTAAGGAGAAAATCTTCCACATTCCCTTGAGTTTACTATTGCATAGTCTTGGTTTCTATGATTCTATCTGATTACTTATTCCATTTTGTTTGTACAGGAAAGTCTGTTGATGCAATTGGAAATTGTGGCAAAAAACCATTAGGATCTAGTGGAAGTTAATGATGAAGACTTTTGGATATATTTGGCTTTGTAAAGTTTATTTCTAGTGCATACCTTCAAGTAATAACGGGATGAATTAGTTTATGTAGCAATTAGTTTATGTAGCATACATATTATTATTTTTTTTTTCAAATATATACATTTGAATGTTTTGTTTACTATATAATTAATTTAGTGTTTTAGATCTTAATACTTGAGCAATAATTTTAAAGTATATGATAGTAATGTCTTTATTTGTAATGAATGTGATTACATGATGTTCGGAGAAATAAAAAAATTTAATCACTACACCGACTGATAAAATAGTAAAATTTATATCCTATATTTGTCAATAGTTCCAAGGCGTGGCTATAGGGATTGGTCAACACAAGCACAAATACCACATTTTAGAAGTGTTGCTCTATTAGTAAAAAGTAACAAAGGCCACGCTTTAGAAGTGTTAGCTTCATTAGCCACGCTTCTCATGCGTAGCCTACAAAATAACAACGGCCACACTTATAACGTGTGGTTATAGTGCATAGGCAACGTTTTTTGTAAAGTGTAGCCTTTACCTTACGAAAAGCGTTGCCTTAGAGCAAAGGTAACGCCTTTTTAGGCCACCCCTAGAAAAGCGTTGTCTTAGAGCGAAAAGTGTGGCCTTTGATGAAAGGCAACACTTTCTGATACTTTAGGCCACACTTTTTTATCGTGGTTAAAGGCCTAATTTGTTGTAGTGTTTGAAACTCCATGACCAAGTAGGTAATTGTATTGTCGTTGAACAATTTGGATAGAGTAATGAAATTTTAGTTAACCTATAATTAAAACGTCTTAATTATTTGAACTTCCATGTACAAAGTTTTTATATATCAAAATTAAAAATATTAATATGAAATGACAATTTTGTTTATTGTAGGATTTTTTAGTTAAGGGCAAAAAGTTCAATTAATATTTCACTAGGGCCTTCGTGCTTTTAATATATTATTATTATTATTATTATTATTATTATTATTATTATTATTATTATTATTATTATTATTATTATTATTATTATAGATTGTGGGACAGATAACATTGTTTGGATCACTGCATTCCATCTCAACCAATAAAACAAAGATTCGACTCAAAAATCGGTTTGAAAGAGGATTGGGAAAGCTGAAGAATTTGCAAGCAAAAACTCTCCAGACAATTTGGATTGTTTGCATGGTTCTAGGTACTAACCTTTTTTTTTCAGTACTTAATTTTGTATTCTTGAACAGATATATTAGATTATCAAACAAGGGTTACATAGTCAAACCAAGGCGTTTCTCCTCATGTTTACTTTTGTGATAGTATTGTAAGATGTACATTATATTTGGAGACAAATATTATATTTGGAGACATTAGAGTAGTATGACAGTTTTTAGACAATCTATTTTTCATACTCATAGTTATATTTTGATTAATTTTGACAGTTTGCGTACATCTGAAAGTATTCTATATGGATATTTCAATTTCTATTTTATATCTCAAATAAGTTATTTTGGAATAGATCTAAAGTAAGAAGTCTATATTATTTAATAGTAATTATTTGGATGGAATCCATTTGATAGGAAGTTAAAGAATTCTCTTCAACCAAATAGATGATATTGTTCTTTTTCTACTAGCTTTTTCAGTCTTTTGCTAGCTTGAATACTTTGATGTATGATTGGAAGATACTATTGCTTTATTTTTTTTATTAAAGTAGGAATAGGTGTTCTTGGAATTGAATACTACGGAAACAAGTTATTCTTTGTTAATAAAAAAAATGATATTAATATTGTAGAAATATTTTTGATCTATGTAATTCTTTAATATTTTCCCTTAATTAATACTATTAAAAATCAGGGGTTTGCCCACCGCAAATTTCAGACCAACTTTCGGTCGAAGAGTGCTATCCGACCGACGCGGTCGAATAAATAAATATATTTTTTAATTATAAATTAAAACTGTAAAGTGTTCGACCGCCGCGGTCGAACAGTATTAAAATAAAATTTTGTTTTTCTTTATCCGACCGCCGCGGTCGAAGAATATTAAAATATATTTTTTTCTTTATCCAACCGCGTCGGTCGAACAGAAAGAAAGAATAACGGCAACAGACCCCATTCTTCCCCATTCTCTTTCTTTTTCTTTCTTTCACTTTCTCTAACCCAATTTTCCCCAACCCGTCCCCTACACCCAAATCTCACCAAAACACTTATTTTTTTCCAATTAACCACTAAATCTTCACCCACTAATCCTTTTAGGGTAAATATTTGTTAAAATTTTTATATTTTCCATTTCTTTCATCCCAAACTTTACAAACCCTAACCCTTTCTTTTTTGGCAGATCCAGCGAGATAACATCGGACCCGCATGGAGCAGTGAGCTTTTTAACTGCAGGTTTTTTTTTTTTTTTTTTGTATTTATGTTTTTATGAAAGTTTTAAGTTTTAAGTTGGTATATAAAATGAACATTGATACATGAGTAATGAAAGTTGTAAGTTGGTATATAATAGTTGTAAATTTCCATGGCAACTTGTTGGATTAGTTGTAAATTGTTGTTTTGGATTTTGATAGAAAATGGAGTTGTTAGCGCCTTTGGATTAGTTGTAAAATATTGTTTTGGGTTTTGGTTAGCCTTTGGAGTTGTTATGGAAAGTTGAATTGTTAACTTTGTAGGCGAAAATTGATAACGAGAAAGAGAAGAAATGATGGGGATATTGTTGGAGTTAATATTATTGTTTAATTGAAATAAAAAATTAGATAAATTGAAAAGTATAGCATATAGTCTTGGTGTTGGGGTTGATATTGTTAGATAATTTGAGCTTTGTTGTTGTATTAAAGAGAAGTATAATGTAGATATTAAAATAGGATTAATAGTTGTTATGATGTGCTTTATTGAACTAGCTAATAGTTAGAGAGTTAGGTACATAGGGAGAAAGTTAGGTTCTTATTTTCTAGTAAATTGCTTAAGTTTGAATCTTTCTAATCATTAGCTATAAGTAATATAGTGAACACTAGTGAACGAGAAGTGCTATTAATTACTAAACGATAATCCAAGAGAATAAATTAGTTAATAATATAAAAGTAATTGACTTAGATATAAAAGTAATATAAATGTACTTAATATTTTTCAAATTGGTAGTGTTTTTAGAATAAATTATTTTTTAATAATTAGTAAAGAAGAAGAGAATAGCACAAAATTGATGAAATATTTTTAACTATTTGTTTAGAATGAAATATTTATTTTACAAAGAGACAAATAAAGAACTTTCTCGTAGCATAAATTGTAAGTAAATGAACTACTATCACACTTAACAATAACTTAAGAGACATTAGCTTTAAATAATATAGTAGTTACACAATTTAAAATGTCTTAATTATTTTCGTAAATTCATTTAAATGAAATAAATTATTTTTAAATATTCATCGTTTAATCTTTTATTCTAGTTCATTTGATTCTTGAGAAGTGTTACTAATTATTAAATGATAATCTTAGAGAATAGATTAGTAAGTAATATAAAAGTAATTGACTTAGAAAATTATACAATTACTTAATCTTATGAAAATTGGTAGAGTATCAAAGTAATTTTCTTTTAATCTTTTCAATTGAGTATATTTCTCAAACTTGATATATTTGTGTAGATATGGATTATGGAAGCCGTAGTTGGATGTATAATAGAAATAATCCGGGGCGGCGGGGGATGAGGGAAGAATTTGCTATAGGTGTTGCAGAATTTATTGCTAAGGCAAAAACACATGATGATTTTATAAGGAATGGTTAGATTAAGTGTCCTTGTGTGAAATGCAAGTGCACAAAAGGAAAGAATTTGGATGAAGTGGAAATGCATCTCTATGAGAAGGGTTTTATGCCAAATTATTTTGTTTGGGTTTATCATGGAGAGTCTCGTGAGATGCGCAATAATGTTAATTTTCAAAATGTTTGTGGCGGTGGGAGTGGTCAATTTATGGATACTGATCTTGATAATTATCGAATGAACGATATGGTTAATGATACCTTTGGGATGTACCCGGATGAGCAATCGCAACCGGGTACATCGCAGCCAAATGTTGAGCACGTTCCCAATGATGAGGCAAAGCTCTTCTATAAACGGTTGGAGGAAGCTAGTCGTCCATTGTATGAAGGCTCGGTACATTCCAAGTTGTCAGTTGCTGTTAGATTGTTAAGTATTAAATCCGATTTTAGTATATCTCAAGCAGCCATGGATTCCATCATTGGCCTTATGAATGAACTCAATCCGACTAACATGGCATTACCAACTGATTATTACCACACTAAGAAGTTGGTTTCCACGTTAGGCCTTTCTGCACAGAGAATTCATTGTTGTGTCAACGGTTGCATGTTGTTTTATAAGGATGATGGAGAACGAGAGACTTGTAAATTCTGTGAGGCGCCTCGTTACAAGTCGGTTCTAAATGCTAAAAAGAAGCTAATCCCTGTTAAGTCGATGCATTACTTACCCCTTATACCTAGGTTAAAGAGGTTGTATGCGTCGATGAGCTCTGCTCCTCATATGAGATGGCACCATTATCGTACAAAGCAGCCGGGCATTCTAAGCCATCCGTCAGATGGTGAGGCATGGAAACACTTTGATCAGGTGTATCCGTCATTTGCTAGTGAACCAAGAAAAATAAGGCTGGGTCTATGTTCAGATGGGTTCACTCCTTTTGATGTCTCGTCTACACCCTATTCTTGTTGGCCCGTATTTTTCACTCCGTACAATATTCCGCCCGAAATGTGCATGACTAGTCCTTATCTATTATTGAATTGCATAATCCCGGGTCCACATAACCCGAAAGCCTCGATTGATGTATTTTTGCAGCCTTTGATTGATGAGTTAAAGTTACTGTGGCATGAAGGTGTGGAAACATATGATATATCAACGAAACAGAACTTTCAACTGCGTGCTTCTTTGATGTGGACTATAAATGACTTTCCAGCTTATGGAATGTTGTCTGGATGGTCCACTGCAGGTAAGCTCTCTTGCCCTCATTGTATGGAAGATACAAAAACCTTCACTTTAAAAAATGGCGGTAAGAACACATGGTTCGACTGTTGCCGTCGATTCTTGCCAATGGACCATCCTTTTAGGAATAACACTAGTGCATTTATAAAGAATCAGGTTGATTTTGAGGAGCCTCCGCGAAGGCTGTCAGGAGTAGAAATATGGGATAGGGTTAAGGAGTACTCTAAGGTAACTGACCAATGGCCATCTAAAGTACATGGTTATGGTATTGATCATAATTGGACTAAACAAAGTATCTTCTGGGAGTTGCCTTATTGGAAGGATAATCTTCTTCGACATAATCTGGATCCCATGCATATTGAGAAGAATTTTTTCGAGGCTGTCTTTAATACTGTGATGGATGTCAGGATCTACTGAACCACCTTCAAATACATTTAGCTGTGCTGTACCACCGCAGACTATACCATATTATCATCCGAGCTCTCCCTATTACATTTGTGAAGCAGGATCACATGATGGAGGCTTGGTGATTATTTATCCTGAGGGTAATAAAGGGTAAGTATTATTTTTGTCAGTTTTTAACTATTTAATTTTGCTTTGAAGTTTAATTTTTAGTATATTTATTAACTCTAGTTATTTTTATCTAGTTTTACTCCCTCGCACGTGGCTACGCCCATAGTCACAACATGCATAAGATCTAGCTGGACTGATGCGTGGCCGTCCTGGGGTATGGTACCTTTCCCGATAAAGCTGAACATGTTTGAAGATTTTAAGGTAATAACTATGCATAAGATTTATTAATAATTTAGTTAAGTTTTACTTATGTTTAAATCTAATATTTTTAATTATTTCAGACAAAGTGTAAGTGGCATGTTGCCTTTGATAGCCTTATCCGAAGCAATTTCCTCAAAAAATGCGCTGATCTAGTCAAGGGCTCCATGTATACTTGTCGGGATAGAGGACAGAAGCCCGATTGGATATTTGAGCCTCAGTGGCTACAACTGCTGAAATACTGGGAGAGTGATGAATTCAAGAAGAGAAGCGCCCAAGGAAAGGCAGCGCGAGCCTCCGAAAAGGGTGGATCGCTGCACACCGGAGGCTCAGTTAGTTGCGGGACTCAGCGGATGCTATTGGTAAAGATCTTTAATTTATATGTATTGTTTTTAATGTAACTCTCATTAATTTTCTATCTAACTTGTCCTCTTCTAATATTTGTAGGAAAAGAAAGAAGGGCGGACAGTATATGTGCCTGAAATGTTTAAGACTAGACATATCTAGGGGAAGAAGTCTGGGTTGAGCCGCGCGCTAAAGAGTTGTGGGTAAGTTATTAAATTCAAACTTCTTTGTATAATCCTTCAATATTTATACATCTAATTTTTATTATTAATTTTTTTTTTCAGGAAAAGGCTTCAGCGGCTTATGAAGCAAGGTTGACAAGTCAAGCATCCGAGTGTGAAAGCAGTACTCCAGCTCCAATGACAGTTGAGGAGGAAACCGCACTATGGTTGAAGGTGAATGGAGGGGTAAAGAAGGGATGTGCTTACGGTCTTGGTTCGCAGTATGCCTCGGATCGTCTGAATCCAGGTTTGTTTGGCTCTTACACTCCTACTAGCTCAGTTAATCCATCCGTGGAAGCTCGACTGCTCAATGAAATTGAAGAGCTTAAGAGAAAGAGCGAAGAAGAACGTTTGCGCAATGAGGCAAATATGAATACCATGCGGGAAATGATGCATAACTAGATGGCTAGTCATTCTGAGAAGGGAAAGGAAAAATTCAAGGGCAAGAGCAAGAGGAGTAGCAAGAGCGGGGGGAAAGGCAAAACCAAACGTCGATACAGATCGAGTCTGGATCCGAGTCTAGTTCTGAGGCAACCGAGTAGTATAATTGATTGTTCATGATGCTAGACTTGTGGATAGTTTTTGTTAAGCTTCTTTGATGATTGTAAGACTTGTAGTTGATTTGTTTGACTTGTTTTATCGTTGTGAAGTCTTGAAATTATGTATTTTGTTAGACTTTTAGTTTAAAGTCAAGTTTAGACTAATATTAAGGCTTGGTGAAGCCTATTGTTTATATGGTGCTGGTATTTTCTGCGTTTACAGGTGGTGTAACTCTAATTACAGCTTTTATATTGCAGGTTTTACACATAATTTCGACCGATTCGATCGAAAAATTGAAAAAAAAAAAAATTTCCAGAAAATTATATGTTCGACCGACTCGGTCGAACAATTGAAAAAAAAAATTTCCAGAAGTCGAACAGATGAATTTCTGGAAATTTTTTTATTTCGGTCGAATAGATGATTTTCTGGAATTTTTTTTTCAATTGTTCGACTAAGTCGGTCGAACAGATGAATATTTATTTTTCCAGAAATTCATCTGTTCGACCGCTCTCCCACCGAATGGCGGTCGAACAGACTTCTCCGACCACCTGTTTTGGTCGATCATTGGTTGGTTGTCCGGTCGATATCCGACCGTTTGGGCGGTCGAAAAACCCCTGATTTTTAGTAGTGTAAACTGCACTTTTTGACAGTCTTCATCGATATGTCCTTGCTTTTGTTTAAAGAGTAGTGCCTTTAGAAATTGTGATTGCACAAAACAGGAAAACTCAAGATGAACTGATCTTTTTTCATAACAGATAAAGGTGGAATTACTCCTTAGAACTCTACCTTATCTTTACCTTATAGAAGGAGTAGTAAATAAGTTAACTAAAGAATATGTTGGCGCTTTACATGGTTTCTGCCGCATAAGAAATCTATTTTACATTAGTTGCGTATCCTCAAGAATTACTAGCTTTGTTAGTTGAATTCATAAAGATATATAGTTGTATTAATTTTTGGCCAAATGTTCATGGCATGAAACCAAAGCTGATTTTCTTCGTCTTGCACTTGTATATTTTGATGTAATGTGACATTCGATTTTTTATTTGATCAGTAATTTGATATATGATTTTTAGAACTTTCTTCAAGTGTATTTTTTTCTATTGATGGTCTTCTAATTGTGAAAATTTTCAACTTCAAGGGTACTCGGAAGCTGCTTTTTCTGACCCATGGTGGTTTTTTTATTAGTAGGCCTTCATCTAATTACAACAATAGAGTAAAAATTT
Source organism: Petunia x hybrida (assembly GCA_037355625.1). Taxonomy (NCBI): domain Eukaryota; kingdom Viridiplantae; phylum Streptophyta; class Magnoliopsida; order Solanales; family Solanaceae; genus Petunia; species Petunia x hybrida. The sequence goes on from JBBBVM010000648.1 coordinate 1,260,917, forward strand.
AGTGTAGGGGCCTGTTTGGCGCGCGTTAATTGATTTGTAGCCGTCAAAAATAAATTCGCTGAGAAATAGCCACCTCCGGACAAATCCCAGTATAAATACTGGGGCTTTGAACAAAACTTGTTCCAGGCCCCAGTATTTGTACTGGGGAAGCTTCAGTAAACTAATCCCAGTATAAATACTGGGGCTTTGAACAAGTTTTGTTCAAGGCCCCAGCATTTTGTTATGGGACTATGTATAAAGCTTCAGTCCCATAACAAAATGTTGGGGCTGTGAACAAAACTTGTTCAAAGCCCCAGCATTATTATGGGACTGAAGCTTTATATATAAAGTCTCATAACCCATAACAAAATGCTGGGGCTGTGAACAAAACTTGTTCAAAGCCCCATCATTTTGTTATGGGACTCAGCTTTATATATAAAGTCCCATAACAAAATACTTGGGCTTTGAACAAGTTTTGTTCAAAGCCCCAGTTTTTTGTTATGGGGCTAGTCTGGGGTGTTTTTCCAACGCTAATGGAGCTTAAGTGTGCGCGCGAATTTTTGGCTATTCTTCAATGAATTTTGAAACGGTGGATAGTCCCCATTGAGCGCGTCCAAAAATGGCTAGTGATCAAAATTTCCCAACAATAGATCACAAACTATTGGCCCACCAAAAAGCATAATAATTTAAGGGTTTTTTACACAAATTTTCACCACCCTTAATTACAAAAAATAGCAATATTTCTCTAATTACAATGCATAGCATTATTTTTCTAACACATTTCGCTTTCACTTCCCATTTTTCCCAAATTAAAAATTCTCTCACTTACTCTCTCTTTCTCCCATCACCCCATACCCACCCCCACAACCCCAACGCCATAACCCCCATCCTAACGCCATCACCACCACCCCACCACCATTACCCCCACCACCCCAGCGCCATCACCCCCTTCCCCCATTTCTATTTGGTACTCTGTTTGCTCGTTCCAGAAACCCCTCCTTCGCAGTACTCGGCTCATCATTTTCAATTTCAGTGTCATCTTCTTCTTTGGCATCTCTTTTCTTTTTTTGTGGTTTTACTCCATCTGCCCCTTCAATAACAGAAGAAGCACATTCAGCATCATCACTTCCACGTTTATGCCGATCATTATCATCCAAGCTACCCGAATATTCATGCTCTTTAATAGATCTTTTCCTAACAACATGCTGCCAGATATTTCTTAGCTCCTCATCACTTATAGGGTTAATCAAATAATCACAAGCCCCATGTTGCACTCCTCTTATTACTAAGTTGGTTCTTCCATCACTTGACATCACTGTAGAACAACAACAAAATGTTTAGTACAGCCAGGCTACTTGTCGATTAGTACAGCAGTAGAAGCATCAAGTTATTACAGCAATAGAAGCATCACTTACTTATTACTAGAAGATCCATCTCCAACCCAATAAGCTCAAGTAGTTTAAAACCATCCATATCAGGCATATGAATATCACTCAGTACAATATCAAAAGACCCCCTCCTTTCACGCAATAGGTTTAATGCCACTGTAGCTTGGGTACAAGTGGTAACTGCAACCAAATAAAAAAAAGAGTCAACAAATATAGACAAAAGGTGTAAATTAGATACGGTGCAGAAACAGTTAGATACGGTGCTGCAGAAACAGTTGAAACGGTGCAGAACCAGTTAGAAACAGTTAGATACGGTGCTGCAGAAACAGTTAAACGATGCAGAAACAGTTAGAAACAGTTGAAACAGTGCAGAAACAGTTAGATACGGTGCTGCAGAAACAGTTGAAACGGTGCAGAAACAGTTAGATACGGTGCTGCAGAAACAGTTGAAACGATACAGAAACAGTTAGAAACAGTTGAAACGATGCAGAAACAGTTAGATACGGTGCTGCATAAACAGTTGAAACGGTGCAGAAACAGTTAGATACGGTGCTGCAGAAACAGTTGAAACGGTGCAGAAACAGTTAGATACAGTACAGAAATAGTTGATACGGTGCAGAAATAGTAAGATTCAACGAGATACATTGAGGATGGATGAGGAAAAGTGAAATTGGGGAAAATGAGAGGAGTAAAAGTGAAATTGGGGGGAAATGGTGGGAGGAAAAGTGAAATAGGGGGAAATGGGAGGAGCAAAAGTGATAGTGGGGGAAATATAAGGAAGAATGTAAGGGTTTGGTATGTTATGGAAAAATATTGCTATGTTTTTGCTATGTTTGTAATTAACTTGTGTTTTCCTCTATGTAGGATAATTTTACTAAAATGTTGCTATGTTTTGTAATTAAGCTCTAAAACTTGTACTTTTATGTAAAAAATCCATAATTTAATATGGTCCATTTGTTAGTATTTTAGTTTTAATGTCCCGACTTTTCAAAAGATTCACTAAACTGATTTTGTTACTATTGCTGCGTATTTTGATGATTGAAGTTCTTGATTTTCCCCTCATAATACTCTACATGCATGATGTTCTTCTAGCTTTTTCTTTTGTACTTGGATAATGGATGTTGCAAGCTCTGTTTGTCGTTTGACTATTAAAGACAAATAATTATTATTTTAGTTCAAGCTCTTTAGTTGTTCACATGAGCGTAATTACTCTTACGGTGGAAAAATATTTTTGGATGCGAAAGTTAATTTTGTGAATACATTCATTTTCTTTATGCTAAAATATATGGTCTCGCGGTACTATAGAACAAATAGTTAAGGATGATGAACTAATCAACACAAGAGATATTTAAATCTACAATTTTTGTCTTGAAAATATGTGTCTGGTTAAAATATGGCACACCTTATTTTTTTCCAGAATTAGTACCAAAAAAAGTAGCTCAGTACATAAAGTATCTCGCATTCATGCGGGGTTTGGGGAAGGGCCGCTTGACCTGTGATGTACGCAACCTAATCTAATGAAGCAAGCGTCAGTAGCTATTTTCCTGAGTTGAACCCGTGACCTATAGATCACAAGATTGTTTAACCGTAATTTCATTTATTAGATTAAGTCACAATTAAATTTATAAAGCGGAGTCACGGTCAATAATCAAGATTAAATGCCTAATGTGAAAAGATATAAATGACTATGGTAAATGTAAAGAAATAAAGACACAATTAATGCGATGTAATAAATGAAGATTTAAATAAAAGGAACCGTGTTCAGGCCGTATAGACTTGACCAAACTTCCTTCCTCGTACTCTTTACGATGTTTAAGCAGCGGAATAATAAATGAGATCACTTGATTGCAAGTAGAAGAAGTAAGTATTGACAGAAGGCAAAGAATCGGGTATTAATTAATAATTGGAATACAGATGTATGTTCCGAGAGAAATTAGATACAATGCTTGTGACTTAGATTACAATATATAGATAACTAAGCGTCCGTTCACGAGCAGTTGTAACTCCTTAATCGAGCAGTTACGTTGCTTAAGGATAAGACTTCTATTTTGAATTGGCTTGATGGCGAGTTGCGACTGTTCTGGCCGTGGTGACTGTTCATCCGTCCGTTATAGTTGTCCATCTTCGATTCTATCCGTTGCCTTTATGCCCATTCATAGCCAAGTGTCGTCTATGCGTCGTCCTACGTGGATGCTTAGTCACCAACTTTGGTGACGACGGATTTAATCCAATACAGATAGTCCTCGCACTACTCGGGCAAAGAATCTGGTCGAGGAGTGGAAAACGAATTTTGAGCGGGAAAGAACTCTTTGAATTTTTCTCAAGTGACACATTTGAGTCCTTGTACTCATATTTAGATGCTGCCCGTTGAACTCTTTAAAGGCTTTCGATTGATTGACATTCCATCAGTATAAGCATTAAATGCGCCGCTAAAGACAAAACGTGCAAGTTGTCAATTTCGCTCCACTTTTTACTGAAAAAGTGACTGTTGCGTGTTTCGAGACTGCAGGAGTGATGATTGAACTACGCCTACTCACGTCTTGCACGTTCCAAAGCAAAAACCGCCATTTCGATTTTTATTCTTTTAACGGCTGGAATAATCTACTTCTTGCGCGGATGCTTGCCACGTGTAGGGGCGGGTCGGGTTTTGCTAACCCTATAAATATAATTTCCACCAGCTTGAAACCTTTTTACTTCATTCCAAATTCCATCCAAACCTTCAAAGCTTCAAAACACCTTTCTAAAAATCTCTAAAAAATTCTTCCAATCTTCTAGTCCAAATGTCTCCAAAAGCCAAGAAAAGTTTGAATATGGATGCTGCGGCTAGCAGTTCTTCAGCAGCAGGTGGTCAATCCACGAGTTCCTCAACTTCAGTTGCTGATGTGATTCCGAAGCTTTGGGGAAGCCTTGAAAATGATTGTTCAATCAGCTCGTTCAGTCACTATGGCAATATAAGGTCGTGGCCTTCAAGCCGGTTTAAGAGTTCAATTACCCCTGACCTTTTGCCTAGGGTTAGGGCAGATTGTGGCTGGGATGATGATGTTATAGTTTCTTGCCCCTATCCAACGGAGAATATTACTTCTGAGAGAGCTGGATGGACAGCCATATCTACGTATCCATTCACGATAGGTTATACGCTCCCATTGCACCCTGTTATAGAGGATATTTGTAGACACTATCTTATCTGCCCGGGGCAGCTGTGTCCGAGCATTTATAGAATTGTTTCCCTGCTACAATGGTTTGCCAATGAGACTGAGCAGGATTTTGAATTTAAACACTTTGTCTCTTTGTATAGCCTTCAGGTTGCGAGAGACGGATATATTAATGCTCGTATGAGAGGGAGAAAAGCTCTAGTGAGCAAATCTGAAGATACAGGGGATAGGGGTTGGATGCATAGGTATGTTTATGTGCAGTCTAAATTCCTCACACGTGGCTGCAAAACTAATCTCCGCGAGGTGTGGAACAAACCTCGTAAGTCCCCGAGTCTTTGTATTGAATACTCTTTGAGTTACGTATTTGCACCCTCTAATTTTTACTCTTTATTGGTTAGCTGACAAGATTCCTTACGACGGTATGATTTCCGAGGAGGAATTGTCCGCTTGGGTGGAACCTATTTTGGCAGATTTCACTCACGAGCAGAGGCAGTGGCCTTACTATGCTACTTTAAAAAATTTATCGAACCCCAGCACCCATGGTAAGCTGATTACCCAAATTCCTGCTAATTTATGCAGAACCCATCATGGTATTAATATGACTTTATTCTCAGGTTTAGGTGCTGGTGGTAGTTATTTTCCTGCTCCTCCTCCTGTGGAGGTGACCGTTGACCCCGTGGCTGAGATCAACGAGGAGGCAGCTGCCATTCTCCAAACTGCTGCAGCTATCAAGGCCAGGGAGGGTGGTGAGGAGGTCCTCGCGAATTTGAAGAGAAAGAAATCTGACTCTGAAAAGAGTAAACCCAAGAAGAAGACGAGGACAGCCCGTAAGACTCCCCAGCCCTCTGAAAAAACAGTCGAAACCAATGTTGCTGCTGCTGATACGCCCAAGGCTGGGCAAGAAAGTGTTAAAAGCTCGGCGGCTGCCCCTGGATCTGCTGAACCTGTGATAGTTGACATTTCAGATTCAGAGGCTCCCGATGCGAGCTTGACTCAGAGGAAAAGGGCACCTCTTCGGGGTGATAAGAGGAAGGATGTAGAGACTTCTTCTTACGCTTTCGAGGAGAGTCCCCGAGTTGGTGATGAAGAAGGAGATAGAGCTGGGGAAGTAGGGGAAGAAAGAATGCATGAAGGTTTTGCCTTCTTCCCCGAGGACCCAAAGCCAGATGAGCCTGAACAAGTCAGCCACAGGCGACCTGGCGAAGAGCCGATGAGAGAGGAGGATGAGGAGAAAGATGAGAAGGTTGATGAGCGGTGGAAGACTGAGGGGGAGGCTGAACCTCAGATCTTTTACTACAAGGACATGATGAACTTAGCTTGTGATGGGATGGCACCAGTTTATCTGCAAGAGTGCGACACTCTGGACCCCGATGAGACAGGTGACATCGAGATCTCTCGCACAAGGCTTACTAGGCGAGTATCTTTAAGAGGAATGATTGGGGCGTACTCCGTTAAGGGTATTCGTCACAAATTTGGTCCCCAATATCCTTCTGAACAAGCGAGGGAGCCCAGGCCGTGTATGAGGGAGTGTAACTTCACCATTCTCCCGGACACAGATTTTCTGACGAAGCCTGGCCACTTGGTTAAAGTGATGTCCAACCTGATCGGTCCTCGCGAGGAGTGGAATATGCGCAGCATGATCGACGAGCAGCTAGCTTTACACAATCGCTGAAGATACTGCTCGGGTAATGTTTCCCTCTTTACTCCTTTATTTTTATTAAGACCTTAGTTCTGATTACCTACGTATTTTCACTTGTTGCCAGGCAAGTATGATGGCTGCCGAGATCATGTTCCGTTCTAGGTTGAACAATCAGGAACAGGTCCTTGACTTAAAGAAAGATCTTTTGAAGGCTCTTCAGGACAAGCAGGCCTTAGAAGAGGAAAAACAAGCTCTGATCGGGGAGAAGCGGGTCCTGGAAGGGAGGCGTGGCTTCTTTGAGGATAAGATAGACAGGTTGGAGAAATCCAACACTGAGGCTAATGACAAGATAAACACCCTCCTCGAGGAGAGGGACCGTCTTTTGGACGAGAAAGAAAGGTTCGCACTATCCTTTGAAGATCTGAAAGCCAGGATGGAAGAACAAGGTCGCCAGATTTCTCAACTTGCCCATGAGCTTAATGTGAAAGAAGTTGCTTTGGAAGGCATCCGTAACGCTTCCGACCTGATGTTGAGAAATATGAACAAAGTTGAAGCTGAATCTCAGGCTGCTCGAGGAGAACTACAAGAAGCCAAGAATCGGGCTGAGGAATCTGCGAGGATCCAAGAGCTATTGACGATGGAATTGGCGAATTTGAGGGATCGTTATACAATCGACTCCAAACTGGAAGCCCTCGAAGCCAAGAAGAAGTTGCTCATCCAAATGCAGCGTGGCCAGGTTAATGTCGACTCAGTCCTCGATCAGACCATAGCGACTATCATCGATGTCAAGCAGGCCTTGGGCATGGAAGTAGGAGCTGACGATGATGATGATGATGAAGATGAAGAGGACGATGAAGGCAGTGAGGATAACGAAGATGAAGATTTGGGTGGGGATCCGACTGATGGAGCTAGTGCATCAGGTCGAGAACCTGGCCCAAATGATGACTGACGCCTTATCTAGTCCTTCTTATAAATTTACCGGATGTTGTTAACTTTGAATATTGCTAACTTGTGAACGAATGTATATTTTGACTGTTTTTTGTTTGACTGGCGAGGCTTGATGGCCATTTTTGGGTCTCAAGTCTTGCTCATATGAATGATGTTGATATGCGTTGTTTAATGAGGTTTTCAGAAGTCAGAATTATGTTTCAAATCCTAGTGTCTGAGTTCCCTTTTTAGTGTTAATCTGCGCAGATGTTTGAAATAAAATTTGGTCATAACCAGGTTAGGTTGCCCTTAGTTAGGATGAATGAAATCAGGCTCCTGGGCTGGACGAAACCAGGCCGTTTAGGTTGACTGAAATCTGGCCGTATAAGATGGCCTTGCGATAAACTTTGCTTATCATATTTGACAATTCAAAGTTTTCGCAGAGAGAAAAAAAAAAAACTTTGTTAAGGTTGAGGTTTTACCCTGTTATTTTTATTGAAAAGAATAGGTGACACAATGACCAAAACACAAGATTGTTTGGTCGTAAAGTTATAGACTTTGGGCGAATACTGGCCGCAAAATGTAAAAATAAAAATATCGTAGCACAAGTAAAATAGTTCTATTGAACTTACTTGATCCTGCTTAGTTGTGGACTTGGCGAATGATCAAGGTAACGCAGCACAAGTAAAATAGTTCTATTGAACTTACTTGATTCTGCTTAGTCGTGGACTTGGTGAATGATCATGACCTTGCTCTGCTCGAAGATCACTCATATTAGCCGGGACTTTGGCCTACTGGGGCCCCCGCCACCCCCTGTTTTTATGTTGAAATTTCGTAATTTCAGACATGAAAAGACAATGAGTGAAACGCTGAATCAAGGAACACATATAACCAAAAGAGGAGTGTGTCCGTTGTGGGATTTGAACCCACAGCCGCGAAGCACGAGGACTTCGAGCTCTACCAGTTGAGCTAAACGGATCTGGCCTTTTGAAGACCGTTAGTACCATTTAGACAAAGATAAGAAAACAGAATAAAGAAAACAATAACGAGTAAGCAACAGAGAATGGACAGAAACACTAACCCACGTACTACTTAGAAGTAGTACCTCTTTAGGTGAATCACGTTCCAACTGCTAGGTAGAAGCGATCCATCTGGTCGTGCCAAACGATATGAACCCTTATCAACGGATGCAACCACCTTGTAGGGACCTTCCCAGTTTGGACCAAGTTTGCCGACGTTCGCTTCTTGCGTATTCTGGGAGACTTTACGCAATACAAAGTCCCCGACTTCAAAGTTACGCAGCCTAAGTCCCCGATTATAATATTGTTCTATCCTTTCTTTCTGAGCTACTACTCGTATAAGTGCTAATTCTCTACGTTCCTCTAGAAAATCCAATTCCTCGGAGAGGTTGACTGAGTTAGATTCTTCAGTTGCATGAGCATATCGTAGACTTGGCTCGCCGATTTCGACTGGAATCAATGCATCAGAACCATACACTAAGGAATAAGGCGTCTCCCCGGTGCTCATTTTTGTGGTTTTTCTATATGCCCAAAGAACCCCGGGGAGTTCTTCCACCCAGCACCCTTTGGCCTGCTCGAGACATTTTTTGAGAGAATCCACTATTATCTTGTTGGTCGATTCTGCCTGCCCGTTTGCCACTGGGTGATATGGGGAAGAAGTGATCCTTTTAATATGCAGATCCTCAAGGAATCTTGTGACCCTCTGACCAACGAATTGAGGACCATTATCCATGACAATCTCTTTGGGTGCTCCGAAGCGACAAATGACATAACGCCAAAGGAAATCAACTACTTCTGTTTGACGTATCTTTGAATATGCTGCAGCTTCAACCCACTTTGTAAAATAATCAGTAATAATTAACAAGAAACGTACCCCTCTAGGTGCAGTGGGTAGTGGCCCAACGATATCCATTCCCCATTTCATAAACGGCCACGGGGAGATGATTGAATGCAAGGGTTCTACTGGCTGATGCAGGAGATGTGCAAACCTTTGGCACTTGTCACATTTTTTGACAAACTCGTTAGTATCTTTTTCCATTTTGTCCCAATAATAGCCTGCTCGTATAAGCTTTCGCGCAAGCGCCTTGCCTCCCAAGTGATTTCCACAGCAACCCTCGTGAACTTCCCTCATCACATACTCAGTTTGGCTGGGACCTAGACACTTGGCGAGTGGGCCTGCAAAAGTCTTACGATAAAGGATACCATCTATAATTGTATACCTGGCAGCTTTTATCCTCAGTTTTCGAGCGGCCTTAACGTCTGATGGTAGGGTTCCATGTAGTATATAATTGATTATCTCATTCCTCCAATCCCAAGTCAGACTGGTCGTGTTGACCTCCATTGCGTCTTTATCGATTGTTGTACATAGAAGATGAGCCACGGCCACTGAACCTGTTGTTCCAATCTCTGCAACTGAACCCAAATTTGCCAAGGCATCAGCCTCGTGATTCTCTTCTCGCGGAATCTGTATGGCTTCCCAATTGTCGAATTGTGCTAGCAAACCAGTGACTCGGGCAAGATACCTCTGCATACGAGACTCCCTTGCTACGAAGCCACCAGTTATTTGATTGATAACCAGGGCAGAGTCACTCTTAAGGTGAATTCTGTCTGCTCCATAATCTCGAGCCAATTTTAACCCTGCAATTACGGCCTCATACTCGGCCTCATTATTTGTAATAAAGGGACATTTTATGCCTGTCTAATGGTCTCCCCCGAGGAGGTGGTAAGAAATAAACCTAATCCTGATCCTTTTACGCTCGAGGACCCGTCAGTGTGCAAGGTCCATGTCCCCGACTCCGATCCGGCGAAAAGAACTGCCTCACGTTGAGCATCAGGGTACATAGTAGCACTAAAATCTGCAATAAAATCTGCTAGAGCCTGAGATTTTATGGCTACCCGGGGTTGATAAGATATGTCAAACTCACTTAATTCTACTGCCCATTTTACTAACCTGCCCGAGAATTCAGGTTTGTGCAAGATATTGCGTAAGGGGAAGGTAGTAACTACAGCTATTGAGTGACTTTGAAAATAAGGTCTTAATTTACGGGCAGCGATTACCAAGGCTAGCGCTAATTTCTCCAAAGGTTGATAGCGAGTTTCAGCATCTAATAAGGATTTGCTAATGTAATAAATTGGAAGTTGCTTACCTTTGTCTTCTCGAACCAGAACTGCACTTACCGCAGACTCAGACACGGCCAGGTAAAGTAGTAGTTGTTCACCTGGTTGGGGCGTTGAAAATAAAGGCGGGTTTGACAGGTATCGCTTCAAATCCTTAAGTGCTTGCTGACACTCAGGGGTCCAATCGAACTCCTTGTTCTGTTTCAGCACGTCGAAGAAGCTTTTGCATCGATTAGATGAGCGAGAAATGAACCTCCTTAGCGCTGCTACTCTCCCGGTTAGCCGCATTACATCTTTTCTGTTATGAAGTACGTCGAGGATGGCTTCTATTGCTTTTATCTGGGCGGGGTTTGCCTCGATCCCTCGCTGGGAAACGATGAAACCAAGAAATTTCCCTGAACCCACTCCAAATGCGCATTTCTCCGGGTTGAGTTTCATGTTGTATTGATCAAGGATTCGAAAGGCCTCCTTCAAATGTGCTAAGTGATCTTCTGCCCGTTTGGACTTGATCAGCATGTCGTCGATGTAGACCTCCATGGTTTTGCCAATATGGTCGTGAAACATCCGGTTGACAAATCGTTGGTAAGTCGCACCTGCATTTTTAAGTCCAAAAGGCATTACTTTATCGCAATATGTACCTTGGCAAGTAATGAAGGAAGTTTTCTCCTGGTCGTCGGGATCCATTAAGATTTGGTTATAGCCTGAATATGCATCAAGGAATGTAAGTACTTCGTGCCCGGCCGTCGCATCGATTAGTTGGTCAATCTGAGGTAGTGGATAAGAATCTTTCGGGCAGGCTTTGTTCAGATCAGTGAAGTCGATGCAGACCCTCCACTTGGCATTTTTCTTTGCCACTACGACCACATTGGCCAGCCAATCTGGATACTTGACTTCTCGGACGGAGCCAATCTTGAGCAAGCGATCAACTTCGTCATTTATGATCTGGTTCCTGAATGCTCCTTGTTGGCGCTTCTTTTGCTTTAGTGAGCGATGGTACGGATCCACGTTCAACTTATGACAAATAATCTCCGGGGAGATTCCTGTCATATCTGCATGTGACCACGCAAAGGTGGTGTGTTGCTCCTTGAGGAAATGCAAGATATCTTTGCGTAAGTCTTTGTTTAACTCTGCTCCCAAATATACTTTTCTTTCAGGCATGTTATCGAAAAGTCCTTTTGATTCTAAAGCCTCAATAGTTGGCGCGTACTCTTCCCGTGCATCCAACTTTGATATGAATTCCGGGACTTGGTAGTCTGATGCTTCATTGTTTGACTCTGATCCCGGGTCCTTTAATGGCTATTTTGCCTCCCCGGGGAGCTTGACTGCAACTGAGTAGCAATCTCTAGCGCAACGCTGCTCTCCCCGAACATCCCGTATTCCCCACTCTGAAGGGAATTTCATTACTTGATGATATGTTGACGGGACTGCTTGCATATCGTGTATCCATGGCCTCCCAAGGATTATGTTGTAAGCCATATCCCCATCAACGACATGAAACGTTGTTCGTCTCATAACGCCTTCGACCAGGGTCGTCAAAGTAATCTCTCCTAACGTCTTCTCGCTGGAATTGTTAAATCCTGAGAGAACACGAGAAATTGGTATAATCTCATTGTATAGTTTCAACTCCTGGACGACCCGAGATAATATGATGTTCGCTGAACTGCCTGGATCAACGAGTACTCTTTTGACATCAAACTCTTCTACTCGTAATGTTATCACTAAAGCGTCCACATGAGGAAATTGCAAGCCATCTGCATCTGTTTCTTCAAAAGTTATTGTATCCTCAAGTCGTGGTCGTTTAGTCTTCGTAATGGATACTTTGGCGTATTTCTTTACTGTGTATGTGACTGCATCAACCTCAATACCACCAGAGATGACGTTGACTGTCATTTTTGGAGATGATGCTCGGGGAGGTTCTGATTTATTTTGCTGGGCCTTTGCGTGAGTTTGTGTTTCCTTTTTCTGTCAAGTACTCCTTGAGATAGCCCTGTTTCAATAAGTTAGCGACCTCGTACCTTAGAGCCTTGCAGTCATCCGTTGTGTGGCCGTGATCGCGATGGAATTCGCACCACAAGTTTTTGTTGCGCTTGCTGGGGTCACCCTTCATATCCTTAGGCCATGTGACCTTTTCGCTCATCCCCTCAAGCACTGCTACAAGTTCAACTGCTCCGATATTGAAAACGGGCAGGGTTGGAAGTCCACTAGAAGTTGAAGCGGAGTCATTGCCCCTCGCGAGGCCTTTGTTGTTACGACCGCGTCCATTTGAGTTGTTACGCGACCGATTGGGATATGGCTCGTGCCGTGCGTCTGGTCTATCTGTCTCGTTCTTTCCCCCAGCGCCATTGGTGCGAGTTTGGCTCCGTCCCCGGGCACCTGTGCCAATCAATTTATCTTCGTCTATACGTACCTTTGAATTATAACGATTGTAGACATCCGACCAGTTCGCTGCAGGATATTCTCGCAGGGATTCATACAACCGTCTGGTCGCTTCAGAACTTTTGACGTCCAAGCTGTTAGTGAATGCAATAGCCGCCCATCGATCTGGAACTTTGGGTAGCAACATACGTTCACGCTGAAAGCGATCCACATACTTCCGGAGAGACTCCCCGGGCAGTTGTTTGATTTCAAAGATGTCTTCAACTCTTGTTTCTGTTTACTGAGCGCATGTGTGTGCTTTGACAAATAACTCCGCCATCTCGGCAAAAGATCCTATTGAATTTGGTGGCAGCATTGAATACCATCGTACAGCGCCATCTGCCAAGGTTTCTACGAACTTCTTCAATTGTACTGACTCGATCTCCTCGTCGGTGAGATCGCTGGCCTTTATGAAATTGCTAAACATCATCAAGTGGTCATTGGGGTCAGTTGTTCCCCGGTATCTTGGTATGTTTGGCATTTTGAATGTTTTGGGTATCGCCTTTGGTGCTGCTTCTTTCTTCCAAGGCCTTTGAGTATACCGTTGAACGTCAACTTTCTTCAAAGTGGGTGGTGCGCCGGGGATCTGATCAATCCTCTCATGAAGAGAGCGCTGTAGGGCCTCCTGGCTCTCTTTGAACTGCCTGGTGAGGGCTTCCATGACCTCGGTCATTTCTGTTGGCACCGCTGATTCTGCGTTTTGATTTTCAGCGCGTCTCGAGGCATGGGACGGTGAAGCGTCCCTTGGACGTCCAATGGGTGGATTTTCTGCGTTTGGCAGGGTTTGTCGTAGGCCGTCGATAGCTTCCCGTATTTGCCTGTTGACTTCAGCCTGTTGCCGTATGAACTCAAGGACAGCGTCCCGAGAATTCCTCGAATTCCCAAGACTATTGGGTCTTCTAGGTCCTCTAGGCCCTTGATCAAAGTTTCCGCGGCCAGAAGGGCGGCTATTTCTGCTACCCTGCTGGCTGTGCTCGTTTTCCTGCTCTGCTGGGAGTACGTTCTCGTCCTCTGCAATGGGGATTACGTCGTCGTCTGCAGGAATAACATCTTGCTGCTCGTCCCCGGCCATATTCAAGTCTACTTGCTCCGTGGCGTTAAGGTCTTGTTGCCCGTCAATGGGAGCATTGTTGTGTGAGTTGTTATCTGCCATTTTGACAAAAAGAAAACGAGGAGAGCCAACGAGCAAGAAGAAAGCGAATAAAGAATAAAATACGATAAGCAATTAACCTACGGAAGTTATTGACCGGCTCCCACTGTGGTCGCCAAATTGTTTAACCGTAATTTCGTTTATTAGGTTAAGTCACAATTGAATTTATAAAGCGGAGTCACGGTCAATAATCAAGATTAAATGCCTAATGTGAAAAGATATAAATGACTATGGTAAATGTAAAGAAATAAAGACACAATTAATGCGATGTAATAAATGAAGATTTAAATAAAAGGAACCGTGTTCAGGCCGTATAGACTTGACCAAACTTCCTTCCTCGTACTCTTTACGATGTTTAAGCAGCGGACTAATAAATGAGATCACTTGATTGCGAGTAGAAGAAGTAAGTATTGACAGAAGGCAAAGAATCGGGTATTAATTAATAATTGGAATACAGATGTATGTTCCGAGAGAAATTAGATACAATGCTTGTGACTTAGATTACAATATATAGATAACTAAGCGTCCGTTCACGAGCAGTTGTAACTCCTTAATCGAGCAGTTACGTTGCTTAAGGATAAGACTTCTATTTTGAATTGGCTTGATGGCGAGTTGCGACTGTTCTGGCCGTGGTGACTGTTCATCCGTCCGTTATAGTTGTCCATCTTCGATTCCATCCGTTGCCTTTATGCCCATTCATAGCCACGTGTCGTCTATGCGTCGTCCTACGTGGATGCTTAGTCACCAACTTTGGTGACGACGGATTTAATCCAATACAAAGATGACAACGGTTGTTCCAAGGCATTTTTCATTTGTCTATAAGATCAATTCATGTCATTTGTCTTTCTTAAATTTTGTTTGTAGTATGTGTGTGTGTACAATACTTGACAATAGTACTATAGTGTATTCAACTCGAAAGGACACGACGGAGACGTTATCAGTAATTGCTTGTATTATTCACTTTTCATTTAAAGGGATGTCTAATGCTGAGTAAACTTATTTAGATTTACATTATATTTTACATTTATTGTAGTAATGTAGATGGATGGTTAATAGGGGAATTTTCAAAAATAGGCAGCCCACTACCCAAAATTACAAATAGGAGGCCATATTTTTTTTTTCATGCATAGCACCCACCCCAAAAATTACAAATTTTAGCACTCCTTCATAAAAAATACCTTAGCTATCAAATTTTCCCCTCCCCAGCCACTAAGCCACCGGCAAACACCTTCCCCCGCCAATGGTGTCATTACTTTTTTGTATTTTACTGAATTTATGTTGTTTATTGCGTCTAAATCATTGCTTTGGACAAGTTTATACACACAAATCTCCCTCTAAAAATTAAATTATACATGAATATACATATATAACTATGTAGCAATGAGAGAAATACAAAAATATACACAAAAAAAATAAAAAATCATATAAACATCCTTAATATACAGATTTATTCACTCGCATATACACACTAATAAATTGTACTCTATTATGGCAATAGTGATAAAACGCAAATATAACTCTATTATACCATGGATATGAATACACATATTCAGATCAAATATAACTGACATATATGTTAAATATATAGTACATAGATAGCGTACATGTTATTTATCACTGATCACTGCTTTCAACATATTAGTCCAATATCTAAATTGCACATATAATATGCATAATATATGCATATCACTAGTGTCAATTGTATAGTTATTTATGCATATTGTATGAATATCAGTTGTGCCACTGCCAATTGTACTATTATATAATATGCATAATGTATGAATATCAGTGGTGCTAATTTTACAATTATATAATATGCATAAAGTATGCGTATCGCTCATACATTATAATTTTAAAATAAATTGAATTTATCATTAATAATATATTTTCAGAATTTAGTTCAAGATATCTATAATATAATAAAAATATTCATGAATAATATACGTCAGTAAGAGAAGAAGACACATTAGTTTGTTTTCATAGATATACTTGATACTTTCCCATAGATCAATCTTATAGTTTCTCCATACTAAATTGATCTGTTTTTCCTTGATAGCTTTATAAATTTAGGCAACTTGCTAAGGAAAAAATATAATTTATTGCATATAGATGTGGTGATATTCACTAAATCTAAGCTTACAAGAAAGATGTGTTGGAATATAATCAAGCTGAAGAAAAAGGGCGAAAGAGATCATTAAGGAGAAAAATTAGGGATATGATTTATTATTTAATTATCTAATAGCTTAAATTAACGCATTCTCTATTTCTCCTAAATTATAGGCAAGTTTACTCTCCACTATCTCACCTACTTATTAGGCTAGAAACTGATAGCCATATTTACCAAAAGTTTAGATTTCATAATTAAAGAAAAATTTGTTTATTTATTGTTTATTACTCTTATAAGTGTTCATGTAACGTAATTTTCTCCAAATTCTACAACATTTTCTGTTAGCCCAGTTTATCGAAAAGGATGCTCTATCAAGGGAAATTTTGATCACTAGCCATTTTTGGACGCGTTCAATGGGGACTATCCACTGTTTCAAAATTCATTGAAGAATAGCCAAAAATTCGCGCGCACACTTAAGCTCCATTAGCGTTGGAAAAATACCCCAGACTAGTCCCATAACAAAATACTGGGGCTTTGAACAAAACTTGTTCAAAGCCCAAGTATTTTGTTATGGGACTTTATATATAAAGCTTCAGTCCCATAACAAAATGATGGGCCTTTGAACAAGTTTTGTTCACAGCCCCAGCATTTTGTTATGGGTTATGGGACTTTATATATAAAGCTTCAGTCCCATAACAATGCTGGGGCTTTGAACAAGTTTTGTTCACAGCCCCAGCATTTTGTTATGGGACTGAAGCTTTATACAAAGTCCCATAACAAAATGCTGGGGCCTTGAACAAAACTTGTTCAAAGCCCCAGTATAAATACGGGGGTTAGTTTGCTGAAGCTTCCCAGTATAAATACTGGGGTTTTGTTCAAAGCCCCAGTATTTATACTGGGATTTGTCCGGAGGTGGCTATTTCTTTTTGACGGCTACAAATCAATTAACGAGCGCCAATCAGGCCCTGAACTAAATTTTTACCTCTATCAAGGATCATTGTTTGGAGGAGTCCTATTGCTGGCCTGATTTTTCATAATATGCGTTTTAATATTTTTTTAAAATTCTCCTTTATGTATTAAGGCAGCAGCACATGGGTGAAATGGCTTCAGCCTTCTTACATATTCAAGGGTCGTTTGGTTTCGCCACTAGATCAGCTATTACCAGCGTTAAAGAAAGCATAAGTTATTACCATGTTTGATGAGTTGATTGCCTCTATGGTAACTCAACTTTGGGTAATAGGCTACCATGATCACTTATTTTTATTTTTCTTTCTATGGTAGCTCAACTTTAATCACTTAACTCTCATGGTCATCCAACACAAAACTCTACAAACTTCCGTTAAGTATATTCTGACATGACAAATTTATTTTTTATGAAAATTACAGAAAAAGAAAAAAACTAAAATCATTTAGGACCAACTCACTTTAAACCCACCCAGCCCCAAGAATTGAATTTAGTAGAACTTTCTTACTGCAAAACAGCTTGCTTTTCTTTCTTCTGTTTCTTTTATCTTTTCCATATCTCATCCTACAAATTATATGTAACAGTTATCGTACCATTATGAAGTGAAAAGAATAAAATAAAAAGGGAGCATATATTATCTAAAGCAAAATGAAGACATCAAATCATTGTAAAATTATTTAAATTCTTCAATAGAAATCACAACCATTTTAACCATATAATTAACTTCTTTACAACATATTCTATCAAACTGCTGTCTATGACTTCTTTATTCCAAGGGAGCATAACCATTTTAACCAGCCAAACGATATGCTATAATCAGTTCATTTAACATCAACTTGAAGCTATTATCATATCTGCTAAATTGATATCAATATCAACCATCCAAAACATGTATATAAATAAAAGTAGTACTATTTAAACAAACTGTGAAATATCTTTATAATTAATAAAAAATCTACACCACTTAAATAAAAATTTATGCTTATAAAAAGCATGAATGCAGCTAACTCGTCAAGGTCAGATGACCAAGTTTAACTCGGATTGGGACTCGGTGGGGTCTAAAGTGGGATGGTCCTAAATGATTTTAGTTTTTTATTTATTTTCTGTAATTTGCATAAAAAAATAAACTTGTCACGTCAGCATATACTTAACGGAAGTTTGTAGAGTTTTGTGTTGGATGACCATGAGAGTTAACTGGGTAAAGTTGAGTGACCATAGAAAGACAAAACAAAGATAAGTGACCATGGTAGCCTATTACCCAAAGTTGAGTGACCATAGAAAGACAAAATAAAAATAAATGACAATGATGGCCTATTACCCAAAGTTGAGTGACCATAGAAGCAATCAACTTCATGTTTGATTGACCATTTACAATGTTTAATACCTACATTAAAATGCGCATTAATTAATACACCGTTTGGTCATTTGTTTTTGTTTTCCTCATATTTAATACATGAATAAGTTACGCAGAAATCTATTTATTGTTTCATGTGAGGTAGAAAGTGAAATTAGTAATGTGGGTATTATCAATGCAAATATTAAAATATTAAAATGATAAAACTAACCCTCATAATAATAAGAGTATTTTTTTAAAGTTTATTTAAGGAATAACTAAATATTTTCCACTTAACTAATACCCGTATTATTAATCTCAAAATTGCTAGTACCAACATTGTTAATCCTCACATTGCTAATATACACATGGTTAATACCCACATTACTAATACCGGTATAAAATAAATTTCAACCCAACAGACACCTCAATGCCTTTGAAAGGGTAGGACATGATTCTTACAATTTTTCATCCACATTTGAGGCCCTTATTCTTATATCAGCTGGCTCAAAGATAGTACTCATCCTCCTCTCATATTTTTCATTTACCATCACGATAAAACTCCCTTCTGATCTTAAGTTTGATTTGTAACTGAAATGTATCCGTTTTTCAATCATAGTTAGTGTCACGCCATAAAAAAAAAATTAACATAACGAGTTGTTTATTATTTATAGGCTCGTGACTGGTGTTCAACAGGTACAAAATTATTTAGAGAAACTCGGAATCGCCACTTGACATAGTTTAAGGTGTGCCAAGTCACCAAAAGGTACCTTGGAACACCTCTGACTCGTCTAATGGTCTGCGTTAGAGATTCGGGTAAGGTTCTCAGTTGACTCTCGGGAAGGTATTAGGCACCCTTGAGTCCTGTGCCAAGCACAGTTGCTTTATTGTCACAATTTTAATTTATTAAATATGGTTGTTATATTAATGCCGTTAATTTGAATTTGAACTTTGATTCAGAAAAATTTGAAAGTGTTAATCTTATCCAACCTCATAGAGGATCGGACGGATTTGCACTTTAATTCATAATAGATAAAATATATTACGCATTTCCAACCTCACGAAAGACTGGTCTATTTTAAAAGAATTTAATAGACTTCATAAAATAATTTATAATTTGGTTTAAATCAATTTAGTTTTTTTTTAGCCTAATAAGTAGATCACAAATCATACTTATCGTTTTGCCTAATCGTATATATCTTTGTAATCCTATTATTTTTGCATAATCGTTACACATTGGATGTATAATTAATTATATCAAAATAGAGCACATTGACTAATTTTAAGTATGAGACAGATGACACAAATATTTAGCATTCAAATAAACTTGTTATTAATAAAAGACTTGTGGCCATAAGTTAAAATGCCATTTGAAACTAAACTAATTCGCAAATTATATACAATATGATTATGCTATTTGTGCTTTAAAAGGTTTGCAACTCTCGGCTAATTTTTTGGAGTGATTTGCACCAGATGTCCCTTTTCTTTAAACGAGTTTAACGTTTTCCAGATTTGCAGAAATGCACCATTTTGTAAAAAACGGCCAGATTTGCGCGGATTTGCAGAAATGTACCAGTTTGCAAAAAAGGCCAGATTTGCACCTTTACACTAACTGTGCACTTATATCTATTTTGCCTACTCATTTCAGCGTTAAAACAACTTTTCAGAATTCCCAGATTTGTAAATATGACCAGTTTGCGAAATACAGCCCAATTTTCTAAAATCTTTACTTGATGAAAATGGTCTAGCAAAATTTTCTTTTCTCCTCTTTCATGCATACTTGCTCAAGACAACAAATATAAACTCATTAAAGAAGACAAACATTCATGAAATAATTGTAACAATTTATTCTACTTAGCATAGCATAGTCGTGATTTTACGTTAGGAGACTACTAGTGACACACCACGAACATAACTTATTTGGGCTACAAACATGCTTGATTTCATTTCACTTTCATATGCAAACATATTTAAAATAAGTACATGGTTAAGAAAGTATTTACCTTGTGTAGAAATTCCCAAAGAAAACTAATAAGGCAAATGAAATAGCAAACCAAAGCAACAACCCTTCACTCCAAAGTCAGCAAACTAAATAGCCTCTTTGCACCCTAAACTTGACTTGAAAACTTGAAGATTTATGACCCAAAAGACCCTTGATGTAGATATCTTTTGGTTCTAAATCTTTGCACTTAATCTCACTTTTTTTCAAGTATTTTTCCTCTCAATTTCAGCCTTGTTTCACCTGGTTGTTGGTGTTTTTCAGCTGGTAGTGTGTTAAATGAGGGCATTCAATGCCCTATTTGCAGCTAAAAGTGAAGGCAAAGGGTGGGGTGTGGACTTGTACAAAAGTACAAACCCACACAACTACACTTGAGTGTTTTTGGCTATTTTTCAGCATGGTACAACAGCTGAAAAGCCACTGTTTCAGCCACCAAACACAGTCCTAAGGCTGAAAAATGTACAAAAGATGTCCTTTAAAAGGACACCAAACACTCATCACTAATTTAAGGGGTCTAGGACCAAACTAGAACAACTAAATCAGCCCTCCAAACTAACTAGCTAAACTATACTAAAGCTAAAGACAATCAGATTTCAACCAAAATATATTTCCTAACTAAACTTAAACAAAACAAACTAAACAGCCCTAATGCTTAAAACCAAGCCAAATATCACAGACTTTACTTTAATGACCAAACTAAACAAAAACTCAGTCCAAAGCAAGAACAAACAACTAAACTACACAAAGATATTCATTACTTAAAGTCATAAGCAAAATCATGGCTAAACAAGACATTGAACAACTCAAACAGACACGCATACACAATCTTACATGTGTGAACATCTACTTCTATTATCTGATTAACAAAAAGAACTTCAATATAACAGAATTCATTAATGCTAGAAAGATTTAGAAAACAACAATAATCAGCCTAACTAGATTTCATTTATGCCATCAACCTACAACCTGATTTTTAACAAACTGAACCTCAATAGCACCCTAAAACTGAACAGCCACAGAAAATACAACCATAAGCCAACTGGTTTGCAGCTAAAAACAAGTACTAACATATTTCTACTCCTATCAAAGATCTAGACAAATAGGAAGAAAACATCAAGGACTGAATCTGCTAACCCGTTTCACCATAGTTGAACCACTACTGTCTCGCAGCCACTGTTCACAGCTGCGTCGCTACTGAGCTGATGTCACAGCTCCCCCGTCATCTCCATGACATCATCGTCACAGTCTTACCTCGCCCTACTGCCTCCGTTCCACACTGAAAACAGCCCCTCCGGACCTCACTGTTTTGCCCCGAAAATAACATCATCACAGACCCCCATATCATGCTCATTGTCGCCATCAAACACACAACAACACTAATTTTTAGTCATGACCCCCCAACTCCCCAAGAAAACTGCCTTCACCTCACACCTTCAACTCACCAAAACAGTGGCAGCATCCAAACGAGACAATTCACACCCCCACACCAAACTCATCCTCATCTCACGCCATAACAGAAAAAATAGAAAAAGAAAACAAATGAGAAGAAGAAAAACAAATCAGAAACGGGGTAAAACGAGCAAGGCGGAAAGGATTTTTAGGGAATGGGGTATGGGATGACGGGGAAGGGTAAGGGGAGGGGAAAGAAATAGAGAAAAACTAAAAAAAAACTCACCGGAGTTGAAGTTTGACTGAACTTTGACCTCCGATCTACTCCAAACGGCTTGGATTTCGGAGAAAATAGTTGTGGAAATGGAACCAGGGGGTCAAGGTCTTTCGATTGGTATATTTTTCTAAATTTTACGGCCACTGGAGGTGGTGGCCGATCGGTGGAAGTACGGCAGAGGCGCGGTGGCAGAGGACTTCCGGTGGGGTGAAAAATTTCACCAGCATAACCCTAGTCAAGAGACTAAGGGGGTGTAATGGCAAAAAATGAGGAAGTTTTGCTTATATAGGAGGGTGGTGGGACGGATCTAGAAGTGGGCTCATGGGCTAACGTATTGGGCTGTTATTTTTTACGAATAGCCATTAAAATGGTCTATACTTATTAAAACCAACATAATTAACTACAATCAAAGCTACATAAATCTATAATACTATCACAATCAAACATAAAATCATAGTTAAACACATAACAAGTAGTTTTTGGCAATTTTCATATTTTCTATCCAAATTAAAGATAAATTTAGAATTTTGGTGCCAAAATTAGGTGATTACAGCTGCCCCTCTTTGTTCGGGAACACGAACAGTTTTCGGACAAAGAAGTAATCGACAACTAATTTTGGCTTTTCGGTCCTAGCCGAGAGCATGCTTTTCAAAATGGTGACTGTACCCTGAATTTCGGTTCTAACCAAGAACAAGGCTACCTACATATCTCCGGACTAAGGAATCAGGTCAGTGTAGTTCCTTACGTGCGGTAGCTGGGACTACCGCATTCAAACAGACACTAGACTCTTCTAGACTTACTAAGACAATACTAGACACTCTAGACTACTAAGATAAACTAGAGACTCTTCTAGACACACTTAGGGCTGGTACTCGACACTCTTAGGCACACAAAGGCTGCCGTTGCTGAGTATTGGCCGCTTGCTGGTGGTCGTTGCTTTACAAGGAATGGAAATACAAGGAGTAAATCTTGGCTTGAAAGACAACTCCATCGCCCTTTGTATGGGAAAGCACCATCTGAAACTTGAAATGGTCGCATCTAGGTCTTGACCTGAAGCTGGGGATGGTTGCTATCTTCGAGCAGGACTAACTTGAAAAGGAAGTGGTTTCTATCTTTGAGCGCAAATGACTTGAACTAAATATGAGTGCTATCTTCTAGCAAAACTGACTTGAAAGGAAAATGATCGCTATCTTTTAGCGAGATCTTGAC
Organism: Petunia x hybrida; assembly: GCA_037355625.1. Classification (NCBI taxonomy): domain Eukaryota; kingdom Viridiplantae; phylum Streptophyta; class Magnoliopsida; order Solanales; family Solanaceae; genus Petunia; species Petunia x hybrida. The sequence continues at coordinate 1,283,982 of JBBBVM010000648.1, forward strand.
ATGGAAAGGAAAGGACGCTATCTTTGAGCGAGGCTGACTCAAAAAGGAAATGATCGCTATCTTTTAGCAGATCTTGACATGAAAGGAAAGGACGCTATCTTTGAGCGAGGCTGACTCGAAAAGGAAATGATCGCTATCTTTTAGCAGATCTTGACATGAAAGGAAATGATGCTATCTTTGAGCAAAACTGACTCGAAAAGGAAATGATCGCTATCTTTTAGCGAAGCTGACGCAAAAGGAAATTATCGCTATCTTTGAGCGAAACTGACTCGAAAAGGAAATGATCGCTATCTTTTAGCAGATCTTGACATGGGAAGGAAATGACGCTATCTTTGAGCGAACTGACTCGAAAAGGAAATGATCGCTATCTTTTATCAGATCTTGACATGGGAAGGAAATGATGCTATCTTTGAGCGAAACTGACTCGAAAAGGAAATGATCGCTATCTTTTAGCAGATCTTGATATGGAAAGGAAATGACGCTATCTTTGAGCAAAACTGACTCGAAAAGGAAATGATCGCTATCTTTTAGCATATCTTGACATGGAAAGGAAATGACGCTATCTTTGAGTGAAACTGACTCGAAAAGGAAATGATCGCTATCTTTTAGCAGATCTTGATATGGAAAAGAAATGACGCTGTCTTTTAGCGAGAATTGACTCGAAGAGAGAATGGAGTTCCGTCTGATATCTGGCGCAACTACCCCAATTCAAGTGGTCCTAGCTCTTTCTTGGCAACATAGCAAATGTCACACTTACTTTCTGCATCGTGGATACACCCTGTTTCTGATCTTACAAATAAGCTTAGTGACTCTTGTTCTATTCTTCACAGTACTGTGGGATGAACAACGCCTAAAGCTTCTCCCAAACATATCCACTCTTCATGATACAATTTTGGTATGTCGTCCTTCCGGCCTGATGTGCGGTGCTGGGCTCCAATTATCAATGTTGATCATGACTTGCTGAGAACTTTTCCATTGTCGAGGGTGTGCCCTGCTTGCTGGAATTAAACCTGAATCCTGAAAGACAGAGTTTTGCAATTTTCTTTTGTTGCTCATGGGAAGTTAGCGCCGAAAGGGCGAGGAATTAATGGTGAGGCAAGATGTACAAAATGGAATAAAAAAAGTTTAAGGGCGAAAGTCGTTTGGACAGGGAATGTCTTTTTGAAAAGGGAAACTTATCTGGGGCGGCCTTGATGATCATGACATGCATCTTGGATGACCTCGTCCGACCAGTGCCACTTGTTTGTTGAGAGTTGATCCACGGAAGATATCAAACCATAACCAAGTTGAGGTGACTCTCAAGTCGACTAGTAGCGCCCTTTCGGGTTTTCGCCAACTAGCCTCTCTCTTTAATCCTTTGCCTCACTGTTTGTCTTGCGGCGCCTTCTCAGGTTTTCACCTGCAAGACTTCTTTTTTTCTCCTTTTTTTTCTTTTCTTTTCTTCCTTTTTTCTTCAATTCAATTTACAACAAAACCATCCCTCGACTAACTGTTTAGAATAAACTGGGGCGCTTTGTTTTCTTCCTTGACTTCGAGACTGGTATGCCAAACATCTCATGAAACATGTGAATAGATGATACAAAAATGACAGAAGTTTGTTTTTATTTTATTTTATTTGTGAAATAAAATAAAAACAAACTTCTGCCCTAGTTTAGCATGAAAGGGGGATCTAAATTTATGTTGATGTTGGCCGCAAACTTGGATGCAAGTTTTACGTCAATATGAAAACAACTTCTGCCCCAGTTTAGGATAAACTGGGGTCTTTGATTCTCTTGACATATCCCGCAAGCCCAGAGGTAAGGTTTGCACGAATAAAAGTAGACAGGGAAAAGAGGGATTTTCTCTTGTTGCGACCGTACCAGAATGGTTGCCTACGTATCCTTTTGAGAGGAATCAGGTCAGACGTAGCTCTAGGCAAATGCCTAGGTTTCTTTTGATGCTTTTCAGTTTCATTCCATTTTGGTACAATTACATTGATTTCAACTGAGAACGTGCCTCAAAATACAAGGTGCTAATAAGGGATACAATTTGGGATAGCAAAAGAGAACAAAAGCCTTGCATTCATCCCGATTTGAAAGCCATCTTGAAATCAAATGTAGTACCTCTTGACCGCGTCTGCATTGATGGGTATTTCAGTTGTCCTGCCTTCCGGATCTGTAAGGTACAAGGCGCCATTTGGCAATAACTTCTTTACCAGGTATGGCCCTTGCCAATTTGGAGCAAATTTCCCTTTAGCTTCTTCCTGATGAGGAAAGATTCTTTTCAAGACTAATTGCCCTTCTTTCAGGTCGCGGAGGCGCACTTTCTTGTTGTAGGCTCGAGCCATTCTTTGCTGATACAATTGACCGTGACAAACTGCATTGAGCCTTTTTTCGTCAATGAATGACAACTGTTCCAATCGGGTTTTGACCCACTCTGTGTCCTCAATCTCTGCTTCCACAATGATCTTGAGAGATGGTATTTCAACTTCAGCAGGTATGACTGCTTCAGTTCCGTATACCAATGAATACGGGGTCGCACCTATGGAAGTGCGCACAGTTGTGCGATAACCAAGCAAAGAAAAACATAACTTCTCATACCAATCACGAGATCCTTGTATCATTTTTCTAAGGATCTTCTTGATATTCTTATTGGCTGCTTCAACCGCGCCATTTGCCTTTGGTCGGTGAGGTGTGGAATTTCGATGCATGATCTTGAATCTTTCACACATATCATTCATTAAATGACTGTTCAGATTTACCGCATTATCTGTGATGATGGTACTTGGGATACCAAAGCGACAAATAATGTTGGAATGAACAAAATCCACCACGGCTTTCTTGGTCACTGACTTGAGAGTGATGGCCTCAACCCATTTGGTGAAGTAATCTATTGCAACCAAAATGAATCTATGCCCATTTGATGCTCTTGGTTCAATAGGCCCGATAACATCCATCCCCCATGCTGTAAAAGGCCAAGGGGCTGACATTGTGTGCAACTCTAAAGGAGGTGAATGTATCAAATCACCGTGTACTTGGCATTGATTACACTTTCGCACAAAAGTAATGCAATCATGTTCCATGGTAAGCCAGAAGTATCTTGCTTTGAGCACTTTCTTAGCTAGAACGTGCCCGCTCATGTGGGGTCCGCAGATCCCTGAATGCATGTCATTGAGAATTTTCATGGCTTCAGTGGCATCCACGCATTTTGATACGTCCCATCTTGAAGGAAATTCTTGACATCAAAGTACCATGGTTGACCGTCAATTTCTTCTTCAACCACATTGCAGTATGCATGTTGGCTTTGGACCTGAATCTCTAAAGGATCAATATGGGCTTTATTAGGATGGACAAGCATTGAGGCTAATGTAGCCAATGCGTCAGCCAGCTCATTATGTATTCTGAGAACATGTCTAAACTTTAGAACGTCGAACTTTTGGCGAAGATCATCCATACACTGCTTGTACATGATCAGCTTAAGATCTCGAGTTTCCCATTCACCCTTCATTTGGCGTATCAAAAGATCTGAATCTCCGATCACCAGCAATTCTTTGATGTCCATGTCTAGAGCCATACGCAAACCCATTATGCATGCTTCATACTCAGATGTGTTATTAGTGCAACTGAAGCGGAGTTGGTTAGCTACCGGATAATAATGTCCCGTGGGAGAAATGAGGACTGCTCCAATACCATGGCCTTTTGAGTAGGAAGCACCATCAAAGTATATTTTCCATACATGTTCTTCTTCATTAATCAGTTCTTCAAGCACATCTACCTCCTCATCAGGGAAGTAAGTCTTCAATGGCTCATAATCATCATCAACTGGATTTTCAGCCAAATGATCAGCTAAGGCTTGAGCTTTCATAGCAGTTCTTGTGACATAAACTATGTCAAATTCTGTGAGTAGGATCTGCCATTTTGCAAGTTTACCTGTTGGCATTGGCTTTTGAAATATGTACTTCAATGGGTCCATCCGGGAAATCAAATAAGTGGTATAGGACAACTAATAATGTTTCAGCTTTTGTGCAACCCAAGTTAGGGCACAACACGTCCTTTCCAACAAAGTGTATCTGGCCTCGCAATCTGTAAACTTCTTGCTCAGATAATAAATTGCCTGCTCTTTCTTTCCCGAGGCATCATGTTGCCCCAGTACACAACCAAAGGAGTTTTCGTTGACTGACAAATACAAAAACAATGGTCGGCCAGGCTCAGGCGGAACCAAAACAGGAGGATTTGACAAGTATTGCTTGATCTTGTCAAAGGCTTCTTGGAATTCTTCGGTCCATGCAATATTGATGCATTCTTTTTCAACAACTTGAGGATCGGCTCACATATTGGTTGAGCAACGAATCTACTAATGTAATTAAGCCTGCCTAGAAAACTTTTAACATCCTTCTTGGTTCGAGGCGGAGGTAATTCTTGTATTGCTTTGATCTTTGCAGGATCCAATTCAATACCTCGCCTACTAACAATGAAACCTAACAATTTTCCAGCAGGCACACCAAATACACACTTGGCTGGATTCAGCTTCAGATTGTACCTACGGAGCCTTTCAAAGAACTTTCTGAGATCTCTCACGTGTTCTTCAGCCATTCTAGACTTGATAATCACATCATCCACGTACACTTCTATTTCTTTATGCATCATATCATGGAAAATAGCAGTCATAGCCCTCACGTAGGTTGCCCCCGCATTTTTCAAACCAAACGGCATCACTCTATAGCAATAGGTTCCCCAAGGAGTAGTGAATGCCGTTTTGTATGCATCATCTTCATCCATCTGGATTTGATGATATCCGGCATAGCAATCAATGAAGGATTGTATCTCATGTTTGGCACAATTGTCTACGAGAGTGTGAATACTAGGCAATGGGAAATTATCTTTGGGACTTGCCTTGTTCAAATCTCGATAGTCAACACATATCCTTGTTTTTCCATCTTTCTTAGAAGCCGGAACAACATTCGCAACCCAAGTAGTGTACTGAACCGATTGAATTACTTTTGCATCCAACTGTTTCATTATTTCATCATGGATTTTCTTGATCATATCAGTTTTGAACTTCCATTGCATTTGTCTCACTAGAGGGAAACCAGGTTGAATTGGCAATTCGTGGACTATCAATTCGGAACTCAAACCCGGCATCTCATCATATGACCATGCAAAAACATCTCGATTTTCAAAAAGCACTTTCCGAATATCGTTCTTCACTTCAGGTCGGGCATACATGCTTATCTTGGTTTCCCTCACATCATCAGGGCTCCCAAGATTAACATCCTCTGTATCAGCCAAATTGGGTTTAGGCTTGCCCTTGTGGCGTTCAACTTCCAGGCCTATTTCAAAATCAGCCTGTTCCCCATCATATTCAGTATTGTTAACAGATTCCTCAATGTTTTCTTCATCACTTTCAACCTCAACTATGGTTATGGAGCCAAAATCAGATTGCGGTCCCTGGATGGACAATAAGTTCCTTGAACATGTCATGATATCAGGACCGGCAGATATATCACTACAGATAAACAAAAGTAGAATAAAATTAGGAATATGAACAGAGATTGAAGGAAAGCATGGCTCTTAGGCCTTTCATTAATGAAAAAGGGTTTGAATTACAAAAGGAAAGATGAGCAAAATAATACACTTGGCATACAACCCTTAGAATATCCAAGTGTATTCAAAAGAAAACTGTAAAACAACAGTCTACCAAGACCCCTTCCTGATGGGGAAGGGAGTTGCATTCCAGTTAGTCAGGTGCACGTCCGGGCCAATGTACTGTATTGAAGCATTGCTGGAGCCTTCACCCGGCTGCACCATACAGATTTCAAAAATGCCACCTAGATCAAATGGTGCATCCTGATTGTCGACAACCTTTGGTTTCATGACATAACCCAGAAAAGACTGAGCGAGACATGGGATTGGCTTTGGGAGAGACCAAACTTCTGACTTCTTTTTCTTTGCTTGCTTGCGATCAGCTGCTTCTGGCTTGAACCCTAGTCCCCACGTGCCTTGCACGCCATTTGGATAAACTGGATTTACCCTGCCTTGTAGCGATGCTCCCAAACCCTTTCCAAATTGGAAACCATGCTTTAACATTTCAGATGCCATCATAATAGACGTCTCTGACACTCTTGGGATGGGTATAGGTTTCCCTTCTGTTACTTTTTCCACATACACCACATCGGAGGTTTGATACATGATGGTCGGGCGTGTGGTGACAACTTCAAGAGCTGGTACGTCTAGGCTATTGTTAAACTGTAAGTCATCCTCTCCATAAACCACGACAGCTTGATTATCCTTGACCTCCTGATGAACTGTAGAGGGTACAACACAAGGCATGTGAATCCATGGTCGGCCCAATAACAGATTGTACGATGCATCTGTTTCCATGACTTGGAACTCAATGCTGAAGGTAGCGGGACCAATGGTTAACTCAAGATTGATGATGCCAAAAGATTCTCGAACTCCACCATCAAAAGCACGAAAAGCAGAGGAACTTGCCCTGATTTTGCTCATATCCACCTTTAGACTCTTCAATGTAGAATGAGGGCAAATGTTCAATCCCGCGCCACCATCTATTAGAACACGTGTGACATAGGAGTCTTCACACTTAACTGAGACATGAAGCGCTCGATTATGACCGGTTCCTTCTGCTAGCAGCTCCTCATCGGTGAACATCACACGATTAGTCTCAAATACTCTCCCAGCAAGTGCTTCCAGATTAGCCACATTAGTTTGTTTAGAAATGTAGGGCTCATTCAGTATTTTCAACAGTGCATTGCGATGTGCTTCAGAGTTCATAAGTAGAGACAAAATTGATATCTGAGCTGGAGTCTGTCTCAATTGCTCGACGATAGAATAATCTGTCGATCTCATTTTCTTCAGAAATTCTTCAGCTTCTTTCTCGGACACCGGCTCTTTGATAGGTCCTTGGTCTTCTCGACCTGGCTTTGGCTTTCTCAATTCTTCCGGGGTAAAACATCTCCCAGACCGAGTTAGACCATTCACATCCGCAACAAAGTTCATGATTTCCTTCTCGTTGTAAGACACATTTGTCTTGTTGTAGTTCCAAGGAACAGCCTTTGTATTTTTGACAGGGAGTTGCGCTGCTTGAGTGATGATAACCGGTTCACACTTCTTTGCCTTAACCTCGAAGACCGGAGTTTTCTGGCATGATGCCCCTTGCACATAAATGCTGGTGCACTGTCATGAACGTTTTCCTACTTTGCAGCTGGAATTGTGAAACTTAGCTCAACATCTGCTTCTTGCTTTGCTTTGTTGACAACAAACGCAATTGACTTTCACCCGATTACAACAATAAATGGCTCACGGGCTTTGATGCCTAGGGAGGAACCAACTGCCACGATCTGCTTGGCGGCTTTCCCTTTCATGCCCTCTTCTATGCATACCATCCCTACCATGTGTACGTTGTTTTGAACATCATGAGCTGGTAAGGGATTTTGATTCACATTTTGTGTTTCATCCTCCACGACTTTTATCTGATTATTGTCTATCATTGCCTGGATTACCCTTTTGAGTTCCCAGCAGGATTCTGTGTCATGTCCAGGTGCTCCAGAATGAAATGCACAATGGCGTGAATGATCAATTCTTCCACTAGGGTTCACTTTTCCCGGGATTGGTTTCAACAGATTGGCTTGTTGCAACTTTTCAAACAAATTAGTGTAAGTTTCCCCCAATGGGGTGAACTATCTTTTCTCTTGTTGCATGTTTCTCTGTTGCATGTTTGGACGAAAACCCGGTGGACCTCGTGGTCGATAAGGCATCTCCTGCTGAGCCGAAAATTGAGCATGTTCCTGTTGATTGTTATACTAGACTGGAGCAGGGGGTGCACGCCATTGTGGACCAGATAGCGGCTGAACATAAGATGCTGCATTGACAGGGAATGAGAACTGCGGCAGGGAAAATTGTTGGCCATGAGGTGGATAAAATTGTTGTGGCGGGGGTGTCTGAATGTACCCTTGACGGTCATTGTATCTTCCGTCATTTCCTCTCGGTCCAGGACCAACCATTGCCACTTCATCTTTCTTTTCTTTCTTCTTCCCAAAAGCACCTGACCCTGATTGCAACGCTTGGGTAGTGGCTCTCAAAGCTGTTTGGCTAACAATCTTGCCTGAGTTGATTCCTTTCTCAATAATCTCCCCAATTTTTACTGCTTCATTGAACTGCTTCCCAATGGCAGAGGCTATCGCTTGGTAGTATGTTTCGTCGAGCACTTCGACGAATTCTTCAACCATTTTATCATCTGGGATCAAAAGGCTCACACGCGCCGCCTGTTCGCGCCACCTGTAGGCATACTCTCTGAAACTTTCACTTGGTTTCTTTGTGATCGTCTTCAAAGAAGAACGATCAGGAGCAGCCTCCATTTTGTAACCATAATGATTTAAGAAAGAGCTGGCCATGTCATCAAAGGTGACCCACTTCGAGACATCTTTTTGTACAAACCATTCTGTTGCCTGCCCTCCCAAACTGTCAGCAAAGTATGCCATCAACAATTCATCCTTCTCAATGCCCCTCATTTTGTTAAGGTAGATCTTCACGTGGATCCTTGGATCACCTTGTCCGGTGTACGGATCAAATTTGGGCACAACAAAACCTTCAGGCAATGGCACATGAGGGAACAAACACATGTCTTTGTATGAAATATTGGTTTTACCCCCTTGCCCTTGTATGTTTTTCACAGTTTGCTCCAAGCTTTTCAATTTCCGAGCAAAGTCATTCTCTTCTGTTTTTCCCAACCTCTCGACATCAGCATGTGTGTTATTTCCCACGAATATACCACTTTACTGTTTTAAGGACCAGTTCCTTAAAATGTGTTCCTTTACTCTACGATGTGCGGAATAAAAACTGTAAGTAATTGAACACCAGATTTTAGCGTGGAAAAAGCCCTAGACACGGGATCAAAAAACCACGACCTACTTCTCAAGTAGGATTTCAACTTCACTATGTAAAAAGACCCACTTGGTTACAAGACTCACTCTTACTAACCTAGGACTAACTCTAATCCTATAGTGATCTTCCTCACGATCAGTGAAGTTGTGTCAAGTCCACGACTTGAACTACACAGTTTACAACTTGATTTTTGCTTACTACAATTGAACTAAGACTTGAACTTTTACAAGACTCAATCTAAGGAACAGGTTCTTCCTTAGTTCTACTGTAGCTAACTGTTTACACAAATAAGCTAATAATTCTTCTCAGCTTTTGCTCGATGCTCTCAGTATCTGTGTACAACTTCTATGGCTGATAGTCTTCTCGTTTTATAGTTTCCAGCAGCCAAGAAGTCCCAATGAATTAGAATTCCAAAGCTCCCTTGACTTTGAATCCTAATTGGATTCTACCTTCTTGAATCCGAATCCTTTATCCCTTAGTTATGCAATCTTTTCGTATCTGATTAGGCCTGCATAATTATCAAGATACACGTCAGTATTAGGATAAATAATAATATCTCAATTAAATGATTTTGCATGAATTATCTATTCTGCTTCAGTAATTCAAAGGAACAGGTCCTTTGAATCCGTTCCTCAGTCATCAGTCAAAACTCCAAGCTTTCCAAGCTAACAATTTCCCCCTTTTTGATGATGACAAATTCATACTTATAGCTTCATCTCCTTAATGTCCTGAAGTACAATGTAAGCTCGAAAAGACAATCAATCAGTGGAGAATTAATTCATCATTAAGGAACAAAATTTTTATTAGGTATCAAATCATGCAAAATCAGCCTTACTCTTCCCCCTTTTGGCATCATTGAAAAGGTTGCATATCAAAATATAACTCAAGTTTTAGAGTTAATCAGCACATAGCCATTTAGGCAACTCAAAATGCAAACATAAATTAAATAAAGCAACTGCAAAACAATGATATTAGCCATCCAAGACAATTCATTTAACCAAATATTAAAATCAGGGGATACAGCAAGTACTACAGAATTATCCAACTACTAAAGAAGAAAACAAAGGCTAAGGCACTAGGCTAGGCTAGATCCCACTAGACAAAAGATGGCTAAAGGCTAGGACTAAGGTGGTCAGGATGTGGAAGGACCAGGTCCCTGAGACTTGTTAAGCAGATCAAACATCTGCTTGAGCATTCCCTCATTGGTCTCCTTTGCTTTTGAGGCCTCTGCCTTCCAGTAATTCCTCTCTTCTTCCAACCATGCTATCTCAGCAGCCTGCATAGCAACTTGTTGCCTAAGTGCCCTCACTTTGTTGTTCAGAGGCTGCCTCCCAACACCAGCCTGTGGAGGATCAGCCTGAACTGGCAAGTCACAGTTTATCAGGGTAGCACACCCAAACTTCTCCTTCTTTGTAGCCTTCACAACCCCTTCCAAGGGAATCTTCAACTTGGCAAAGATATCAGTCAAAATGAAACCAAACGGCAGGGAGTGTTTTCTCTTCCCAGCAATCACCCTTTTTATCAGGTGGATCATAAAGCTGGGCCAATTGATCTGCTTTTCAGTGTCCAACAGTTCCATAAGGACCAGGTCCATGAAACTGGCAACCCCTCTTTTCTCCTGCCTTGGCATCACCACTTTGTTCACAAACTCAAATAAAACCTGATGCTGTGGATGCATCTCACTCTTTTGCACTGCCCTGGGTTTTTCTTCACCATCATTCTCAGCAAACTTCCTAGTGATCTCCAGATCAGTAGGCAAGTTTGTCAAGTCAGGCCACACAGTCTTGACATAACTAGCATACCCAGTGGCAGGAATCCCCAGCAACTCACCAAGTTCCCTTGTATCAAATATGACAACATTGTCATTAACAGAGGTAGTAATTTGATCACCTCGGATGGAGCAATTTTTATAGAAATCCTGCACCATTCCCTTTGCACACCTACCAGAGATCTTAAGAACCATGTCCCTCCAACCCTGAGCATGCAGCTTTTGCAGCAACCAGACCATTCCTTCTTCTTGAACATCAGTCATGACCCTTCCTTTCAACACCTTTCTGGTCAGCATGTCATCATGAATACATTGCACAGTCTCACTGTCTTCAGCATCACTATCACTCTCATCTTCAGCAACTAACTTATCACTGTCACTAGCAGAGTCTTCAGAAACCACCACTCTTTTAGAGGACCTGGTCCTCTTAGCAATTTTCTCAGCAGCTTTAACTGAGCTTCTTGTCACCCTTCTCTCAGGAACCTTTCTTTTCTTTGACTGAGGCACCACCTCCTCAGCCTCTACCATCTCATCATCCTCAGAAAAATCAGCCAAATCAAAATCATCACTATCATCCACTTTTTCTTCCTCAACTACCTGTTTTCCTTTCCCTTTTCTGCTCCTTTCCAAGGCAGCAGCCAGTTGTTCATCAGCAGCTTTAGCAGCACTTCTTGTCCTTCTACCCACAGATGCAGGGGTTGAGGCAGAAGGAACATGTCCTTGTGCCTTAGAGGAACTTTCTACTTTCTTCTTATTTCCAGGTTTATAACTATCTCCTATTTTCTTCAACTTAGCAGCAATATCAGCAGTCACATTAGCATCAACGGGTCCCTTCCTAGCCAATTTTCTTTGCAGACTCCTAATATTGATCAAATCAACCAAGGGCCTATCACTATCACTAATAGCCTCTTCAACATCAATAACATCCTCCATGGGTGCTCTAAAAGCAACCTCTGGAGACCCTGGTGACCCATGCAAAGGTGCTTCCAAACTCCTAATTGGTTCCCCCTCAAGAGCAGCCCCAGACCCTTCTCCCTGTTCTTCCTCGTCAATAACAACATTCAAAGGGTATGTGAAGTTTACCTGATACTGATACAACACCATAGCCCTTGACAAATCCTCAACCTGCTCAGCAATTGATTCAGCCGTGGGAACTTCAGGGTTTGGGTCGATGATTTCCATGGGTGAAGAAGGGTTGAGATTTTGTGGTTGTTCACCAGTGGGTGCAGATGGAGAGTTATCAGAAGAGAGAGACATTTTTGCAATTCTAATCAAAAGATAATTGACAATTCTTTCTGAAATATTGAGATTTTAGTTGATGAACAAGGTAAAAGAATAATGTAGGAGAAGAAGAGTATTTATAGAGTGAATTAAGTAGTGCAATTAGAGTAGGAGACGATCAACTTACCTCAGCACAACATGCAACGGCTAAGGACTCTTGGGAGTCTCCCGGAGAAAAAGAGCCGTTAGGCTGCAGGACACCTTTTCAGAATAGGAACTGTTCCTCCGATGGGACTCTTTTGTAATTTGGATATGGGTAGGAAACTTAGTGGGATTTTAACCTAAACACAAGTTACCTATAGCCTTTATACTCCTAAATTAATTGAATAATTACGAGTACATACCTGTTTTTAACACCACAATTCAGTGTCCTTCCAATTTGCAATTTTTGATCATCTGAAATTCTAAGAGCATAAGGGTAACATCATTCAATTTTAGCAACTCTAAATAAGATATGTAGCATGAGAGTATACATTTAAGTATGAAATCTGGACTGAATAATTCATAATGACTTGAATAAAATTCATTTTAAGAGCAATTTTCTAGCCAATTATGAAGTAAAGCATTGAAGATTTTATGTGAATTTAATCATCCCTAATTCCAATCTGTTTCTTTCAAAATCATCTCCACCTAGAGCCTTTGTAAAAATGTCAGCTATTTGCTTTTCAGTAGGACAAAATGCTATGGTGATCAAACCTTTTTCATAATTGTCTCTTAGGAAATGATGTCTTATGTCAATGTGTTTAGTCCTTTTGTGATGCACTGGATTTTTTGTCATATTAATAGCACTAGTGTTATCACAATAGATAGGAACAGTTCCTACATCAACACCAAAATCCTGTAATTGTTGTTTGATCCATAACAACTGTGAACAACATGAAGCAGCTGCCACATATTCAGCCTCAGCAGTAGAGAGTGCCACTGAATTTTGTTTCTTAGTTCCCCAAGAAACCAAACACTCACCAAGAAAATGTGCCATACCTGAGGTGCTTTTTCTATCAACAAGGAAACCTGCATAGTCAGCATCAGTATATCCAACAAGATTAAAATTACCACCTTTTGGATACCAAAGTCCCAAGGGACCTGTTCCTTTCAGATACCTCAATATTCTTTTAACAGCTTTCAAATGAGATTCCTTAGGATCTGATTGGAACCTTGCACACAAACCAACACTGAACACTATATCAGGTCTACTAGCAGTTAGATAAAGTAAGGAACCTATCATGCCCCTATACAATTTTTGATCAACTGATATTCCATGTTCATCAAGATCCAATTTTGTGGCAGTGGCAATAGGTGTGTCAATTCCCTTAGCATTATCCATATCAAATCTTTTAAGTAATTCCTTAACATACTTTTGTTGATGGATCATAGTTCCATTTGAGGTTTGCTTAATTTGTAAACCCAAAAAGAAATTGAGTTCACCCATCATGCTCATCTCAAATTCACTCCCCATCAAGTGTGCAAATTCCTTACTTAAATTTTCACAAGTGGCACCAAAAATTATATCATCTACATAAATTTGAACAATTAAAAGATCCTTACCTTTTTCTTTTAAGAACAAAGTACTATCAATTTTACCTCTCTTGTACCCATGCTGGAGTAGAAATTTTGATAGCCTTTCATACCATGCTCTTGGTGCCAGCTTGAGCCCATACAAGGCCTTGTCCAACTTGTACACATGTTCAGGGAACTGTTCACTTTCAAAACCTGGGGGTTGTTTGACATACACTTCCTCTTTCAAGTAACCATTCAGAAATGCACTCTTAACATCCATTTGATGTAGAGTAAAGTCCATGTATGTAGCAAAGGCTATAAGGAGTCTTATTGCTTCCAATCTTGCAACTGGAGCAAAAGTCTCATCATAGTCGATGCCCTCCTCTTGACTGTATCCCTGAACAACCAGTCTGGCCTTATTCCTTGTTACCATGCCATCCTCATCAAGTTTGTTTCTGAAAACCCATTTTGTTCCAATGATGGACCTGTTCCTTGGCTTGGGTTCCAGATGCCAAACTTGACTTCTTTGAAATTGATTCAGTTCTTCCTGCATAGCATTTATCCAGTCTGCATCCTTCAGTGCTTCTTTCACATTTTTGGGTTCAACAAGAGATAAGAAAGCACTAAAGGCACACAGATTGTGATTTTTGACTGCTGATCTAGTTTGAATTCCTGCATTCTTGTCTGAGATTATTTGATCCACAGGATGTGACCCTTGATACTTGTAAGGCTTGGGTGTCAATCCATTGTCAGAAGTCCTCTGCTGAGGAACAGTTCCTGATCGAGTAGCACTACCAGTTTGTGAGGTGGAACCAGCATTTGTTCCCCCTGTATCTGTGCCACTGTTCTCAGTTCTGTTCTGAGGAACAGTTCCTTGCAGTTCAGTTCTCATATCCAGCCCTTGCATTTGTGAATCAAGTTCATAGGCTTTCAGCAGTCCAATTTCTTCATCCTCCTGTACCTGTTCTAGAGTGAGACTGTCAGTTTCATCAAATTTTACATGCATGCTTTCTTCAATTTTCAAAGTTTTCTTGTTAAACACCCTATATGACTTACTATTTGAAGAATAACCAACAAAGATTCCTTCATCACTTCTAGGCTCAAATTTTCCTAAGGCATCTTTCCCATTGTTGTGTATAAAACACTTGCAACCAAAAGCCCTAAGATGAGAGATGTTTGGTTTTCTTCCTTTAAGCAACTCATATGGGGTCTTTTCTATTAAAGGCCTAGTCATACATCTATTTATTATGTAGCATGCAGTGTTAATAGCCTCAGCCCAAAAGTTTTGTGGAAGATTTCCAGATATTAACATAGTTCTTGCCATTTCTTCTAGAGTCCTATTTTTCCTTTCCACTACACCATTTTGTTGTGGAGTTCTAGGTGAAGAAAAATTGTGATTGATGCCATTTTCATTGCAAAAATTGAAAAACATATGATTTTCAAATTCAGTTCCATGATCTGACCTAATGGCAACAATAGGACTGTCTAGTGTTCTTTCAGCTTTCTTAGCAAAGATTGAAAATGCATTAAATGCTTCTTCTTTAGATGCAAGAAATATAGTCCATGTAAATCTAGAGTAATCATCCACCAATACCATTACATACTTCTTACCTCCACGACTCATTGTTCTCATTGGACCACATAAATCCATATGGACCAGTTCCAAAGGCTTAGTGGTACTTACCTGTTTCTTCGGTTTGAAGGAGGATTTTACCTGCTTCCCCCTGGCACAAGCTTCACATACCTTTTCATCATTAAACCTGATGTTAGGAAGACCTATCACCAAGTCCTTTGACACAAGTTTGTTCAATTGTGAAAGACTAGCATGTCCTAGTCTTTTGTGCCATAGGAGGGGATCATTTTGCACCACACTTAAGCAGCTCAAGCTTCCATCAGATAGTGTCAACAAGTCTACTTTGTAGATGTTTCCATGTCTGTTTCCCTGCAAAATAACCTCTCCAGAAGCTTGATTAGTCACAGTGCATCCAGTAGATGAGAAATTAACATTATTACCTCTGTCACACAATTGAGATATACTCAATAAGCAATGCTTCAGTCCATCTACTAGAAATACATTATCTATGCAGTGTGAGTCAGACTTACCTACCTTTCCAATTCCAATAATTTCCCCTTTCTTACCATTACCGAAGGAAACACTTCCTCCTTGGAAGGCTGAGAGTGAAAGGAACAGTTCCTTATGCCCTGTCATATGTCTTGAGCAACCACTGTCCATGTACCATTTGTGGTTTGCCTCCTTCACTCTAGCCTCAGGATCCTCTTCATTTTCTGAATCTCCAAGTGCCATTAGAGCAAGATCCTCATCCAGATCATCATCAATTATTTCATCTTCACTGTCTTGCCATCCTGCAACCAGCGCTTTGGGATTTCCACTTTTCTTATGGACCTGTTCCCTAGCCTTCTTCCTTTCATGAATGAATTTCTTCCTCCATTCTCCTTCCATAATTGGACATTTGCTGATGTAGTGCTCCGAGCTTCCACATTTGTGGCATTCTCCAGCCTGTTTCATGTTAGTAGACCTACCCTGTCCACTAATTTCCCTTTTCTTATTCAAATATTTCTGAACACTTTTAGCGATAAGGACCAGTTCCTTATCATCAATGATTTTATCACCAGCAGTCAAGGCTAGGTTAGGTTCAGTTTTAACTGGTGCTCCTATGTTTTTAACCTTTTTCCTCAGTTCATAAGTCTTTAGATTTCCTATGAGCTCATCTAAGGATAAAGTGGTTAAATCTTTACTTTCAATGATAGCACATGCTTTGATCTCCCAAGAGTCTGGAAGAACCCTAGTTAAAATATTTTCTACCCTATCTTCCACAGTTAAAACCCTTCCCAAAGAGATAAGTTCAGAAGCAATGGCATTAAATCTAGTATACATTTCAGAGATTGATTCTTCTTCTTTCATTTTAAAGCTTTCATATTCAGCATAAAGAAGTGTACCTCTGGACCTTTTTACCTGACTTGTTCCTTCGTGTGCAACTTGTAGAGCATCCCAAATCTCCTTAGCAGTGGCATACCCTC
Source organism: Petunia x hybrida (assembly GCA_037355625.1). Taxonomy (NCBI): domain Eukaryota; kingdom Viridiplantae; phylum Streptophyta; class Magnoliopsida; order Solanales; family Solanaceae; genus Petunia; species Petunia x hybrida. The sequence continues at coordinate 1,300,446 of JBBBVM010000648.1, forward strand.
TGATCCTTGTGCATTCGTCAGGACTAAGTCCACCAACCAGCCACTTCCTTGCCTTAGCATTCTTTTCCCATTGCTTTATGTCTTCAGCATTGCATTCCTTCCTAGTTTTGGGAACATCTTTCCCATCAGCATCCTTCTTCATTGGGATCATGGGACCTTCAGTAACTATGTCCCACAGTTCGTAATCCTCTGCTTGAAGGTGATCACGCATCCTCTCTTTCCACCATGAATAGTATTTCCCATTGAAGTAAGGTGCTCTAACCATTGACTGACCCTCACTGTTCTCACGTGATGTACTCATCTAATCCTAGGTGTTAGCCTTTTCAAGGATAACCTGCTCTGATACCAATTGTTATTTCCCACGAATACACCACTTTACTGTTTTAAGGACCAGTTCCTTAAAATGTGTTCCTTTACTCTACGATGTGCGGAATAAAAACTGTAAGTAATTGAACACCAGATTTTAGCGTGGAAAAACCCCTAGACACGGGATCAAAAAACCACGACCTACTTCTCAAGTAGGATTTCAACTTCACTATGTAAAAAGACCCACTTGGTTACAAGACTCACTCTTACTAACCTAGGACTAACTCTAATCCTATAGTGATCTTCCTCACGATCAGTGAAGTTGTGTCAAGTCCACGACTTGAACTACACAGTTTACAACTTGATTTTTGCTTACTACAATTGAACTAAGACTTGAACTTTTACAAGACTCAATCTAAGGAACAGGTTCTTCCTTAGTTCTACTGTAGCTAACTGTTTACACAAATAAGCTAATAATTCTTCTCAGCTTTTGCTCGATGCTCTCAGTGCTCTCAGTGTCTGTGTACAACTTCTATGGCTGATAGTCTTCTCGTTTTATAGTTTCCAGCAGCCAAGAAGTCCCAATGAATTAGAATTCCAAAGCTCCCTTGACTTTGAATCCTAATTGGATTCTACCTTCTTGAATCCGAATCCTTTATCCCTTAGTTATGCAATCTTTTCGTATCTGATTAGGCCTGCATAATTATCAAGATACACGTCAGTATTAGGATAAATAATAATATCTCAATTAAATGATTTTGCATGAATTATCTATTCTGCTTCAGTAATTCAAAGGAACAGGTCCTTTGAATCCGTTCCTCAGTCATCAGTCAAAACTCCAAGCTTTCCAAGCTAACAATGTGATTCTGGGTGGTGTCCCTGATCATAAGACTCGGTTTGGCGGCACACATTACCCTGAGCTTGGTCAAATTGCTGATCACGGGCCCTTAACTGTGGGTCACAGTTCGATATTTGCAAAGTGTGTCCTGCAGGAACGGTGAATGTTGGGGCAGGAACTTGGGGCTGGCCATGTTGTCCATGCTGTGGGAATTGTACCCCAGGCTGTACAGTAGAAGGTCCGGCTACGTTGTCAGTTTCTGGATGTGGACCAAACCCTGGAGGGTAACGGGGGTCTTCTACCATTGTAGATTGCCCTTGCCCTGGTGGCTGAGTATTTGCCATGAAACCAGCAGCACCTGGCGGAACAGGAGGTGCCTGAACTGCTGCCAAGTTACGAACCAGCTGCATCATCATTTCTTTCATAGCCGTGAAGTCCTCGGCCATCTTAGCCTGTTGCTCAGCTAAACGAACCAGCTCAGTGTTCTCAGTTTCCTCAGCCATCGTTGTTGGAGTGTCTTCCTGAAGAGGCGCTTCAACCACTTCTGGAACAGGCAGTGGTCCCTTGATTTTGTGGAATAGGAATGTGGGGCCAGCACGGCAGTTGCTCAAGCTCTAATAAATCAAAACACGTTAGTGCAACAAGATAGCATGGAACATGAATTTGCTCGTCGGCCTAACCAATGCCTAAGGTCGTTATGCGTCATCCCGAATTGGTTTAGATTAGATCCCCAAGTGTATTGTTTGATCTCTCTTTTTTTTTCTTTTTTTTCGTATTATTTTTTTCAAGTGAGGCTAGAGGGTGAAATAAATTGACACATAAAAATGAGCAAAAGATTTTCATTACTAAAAAGGAAAGAGTACATACAGTGCTTCGGAGCACAACCAAAAGAAACATACAAATGATTGAAAAATAAATTACAACATGCTAACTTCAAGGGATTTCTCTGCCCACCCTCTACTTTAATTCAACAAGAAAGGTAAGCCCCACTGACTCTTCTACTCTATTTGTTCAATGTAGATCTCACATAATATACCGGTTAGTCTTACTTCAGTTCTAACCATTAGTAGTTACTCTTGCCTTTTTGTTTCTTTTGGCAGCTATGATATACCAATTGTTACCAATGTTTACAAATATACATTGTTAACCTATGAGGTGATGGCTTCTTCCTACATGGATTTATTTACAACTTACTAGTAGTAGTAGTAGGTCTCAATATGTTGCTTATCTTGAGATTTAGTATTATTAGAACTTTATGAACGAACGAAAATATTATTGCTCAAGTGGTTGTGATCTTCTTGTAGTCAATAATATTTCTTTCTTTTTTGCCCTACATGTATGTGGAGTAAACATGCAATAGAATGTGTTAAAGGGGAAGGATTGTGCAGTCTGAACTCTTCAGGAAAGGTATGCACAATATTTATGTATTATTGGACACTGTTATATTCTGCAGTACGGTCTTGCATTTATAAGCAGCATTCTACTTTTTTTTTTTTTTGCAAGTGTTTCTTCATTTCTGTCCAGAGTTCTTCATTTCAGGTTATTTTCTATATTAAAAAAATATATACCATGGTACACTGGAATGATGAAAATGATATCTGTGCAGAGTTCTTAAAACATGCTCTATGTAGCGACCTTGCATTTATAGGTATAGTTTGATTGTTCCAGGTTATTTTCTGAAATTAGCATGATACACTATATATGTTTTAAGACAATCTTGGATTGTGCAGGAGTAAATTTGACCTGTTCTCTTGTTTAAATAGAGGAGTTAGATACCATATGATTAAAATTCTCGGTATGTAACTTATTAATGAATTTGATTAATCATCGATTATTGGTTATAATGTTTCACTCGTCAAGCCCATTATTTTCTGGGTTGTAAATAGCATCATCTCATCAGCTGGTAATCTGAATTTGTCTTGCTACTAGTTTGAATTAAGCATGCTTATCGTATTTATTGCATACATCCTTTCTCAATAATTAAATTTCTAAGGAGAAAATCTTCCACATTCCCTTGAGTTTACTATTGCATAGTCTTGGTTTCTATGATTCTATCTGATTACTTATTCCATTTTGTTTGTACAGGAAAGTCTGTTGATGCAATTGGAAATTGTGGCAAAAAACCATTAGGATCTAGTGGAAGTTAATGATGAAGACTTTTGGATATATTTGGCTTTGTAAAGTTTATTTCTAGTACATACCTTCAAGTAATAACGGGATGAATTAGTTTATGTAGCAATTAGTTTATGTAGCATACATATTATTTTTTTTTTTTTCAAATATATACATTTGAATGATTGTTTACTATATAATTAATTTAGTGTTTTAGATCTTAATACTTGAGCAATAATTTTAAAGTATATGATAGTAATGTCTTTATTTGTAATGAATGTGATTACATGATGTTCGGAGAAATAAAAAATTTTAATCACTACACCGACTGATAAAATAGTAAAATTTATATCCTATATTTGTCAATAGTTCCAAAGCGTGGCTATAGGGATTGATCAACACAAGCACAAATACCACGTTTTAGAAGTGTTGCTCTATTAGTAAAAAGTAACAAAGGCCACGCTTTAGAAGTGTTAGCTTCATTAGCCACGCTTCTCATGCGTAGCCTACAAAATAACAACGGCCACACTTATAACGTGTGGTTATAGTGCATAGGCAACGTTTTTTGTAAAGTGTAGCCTTTACCTTACGAAAAGCGTTGCCTTAGAGCAAAGGTAACGCCTTTTTAGGCCACCCCTAGAAAAGCGTTGTCTTAGAGCGAAAAGTGTGGCCTTTGATGAAAGGCAACACTTTCTGATACTTTAGGCCACACTTTTTTATCGTGGTTAAAGGCCTAATTTGTTGTAGTGTTTGAAACTCCATGACCAAGTAGGTAATTGTATTGTCGTTGAACAATTTGGATAGAGTAATGAAATTTTAGTTAACCTATAATTAAAACGTCTTAATTATTTGAACTTCCATGTACAAAGTTTTTATATATCAAAATTAAAAATATTAATATGAAATGACAATTTTGTTTATTGTAGGATTTTTTAGTTAAGGGCAAAAAGTTCAATTAATATTTCACTAGGGCCTTCGTGCTTTTAATATATTATTATTATTATTATTATTATTATTATTATTATTATTATTATTATTATTATTATTATTATTATTATTATTATTATAGATTGTGGGACAGATAACATTGTTTGGATCGCTGCATTCCATCTCAACCAATAAAACAAAGATTCGACTCAAAAATCGGTTTGAAAGAGGATTGGGAAAGCTGAAGAATTTGCAAGCAAAAACTCTCCAGACAATTTGGATTGTTTGCATGGTTCTAGGTACTAACCTTTTTTTTTCAGTACTTAATTTTGTATTCTTGAACAGATATATTAGATTATCAAACAAGGGTTACATAGTCAAACTAAGGCGTTTCTCCTCATGTTTACTTTTGTGATAGTATTGTAAGATGTACATTATATTTGGAGACAAATATTATATTTGGAGACATTAGAGTAGTATGACAGTTTTTAGACAATCTATTTTTCATACTCATAGTTATATTTTGATTAATTTTGACAGTTTGCGTACATCTGAAAGTATTCTATATGGATATTTCAATTTCTATTTTATATCTCAAATAAGTTATTTTGGAATAGATCTAAAGTAAGAAGTCTATATTATTTAATAGTAATTATTTGGATGGAATCCATTTGATAGGAAGTTAAAGAATTCTCTTCAACCAAATAGATGATATTGTTCTTTTTCTACTAGCTTTTTCAGTCTTTTGCTAGCTTGAATACTTTGATGTATGATTGGAAGATACTATTGCTTTATTTTTTTTTATTAAAGTAGGAATAGGTGTTCTTGGAATTGAATACTACGGAAACAAGTTATTCTTTGTTAATAAAAAAAATGATATTAATATTGTAGAAATATTTTTGATCTATGTAATTCTTTAATATTTTCCCTTAATTAATACTATTAAAAATCAGGGGTTTGCCCACCGCAAATTTCAGACCAACTTTCGGTCGAAGAGTGCTATCCGACCGACGCGGTCGAATAAATAAATATATTTTTTAATTATAAATTAAAACTGTAAAGTGTTCGACCGCCGCGGTCGAACAGTATTAAAATAAAATTTTGTTTTTCTTTATCCGACCGCCGCGGTCGAAGAATATTAAAATATATTTTTTTCTTTATCCAACCGCGTCGGTCGAACAGAAAGAAAGAATAACGGCAACAGACCCCATTCTTCCCCATTCTCTTTCTTTTTCTTTCTTTCACTTTCTCTAACCCAATTTTCCCCAACCCGTCCCCTACACCCAAATCTCACCAAAACACTTATTTTTTTCCAATTAACCACTAAATCTTCACCCACTAATCCTTTTAGGGTAAATATTTGTTAAAATTTTTATATTTTCCATTTCTTTCATCCCAAACTTTACAAACCCTAACCCTTTCTTTTTTGGCAGATCCGGCGAGATAACACCGGACCCGCATGGAGCAGTGAGCTTTTTAACTGCAGGTTTTTTTTTTATTTTTGTATTTATGTTTTTATGAAAGTTTTAAGTTTTAAGTTGGTATATAAAATGAACATTGATACATGAGTAATGAAAGTTGTAAGTTGGTATATAATAGTTGTAAATTTCCATGGCAACTTGTTGGATTAGTTGTAAATTGTTGTTTTGGATTTTGATAGAAAATGGAGTTGTTAGCGCCTTTGGATTAGTTGTAAAATATTGTTTTGGGTTTTGGTTAGCCTTTGGAGTTGTTATGGAAAGTTGAATTGTTAACTTTGTAGGCGAAAATTGATAACGAGAAAGAGAAGAAATGATGGGGATATTGTTGGAGTTAATATTATTGTTTAATTGAAATAAAAAATTAGATAAATTGAAAAGTATAGCATATAGTCTTGGTGTTGGGGTTGATATTGTTAGATATAATTTGAGCTTTGTTGTTGTATCAAAGAGAAGTATAATGTAGATATTAAAATAGGATTAATAGTTGTTATGATGTGCTTTATTGAACTAGCTAATAGTTAGAGAGTTAGGTACATAGGGAGAAAGTTAGGTTCTTATTTTCTAGTAAATTGCTTAAGTTTGAATCTTTCTAATCATTAGCTATAAGTAATATAGTGAACACTAGTGAACGAGAAGTGCTATTAATTACTAAACGATAATCCTAGAGAATAAATTAGTTAATAATATAAAAGTAATTGACTTAGATATAAAAGTAATATAAATGTACTTAATATTTTTCAAATTGGTAGTGTTTTTAGAATAAATTATTTTTTAATAATTAGTAAAGAAGAAGAGAATAGCACAAAATTGATGAAATATTTTTAACTATTTGTTTAGAATGAAATATTTATTTTACAAAGAGACAAATAAAGAACTTTCTCGTAGCATAAATTGTAAGTAAATGAACTACTATCACACTTAACAATAACTTAAGAGACATTAGCTTTAAATAATATAGTAGTTACACAATTTAAAATGTCTTAATTATTTTCGTAAATTCATTTAAATGAAATAAATTATTTTTAAATATTCATCGTTTAATCTTGTATTCTAGTTCATTTGATTCTTGAGAAGTGTTACTAATTATTAAATGATAATCTTAGAGAATAGATTAGTAAGTAATATAAAAGTAATTGACTTAGAAAATTATACAATTACTTAATCTTATGAAAATTGGTAGAGTATCAAAGTAATTTTCTTTTAATCTTTTCAATTGAGTATATTTCTCAAACTTGATATATTTGTGTAGATATGGATTATGGAAGCCGTAGTTGGATGTATAATAGAAATAATCCGGGGCGGCGGGGGATGAGGGAAGAATTTGCTATAGGTGTTGCAGAATTTATTGCTAAGGCAAAAACACATGATGATTTTATAAGGAATGGTTAGATTAAGTGTCCTTGTGTGAAATGCAAGTGCACAAAAGGAAAGAATTTGGATGAAGTGGAAATGCATCTCTATGAGAAGGGTTTTATGCGAAATTATTTTGTTTGGGTTTATCATGGAGAGTCTCGTGAGATGCGCAATAATGTTAATTTTCAAAATGTTTGTGGCGGTGGGAGTGGTCAATTTATGGATACTGATCTTGATAATTATCGAATGAACGATATGGTTAATGATACCTTTGGGATGTACCCGGATGAGCAATCGCAACCGGGTACATCGCAGCCAAATGTTGAGCACGTTCCCAATGATGAGGCAAAACTCTTCTATAAACGGTTGGAGGAAGCTAGTCGTCCATTGTATGAAGGCTCGGTACATTCCAAGTTGTCAGTTGCTGTTAGATTGTTAAGTATTAAATCCGATTTTAGTATATCTCAAGCAGCCATGGATTCCATCATTGGCCTTATGAATGAACTCAATCCGACTAACATGGCATTACCAACTGATTATTACCACACTAAGAAGTTGGTTTCCACGTTAGGCCTTTCTGCACAGAGAATTCATTGTTGTGTCAACGGTTGCATGTTGTTTTATAAGGATGATGGAGAACGAGAGACTTGTAAATTCTGTGAGGCGCCTCGTTACAAGTCGGTTCTAAATGCTAAAAAGAAGCTAATCCCTGTTAAGTCGATGCATTACTTACCCCTTATACCTAGGTTAAAGAGGTTGTATGCGTCGATGAGCTCTGCTCCTCATATGAGATGGCACCATGATCGTACAAAGCAGCCGGGCATTCTAAGCCATCCGTCAGATGGTGAGGCATGGAAACACTTTGATCAGGTGTATCCGTCATTTGCTAGTGAACCAAGAAAAATAAGGCTGGGTCTATGTTCAGATGGGTTCACTCCTTTTGATGTCTCGTCTACACCCTATTCTTGTTGGCCCGTATTTTTCACTCCGTACAATATTCCGCCCGAAATGTGCATGACTAGTCCTTATCTATTATTGAATTGCATAATCCTGGGTCCACATAACCCGAAAGCCTCGATTGATGTATTTTTGCAGCCTTTGATTGATGAGTTAAAGTTACTGTGGCATGAAGGTGTGGAAACATATGATATATCAACGAAACAGAACTTTCAACTGCGTGCTTCTTTGATGTGGACTATAAATGACTTTCCAGCTTATGGAATGTTGTCTGGATGGTCCACTGCAGGTAAGCTCTCTTGCCCTCATTGTATGGAAGATACAAAAACCTTCACTTTAAAAAATGGCGGTAAGAACACATGGTTCGACTGTTGCCGTCGATTCTTGCCAATGGACCATCCTTTTAGGAATAACACTAGTGCATTTATAAAGAATCAGGTTGATTTTGAGGAGCCTCCGCGAAGGCTGTCAGGAGTAGAAATATGGGATAGGGTTAAGGAGTACTCTAAGGTAACTGACCAATGGCCATCTAAAGTACATGGTTATGGTATTGATCATAATTGGACTAAACAAAGTATCTTCTGGGAGTTGCCTTATTGGAAGGATAATCTTCTTCGACATAATCTGGATCCCATGCATATTGAGAAGAATTTTTTCGAGGCTGTCTTTAATACTGTGATGGATGTCAGGATCTACTGAACCACCTTCAAATACATTTAGCTGTGCTGTACCACCGCAGACTATACCATATTATCATTCGAGCTCTCCCTATTACATTTGTGAAGCAGGATCACATGATGGAGGCTTGGTGATTATTTATCCTGAGGGTAATAAAGGGTAAGTATTATTTTTGTCAGTTTTTAACTATTTAATTTTGCTTTGAAGTTTAATTTTTAGTATATTTATTAACTCTAGTTATTTTTATCTAGTTTTACTCCCTCGCACGTGGCTACGCCCATAGTCACAACATGCATAAGGTCTAGCTGGACTGATGCGTGGCCGTCTTGGGGTATGGTACCTTTCCCGATAAAGCTGAACATGTTTGAAGATTTTAAGGTAATAACTATGCATAAGATTTATTAATAATTTAGTTAAGTTTTACTTATGTTTAAATCTAATATTTTTAATTATTTCAGACAAAGTGTAAGTGGCATGTTGCCTATGATAGCCTTATCCGAAGCAATTTCCTCAAAAAATGCGCTGATCTAGTCAAGGGCTCCATGTATACTTGTCGGGATAGAGGACAGAAGCCCGATTGGATATTTGAGCCTCAGTGGCTACAACTGCTGAAATACTGGGAGAGTGATGAATTCAAGAAGAGGAGCGCCCAAGGAAAGGCAGCGCGAGCCTCCGAAAAGGGTGGATCGCTGCACACCGGAGGCTCAGTTAGTTGCGGGACTCAGCGGATGCTATTGGTAAAGATCTTTAATTTATATGTATTTTTTTTAATGTAACTCTCATTAATTTTCTATCTAACTTGTCCTCTTCTAATATTTGTAGGAAAAGAAAGAAGGGCGGACAGTATATCTGCCTGAAATGTTTAAGACTAGACATATCTAGGGGAAGAAGTCTGGGTTGAGCCGCGCGCTAAAGAGTTGTGGGTAAGTTATTAAATTCAAACTTCTTTGTATAATCCTTCAATATTTATACATCTAATTTTTATTATTAATTTTTTTTTCAGGAAAAGGCTTCAGCGGCTTATGAAGCAAGGTTGACAAGTCAAGCATCCGAGTGTGAAAGCAGTACTCCAGCTCCAATGACAGTTGAGGAGGAAACCGCACTATGGTTGAAGGTGAATGGAGGGGTAAAGAAGGGATGTGCTAACGGTCTTGGTTCGCAGTATGCCTCGGATCGTCTGAATCCAGGTTTGTTTGGCTCTTACACTCCTACTAGCTCAGTTAATCCATCCGTGGAAGCTCGACTGCTCAATGAAATTGAAGAGCTTAAGAGAAAGAGCGAAGAAGAACGTTTGCGCAATGAGGCAAATATGAATACCATGCGGGAAATGATGCATAACTGGATGGCTAGTCATTCTGAGAAGTGAAAGGAAAAATTCAAGGGCAAGAGCAAGAGGAGTAGCAAGAGCGGGGGGAAAGGCAAGACCAAACGTCGATACAGATCGAGTCTGGATCCGAGTCTAGTTCTGAGGCAACCGAGTAGTATAATTGATTGTTCATGATGCTAGACTTGTGGATAGTTTTTGTTAAGCTTCTTTGATGATTGTAAGACTTGTAGTTGATTTGTTTGACTTGTTTTATCGTTGTGAAGTCTTGAAATTATGTATTTTGTTAGACTTTTAGTTTAAAGTCAAGTTTAGACTAATATTAAGGCTTGGTGAAGCCTATTGTTTATATGGTGCTGGTATTTTCTGCGTTTACAGGTGGTGTAACTCTAATTACAGCTTTTATATTGCAGGTTTTACACATAATTTCGACCGATTCGATCGAAAAATTGAAAAAAAAAAAAAAAATTCCAGAAAATTATATGTTCGACCGACTCGGTCGAACAATTGAAAAAAAAATTTCCAGAAGTCGAACAGATGAATTTCTGGAAATTTTTTTATTTCGGTCGAATAGATGATTTTCTGGAATTTTTTTTTCAATTGTTCGACTGAGTCGGTCGAACAGATGAATATTTATTTTTCCAGAAATTCATCTGTTCGACCGCTCTCCCACCGAATGGCGGTCGAACAGACTTCTCCGACCACCTGTTTTGGTCGATCATTGGTTGGTTGTCCGGTCGATATCCGACCGTTTGGGCGGTCGAAAAACCCCTGATTTTTAGTAGTGTAAACTGCACTTTTTGACAGTCTTCATCGATATGTCCTTGCTTTTATTTAAAGAGTAGTGCCTTTAGAAATTGTGATTGCACAAAACAGGAAAACTCAAGATGAACTGATCTTTTTTCATAACAGATAAAGGTGGCATTACTCCTTAGAACTCTACCTTATCTTTATCTTATAGAAGGAGTAGTAAATAAGTTAACTAAAGAATATGTTGGCGCTTTACATGGTTTCTGCCGCATAAGAAATCTATTTTACATTAGTTGCGTATCCTCAAGAATTACTAGCTTTGTTAGTTGAATTCATAAAGATATATAGTTGTATTAATTTTTGGCCAAATGTTCATGGCATGAAACCAAAGCTGATTTTCTTCGTCTTGCACTTGTATATTTTGATGTAATGTGACATTCGATTTTTTATTTGATCAGTAATTTGATATATGATTTTTAGAACTTTCTTCAAGTGTATTTTTTTCTATTGATGGTCTTCTAATTGTGAAAATTTTCAACTTCAAGGGTACTCGGAAGCTGCTTTTTCTGACCCATGGTGGTTTTTTTATTAGTAGGCCTTCATCTAATTACAACAATAGAGTAAAAATTTAGTGTAGGGGCCTGTTTGGCGCGCGTTAATTGATTTGTAGCCGTCAAAAATAAATTCGCTGAGAAATAGCCACCTCCGGACAAATCCCAGTATAAATACTGGGGCTTTGAACAAAACTTGTTCCAGGCCCCAGTATTTGTACTGGGGAAGCTTCAGTAAACTAACCCCAGTATAAATACTGGGGCTTTGAACAAGTTTTGTTCAAGGCCCCAGCATTTTGTTATGGGACTATGTATAAAGCTTCAGTCCCATAACAAAATGTTGGGGCTGTGAACAAAACTTGTTCAAAGCCCCAGCATTATTATGGGACTGAAGCTTTATATATAAAGTCTCATAACCCATAACAAAATGCTGGGGCTGTGAACAAAACTTGTTCAAAGCCCCATCATTTTGTTATGGGACTCAGCTTTATATATAAAGTCCCATAACAAAATACTTGGGCTTTGAACAAGTTTTGTTCAAAGCCCCAGTTTTTTGTTATGGGGCTAGTCTGGGGTGTTTTTCCAACGCTAATGGAGCTTAAGTGTGCGCGCGAATTTTTGGCTATTCTTCAATGAATTTTGAAACGGTGGATAGTCCCCATTGAGCGCGTCCAAAAATGGCTAGTGATCAAAATTTCCCAACAATAGATCACAAACTATTGGCCCACCAAAAAGCATAATAATTTAAGGGTTTTTTACACAAATTTTCACCACCCTTAATTACAAAAAATAGCAATATTTCTCTAATTACAATGCATAGCATTATTTTTCTAACACATTTCACTTTCACTTCCCATTTTTCCCAAATTAAAAATTCTCTCACTTACTCTCTCTTTCTCCCATCACCCCACACCCACCTCCACAACCCCAACGCCATATCCCCCATCCTAACGCCATCACCACCACCCCACCACCATTACCCCCACCACCCCAGCGCCATCACCCCCTTCCCCCATTTCTATTTGGTACTCTGTTTGCTCGTTCCAGAAACCCCTCCTTCGCAGTACTCGGCTCATCATTTTCAATTTCAGTGTCATCTTCTTCTTTGGCATCTCTTTTCTTTTTTTGTGGTTTTACTCCATCTGCCCCTTCAATAACAGAAGAAGCACATTCAGCATCATCACTTCCACGTTTATGCCGATCATTATCATCCAAGCTACCCGAATATTCATGCTCTTTAATAGATCTTTTCCTAACAACATGCTGCCAGATATTTCTTAGCTCCTCATCACTTATAGGGTTAATCAAATAATCACAAGCCCCATGTTGCACTCCTCTTATTACTAAGTTGGTTCTTCCATCATTTGACATCACTGTAGAACAACAACAAAATGTTTAGTACAGCCAGGCTACTTGTCGATTAGTACAGCAGTAGAAGCATCAAGTTAGTACAGCAATAGAAGCATCACTTACTTATTACTAGAAGATCCATCTCCAACCCAATAAGCTCAAGTAGTTTAAAACCATCCATATCAGGCATATGAATATCACTCAGTACAATATCAAAAGACCCCCTCCTTTCACGCAATAGGTTTAATGCCACTGTAGCTTGGGTACAAGTGGTAACTGCAACCAAATAAAAAAAAGAGTCAACAAATATAGACAAAAGGTGTAAATTAGATACGGTGCAGAAACAGTTAGATACGGTGCTGCAGAAACAGTTGAAACGGTGCAGAACCAGTTAGAAACAGTTAGATACGGTGCTGCAGAAACAGTTAAACGATGCAGAAACAGTTAGAAACAGTTGAAACGGTGCAGAAACAGTTAGATACGGTGCTGCAGAAACAGTTGAAACGGTGCAGAAACAGTTAGATACGGTGCTGCAGAAACAGTTGAAACGATACAGAAACAGTTAGAAACAGTTGAAACGATGCAGAAACAGTTAGATACGGTGCTGCATAAACAGTTGAAACGGTGCAGAAACAGTTAGATACGGTGCTGCAGAAACAGTTGAAACGGTGCAGAAACAGTTAGATACAGTACAGAAATAGTTGATACGGTGCAGAAATAGTAAGATTCAACGAGATACATTGAGGATGGATGAGGAAAAGTGAAATTGGGGAAAATGAGAGGAGTAAAAGTGAAATTGGGGGGAAATGGTGGGAGGAAAAGTGAAATAGGGGGAAATGGGAGGACCAAAAGTGATAGTGGGGGAAATATAAGGAAGAATGTAAGGGTTTGGTATGTTATGGAAAAATATTGCTATGTTTTTGCTATGTTTGTAATTAACTTGTGTTTTCCTCTATGTAGGATAATTTTACTAAAATGTTGCTATGTTTTGTAATTAAGCTCTAAAACTTGTACTTTTATGTAAAAAATCCATAATTTAATATGGTCCATTTGTTAGTATTTTAGTTTTAATGTCCCGACTTTTCAAAAGATTCACTAAACTGATTTTGTTACTATTGCTGCGTATTTTGATGATTGAAGTTCTTGATTTTCCCCTCATAATACTCTACATGCATGATGTTCTTCTAGCTTTTTCTTTTGTACTTGGATAATGGATGTTGCAAGCTCTGTTTGTCGTTTGACTATTAAAGACAAATAATTATTTAGTATTTTAGTTCAAGCTCTTTAGTTGTTCACATGAGCGTAATTACTCTTACGGTGGAAAAATATTTTTGGATGCGAAAGTTAATTTTGTGAATACATTCATTTTCTTTATGCTAAAATATATGGTCTCGCGGTACTATAGAACAAATAGTTAAGGATGATGAACTAATCAACACAAGAGATATTTAAATCTACAATTTTTGTCTTGAAAATATGTGTCTGGTTAAAATATGGCACACCTTATTTTTTTCCAGAATTAGTACCAAAAAAAGTAGCTCAGTACATAAAGTATCTCGCATTCATGCGGGGTTTGGGTAAGGGCCGCTTGACCTGTGATGTACGCAACCTAATCTAATGAAGCAAGCGTCAGTAGCTATTTTCCTGAGTTGAACCCGTGACCTATAGATCACAAGATTGTTTAACCGTAATTTCATTTATTAGATTAAGTCACAATTAAATTTATAAAGCGGAGTCACGGTCAATAATCAAGATTAAATGCCTAATGTGAAAAGATATAAATGACTATGGTAAATGTAAAGAAATAAAGACACAATTAATGCGATGTAATAAATGAAGATTTAAATAAAAGGAACCGTGTTCAGGCCGTATAGACTTGACCAAACTTCCTTCCTCGTACTCTTTACGATGTTTAAGCAGCGGAATAATAAATGAGATCACTTGATTGCGAGTAGAAGAAGTAAGTATTGACAGAAGGCAAAGAATCGGGTATTAATTAATAATTGGAATACAGATGTATGTTCCGAGAGAAATTAGATACAATGCTTGTGACTTAGATTACAATATATAGATAACTAAGCGTCCGTTCACGAGCAGTTGTAACTCCTTAATCGAGCAGTTACGTTGCTTAAGGATAAGACTTCTATTTTGAATTGGCTTGATGGCGAGTTGCGACTGTTCTGGCCGTGGTGACTGTTCATCCGTCCGTTATAGTTGTCCATCTTCGATTCTATCCGTTGCCTTTATGCCCATTCATAGCCAAGTGTCGTCTATGCGTCGTCCTACGTGGATGCTTAGTCACCAACTTTGGTGACGACGGATTTAATCCAATACAGATAGTCCTCGCACTACTCGGGCAAAGAATCTGGTCGAGGAGTGGAAAACGAATTTTGAGCGGGAAAGAACTCTTTTGAATTTTTCTCAAGTGACACATTTGAGTCCTTGTACTCATATTTAGATGCTGCCCGTTGAACTCTTTAAAGGCTTTCGATTGATTGACATTCCATCAGTATAAGCATTAAATGCGCCGCTAAAGACAAAACGTGCAAGTTGTCAATTTCGCTCCACTTTTTACTGAAAAAGTGACTGTTGCGTGTTTCGAGACTGCAGGAGTGATGATTGAACTACGCCTACTCACGTCTTGCACGTTCCAAAGCAAAAACCGCCATTTCGATTTTTATTCTTTTAACGGCTGGAATAATCTACTTCTTGCGCGGATGCTTGCCACGTGTAGGGGCGGGTCGGGTTTTGCTAACCCTGTAAATATAATTTCCACCAGCTTGAAACCTTTTTACTTCATTCCAAATTCCATCCAAACCTTCAAAGCTTCAAAACACCTTTCTAAAAATCTCTAAAAAATTCTTCCAATCTTCTAGTCCAAATGTCTCCAAAAGCCAAGAAAAGTTTGAATATGGATGCTGCGGCTAGCAGTTCTTCAGCAGCAGGTGGTCAATCCACGAGTTCCTCAACTTCAGTTGCTGATGTGATTCCGAAGCTTTGGGGAAGCCTTGAAAATGATTGTTCAATCAGCTCGTTCAGTCACTATGGCAATATAAGGTCGTGGCCTTCAAGCCGGTTTAAGAGTTCAATTACCCCTGACCTTTTGCCTAGGGTTAGGGCAGATTGTGGCTGGGATGATGATGTTATAGTTTCTTGCCCCTATCCAACGGAGAATATTACTTCTGCGAGAGCTGGATGGACAGCCATATCTACGTATCCATTCACGATAGGTTATACGCTCCCATTGCACCCTGTTATAGAGGATATTTGTAGACACTATCTTATCTGCCCGGGGCAGCTGTGTCCGAGCATTTATAGAATTGTTTCCCTGCTACAATGGTTTGCCAATGAGACTGAGCAGGATTTTGAATTTAAACACTTTGTCTCTTTGTATAGCCTTCAGGTTGCGAGAGACGGATATATTAATGCTCGTATGAGAGGGAGAAAAGCTCTAGTGAGCAAATCTGAAGATACAGGGGATAGGGGTTGGATGCATAGGTATGTTTATGTGCAGTCTAAATTCCTCACACGTGGCTGCAAAACTAATCTCCGCGAGGTGTGGAACAAACCTCGTAAGTCCCCGAGTCTTTGTATTGAATACTCTTTGAGTTACGTATTTGCACCCTCTAATTTTTACTCTTTATTGGTTAGCTGACAAGATTCCTTACGACGGTATGATTTCCGAGGAGGAATTGTCCGCTTGGGTGGAACCTATTTTGGCAGATTTCACTCACGAGCAGAGGCAGTGGCCTTACTATGCTACTTTAAAAAATTTATCGAACCCCAGCACCCATGGTAAGCTGATTACCCAAATTCCTGCTAATTTATGCAAAACCCATCATGGTATTAATATGACTTTATTCTCAGGTTTAGGTGCTGGTGGTAGTTATTTTCCTGCTCCTCCTCCTGTGGAGGTGACCGTTGACCCCGTGGCTGAGATCAACGAGGAGGCAGCTGCCATTCTCCAAACTGCTGCAGCTATCAAGGCCAGGGAGGGTGGTGAGGAGGTCCTCGCGAATTTGAAGAGAAAGAAATCTGACTCTGAAAAGAGTAAACCCAAGAAGAAGACGAGGACAGCCCGTAAGACTCCCCAGCCCTCTGAAAAAACAGTCGAAACCAATGTTGCTGCTGCTGATACGCCCAAGGCTGGGCAAGAAAGTGTTAAAAGCTCGGCGGCTGCCCCTGGATCTGCTGAACCTATGATAGTTGACATTTCAGATTCAGAGGCTCCCGATGCGAGCTTGACTCAGAGGAAAAGGGCACCTCTTCGGGGTGATAAGAGGAAGGATGTAGAGACTTCTTCTTACGCTTTCGAGGAGAGTCCCCGAGTTGGTGATGAAGAAGGAGATAGAGCTGGGGAAGTAGGGGAAGAAAGAATGCATGAAGGTTTTGCCTTCTTCCCCGAGGACCCAAAGCCAGATGAGCCTGAACAAGTCAGCCACAGGCGACCTGGCGAAGAGCCGATGAGAGAGAAGGATGAGGAGAAAGATGAGAAGGTTGATGAGCGGAGGAAGACTGAGGGGGAGGCTGAACCTCAGATCTTTTACTACAAGGACATGATGAACTTAGCTTGTGATGGGATGGCACCAGTTTATCTGCAAGAGTGCGACACTCTGGACCCCGATGAGACAGGTGACATCGAGATCTCTCGCACAAGGCTTACTAGGCGAGTATCTTTAGGAGGAATGATTGGGGCGTACTCCGTTAAGGGTATTCGTCACAAATTTGGTCCCCAATATCCTTCTGAACAAGCGAGGGAGCCCAGGCCGTGTATGAGGGAGTGTGACTTCACCATTCTCCCGGACACAGATTTTCTGACGAAGCCTGGCCACTTGGTTAAAGTGATGTCCAACCTGACGGTCCTCGCGAGGAGTGGAATATGCGCATTATGAGCGACGAGCAGCTAGCTTTACACAATCGCTGAAGATACTGCTCGGGTAATGTTTCCCTCTTTACTCCTTTATTTTTATTAAGACCTTAGTTCTGATTACCTACGTATTTTCACTTGTTGCCAGGCAAGTATGATGGCTGCCGAGATCATGTTCCGTTCTAGGTTGAACAATCAGGAACAGGTCCTTGACTTAAAGAAAGATCTTTTGAAGGCTCTTCAGGACAAGCAGGCCTTAGAAGAGGAAAAACAAGCTCTGATCGGGGAGAAGCGGGTCCTGGAAGGGAGGCGTGGCTTCTTTGAGGATAAGATAGACAGGTTGGAGAAATCCAACACTGAGGCTAATGACAAGATAAACACCCTCCTCGAGGAGAGGGACCGTCTTTTGGACGAGAAAGAAAGGTTCGCACTATCCTTTGAAGATCTGAAAGCCAGGATGGATGAACAAGGTCGCCAGATTTCTCAACTTGCCCATGAGCTTAATGTGAAAGAAGTTGCTTTGGAAGGCATCCGTAACGCTTCCGACCTGATGTTGAGAAATATGAACAAAGCTGAAGCTGAATCTCAGGCTGCTCGAGGAGAACTACAAGAAGCCAAGAATCGGGCTGAGGAATCTGCGAGGATCCAAGAGCTATTGACGATGGAATTGGCGAATTTGAGGGATCGTTATACAATCGACTCCAAACTGGAAGCCCTCGAAGCCAAGAAGAAGTTGCTCATCCAAATGCAGCGTGGCCAGGTTAATGTCGACTCAGTCCTCGATCAGACCATAGCGACTATCATCGATGTCAAGCAGGCCTTGGGCATGGAAGTAGGAGCTGACGATGATGATGATGATGAAGATGAAGAGGACGATGAAGGCAGTGAGGATAACGAAGATGAAGATTTGGGTGGGGATCCGATTGATGGAGCTAGTGCATCAGGTCGAGAACCTGGCCCAAATGATGACTGACGCCTTATCTAGTCCTTCTTAGAAATTTACCGGATGTTGTTAACTTTGAATATTGCTAACTTGTGAACGAATGTATATTTTGACTGTTTTTTGTTTGACTGGCGAGGCTTGATGGCCATTTTTGGGTCTCAAGTCTTGCTCATATGAATGATGTTGATATGCATTGTTTAATGAGGTTTTCAGAAGTCAGAATTATGTTTCAAATCCTAGTGTCTGAGTTCCCTTTTTAGTGTTAATCTGCGCAGATGTTTGAAATAAAATTTGGTCATAACCAGGTTAGGTTGCCCTTAGTTAGGATGAATGAAATCAGGCTCCTGGGCTGGACGAAACCAGGCCGTTTAGGTTGACTGAAATCTGGCCGTATAAGATGGCCTTGCGATAAACTTTGCTTATCATATTTGACAATTCAAAGTTTTCGCAGAGAGAAAAAAAAAAAAACTTTGTTAAGGTTGAGGTTTTACCCTGTTATTTTTATTGAAAAGAATAGGTGACACAATGACCAAAACACAAGATTGTTTGGTCGTAAAGTTATAGACTTTGGGCGAATACTGGCCGCAAAATGTAAAAATAAAAATATCGTAGCACAAGTAAAATAGTTCTATTGAACTTACTTGATCCTGCTTAGTTGTGGACTTGGCGAATGATCAAGGTAACGCAGCACAAGTAAAATAGTTCTATTGAACTTACTTGATTCTGCTTAGTCGTGGACTTGGTGAATGATCATGACCTTGCTCTGCTCGAAGATCACTCATATTAGCCGGGACTTTGGCCTACTGGGGCCCCCGCCACCCCCTGTTTTTATGTTGAAATTTCATAATTTCAGACATGAAAAGACAATGAGTGAAACGCTGAATCAAGGAACACATATAACCAAAAGAGGAGTGTGTCCGTTGTGGGATTTGAACCCACAGCCGCGAAGCACGAGGACTTCGAGCTCTACCAGTTGAGCTAAACGGATCTGGCCTTTTGAAGACCGTTAGTACCATTTAGACAAAGATAAGAAAACAGAATAAAGAAAACAATAACGAGTAAGCAACAGAGAATGGACAGAAACACTAACCCACGTACTACTTAGAAGTAGTACCTCTTTAGGTGAATCACGTTCCAACTGCTAGGTAGAAGCGATCCATCTGGTCGTGCCAAACGATATGAACCCTTATCAACGGATGCAACCACCTTGTAGGGACCTTCCCAGTTTGGACCAAGTTTGCCGACGTTCGCTTCTTGCGTATTCTGGGAGACTTTACGCAATACAAAGTCCCCGACTTCAAAGTTACGCAGCCTAAGTCCCCGATTATAATATTGTTCTATCCTTTCTTTCTGAGCTACTACTCGTATAAGTGCTAATTCTCTACGTTCCTCTAGAAAATCCAATTCCTCGGAGAGGTTGACTGAGTTAGATTCTTCAGTTGCATGAGCATATCGTAGGCTTGGCTCGCCGATTTCGACTGGAATCAATGCATCAGAACCATACACTAAGGAATAAGGCGTCTCCCCGGTGCTCATTTTTGTGGTTTTTCTATATGCCCAAAGAACCCCGGGGAGTTCTTCCACCCAGCACCCTTTGGCCTGCTCAAGACGTTTTTTGAGAGAATCCACTATTATCTTGTTGGTCGATTCTGCCTGCCCGTTTGCCACTGGGTGATATGGGGAAGAAGTGATCCTTTTAATATGCAGATCCTCAAGGAATCTTGTGACCCTCTGACCAACGAATTGAGGACCATTATCCATGACAATCTCTTTGGGTGCTCCGAAGCAACAAATGACATAACGCCAAAGGAAATCAACTACTTCTGTTTGACGTATCTTTGAATATGCTGCAGCTTTAACCCACTTTGTAAAATAATCAGTAATAATTAACAAGAAACGTACCCCTCTAGGTGCAGTGGGTAGTGGCCCAACGATATCCATTCCCCATTTCATAAACGGCCACGGGGAGATGATTGAATGCAAGGGTTCTACTGGCTGATGCAGGAGATGTGCAAACCTTTGGCACTTGTCACATTTTTTGACAAACTCGTTAGTATCTTTTTCCATTTTGTCCCAATAATAGCCTGCTCGTATAAGCTTTCGCGCAAGCGCCTTGCCTCCCAAGTGATTTCCACAGCAACCCTCGTGAACTTCCCTCATCACATACTCAGTTTGGCTAGGACCTAGACACTTGGCGAGTGGGCCTGCAAAAGTCTTACGATAAAGGATACCATCTATAATTGTATACCTGGCAGCTTTTATCCTCAGTTTTCGAGCGGCCTTAACGTCTGATGGTAGGGTTCCATGTAGTATATAATTGATTATCTCATTCCTCCAATCCCAAGTCAGACTGGTCGTGTTGACCTCCATTGCGTCTTTATCGATTGTTGTACATAGAAGATGAGCCACGGCCACTGAACCTGTTGTTCCAATCTCTGCAACTGAACCCAAATTTTCCAAGGCACCAGCCTCGTGATTCTCTTCTCGCGGAATCTGTATGGCTTCCCAATTGTCGAATTGTGCTAGCAAACCAGTGACTCGGGCAAGATACCTCTGCATACGAGACTCCCTTGCTACGAAGCCACCAGTTATTTGATTGATAACCAGGGCAGAGTCACTCTTAAGGTGAATTCTGTCTGCTCCATAATCTCGAGCCAATTTTAACCCTGCAATTACGGCCTCATACTCAGCCTCATTATTTGTAATAAAGGGACATTTTATGGCCTGTCTAATGGTCTCCCCCGAGGGGGTGGTAAGAAATAAACCTAATCCTGATCCTTTTACGCTCGAGGACCCGTCAGTGTGCAAGGTCCATGTCCCCGACTCCGATCCGGCGAAAAGAACTGCCTCACGTTGAGCATCAGGGTACATAGTAGCACTAAAATCTGCAATAAAATCTGCTAGAGCCTGAGATTTTATGGCTACCCGGGGTTGATAAGATATGTCAAACTCACTTAATTCTACTGCCCATTTTACTAACCTGCCCGAGAATTCAGGTTTGTGCAAGATATTGCGTAAGGGGAAGGTAGTAACTACAGCTATTGAGTGACTTTGAAAATAAGGTCTTAATTTACGGGCAGCGATTACCAAGGCTAGCGCTAATTTCTCCAAAGGTTGATAGCGAGTTTCAGCATCTAATAAGGATTTGCTAATGTAATAAATTGGAAGTTGCTTACCTTTGTCTTCTCGAACCAGAACTGCACTTACCGCAGACTCAGACACGGCCAGGTAAAGTAGTAGTTGTTCACCTGGTTGGGACGTTGAAAGTAAAGGCGGGTTTGACAGGTATCGCTTCAAATCCTTAAGTGCTTGCTGACACTCAGGGGTCCAATCGAACTCCTTGTTCTGTTTCAGCACGTCGAAGAAGCTTTTGCATCGATCAGATGAGCGAGAAATGAACCTCCTTAGCGCTGCTACTCTCCCGGTTAGCCGCATTACATCTTTTCTGTTATGAAGTACGTCGAGGATGGCTTCTATTGCTTTTATCTGGGCGGGGTTTGCCTCGATCCCTCGCTGGGAAACGATGAAACCAAGAAATTTCCCTGAACCCACTCCAAATGCGCATTTCTCCGGGTTGAGTTTCATGTTGTATTGATCAAGGATTCGAAAGGCCTCCTTCAAATGTGCTAAGTGATCTTCTGCCCGTTTGGACTTGATCAGCATGTCGTCGATGTAGACCTCCATGGTTTTGCCAATATGGTCGTGAAACATCCGGTTGACAAATCGTTGGTAAGTCGCACCTGCATTTTTAAGTCCAAAAGGCATTACTTTATAGCAATACGTACCTCGGCAAGTAATGAAGGAAGTTTTCTCCTGGTCGTCGGGATCCATTAAGATTTGGTTATAGCCTGAATATGCATCAAGGAATGTAAGTACTTCGTGCCCGGCCGTCGCATCGATTAGTTGGTCAATCTGAGGTAGTGGATAAGAATCTTTCGGGCAGGCTTTGTTCAGATCAGTGAAGTCGATGCAGACCCTCCACTTGGCATTTTTCTTTGCCACTACGACCACATTGGCCAGCCAATCTGGATACTTGACTTCTCGGACGGAGCCAATCTTGAGCAAGCGATCAACTTCGTCATTTATGATCTGGTTCCTGAATGCTCCTTGTTGGCGCTTCTTTTGCTTTACTGAGCGATGGTACGGATCCACGTTCAACTTATGACAAATAATCTCCGGGGAGATTCCTGTCATATCTGCATGTGACCACGCAAAGGTGGTGTGTTGCTCCTTGAGGAAATGCAAGATATCTTTGCGTTAGTCTTTGTTTAACTCTGCTCCCAAATATACTTTTCTTTCAGGCATGTTATCGAAAAGTCCTTCTGATTCTAAAGCCTCAATAGTTGGCGCGTACTCTTCCCGTGCATCCAACTTTGATATGAATTCCGGGACTTGGTAGTCTGATGCTTCATTGTTTGACTCTGATCCCGGGTCCTTTAATTGCTATTTTGCCTCCCCGGGGAGCTTGACTGCAACTGAGTAGCAATCTCTAGCGCAACGCTGCTCTCCCCGAACATCCCGTATTCCCCACTCTGAAGGGAATTTCATTACTTGATGATATGTTGACGGGACTGCTTGCATATCGTGTATCCATGGCCTCCCAAGGATTATGTTGTAAGCCATATCCCCATCAACGACATGAAACGTTGTTCGTCTCATAACGCCTTCGACCAGGGTCGTCAAAGTAATCTCTCCTAACGTCTTCTCGCTGGAATTGTTAAATCCTGAGAGAACACGAGAAATTGGTATAATCTCATTGTATAGTTTCAACTCCTGCACGACCCGAGATAATATGATGTTCGCTGAACTGCCTGGATCAACGAGTACTCTTTTGACATCAAACACTTCTACTCGTAATGTTATCACTAAAGCGTCCACATGAGGAAATTGCAAGCCATCTGCATCTGTTTCTTCAAAAGTTATTGTATCCTCAAGTCGTGGTCGTTTAGTCTTCGTAATGGATACTTTGGCGTATTTCTTTACTGTGTATGTGACTGCATCAACCTCAATACCACCAGAGATGACGTTGACTGTCATTTTTGGAGATGATGCTCGGGGAGGTTCTGATTTATTTTGCTGGGCCTTTGCGTGAGTTTGTGTTTCCTTTTTCTGTCAAGTACTCCTTGAGATAGCCCTGTTTCAATAAGTTAGCGACCTCGTACCTTAGAGCCTTGCAGTCATCCGTTGTGTGGCCGTGATCGCGATGGAATTCGCACCACAAGTTTTTGTTGCGCTTGCTGGGGTCACCCTTCATATCCTTAGGCCGTGTGACCTTTTCGCTCATCCCCTCAAGCACTGCTACAAGTTCAACTGCTCCGATATTGAAAACGGGCAGGGTTGGAAGTCCACTAGAAGTTGAAGCGGAGTCATTGCCCCTCGCGAGGCCTTTGTTGTTACGACCGCGTCCATTTGAGTTGTTACGCGACCGATTGGGATATGGCTCGTGCCGTGCGTCTGGTCTATCTGTCTCGATCTTTACCCCAGCGCCATTGGTGCGAGTTTGGCTCCGTCCCCGGGCACCTGTGCCAATCAATTTATCTTCGTCTATACGTACCTTTGAATTATAACGATTGTAGACATCCGACCAGTTCGCTGCAGGATATTCTCGCAGGGATTCATACAACCGTCTGGTCGCTTCAGAACTTTTGACGTCCAAGCTGTTAGTGAATGCAATAGCCGCCCATCGATCTGGAACTTTGGGTAGCAACATACGTTCACGCTGAAAGCGATCCACATACTTCCGGAGAGACTCCCCGGGCAGTTGTTTGATTTCAAAGATGTCTTCAACTCTTGTTTCTGTTTTCTGAGCGCCTGTGTGTGCTTTGACAAATAACTCCGCCATCTCGGCAAAAGATCCTATTGAATTTGGTGGCAGCATTGAATACCATCGTACAGCGCCATCTGCCAAGGTTTCTACGAACTTCTTCAATTGTACTGACTCGATCTCCTCGTCGGTGAGATCGCTGGCCTTTATGAAATTGCTAAACATCATCAAGTGGTCATTGGGGTCAGTTGTTCCCCGGTATCTTGGTATGTTTGGCATTTTGAATGTTTTGGGTATCGCCTTTGGTGCTGCTTCTTTCTTCCAAGGCCTTTGAGTATACCGTTGAACGTCAACTTTCTTCAAAGTGGGTGGTGCGCCGGGGATCTGATCAATCCTCTCATGAAGAGAGCGCTGTAGGGCCTCCTGGCTCTCTTTGAACTGCCTGGTGAGGGCTTCCATGACCTCGCTCATTTCTGTTGGCACCGCTGATTCTGCGTTTTGATTTTCAGCGCGTCTCGAGGCATGGGACGGTGAAGCGTCCCTTGGACGTCCAATGGGTGGATTTTCTGCGTTTGGCAGGGTTTGTCGTAGGCCGTCGATAGCTTCCCGTATTTGCCTGTTGACTTCAGCCTGTTGCCGTATGAACTCAAGGACAGCGTCCCGAGAATTCCTCGAATTCCCAGGACTATTGGGTCTTCTAGGTGCTCTAGGCCCTTGATCAAAGTTTCCGCGGCCAGGAGGGCGGCTATTTCTGCTACCCTGCTGGCTGTGCTCGTTTTCCTGCTCTGCTGGGAGTACGTTCTCGTCCTCTGCAATGGGGATTACGTCGTCGTCTGCAGGAATAACATCTTGCTGCTCGTCCCCGGCCATATTCAAGTCTACTTGCTCCGTGGCGTTAAGGTCTTGTTGCCCGTCAATGGGAGCGTTGTTGTGTGAGTTGTTATCTGCCATTTTGACAAAAAGAAAACGAGGAGAGCCAACGAGCAAGAAGAAAGCGAATAAAGAATAAAATACGATAAGCAATTAACCTACGGAAGTTATTGACCGGCTCCCACTGTGGTCGCCAAATTGTTTAACCGTAATTTCGTTTATTAGGTTAAGTCACAATTGAATTTATAAAGCGGAGTCACGGTCAATAATCAAGATTAAATGCCTAATGTGAAAAGATATAAATGACTATGGTAAATGTAAAGAAATAAAGACACAATTAATGCGATGTAATAAATGAAGATTTAAATAAAAGGAACCGTGTTCAGGCCGTATAGACTTGACCAAACTTCCTTCCTCGTACTCTTTACGATGTTTAAGCAGCGGAATAATAAATGAGATCACTTGATTGCGAGTAGAAGAAGTAAGTATTGACAGAAGGCAAAGAATCGGGTATTAATTAATAATTGGAATACAGATGTATGTTCCGAGAGAAATTAGATACAATGCTTGTGACTTAGATTACAATATATAGATAACTAAGCGTCCGTTCACGAGCAGTTGTAACTCCTTAATCGAGCAGTTACGTTGCTTAAGGATAAGACTTCTATTTTGAATTGGCTTGATGGCGAGTTGCGACTATTCTGGCCGTGGTGACTGTTCATCCGTCCGTTATAGTTGTCCATCTTCGATTCTATCCGTTGCCTTTATGCCCATTCATAGCCACGTGTCGTCTATGCGTCGTCCTATGTGGATGCTTAGTCACCAACTTTGGTGACGACAGATTTAATCCAATACAAAGATGACAACGGTTGTTCCAAGGCATTTTTCATTTCTCTATAAGATCAATTCATGTCATTTGTCTTTCTTAAATTTTGTTTGTAGTATGTGTGTGTGTACAATACTTGACAATAGTACTATAGTGTATTCAAGTCGAAAGGACACGACGGAGACGTTATCAGTAATTGCTTGTATTATTCACTTTTCATTTAAAGGGATGTCTAATGCTGAGTAAACTTATTTAGATTTACATTATATTTTACATTTATTGTAGTAATGTAGATGGATAGTTAATAGGGGAATTTTCAAAAATAGGCAGCCCACTACCCAAAATTACAAATAGGAGGCCATATTTTTTTTTTCATGCATAGCACCCACCCCTAAAATTACAAATTTTAGCACTCCTTCATAAAAAATACCTTAGCTATCAAATTTTCCCCTCCCCAGCCACTAAGCCACCGGCAAACACCTTCCCCGGCCAATGGTGTCATTACTTTTTTGTATTTTACTGAATTTAT
This sequence comes from Petunia x hybrida, assembly GCA_037355625.1. Lineage (NCBI taxonomy): Eukaryota > Viridiplantae > Streptophyta > Magnoliopsida > Solanales > Solanaceae > Petunia > Petunia x hybrida. The sequence continues at coordinate 1,326,872 of JBBBVM010000648.1, forward strand.
GTTGTTTATTGCGTCTAAATCATTGCTTTGGACAAGTTTATACACACAAATCTCCCTCTAAAAATTAAATTATACATGAATATACATATATAACTATGTAGCAATGAGAGAAATACAAAAATATACACAAAAAAAATAAAAAATCATATAAACATCCTTAATATACAGATTTATTCACTCGCATATATACACTTATACAAATTTATACAATTTTATACATTGTATAAATTTGTATAAAATTGTATAAACTTGCGGCGACTGCTATCTCGGGAAAAGGGTGACAGCTCGGGTAAGATTCGAAAATATGGGTCATTTTTGGTAATTTTCGTCTTTTGCTTGTCTCTTAGTGTAATTATCCCAAGTTCATTAATACTATATACGTGTTCTTTAAATATTATCATGATTACATAATTTTATTTCTTTAAATGAGTACTCGAGCAACGCACATACTCAAAAACTAGTTAAAGAAAAGCTACTAATTAAGATTAGAACCCTACAGCGGCACGGCTACTAATTAAGATTAGAACCCTACAGCGGCACGGCTACACGTACAACGCTACTGCATCTCTGCACAATGATTGTTTATACATTTCAATTGAAAGAATTGAAGACAAAAATATAAGTGGAACAAACAACAACAAGAGAGCGAGAAGTCATGGCATGGAGGAATAAACATATGGAAATTAAATGAAAACATATGGAAGTTGAAGTTAAAACAAAACTTCGAAAGCTCATTATATTTTTATGAAAATCAGTATTTTTAGCTACAAAATTTCAAGTTCTTATAATGTTTATTGAAATTCAAAATGGAAAAACATTAAGTTTACTTCAGAACTCAATATTTCAATTATAATTTTTGGGCTTTTATGTCGGATTTTTATGCCCGACTTTGAACTCTTGGATAAAATAGAATTTTAGTTTAAAGTTATGTCTTTGTCTTGAAATTCACTATAGAAATAAACTTTATCTCAAAATTTGGATTGTTTTTCTTATAATTCTTTATTATAACTACAAAATTCATGTTTTTATACTGAGGTTTGAATTCCAGTATAAAAACACAAACATTAGCACAAAAATCAGGTCTTTTTTTAAATTAAGCCTTTTCAACTTCAAAGTTTAAGTTTTTATATTGTAACCGGAATGGCTATTCTTCAAACATACTTTTGCATATTTTTAAACTGTGACTATTCATCTATAACATAACAAATGCTCGTTATGCGTAGTTTAGCGCTCTAAACAGGGGCTAAGGGGCACAAATTCTACAACATTTTCTGTTAGCCCAGTTTATCGAAAAGGATGCTCTATCAAGGGAAATTTTGATCACTAGCCATTTTTGGACGCGTTCAATGGGGACTATCCACTGTTTCAAAATTCATTGAAGAATAGCCAAAAATTCGCGCGCACACTTAAGCTCCATTAGCGTTGGAAAAACACCCCAGACTAGTCCCATAACAAAATACTTGGGCTTTGAACAAGTTGTTCAAAGCCCAAATATTTTGTTATGGGACTTTATATATAAAGCTTCAGTCCCATAACAAAATGATGGGCCTTTGAACAAGTTTTGTTCACAGCCCCAGCATTTTGTTATGGGTTATGGGACTTTATATATAAAGCTTCAGTCCCATAACAATGCTGGGGCTTTGAACAAGTTTTGTTCACAGCCCCAGCATTTTGTTATGGGACTGAAGCTTTATACAAAGTCCCATAACAAAATGCTGGGGCCTTGAACAAAACTTGTTCAAAGCCCCAGTATAAATACTGGGGTTAGTTTGCTGAAGCTTCCCAGTATAAATACTGGGGTTTTGTTCAAAGCCCCAGTATTTATACTGGGATTTGTCCGGAGGTGGCTATTTCTCAGCGAATTTGTTTTTGACGGCTACAAATCAATTAACGAGCGCCAATCAGGCCCTGAACTAAATTTTTACCTCTATCAAGGATCATTGTTTGGAGGAGTCCTATTGCTGGCCTGATTTTTCATAATATGCGTTTTAATATTTTTTTAAAATTCTCCTTTATGTATTAAGGCAGCAGCACATGGGTGAAATGGCTTCAGCCTTCTTACATATTCAAGGGTCGTTTGGTTTCGCCACTAGATCAGCTATTACCAGCGTTAAAGAAAGCATAAGTTATTACCATGTTTGATGAGTTGATTGCCTCTATGGTAACTCAACTTTGGGTAATAGGCTACCATGATCACTTATTTTTATTTTTCTTTCTATGGTAGCTCAACTTTAATCACTTAACTCTCATGGTCATCCAACACAAAACTCTACAAACTTCCGTTAAGTATATTCTGACATGACAAATTTATTTTTTATGAAAATTACAGAAAAAGAAAAAAACTAAAATCATTTAGGACCAACTCACTTTAAACCCACCCAGCCCCAAGAATTGAATTTAGTAGAACTTTCTTACTGCAAAACAGCTTGCTTTTCTTTCTTCTGTTTCTTTTATCTTTTCCATATCTCATCCTACAAATTATATGTAACAGTTATCGTACCATTATGAAGTGAAAAGAATAAAATAAAAAGGGAGCATATATTATCTAAAGCAAAATGAAGACATCAAATCATTGTAAAATTATTTAAATTCTTCAATAGAAATCACAACCATTTTAACCATATAATTAACTTCTTTACAACATATTCTATCAAACTGCTGTCTATGACTTCTTTATTCCAAGGGAGCATAACCATTTTAACCAGCCAAATGATATGCTATAATCAGTTCATTTAACATCAACTTGAAGCTATTATCATATCTGCTAAATTGATATCAATATCAACCATCCAAAACATGTATATAAATAAAAGTAGTACTATTTAAACAAACTGTGAAATATCTTTATAATTAATAAAAAATCTACACCACTTAAATAAAAATTTATGCTTATAAAAAGCATGAATGCAGCTAACTCGTCAAGGTCAGATGACCAAGTTTAACTCGGATTGGGACTCGGTGGGGTCTAAAGTGGGATGGTCCTAAATGATTTTAGTTTTTTATTTTATTTTCTGTAATTTGCATAAAAAAATAAAGTTGTCACGTCAGCATATACTTAACGGAAGTTTGTAGAGTTTTGTGTTGGATGACCATGAGAGTTAACTGGGTAAAGTTGAGTGACCATAGAAAGACAAAACAAAGATAAGTGACCATGGTAGCCTATTACCCAAAGTTGAGTGACCATAGAAAGACAAAATAAAAATAAATGACAATGATGGCCTATTACCCAAAGTTGAGTGACCATAGAAGCAATCAACTTCATGTTTGATTGACCATTTACAATGTTTAATACCTACATTAAAATGCGCATTAATTAATACACCGTTTGGTCATTTGTTTTTGTTTTCCTCATATTTAATACATGAATAAGTTACGCAGAAATCTATTTATTGTTTCATGTGAGGTAGAAAGTGAAATTAGTAATGTGGGTATTATCAATGCAAATATTAAAATTTAAAATGATAAAACTAACCCTCATAATAATAAGAGTATTTTTTTAAAGTTTATTTCAGGAATAACCAAATATTTTCCACTTAACTAATACCCGTATTATTAATCTCAAAATTGCTCGTACCAACATTGTTAATCCTCACATTGCTAATATACACATGGTTAATACCCACATTACTAATACCGGTATAAAATAAATTTCAACCCAACAGACACCTCAATGCCTTTGAAAGGGTAGGACATGATTCTTACAATTTTTCATCCACATTTGAGGCCCTTATTCTTATATCAGCTGGCTCAAAGATAGTACTCATCCTCCTCTCATATTTTTCATTTACCATCACGATAAAACTCCCTTCTGATCTTAAGTTTGATTTGTAACTGAAATGTATCCGTTTTTCAATCATAGTTAGTGTCACGCCATAAAAAAACAATTAACATAACGAGTTGTTTATTATTTATAGGCTCGTGACTGGTGTTCAACAGGTACAAAATTATTTAGAGAAACTCGGAATCGCCACTTGACATAGTTTAAGGTGTGCCAAGTCACCAAAAGGTACCTTGGAACACCTCTGACTCGTCTAATGGTCTGCGTTAGAGATTCGGGTAAGGTTCTCAGTTGACTCTCGGGAAGGTATTAGGCACCCTTGAGTCCTGTGCCAAGCACAGTTGCTTTATTGTCACAATTTTAATTTATTAAATATGGTTGTTATATTAATGCCGTTAATTTGAATTTGAACTTTGATTCAGAAAAATTTGAAAGTGTTAATCTTATCCAACCTCATAGATGATCGGACGGATTTGCACTTTAATTCATAATAGATAAAATATATTACGCATTTCCAACCTCACGAAAGACTGGTCTATTTTAAAAGAATTTAATAGACTTCATAAAATAATTTATAATTTGGTTTAAATCAATTTAGTTTTTTTTTAGCCTAATAAGTAGATCACAAATCATACTTATCGTTTTGCCTAATCGTATATATCTTTGTAATCCTATTATTTTTGCATAATCGTTACACATTGGATGTATAATTAATTATATCAAAATAGAGCACATTGACTAATTTTAAGTATGAGACAGATGACACAAATATTTAGCATTCAAATAAACTCGTTATTAATAAAAGACTTGTGGCCATAAGTTAAAATGCCATTTGAAACTAAACTAATTCGCAAATTATATACAATATGATTATGCTATTTGTGCTTTAAAAGGTTTGCAACTCTAGGCTAATTTTTTGGAGTGATTTGCACCAGATGTCCCTTTTCTTTAAACGAGTTTAACGTTTTCCAGATTTGCAGAAATGCACCATTTTGTAAAAAACGGCCAGATTTGCGCGGATTTGCAGAAATGTACCAGTTTGCAAAAAAGGCCAGATTTGCACCTTTACACTAACTGTGCACTTATATCTATTTTGCCTACTCATTTCAGCGTTAAAACAACTTTTCAGAATTCCCAGATTTGTAAATATGACCAGTTTGCGAAATACAGCCCAATTTTCTAAAATCTTTACTTGATGAAAATGGTCTAGCAAAATTTTCTTTTCTCCTCTTTCATGCATACTTGCTCAAGACAACAAATATAAACTCATTAAAGAAGACAAACATTCATGAAATAATTGTAACAATTTATTCTACTTAGCATAGCATAGTCGTGATTTTACGTTAGGAGACTACTAGTGACACACCACGAACATAACTTATTTGGGCTACAAACATGCTTGATTTCATTTCACTTTCATATGCAAACATATTTAAAATAAGTACATGGTTAAGAAAGTATTTACCTTGTGTAGAAATTCCCAAAGAAAACTAATAAGGCAAATGAAATAGCAAACCAAAGCAACAACCCTTCACTCCAAAGTCAGCAAACTAAATAGCCTCTTTGCACCCTAAACTTGACTTGAAAACTTGAAGATTTATGACCCAAAAGACCCTTGATGTAGATATCTTTTGGTTCTAAATCTTTGCACTTAATCTCACTTTTTTTCAAGTATTTTTCCTCTCAATTTCAGCCTTGTTTCACCTGGTTGTTGGTGTTTTTCAGCTGGTAGTGTGTTAAATGAGGGCATTCAATGCCCTATTTGCAGCTAAAAGTGAAGGCAAAGGGTGGAGTGTGGACTTGTACAAAAGTACAAACCCACACAACTACACTTGAGTGTTTTTGGCTATTTTTCAGCATGGTACAACAGCTGAAAAGCCACTGTTTCAGCCACCAAACACAGTCCTATGGCTGAAAAATGTACAAAAGATGTCCTTTAAAAGGACACCAAACACTCATCACTAATTTAAGGGGACTAGGACCAAACTAGAACAACTAAATCAGCCCTCCAAACTAACTAGCTAAACTATACTAAAGCTAAAGACAATCAGATTTCAACCAAAATATATTTCCTAACTAAACTTAAACAAAACAAACTAAACAGCCCTAATGCTTAAAACCAAGCCAAATATCACAGACTTTACTTTAATGACCAAACTAAACAAAAACTCAGTCCAAAGCAAGAACAAACAACTAAACTACACAAAGATATTCATTACTTAAAGTCATAAGCAAAATCATGGCTAAACAAGACATTGAACAACTCAAACAGACACGCATACACAATCTTACATGTGTGAACATCTACTTCTATTATCTGATTAACAAAAAGAACTTCAATATAACAGAATTCATTAATGCTAGAAAGATTTAGAAAACAACAATAATCAGCCTAACTAGATTTCATTTATGCCATCAACCTACAACCTGATTTTTAACAAACTGAACCTCAATAGCACCCTAAAACTGAACAGCCACAGAAAATACAACCATAAGCCAACTGGTTTGCAGCTAAAAACAAGTACTAACATATTTCTACTACTATCAAAGATCTAGACAAATAGGAAGAAAACATCAAGGACTGAATCTGCTAACCCGTTTCACCATAGTTGAACCACTACTGTCTCGCAGCCACTGTTCACAGCTGCGTCGCAACTGAGCCGATGTCACAGCTCCCCCGTCATCTCCATGACATCATCGTCACAGTCTTACCTCGCCCTACTGCCTCCGTTCCACACTGAAAACAGCCCCTCCGGACCTCACTGTTTTGCCCCGAAAATAACATCATCACAGACCCCCATATCATGCTCATTGTCGCCATCAAACACACAACAACACTAATTTTTAGTCATGACCCCCCAACTCCCCAAGAAAACTGCCTTCACCTCACACCTTCAACTCACCAAAACAGTGGCAGCATCCAAACGAGACAATTCACACCCCCACACCAAACTCATCCTCATCTCACGCCATAACAGAAAAAATAGAAAAAGAAAACAAATGAGAAGAAGAAAAACAAATCAGAAACGGGGTAAAACGAGCAAGGCGGAAAGGATTTTTAGGGAATGGGGTATGGGATGACGGGGAAGGGTAAGGGGAGGGGAAAGAAATAGAGAAAAACTAAAAAAAAAACTCACCGGAGTTGAAGTTTGACTGAACTTTGACCTCCGATCTACTCCAAACGGCTTGGATTTCGGAGAAAATAGTTGTGGAAATGGAACCAGGGGGTCAAGGTCTTTCGATTGGTATATTTTTCTAAATTTTACGGCCACTGGAGGTGGTGGCCGATCGGTGAAAGTACGGCAGAGGCGCGGTGGCAGAGGACTTCCGGTGGGGTGAAAAATTTCACCAGCATAACCCTAGTCAAGAGACTAAGGGGGTGTAATGGCAAAAAATGAGGAAGTTTTGCTTATATAGGAGGGTGGTGGGACGGATCTAGAAGTGGGCTCATGGGCTAACGTATTGGGCTGTTATTTTTTACGAATAGCCATTAAAATGGTCTATACTTATTAAAACCAACATAATTAACTACAATCAAAGCTACATAAATCTATAATACTATCACAATCAAACATAAAATCATAGTTAAACACATAACAAGTAGATTTTGGCAATTTTCATATTTTCTATCCAAATTAAAGATAAATTTAGAATTTTGGTGCCAAAATTAGGTGATTACAGCTGCCCCTCTTTGTTCGGGAACACGAAGAGTTTTCGGACAAAGAAGTAATCGACAACTAATTTTGGCTTTTCGGTCCTAGCCGAGAGCATGCTTTTCAAAATGGTGACTGTACCTTGAATTTCGGTTCTAACCAAGAACAAGGCTACCTACATATCTCCGGACTAAGGAATCAGGTCAGTGTAGTTCCTTACGTGCGGTAGCTGGGACTACCGCATTCAAACAGACACTAGACTCTTCTAGACTTACTAAGACAATACTAGACACTCTAGACTACTAAGATAAACTAGAGACTCTTCTAGACACACTTAGGGCTGGTACTCGACACTCTTAGGCACACAAAGGCTGCCGTTGCTGAGTATTGGCCGCTTGCTGGTGGTCGTTGCTTTACAAGGAATGGAAATACAAGGAGTAAATCTTGGCTTGAAAGACAACTCCATCGCCCTTTGTATGGGAAAGCACCATCTGAAACTTGAAATGGTCGCATCTAGGTCTTGACCTGAAGCTGGGGATGGTTGCTATCTTCGAGCAGGACTAACTTGAAAAGGAAGTGGTTTCTATCTTTGAGCGCAAATGACTTGAACTAAATGTGAGTGCTATCTTCTAGCAAAACTGACTTGAAAGGAAAATGATCGCTATCTTTTAGCGAGATCTTGACATGGAAAGGAAAGGACGCTATCTTTGAGCGAGGCTGACTCAAAAAGGAAATGATCGCTATCTTTTAGCAGATCTTGACATGAAAGGAAAGGACGCTATCTTTGAGCGAGGCTGACTCGAAAAGGAAATGATCGCTATCTTTTAGCAGATCTTGACATGAAAGGAAATGACGCTATCTTTGAGCAAAACTGACTCGAAAAGGAAATGATCGCTATCTTTTAGCGAAGCTGACGCAAAAGGAAATTATCGCTATCTTTGAGCGAAACTGACTCGAAAAGGAAATGATCGCTATCTTTTAGCAGATCTTGACATGGGAAGGAAATGACGCTATCTTTGAGCGAACTGACTCGAAAAGGAAATGATCGCTATCTTTTATCAGATCTTGACATGGGAAGGAAATGATGCTATCTTTGAGCGAAACTGACTCGAAAAGGAAATGATCGCTATCTTTTAGCAGATCTTGATATGGAAAGGAAATGACGCTATCTTTGAGCAAAACTGACTCGAAAAGGAAATGATCGCTATCTTTTAGCATATCTTGACATGGAAAGGAAATGACGCTATCTTTGAGTGAAACTGACTCGAAAAGGAAATGATCGCTATCTTTTAGCAGATCTTGATATGGAAAAGAAATGACGCTGTCTTTTAGCGAGAATTGACTCGAAGAGAGAATGGAGTTCCGTCTGATATCTGGCGCAACTACCCCAATTCAAGTGGTCCTAGCTCTTTCTTGGCAACATAGCAAATGTCACACTTACTTTCTGCATCGTGGATACACCCTGTTTCTGATCTTACAAATAAGCTTAGTGACTCTTGTTCTATTCTTCACAGTACTGTGGGATGAACAACGCCTAAAGCTTCTCCCAAACATATCCACTCTTCATGATACAATTTTGGTATGTCGTCCTTCCGGCCTGATGTGCGGTGCTGGGCTCCAATTATCAATGTTGATCATGACTTGCTGAGAACTTTTCCATTGTCGAGGGTGTGCCCTGCTTGCTGGAATTAAACCTGAATCCTGAAAGACAGAGTTTTGCAATTTTCTTTTGTTGCTCATGGGAAGTTAGCGCCGAAAGGGCGAGGAATTAATGGTGAGGCAAGATGTACAAAATGGAATAAAAAAAGTTTAAGGGCGAAAGTCGTTTGGACAGGGAATGTCTTTTTGAAAAGGGAAACTTATCTGGGGCGGCCTTGATGATCATGACATGCATCTTGGATGACCTCGTCCGACCAGTGCCACTTGTTTGTTGAGAGTTGATCCACGGAAGATATCAAACCATAACCAAGTTGAGGTGACTCTCAAGTTGACTAGTAGCGCCCTTTCGGGTTTTCGCCAACTAGCCTCTCTCTTTAATCCTTTGCCTCACTGTTTGTCTTGCGGCGCCTTCTCAGGTTTTCACCTGCAAGACTTCTTTTTTTCTCCTTTTTTTTCTTTTCTTTTCTTCCTTTTTTCTTCAATTCAATTTACAACAAAACCATCCCTCGACTAACTGTTTAGAATAAACTGGGGCGCTTTGTTTTCTTCCTTGACTTCGAGACTGGTATGCCAAACATCTCATGAAACATGTGAATAGATGATACAAAAATGACAGAAGTTTGTTTTTATTTTATTTTATTTGTGAAATAAAATAAAAACAAACTTCTGCCCTAGTTTAGCATGAAAGGGGGATCTAAATTTATGTTGATGTTGGCCGCAAACTTGGATGCAAGTTTTACGTCAATATGAAAACAACTTCTGCCCCAGTTTAGGATAAACTGGGGTCTTTGATTCTCTTGACATATCCCGCAAGCCCAGAGGTAAGCTTTGCACGAATAAAAGTAGACAGGGAAAAGAGGGATTTTCTCTTGTTGCGACCGTACCAGAATGGTTGCCTACGTATCCTTTTGAGAGGAATCAGGTCAGACGTAGCTCTAGGCAAATGCCTAGGTTTCTTTTGATGCTTTTCAGTTTCATTCCATTTTGGTACAATTACATTGATTTCAACTGAGAACGTGCCTCAAAATACAAGGTGCTAATAAGGGATACAATTTGGGATAGCAAAAGAGAACAAAAGCCTTGCATTCATCCCGATTTGAAAGCCATCTTGAAATCAAATGTAGTACCTCTTGACCGCGTCTGCATTGATGGGTATTTCAGTTGTCCTGCCTTCCGGATCTGTAAGGTACAAGGCGCCATTTGGCAATAACTTCTTTACCAGGTATGGCCCTTGCCAATTTGGAGCAAATTTCCCTTTAGCTTCTTCCTGATGAGGAAAGATTCTTTTCAAGACTAATTGCCCTTCTTTCAGGTCGCGGAGGCGCACTTTCTTGTTGTAGGCTCGAGCCATTCTTTGCTGATACAATTGACCGTGACAAACTGCATTGAGCCTTTTTTCGTCAATGAATGACAACTGTTCCAATCGGGTTTTGACCCACTCTGTGTCCTCAATCTCTGCTTCCACAATGATCCTGAGAGATGGTATTTCAACTTCAGCAGGTATGACTGCTTCAGTTCCGTATACCAATGAATACGGGGTCGCACCTATGGAAGTGCGCACAGTTGTGCGATAACCAAGCAAAGAAAAACATAACTTCTCATACCAATCACGAGATCCTTGTATCATTTTTCTAAGGATCTTCTTGATATTCTTATTGGCTGCTTCAACCGCGCCATTTGCCTTTGGTCGGTGAGGTGTGGAATTTCGATGCATGATCTTGAATCTTTCACACATATCATTCATTAAATGACTGTTCAGATTTACCGCATTATCTGTGATGATGGTACTTGGGATACCAAAGCGACAAATAATGTTGGAATGAATAAAATCCACCACGGCTTTCTTGGTCACGGACTTGAGAGTGATGGCCTCAACCCATTTGGTGAAGTAATCTATTGCAACCAAAATGAATCTATGCCCATTTGATGCTCTTGGTTCAATAGGCCCGATAACATCCATCCCCCATGCTGTAAAAGGCCAAGGGGCTGACATTGTGTGCAACTCTAAAGGAGGTGAATGTATCAAATCACCGTGTACTTGGCATTGATTACACTTTCGCACAAAAGTAATGCAATCATGTTCCATGGTAAGCCAGAAGTATCTTGCTTTGAGCACTTTCTTAGCTAGAACGTGCCCGCTCATGTGGGGTCCGCAGATCCCTGAATGCATGTCATTGAGAATTTTCATGGCTTCAGTGGCATCCACGCATTTTGATACGTCCCATCTTGAAGGAAATTCTTGACATCAAAGTACCATGGTTGACCGTCAATTTCTTCTTCAACCACATTGCAGTATGCATGTTGGCTTTGGACCTGAATCTATAAAGGATCAATATGGGCTTTATTAGGATGGACAAGCATTGAGGCTAATGTAGCCAATGCGTCAGCCAGCTCATTATGTATTCTGAGAACATGTCTAAACTTTAGAACATCGAACTTTTGGCGAAGATCATCCATACACTGCTTGTACATGATCAGCTTAAGATCTCGAGTTTCCCATTCACCCTTCATTTGGCGTATCAAAAGATCTGAATCTCCGATCACCAGCAATTCTTTGATGTCCATGTCTAGAGCCATACGCAAACCCATTATGCATGCTTCATACTCAGATGTGTTATTAGTGCAACTGAAGCGGAGTTGGTTAGCTACCGGATAATAATGTCCCGTGGGAGAAATGAGGACTGCTCCAATACCATGGCCTTTTGAGTTGGAAGCACCATCAAAGTATATTTTCCATACATGTTCTTCTTCATTAATCAGTTCTTCAAGCACATCTACCTCCTCATCAGGGAAGTAAGTCTTCAATGGCTCATAATCATCATCAACCGGATTTTCAGCCAAATGATCAGCTAAGGCTTGAGCTTTCATAGCAGTTCTTGTGACATAAACTATGTCAAATTCTGTGAGTAGGATCTGCCATTTTGCAAGTTTACCTGTTGGCATTGGCTTTTGAAATATGTACTTCAATGGGTCCATCCGGGAAATCAAATAAGTGGTATAGGACAACTAATAATGTTTCAGCTTTTGTGCAACCCAAGTTAGGGCACAACACGTCCTTTCCAACAAAGTGTATCTGGCCTCGCAATCTGTAAACTTCTTGCTCAGATAATAAATTGCCTGCTCTTTCTTTCCCGAGGCATCATGTTGCCCCAGTACACAACCAAAGGAGTTTTCGTTGACTGACAAATACAAAAACAATGGTCGGCCAGGCTCAGGCGGAACCAAAACAGGAGGATTTGACAAGTATTGCTTGATCTTGTCAAAGGCTTCTTGGAATTCTTCGGTCCATGCAATATTGATGCATTCTTTTTCAACAACTTGAGGATCGGCTCACATATTGGTTGAGCAACGAATCTACTAATGTAATTAAGCCTGCCTAGAAAACTTTTAACATCCTTCTTGGTTCGAGGCGGAGGTAATTCTTGTATTGCTTTGATCTTTGCAGGATCCAATTCAATACCTCGCCTACTAACAATGAAACCTAACAATTTTCCAGCAGGCACACCAAATACACACTTGGCTGGATTCAGCTTCAGATTGTACCTACGGAGCCTTTCAAAGAACTTTCTGAGATCTCTCACGTGTTCTTCAGCCGTTCTAGACTTGATAATCACATCATCCACGTACACTTCTATTTCTTTATGCATCATATCATGGAAAATAGCAGTCATAGCCCTCACGTAGGTTGCCCCCGCATTTTTCAAACCAAATGGCATCACTCTATAGCAATAGGTTCCCCAAGGAGTAGTGAATGCCGTTTTGTATGCATCATCTTCATCCATCTGGATTTGATGATATCCGGCATAGCAATCAATGAAGGATTGTATCTCATGTTTGGCACAATTGTCTACGAGAGTGTGAATATTAGGCAATGGGAAATTATCTTTGGGACTTGCCTTGTTCAAATCTCGATAGTCAACACATATCCTTGTTTTTCCATCTTTCTTAGAAGCCGGAACAACATTCGCAACCCAAGTAGTGTACTGAACCGATTGAATTACTTTTGCATCCAACTGTTTCATTATTTCATCATGGATTTTCTTGATCATATCAGTTTTGAACTTCCGTTGCATTTGTCTCACTAGAGGGAAACCAGGTTGAATTGGCAATTCGTGGACTATCAATTCGGAACTCAAACCCGGCATCTCATCATATGACCATGCAAAAACATCTCGATTTTCAAAAAGCACTTTCCGAATATCGTTCTTCACTTCAGGTCGGGCATACATGCTTATCTTGGTTTCCCTCACATCATCAGGGCTCCCAAGATTAACATCCTCTGTATCAGCCAAATTGGGTTTAGGCTTGCCCTTGTGGCGTTCAACTTCCAGGCCTATTTCAAAATCAGCCTGTTCCCCATCATATTCAGTATTGTTAACAGATTCCTCAATGTTTTCTTCATCACTTTCAACCTCAACTATGGTTATGGAGCCAAAATCAGATTGCGGTCCCTGGATGGACAATAAGTTCCTTGAACATGTCATGATATCAGGACCGGCAGATATATCACTACAGATAAACAAAAGTAGAATAAAATTAGGAATATGAACAGAGATTGAAGGAAAGCATGGCTCTTAGGCCTTTCATTAATGAAAAAGGGTTTGAATTACAAAAGGAAAGATGAGCAAAATAATACACTTGGCATACAACCCTTAGAATATCCAAGTGTATTCAAAAGAAAACTGTAAAACAACAGTCTACCAAGACCCCTTCCTGATGGGGAAGGGAGTTGCATTCCAGTTAGTCAGGTGCACGTCCGGGCCAATGTACTGTATTGAAGCATTGCTGGAGCCTTCACCCGGCTGCACCATACAGATTTCAAAAATGCCACCTAGATCAAATGGTGCATCCTGATTGTCGACAACCTTTGGTTTCATGACATAACCCAGAAAAGACTGAGCGAGACATGGGATTGGCTTTGGGAGAGACCAAACTTCTGACTTCTTTTTCTTTGCTTGCTTGCGATCAGCTGCTTCTGGCTTGAACCCTAGTCCCCACGTGCCTTGCACGCCATTTGGATAAACTGGATTTACCCTGCCTTGTAGCGATGCTCCCAAACCCTTTCCAAATTGGAAACCATGCTTTAACATTTTAGATGCCATCATAATAGACGTCTCTGACACTCTTGGGATGGGTATAGGTTTCCCTTCTGTTACTTTTTCCACATACACCACATCGAAGGTTTGATACATGATGGTCGGGCGTGTGGTGACAACTTCAAGAGCTGGTACGTCTAGGCTATTGTTAAACTGTAAGTCATCCTCTCCATAAACCACGACAGCTTGATTATCCTTGACCTCCTGATGAACTGTAGAGGGTACAACACAAGGCATGTGAATCCATGGTCGGCCCAATAACAGATTGTACGATGCATCTGTTTCCATGACTTGGAACTCAATGCTGAAGGTAGCGGGACCAATGGTTAACTCAAGATTGATGATGCCAAAAGATTCTCGAACTCCACCATCAAAAGCACGAAAAGCAGAGGAACTTGCCCTGATTTTGCTCATATCCACCTTTAGACTCTTCAATGTAGAATGAGGGCAAATGTTCAATCCCGCGCCACCATCTATTAGAACACGTGTGACATAGGAGTCTTCACACTTAACTGAGACATGAAGCGCTCGATTATGACCGGTTGCTTCTGCTGGCAGCTCCTCATCGGTGAACATCACACGATTAGTCTCAAATACTCTCCCAGCAAGTGCTTCCAGATTAGCCACAGTAGTTTGTTTAGAAATGTAGGGCTCATTCAGTATTTTCAACAGTGCATTGCGATGTGCTTCAGAGTTCATAAGTAGAGACAAAATTGATATCTGAGCTGGAGTCTGTCTCAATTGCTCGACGATAGAATAATCTGTCGATCTCATTTTCTTCAGAAATTCTTCAGCTTCTTTCTCGGACACCGGCTCTTTGATAGGTCCTTGGTCTTCTCGACCTGGCTTTGGCTTTCTCAATTCTTCCGGGGTAAAACATCTCCCAGACCGAGTTAGACCATTCACATCCGCAACAAAGTTCATGATTTCCTTCTCGTTGTAAGACACATTTGTCTTGTTGTAGTTCCAAGGAACAGCCTTTGTATTTTTGACAGGGAGTTGCGCTGCTTGAGTGATGATAACCGGTTCACACTTCTTTGCCTTAACCTCGAAGACCGGAGTTTTCTGGCATGATGCCCCTTGCACATAAATGCTGGTGCACTGTCATGAACGTTTTCCTGCTTTGCAGCTGGAATTGTGAAACTTAGCTCAACATCTGCTTCTTGCTTTGCTTTGTTGACAACAAACGCAATTGACTTTCACCCGATTACAACAATAAATGGCTCACGGGCTTTGATGCCTAGGGAGGAACCAACTGCCACGATCTGCTTGGCGGCTTTCCCTTTCATGCCCTCTTCTATGCATACCATCCCTACCATGTGTACGTTGTTTTGAACATCATGAGCTGGTAAGGGATTTTGATTCACATTTTGTGTTTCATCCTCCACGACTTTTATCTGATTATTGTCTATCATTGCCTGGATTACCCTTTTGAGTTCCCAGCAGGATTCTGTGTCATGTCCAGGTGCTCCAGAATGAAATGCACAATGGCGTGAATGATCAATTCTTCCACTAGGGTTCACTTTTCCCGGGATTGGTTTCAACAGATTGGCTTGTTGCAACTTTTCAAACAAATTAGTGTAAGTTTCCCCCAATGGGGTGAACTATCTTTTCTCTTGTTGCATGTTTCTCTGTTGCATGTTTGGACGAAAACCCGGTGGACCTCGTGGTCGATAAGGCATCTCTTGCTGAGCCGAAAATTGAGCATGTTCCTGTTGATTGTTATACTAGACTGGAGCAGGGGGTGCACGCCATTGTGGACCAGATAGCGGCTGAACATAAGATGCTGCATTGACAGGGAATGAGAACTGCGGCAGGGAAAATTGTTGGCCATGAGGTGGATAAAATTGTTGTGGCGTGGGTGTCTGAATGTACCCTTGACGGTCATTGTATCTTCCGTCATTTCCTCTCGGTCCAGGACCAACCATTGCCACTTCATCTTTCTTTTCTTTCTTCTTCCCAAAAGCACCTGACCCTGATTGCAACGCTTGGGTAGTGGCTCTCAAAGCTGTTTGGCTAACAATCTTGCCTGAGTTGATTCCTTTCTCAATAATCTCCCCAATTTTTACTGCTTCACTGAACTGCTTCCCAATGGCAGAGGCTATCGCTTGGTAGTATGTTTCGTCGAGCACTTCGATGAATTCTTCAACCATTTTATCATCTGGGATCAAAAGGCTCACACGCGCCGCCTGTTCGCGCCACCTGTAGGCATACTCTCTGAAACTTTCACTTGGTTTCTTTGTGATCGTCTTCAAAGAAGAACGATCAGGAGCAGCCTCCATTTTGTAACCATAATGATTTAAGAAAGAGCTGGCCATGTCATCAAAGGTGACCCACTTCGAGACATCTTTTTGTACAAACCATTCTGTTGCCTGCCCTCCCAAACTGTCAGCAAAGTATGCCATCAACAATTCATCCTTCTCAATGCCCCTCATTTTGTTAAGGTAGATCTTCACGTGGATCCTTGGATCACCTTGTCCGGTGTACGGATCAAATTTGGGCACAACAAAACCTTCAGGCAATGGCACATGAGGGAACAAACACATGTCTTTGTATGAAATATTGGTTTTACCCCCTTGCCCTTGTATGTTTTTCACAGTTTGCTCCAAGCTTTTCAATTTCCGAGCAAAGTCATTCTCTTCTGTTTTTCCCAACCTCTCGACATCAGCATGTGATTCTGGGTGGTGTCCCTGATCATACGACTCGGTTTGGCGGCACACATTACCCTGAGCTTGGTCAAATTGCTGATCACGGGCCCTTAACTGTGGGTCACAGTTCGATATTTGCAAAGTGTGTCCTGCAGGAACGGTGAATGTTGGGGCAGGAACTTGGGGCTGGCCATGTTGTCCATGCTGTGGGAATTGTACCCCAGGCTGTACAGTAGAAGGTCCGGCTACGTTGTCAGTTTCTGGATGTGGACCAAACCCTGGAGGGTAACGGGGGTCTTCTACCATTGTAGATTGCCCTTGCCCTGGTGGCTGAGTATTTGCCATGAAACCAGCAGCACCTGGCGGAACAGGAGGTGCCTGAACTGCTGCCAAGTTACGAACCAGCTGCATCATCATTTCTTTCATAGCCGTGAAGTCCTCGGCCATCTTAGCCTGTTGCTCAGCTAAACGAACCAGCTCAGTGTTCTCAGTTTCCTCAGCCATCGTTGTTGGAGTGTCTTCCTGAAGAGGCGCTTCAACCACTTCTGGAACAGGCAGTGGTCCCTTGATTTTGTGGAATAGGAATGTGGGGCCAGCACGGCAGTTGCTCAAGCTCTAATAAATCAAAACACGTTAGTGCAACAAGATAGCATGGAACATGAATTTGCTCGTCGGCCTAACCAATGCCTAAGGTCGTTATGCGTCATCCCGAATTGGTTTAGATTAGATCCCCAAGTGTATTGTTTGATCTCTCTTTTTTTTTCTTTTTTTTCGTATTATTTTTTTTCAAGTGAGGCTAGAGGGTGAAATAAATTGACACATAAAAATGAGCAAAAGATTTTCATTACTAAAAAGGAAAGAGTACATACAGTGCTTCGGAGCACAACCAAAAGAAACATACAAATGATTGAAATATAAATTACAACATGCTAACTTCAAAAGCGACATCAAGTACAACATGCCAAGATGTTAAATAAATGACAAAAAGCAATAATCTGCATCATCTTGGCTTGATGTATCTACTAAGGTGACCAGGGCACAAAGTCAGCTGGCTCCTCTGGGTCATACTCGAATGGCTCCTCGGGATCTTCCTCGGCTGGTGGCAAAGGCTGGCTCAAAATATTATGCAATATGTCCACCCGCCGTGCTACATTCCTCACATAATCTGGAGCTTCAATGCGGATAGTCCTATTAGACGAGTTATTATTATCTATGCACATCTGAGCCAAATAGTTTGCCAACTCCAACGCCCCCTTGACACAGCTATTTGCCGAAGCTGGGTCGTGGCCAATCTCAATGCATTATTCTTCAAAATCACTGCATGATCAAGTTGTTCATGCAATCGGTCAATGTTCCCAAGGCACTTCTGTACGAATCTGTCGCTCTCAGCTTGGGCAGTTAGAGCACTATCTCTCTCTATCAATGCTCTGCGATGCAAATCATGAAGACGCCTGATAGTATCTGAGTGCTGATGTGTTAAACCCTCACTCTCTGACTGAGCAGCTCTGGCGGCGTCCCTCTCTGCAATTAAGCTTTGTATGGTAGCACGGTATTCCTCCCCAATCTCACGCCTAGCAAGCTGAACCTGCATATCCAACCTGGCCTCAGTGTCAACCATGCCTGCTCTCGACCTCGCGGGCATCTCTCTGGGTATGGGCTGGTGGTAATACCATACCTTGTACTCCCAAACGACCTCCCCCTTAAGCCCATCCTGGACTTGTGTATTTTCTGCGAGGCGCCTCCTAGTATCCCACAAGCGCAAGATATCACCTCTAAGATTAGCTGGGTTGAGAGGATAGTCTGAGACATATGCACTCATGTCCTCAACTATTGGGATCTCCTGCTTTCGACCCAACTGCCTAAGTACACGTAGAGGAACATAAGGCTGGGATGCTGTCAAACCCATCAGAACGAGATAAGGACGGTCCATACATCTGTGTACAACCTCCCTCTTAGGAAACCAGCTACACTGCCACAAAATCTTGTCCGGCGTAAGAGAGTTCAAGAAAGACCTCCAATCTGGCTCATTCTCTGGGAATTTATACTTCTCGATGTGTTCGAGATGGTACCCGAGATAATCGATGTCACAGTACCTAAGCATATCCCGAGGTGGGCAAGGGCGTACATGCTCCAAGAACCATACCTGTAATAGGAGGTTACACCCCTCAAAGAAATCGCTTTCTCCCTTGTGGCATCGAGTCAAAGCATGAAATATACTACCCAGAATCGTCGGGATGATAGTGGCGTCCGGTGCTCCACCATATAAAGCTGTCATGATCAACCTGACCTTAATAGATATCGCTCTATCCGGTAGTGGGAAAACCAACAATCCTAGCAAAGCGAACACAAAGACCTTAGGACAAAGTTACACCCAATCTTCATATTTCAGCTTGTCATGGAACTCAAATCCATGCCTTTTAAAACCATTATCGGCCCCAAAACGATCATAAAGGTAGTCAAATGAAATCCAGCCTCGACGAACACTAGCGATTGAGGGGTCTGTTCGTACCTTGATGTTACTAAAAAAATCATACTCATTAACCTTCTTCGGAGCAATCATGTTCTTTTTCTCAAAATCTAACTTAAGAAGCCCAGCTATCTCCTCGAGGGTCGGCGTCATCTCAAACCCCTTAAAACAGAAAGTATTTTGGTTTGGGTTCCAAAACCCAACTAGTGCACTAATCAACTCTCGACGTGGGACAATAGGTTTAGTCACAAGGTTAGTCAAAAAACCAATCTTATCCTGGACTAAATCTTTCTGCATTTTATTCATTGTGTCCCACCAAGACTTCAGAGATTTATCCGATTTGGGTGGGCCATCAGTCATCATGATAGAGGGTGGAATGGCGTCAGCAGGGTATTTTCTCTTGACCGACCTAGAAGATGATGCAGCCATTGTACCTAATGAAAAAATGTGTCAAATGTTTGAAAGCCTGAAAACAACTTAAAACAACTGACCAACAGAGCAAAACAGATGCCTAAACTTCTAATTCGAAACTCCAATTTGCAACAAAGCTTTTGTCATTGTAACGACGTAAATTTGACCCTAGGAGAATCGAAAAATTTTTGCCATCATAACAGCATCAAGACTGACTCAAGAAAATTACCAACATTGGTATTTAGATGTAATTTACAAAAAAAAAAAAAAACTCGACGTAACAACGATGCCACATTGACATCAAAAAAATCCATTCGAGTAGTGACACTACAGTATTTTTTTTTAAAAAAAAATTCGCCAGCATAACGACGTGAAAAACTGGATCCCAAAAACTTCCGACATTGATATACGAGCTTTTTCTAAAAATTCGCCATTATAACGACGTGAAAACATGACACCAAAATCTTTTCCGACTTCTAACTACTAAGTATATATTTTTTTTGTAAAATTTTCGTCATTATAACGACACAAAGCTGACATCTACAAAAGACGGCCAACACTGGCGCTTTACAGAAAATTGCCATTACAGCAGTATGACTCGATTTTATAAAAGCACAAGACATTTACATTTAAAACATAAAATTCACCCTACTTCCTCACTTTTCCTTTCATTCATCATTTTTTTGTTTTCTTTTGAGATCCGTCTCTGTCCAAATTGGTCAGCATAACAACTTTTTCTAGGCGCATGCAACACAAAAAATGCCTTTAGACAAGTCTTTCCCAGAAAGTGGGTCCCGCTTAGACAAAAGGGTAGTCAGCCTAGACAAGTGCAATACCGGTGCATCGCACCTTAGTAGGTCAAATATGATGTAGATAATCGGGCCTAAAGGTTTAACTCAAGGTGACACAACTGACTCAGTGTCTAGACTGGCTGAAAAACCCGGTGAACAAACCGGGCGGAAAGCGCATCAGGGCCATCCGGAGACAGTGTGTCCGGCCTAAAACCCCGTCACGCCTTCCTCCTAAATCATGGGCAATTTAGTAAGAAAGTCCCAGATGCCACAAGCAATCTGGTAAGTGCACGTGTGCGTGTGTTTCAGAGACTCAGAGGGTTGCAGAGGAAGACAGTTTATATACAGTTCAACCATATCAAAGCAGTAACATTCAAGTTTTCATGTGATAACGGCAAGAATATAACAACCAAATATTTAATAAATAAAAACATGCGACAATTTATCAAAGCCGGAGATTCTAGTTTTCACTAATTTACCCAGCGGAGTCGCCAAGCTTTCACGTCCTAAAAAAACAATTAACTTAACGAGTTGTTTATTATTTAAAGGCTCGTGACTGGTGTTCAACAGGTACAAAATTATTTAGAGAAACTCGGAGTCGCCACTTGACATAGTTTAAGGTGTGCCAAGTCACCAAAAGGTACCTTGGAACACCTCTGACTCGTCTAATGGTATGCGTTAGAGATTCGGGTAAGGTTCTCAGTTGACTCTCGGGAAGGTATTAGGCACCCTCGAGTCCTGTGCCAAGCACAATTGCTTTATTGTCGCAATTTTAATTTATTAAATATGGTTGTTATATTAATGCCGTTAATTTGAATTTGAACTTTGATTCAGAAAAATTTAAAAGTGTTATTCTTATCCAACCTCACAGAGGATCGGACGGATTTGTACTTTAATTCATAATAGATAAAATATATTACGCATTTCCAACCTCACGAAGGACTGGTCTATTTTAAAAGAATTTAATTGACTTCATAAAATAATTTATAATTTGGTTTAAATCAATTTAGCTTTCTTTTACCCTAATAAGTAGATCACAAATCATACTTATCGTTTTGCCTAATCGTATATATCTTTGTAATCCTATTATTTTTGCCTAATCGTTACACATTGGATGTATAATTAATTATATCAAAATAGAGCACATTGACTAATTTTAAGTATGAGACAGATGACACAAATATTTAGTATTCAAATAAACTTGTTATTAATAAAAGACTTGTGGCCATAAGTTAAAATGCCATTTGGAACTAAACTAATTCGCAAATTATATACAATATGATTATGCTATTTGTGCTTTAAAAGATTTGAACCTCTAGGCTAATTTTTGGAGTGATTTGCACCAGATGTCCCTTTTCTTTAAACGAGTTTAAGGTTTTCCAGATTTGCAGAAATGCACCATTTTGTAAAAAACGGCCAGATTTGCGCGGATTTGCAGAAATGTACCAGTTTGCAAAAAAGGCCAGATTTGCACCTTTACACTAACTGTGCACTTATATCTATTTTGCCTACTCATTTCAGCGTTAAAACAATTTTTCAGAATTCCCAGATTTGCAAATATGACCAGTTTGCGAAAAACAGCCCAATTATCTAAAATCTTTACTTGATTAAAATGGTCTAGCAAAATTTTCTTTTCTTCTCTTTCATGCATACTTGCTCAAGACAACAAATATAAACTCATTAAAGAAGACAAACATTCATGAAATAATTGTAACAATTTATTCTACTTAGCATAGCATAGTCATGATTTTACGTTAGGAGACTACTAATGACACACCACGAACATAACTTATTTGGGCTACAAACATGCTTGATTTCATTTCACTTTCATATACATTGTTAAGAAAGTATTTACCTTGTGTAGAAATTCCCAAAGAAAACTAATAAGGCAAATGAAATAGCAAACCAAAGCAACAACCCTTCACTCCAAAGTCAACAAATTAAACAGCCTCTTTGCACCCTAAACTTGACTTGAAAACTTGAAGATTTATGACCCAAAAGACCCTTGATGTAGATATCTTTTGGTTCTAAATCTTTGCACTTAATCTCACTTTTTTTCAAGTATTTTTCCTCTCAATTTCAGCCTTGTTTCAGCTGGTTGTTGGTGTTTTTCAGCTGGTAGATGGTTATTTCTCAACAGCTAGTAGTGTGTTAAATGAGGGCATTCGATGCCCTATTTGTAGCTAAAAGTGAAGGCAAAGGGTGGGGTGTGGACTTGTACAAAAGTACAAGCCCACACCCCTACACTTGAGTATTTTTGGCTATTTTTCAGCATGGTACAACAGCTGAAAAGCCACTGTTTCAGCCACCAAACACAGTCCTAAGGCTGAAAAATGTACAAAAGATGTCCTTTAAAAGGACACCGAACACTCATCACTAATTTAAGGGGTCTAGGAGAAAACTAGAACAAACTAAATCAGCCCTCCAAACTAACTAAACTATACTAAAGCTAAAGACAATCAGATTTCAACCAAAATATATTTCCTAACTAAACTTAAACAAAACAAACTAAACAGCCCTAATGCTTAAAACCAAGCCAAATATCACAGACTTTACTTTAATGACCAAACTAAACAAAAACTCAGTCCAAAGCAAGAACAAACAACTAAACTACACAAAGATATTCATTACTTAAGATCATAAGCAAAATCATGGCTAAACAAGGCATTGAACAACTCAAACAGACACTCATACACAATCTTACATGTGTGAACATCTACTTCTATTATCTGATTAACAAAAAGAACATCAATATAACAGAATTCATTAATGCTAGAAAGATTTAGAAAACAACAATAATCAGCCTAACTAGATTTCATTTATGCCATCAACCTACAACCTGATTTTTAACAAACTGAACCTCAATAGCACCCTAAAACTGAACAGCCACATGAAATACAACCATAAGCCAACTGGTTTGCAGCTAAAAACAAGTACTAACATATTTCTACTACTATCAAAGATCTAGACAAATAGGAAGAAAACATCAAGGACTGAATCTGCTAACCCGTTTCACCATAGTTGAACCACTACTGTCTCGCAGCCACTGTTCACAGCTGCGTCGCTACTGAGCCGATGTCACAGCTCCCCCGTCATCTCCATGACATCATCGTCACAGTCTTACCTCGCCCTACTGCCTCCGTTCCACACTGAAAACAGCCCCCTCCGGACCTCACTGTTTTGCCCCGAAAATAACATCATCACAGACCCCCATATCATCCTCATTGTCGCCATCAAACACACAACAACACTAATTTCTAGTCATGACCCCCAACTCCCCAAGAAAACTGCCTTCACCTCACACCTTCAACTCACCAAAACAGTGGCAGCATCCAAACGAGACAATTCACACCCCCACACCAAACTCATCCTCAACTCACGCCATAACAGAAAAAATAGAAAAAGAAAACAAATGAGAAGAAGAAAAACAAATCAGAAATGGGGTAAAACGAGCAAGGCAGAAAGGATTTTTTAGGGAATGGGGTATGGGATGACGGGGAAGGGCAAGGGGAGGGGAAAGAAATAGAGAAAAACTAAAAAAAAAACTCACCGGAGTTGAAGTTTGACTGAACTTTGACCTCCGATCTACTCCGAAAGGCTTGGATTTCGGAGAAAATAGTTGTGGAAATGGAACCAGGGGGTCAAGGCCTTTCGATTGGTATATTTTTCTAAATTTTACGGCCACCGGAGGTGGTGGCCAATCGGTGGAAGTACGGCGGAGGCGCGGTGGCAGAGGACTTCCGGTGGGGTGAAAAATTTCGCCAGCATAACCCTAGTCAAGAGACTAAGGGGGTGTAATGGCAAAAAATGAGGAAGTTTTGCTTATATAGGAGGGTGGTGGGCCGGATCTAGAAGTGGGCTCATCGGCTAACGTATTGGGCTATTATTTTTTACGAATAGCCATTAAAATGGTCTATACTTATTAAAACCAACATAATTAACTACAATCAAAGCTACATAAATCTATAATACTATCACAATCAAACATAAAATCATAGTTAAACAAATAACAAGTAGTTTTTGGCAATTTTCATATTTTCTATCCAATTTAAAGATAAATTTAGAAGTTTGGTGCCAAAATTAGGTAATTACAGTTAGTAGTCATCTTGTTTTAATCACTAGTTTGATTTAATTTTATGAGATTAAATATTATCAAGTTGAAGGGACTGAAATTTCGTTTTGCTATTTAACTTGTGGCAAAATTAAAAATTTAAAGACAGTACCACCAAATTTGATATTGTGCTTTGACTCTGGTTTTTCCACATCTATTCGGTAATTTTTGATGACTAGTCGATGTTTAAACTGTTAAAAAAAACTAATAATTACAAATTTTTAGAAAAATAGTCTTATTTTAAAACACTTTTTTTTTAAGACTAGACACATGAAAAAAATTATGAGAATTTGAACTAAACCCCAGCAAATTTTGTTGAAGAGAATTTTACTGGAGCTTCATATTTGAAGTCCCAATAAATTTTCTTAGGATTTATGAACTAGAATTTTCTAATTCCAGTAAAATATTTCGGGACTTTATATTAGCCTCCTCATATAATTTTACTGAAATTTGAAAATTTTAGTCCAAATTATCAATTTTTTTAAAATTTATCTGTGTTTTCGAAATGTGACTATTCTTTTAAATATTTTCAAACGTCAACCAGTTCTCATTTAACGGACTGGACTGAATAAGGAGTCAAATTTTAACACTTCTTTTAGGGTGAGACTTCTTTCGAATCTTTAATTTAAAACATCCCATAAGGCATGGGGATTTTTGGTTAATGTGAACTGTATATAATATTCTTCCATATTTATAACATGACAGTCTATTCATTATTTTGCATACACAATCTTTGTAATAATCCATTATCAAATATTTAGCACTCAATAAATACTATATAAATAATACTCTCTCCATAACTAAGATTTTACGGCTTATTAAGTGAGGATGAGTTAACTGGCTTTCTCTCTCTCGGCGCACGTTAGAGCCTACCATGGGTAAGAAGACAAAATCAGTAGCTTAGGCAAAGAATAACATGGTGAATTGCACGGTAGAAAGTAGGAAATCATCACAGTATAAGGAAAAAATAATTCAACAGCTGTACAAATCTACTACACCTTCTCCGGAGGAATCACAAACAAAAAATGTGCTAGGCAAAGTTCCTAGATCATCGAACACACAGAAGAAGCAGAGTACCTTAGCAGAATGGATGAAAACACCAAATAATGAACAAAATGTTGGGAGGAAATCATGGGCAGATGAATTTGAACAAATAGAGCACCAACTGGGTACGGATTCAAACCCTAGAAATTCAATTTGGGACAATTTTGATATATCAAAAATTGTAAATGCTAGTTTCAAACTGGAATATATCAATCCCGAAGTAAAAAGGGAACAAAGAGTAGGAGAAATTGAATTAGATGACATTAGCTCAGAGAAATATTGTGGTTTGTTATGTTCTAGGAGTCCATCCCCCTTTCCCTGTTCTTAATGGCTTCATACAAAGACAGTGGAATAAATTTGGCGTAAGTAAAATAGCAATGTTGAATAATGGGATTGTATTGGTGAAATTCGAATCTGCGACCGGTAAGGATGAAGTTCGGCAGGGAGGCATTTACCACTTTGATAACAAGCCGTTTATCGTTAAAGCGTGGTCACCAGATATGGAGTTCACTAGGGAGGAATTATACTCAGTTCCAATTTAGGTGAGATTTCCTGGGCTGGATTTTCAAATACTGGAGTGCTAAGAGGTTGAGTAAGATAGGAAGCTTAGTAGGGAAGCCATTAATGGCAGACAATAATACAGAAAGAAAAATAGGTCTAAATTTTGCAAGACTACTAGTGGAGGTGCAAATTGGAGAGAAACTCCCTAGTAAAGTATAATTCAGGAATGAAAAGGGAATGTTGATAGATCAAAAGGTGGAATATGATTGGCAACCAAGCATTTGCTCAGTCTGTATCAAATTTGGGCACACTGGAGATATTTGCAAGAAAAATAAACCACAGAATGCAATGCATAAAAAGCGGGACATACTAGGTAACTTAGAAGATGCAGAACTAAAAAATGATGGTAAATGGGCAAATCAAAATCAGAACAGAGATGGAGAGAACCAGGAGAACTCTAAATCAACTGAGGCCAAGAATTATGGGAAGAAAACATAAGCACATGGTCCACAACAAAGAAGACAGATAGTTGTACAGAATAGAAAACAACACTCTAACAATGGGGTGATGTGGAGAGCACAAACATGAGCAAAAGCTGTAACAGATCAACATGGTCACACTGTGAACACTAATAATTCTTTCCAGATACTCAGTCAAGAGGGTGACAGGGGAGTAATACGGCAGGAATGTGAGGTAAGGAAAAATGGAGAGGGGAGTAAATTCCTACCTCCTAATCATAGTTAACATCCTAAGCTGGAATGTGAGGGGCCTAAATGGCTCTAAAAAGCAGAAGGAGGTAAAACTCTCATTTGCAATAAAGAACAGGTAGGCCTAATAGGACTACTTGAAACAAAAATAAAAAGACATAAAAATGAAAGAATTGCAGAAAAGTTGTTTTGGGGTTGGTCCTATGTGACAAATCATGATCATCATTATAATGGTAGGATCTGGGTAATTTGGAGGCATGACTACTATGAGGTGAATGAATTGGAGGCATCGGCTCAAGCAATTACTTGTAGGGTGAAGTACATTCCAGGACAACAGTCATTCTTAATAACCTTTGTTTATGCTTTTAACCAAAAAGAGGAAATGAGTGAGCTGTGGGAAAAACTATACAGAACTTGGGGAGGGTGTCAGGAACCTTGGACTATATTAGGAGACTTCAACATTATTCTACATAGTGAGCATAGAATTGATGGACTTCCAGTCACATTTGCAGAGATCCAAGTCTTTCACCAATGTGTGATAAACTGTGGGCTTCATGAGATGCATAGCATAGGGCCAAAATATACATGGAATGATAAACCAGAAACAGGGAGAGTCTTTTCAAAACTAGACTGGGTGCTTGTTAATGGAGAATGGCTTGACTAGATGCCTAACCACATTACAACTATCTTGCTAGAAGTGGTAAGTGACCACTGCCCAGCAAAAGTGAATGAAGTGGATGGACAAAGGAGGCCAAAGAAGACATTTGTTTACTGTAATGTATGGAGTGAGCACCCAAGCTTCAAAGAGATAGTCAAAAGAACATGGGAGGAGCAGATCAGTGGTTGTAAAATGTACCAGATAATTAAAAAGATGAAGAAGTTGAAGAAAGAACTGAAGAAATTGCACAGACAAAACTTTAGAGATATCCTAAGAGAAGTTGACCAAGACAGGGAGGCCTTAATGCCAGCACAAGTAAGATTACATCAACAACCTTTGGACACCTTGCTACAGCAAGAGGAGAAGAGGTTCCTGTTTAGTTCAGAAGATCATCTTATCTTGTTGAATGTTTCTTAGCTCAGAGGAGTACAGCTGATTGGTTGAGGATGGGGGATGACAACACTAAGTACTTCTACTCAGTGCTTAAACAGAGGAGGTTGCAACTAGCCGTTACTCAACTACAAGATGAGCATCAAGTAACTCAGAATGATCCAGAATGTATTGTAACATATTTGTGGAGTTCTATCAAGGGCTACTAGGAAATCAAGGAGGGTAGAGATGGAGAGCCAAGGAGGAGGTGATGGCAAATGGTGCAAGACTAGACCTGGAACAAAAATTGATGCTAATTCAGAGATATACTATCAAAGATGTCAAGGAGGTTGTTTTTAGTATCAAGAGCACAAAAAGCCCAGGTCCAGATGGGTATGAAAGTGGTTTTTACAAGGCCACTTGGAAGATAACAGGAAAAGATGTGACTGAGGCAGTGCTGGAGCTTTTCAATAATGGGAAGATGATTAAGCAGCTAAATGCAACAATGATAGCTTTGATTCCAAAAGTAGCAAATCCCAGCAATGCAGGACAATTCAGACCTTTATCCTGCAGTAATATGCTATATAAATGCATTTCTAAGATCATGTGCAAGAGATTGAAGCAAGTTCTACCTCATCTGGTAAGTGCTACACATGCTATTTTTGTTAAAGACAGATCACTGGTCAAAAATGTCCTTATATGCCATGATTTGATGAGGCACTATACCAGAAAAACTAGTCCTCGATGCCTAATGAAGATTGATTTGAAGAAAGCCTACGACATGGTGAGATGGGAATTTGTGGAGGAGATATTATATGGGTATGGGTTCCCTCTGGAAATGATTAGAAATATTATGACATGTGTTACTACTACTAAGTTTTCAGTAAAAGTAAATGGTGAGGGTCATGGGTATTTTGAGGGAAGGAGAGGATTAAGGCAAGGGGATCCAATCTCACTCCTCCTGTTTGTGCTAGTGATGGAATACCTATCCAGAGCCCTGGCCAAGATGTGTCAAAAACCTGAATTCAGGTTCCACCCCATCTGTAAAAGAATCAAGCTGACACACCTCATATTTGCAGATGTCTTAATGATATTTTGCAAGGCAAATGAGGATTCTGTGAGAGTAGTAATGGGCACACTGAAGAGCTTTACTAAAACTAATGGGCTGATTGCAAATTTGGATAAATTCAACATGTTCATAGTAGCAATAAGTGAGGAACAAAAGCAGAGATTGCTGGATATCACAGGTTTTGCACAAGGGAGCTTTTCAATAAGATATTTTAGTCTTCCATTATGTTCCAAGAGATGGTTAAAGCTGGAATGCCACCAACTGGTGGAAAAGATAACTACCAAGATCAATGCAGCAGCATCAAGGCATTTGTCATATGCAGGGAGGTTGCAAATCATCAATGCAGTGTTATTCTCACTACATAACTTTTGGAACTCAGTGTTTACTATACCTCAGAGTATTGTAAAGAAAGTTGACAAGAAATGCAGAGATTACCTATGGGGGAGCAGTTAAGAGAAGAAAAATGTGCCATTGATAGCATGGGAGAAAGTGTGTTTGCCAAAGAAGAAAGGGGGCTTAAGTATTAAAGAGTGTAAATTATGGAATATGGCACTGGTAGGAAAATACATTGGATGTTGAATGAAAAGAAGGATACACTTCGGGTGAAATGGGTCCATGGAATCTATATGAAGAATAATCAGGATATATGGCGTCACATACCACAAGCAGATAGTAGCTGGTACTAGAGGAAATTGAATAGCTTAAAGCTTGTCATGAACTCCTGGTATGAATACAACCTAGGTATAAGGGGTAAGTAATGCATCGACTTAACAGGGATCAACTTCTTTTTAGCATTTAGAACCGACTTGTAACGAGGCGCCTCACAGAATTTACAAGTCTCTCGTTCTCCATCATCCTTATAAAACAACATGCAACCGTTGAGACAACAATGAATTCTCTGTGCAGAAAGGCCTAACGTGGAAACCAACTTCTTAGTGTGGTAATAATCAGTTGGTAATGCCATGTTAGTCGGATTGAGTTCATTCATAAGGCCAAAGATGGAATCCATGGCTGCTTGAGATATACTAAAATCGGATTTAATACTTAACAATCTAGCAGCAACTGACAACTTGAAATGCACCGAGCCTTCATACAATGGACGACTAGCTTCCTCCAACCATTTATAGAAGAGCTTTGCCTCATCATTGGGAACATGCTCAACATTTAGCTGCGATGTACCCGGTTGCGATGGCTCATCCGGGTACATCCCAAAGGCATCATTAACCATATCGTTCATTCGATAATTATCAAGATCAGTATCCACAAATTGACCACTCCCACCGCCACAAACATTTTGAAAATTAACATTATTGCGCATCTCACGAGACTCTCCATGATAAACCCAAACAAAATAATTTGGCATAAAACCCTTCTCATAAAGATGCATTTCTACTTCATCCAAATTCTTTCCTTTTGTGCACTTGCATTTCACACAAGGACACTTAATCTGGCCATTCCTTATAAAATCATCATGTGTTTTTGCCTTAGCAATAAATTCTGCAACACCTATAGCAAATTCTTCCCTCATCCCCCGCCGCCCGGGATTATTTCTATTATACATCCAACTACGGCTTCCATAATCCATATCTACACAAACATTGCAAGTTTGAGAAACATACGCAATTGAAAAGATTAAAAGAAAATTACTTTGATACTCTACCAATTTTCATAAGATTAAGTAATTGTATAATTTTCTAAGTCAATTACCTTTATATTACTAACTAATCTATTCTCTAAGATTATCATTTAGTAATTAGTAACACTTCTCAAGAATCAAATGAACTAGAATAAAAGATTAAACGATGAATATTTAAAAATAATTTATTTTATTTAAATGAATTTACGAAAATAATTAAGACATTTTAAATTGTGTAACTACTATATTACTTAAAGCTAATGTCTCTTAAGTTATTGTTAAGTGTGATAGTAGTTCATTTACTTACAATTTATGCTACGAAAAAGTTCTATATTAATAAATATTTTATTCTAAACAAATGTTAAAAATATTTCATCAATTTTTTGCTATTCTCTTCTTCTTTACTAATTACTAAAAAATAATTTATTCTAAAAACACTACCAATTTGAAAAATATTAAGTACATTTATATTACTTTTATATCTAAGTCAATTACTTTTATATTATTAACTAATTTATTTTCTAGGATTATTGTTTAGTAATTAATAGCACTTCTCGTTCACTAGTGTTCACTATATTACCTATAGCTAATGATTGGAAAGATTCAAACTTAAGCAATTTACTAGAAAATAAGAACCTAACTTTCTCCCTATGTACCTAACTCTCTAACTATTAGCTAGTTCAATAAAGCACATCATAACAACTATTAATCCTATTTTAATATCTACATTATACTTCTCTTTGATACAACAACAAAGTTCAAATTATCTAACAATATCAACCCCAACACCAAGACTATATGCTATACTTT
Organism: Petunia x hybrida; assembly: GCA_037355625.1. Classification (NCBI taxonomy): domain Eukaryota; kingdom Viridiplantae; phylum Streptophyta; class Magnoliopsida; order Solanales; family Solanaceae; genus Petunia; species Petunia x hybrida. The sequence goes on from JBBBVM010000648.1 coordinate 1,358,280, forward strand.
TCAATTTATCTAATTTTTTATTTCAAATTTAGAGGAACTTGCAGTGTTAGTCTTCCCTTTTCTTTTCTTTTTTGGGCATGTTTTGTGGCGTATTGACTTAAATTACTTATCTTTGTTTGTGACGTTTTTAAATTTTTGCCGTAAACAATAGGTAATGATAAGTTATGCCTCAGTGAGCGTTTGCACCTAAGAATTAGATGGCTTCTAGTCGTCTTGACTGTTCAAGTTATGTAAGAACGTGTGTTAGTGTGCCTGCCTTGAGCAATTACGTCCGTTGTACACCGATTGACGGCGGCTGGGTTGCATCCGTAGTAGATGGCTGATTACGCCCACAATAGGACGACTTTAGCCCGTGTGGAAACGGTCCTTTTGCATTTGGAGACAAAACATCTTCGCTTAGTACTCGAGTATTTAAGACCATCGGCGTGTAGGTGCAATTATTGATTTAACAAGATCAACGCTCGATTAATGCCTGGTGGCTGAGTTAGACGTGGTCAAACTCTAAGCGAGTAGTGTACTCTACTTTCTTGTAGCAGAAAGTGAGTGTATTACTTCAACTTAGTTCTGGCCGAGGCTATTAATAGTTGGACCATAGATGGATCCAAATAAATGAGTAAAACTGACTAAGATGGTAGTTTTATAGATACGGCATGGAGCCATGTAAAATAAGGAACTGGGCTGAGTGCCCATTGTAAATAAAGAATGGGGCCGAGGGCCTCTTGTAAATAATTTTGAGAAGACCATGACAAAGAAAAATAGACATCTCGAGTATTCAGGCTTAGTCAGCCTTTCAAGAGTAGTACTTCTTTAGCCATGTGATATTCCAGTTATTTGGAATGGTTATCCCTTACATGTCTTTGATAACGTACACACCTTTTCCAGCGATACCCCGCACTTTTTACGGTCCTTCCCAATTCGGAGCGAGCTTTCCTGCTCCGGCCTGCTTGGTGTTCTGAGTAACTTTGCGAAGGACCAGGTCCCTGATGTTGAAGGACCGTGGATTCGCCCTTGCGTTGTAATATTGCTCTACTCGCTGTTTCTGGGCTGCAAGGCGAACGGCTGCTATCTCTCATTGTTCATCCAAAAGATCAAGGGAAACCTTCAAGGCGGCGAACGTCCGTCGTAAATTGGACTCTCCAATTTCGAAAGGAATCATTGCTTCTGTTCCGTATGTCAGTGACAATGGTGTTTCTCCAGTCCTGGCTTTGGATGTAGTTTAGTAGGCCCACAGAACTCCGGGCAGTTCTTCATGCCATCTTTTCTTGGCCTCTTTGAGCCGCTTCTTCAGATTCTCTACTATCGTCTTGTTTGAGGATTCAGCTTGCCATTGGTTGAAGGGTGGTAAGGAGTGGAGGTAATCCTCTTGATCTGTCATTACTTCAGAAAAGCACTGATCTCGTCGCCTATGAACTGGGGACCGTTATCGCAGGTGATTTCTGCTGGTATCCCGAATCGACACACCATGTTTTTCCAAATAAATTCTATGACTTCCTGCTCTCGGATTCGGGCGCATGCGGCCGCCTCGACCCATTAGGTGAAATAGTCCATCATAATAAGAACGAACTTGACACCACCATTCGCTTTAGGCATGGGCCCTGCAATGTCTATCCCCCATTTCATGAAAGGCTATGGGGCTGTTACTTAATGTTATAACTCCGCCAGCTGATGAAGTACATAGGAGAACCTCTGGCAGCTATCACATGCCTGGGAAAACTTGCTCGTGTCGTCTTCCATTCGGGGTCAGAAATAGCCAGCCCAAATTAACTTGCGAGCTAGGGACCGCCCACCAGAATGATTTCCGCATTGTCCTTCGTGAGTTTCTCTGAGTGCGTAATCCATCTGGGAAGGACCCAAACATTGAGCCAAAGGTCCACTAAACATTCGCATGTACAACAACTCTCCATTGACTAAGACGTAGCGACCCGATTGAGCTCTTAACCTTCTACTCTCCTTTCGATCTACTGGGAGCTTTCCGTTGTTGAGATATTCAATGATAGGGTGCCGCCAGTCCCATGATGATCCTACTTCACTGACTTCGCGGTGCTTGACATATGCGTAAGTTAACTCAATAGTAGAAACTAAGCTGTCTACGTTTAGTTCTGCAGTGGCAGCTAGGCTGGCTCTCCTCGTTTTATTCTCTTGGTATCAGATTGATCCTCTATTTATGAAAATTCTTCAAACATTTCTTCACTCGGCCAAGTACTCTTGCATGCAGGTCTCCTTGGCGGTGTATGCTCTAGTCACTGATATGCGACGAGAAACATATGTTTAGAGTCTTGTTTCGCCACATATTTGTTACCTTTGTACACCAAATGAGTTGATATTTTAGTGTTCTTGAGCTTATTACGTGTTTGTACTTGTGTAGGAATGTACTTGGAGATAATTGATGGATCTGGATACTGAGATGAGAAGAAATGGAGCTTCGAAGTCTGAGCAGAAGCCCGAGACTTGACCGGGATCCAAGGCGTGGAGGAAAAATAAAGAAAAATTGGAGAAGCAGTAAATTAAGCCTGTTGTGCCGCACCAAACGTTGCGCTATGCGATGCAATAGGGGAGATATTCAGAGAGCATGAAATTTTGAAATCTTGCAGAAATTGGCCTATGGCCGCACTGCGCAATACGCTGCACGGCGCCGTTGACTTAAAATCCCGACATTCTCAATCCGACTTTATTTTAGATTCCCGACTTGTGTGGGTCTATGGGGACGGTATAAAAGCCCTAAAATACGTCCTAAAACACATCTTTTGACCTGGTGAAAAGCAAAAAGAGGCTAGAGCTTCGGATACTTAAAGAACACAAGAGTTTTTCTTAAATTCTTCCTTCCCTTTTTTAACTTTTTTCATTCATGAATTACTTAATCATGATTGTTATAAACATGAGGGGCTAAATTAACAATTCTTGGGTTGATTGAACCACTCCATTACTTATGTGTGACGAATATTGATTCCAATGAATAAAAACTTGTTATTTCTTCCTATCTAACTATTTACGTTTTATTTGCTATTGATTGGAAGGGCACCCAATTGATTGTCCCCTTTATCTTTGTGTTTCTAGGGATAGATTCATAAGTTAGGGTTAAATATTTAGCAATATTTCAACCTAAAACCAATATATTACTTAGGTTGTAAAAAAGGTGATTTGTGACTATTGAACCTGATTGTGAACAATACTTGTAGTCCTACATATCTTCACTAATAAATTTGAAAATTAGTTGGTGAAAGTTATAATTATTATACAAAAGTGAATAGTTGTGAATTTGGAGCAAGTGTTCAGTAGGAAGAACCAAGTTGAATTCGTTAAATCTTTGTTCTAATACATAGGTAGGAGTTGGGCAGATCAATCCTAGGTTTCCTTCTCTTGAATTGATACTTTCTCTACTACTCCCAACTTATTTACTTATTAATTTTATTGTTAATTAGTTTATACTATACATCCAACTTAAGATAAAATTCCCTAGAAGTTGATCGACAGATAAATTAGTTAGAATAACGACTAGAATTCGAGTGTTCTCTGTGGGATTCGACCTCGGAACTTTGAGTACCGAGCTATATTTGCCGCGACCGCTTAGTCCCTTTTATAGGGCGTAGTTGGGCGTGATCAAACTTTGGTGTTTTTGCCGGGGAACACAGTGTTATTTTAGTTGTTAAAATAGCTAGTTTGATTTCTCAATTGACTTCACTTTTGTCATCTTGAACTAACTCTTTGGACTTTATATGCTTTAGGTGTATGCGAAAGACAAGATCTCAGTCTGCAGAGTTGAAACCTTTTGACCTAGAGATTGAGAGGACATTCCACGCCTTGAGAAGGGCAAATACGGTTGACAATACACTTAGAAAATCAGAAACCAAAGAAATTGAGATGGTTGAAGATTTGGCACATAATGCTTTTGCTCAGCTTGTGGCTGGAAACTTCGCTTCTGTTATTCGGCTTCTGAAATTTGAAGCTGAGAGTTTCTACATCACCCAAACTATGGTCAGTCTGTTGTCAAACACTGGACTTTTCGTGGGTAAATCTACTGACGATCCTCAGAAGCATTTGATAAAGTTCATAAGGGTGTGTGAAACTCATAAACATGCTCGAGTTTCGGCTTAGGTCTTGCAATTGACGTTATTCCTGTTCTCTGTGATGGATGATGCTAGTGACTGGTTCGATTCTTTGCCAGTCAATTCTATAACTTCGTGGGATAAGTTGGTGATCAAGTTTATAAAGAAATTTTTCCCACCAAACAAAACTCTGAAGATGGTTGACGAGATACTAATGTTAAGGCAGAACCCGCTCGAGACTTTGCCAGAAGCCTAGGAGAGGTTCAAGGGTTGCTTGCGAAAGTGTCCCTATCATGGAACTCCTGATAAGATGTTGGGACAAAGAATCTACATGGGCATGAGTGATCAGATTAAGGGAAATTCGGATGCAGCAGCTGGAGGAGCATTCTTGAGTAAAATGTTTGCTGAAGTGAAGGCTCTACTTGATGTGATGGCTCAAAATTCAGGCTAGTTGACCAGAGATACATCTACTGGCTCAGTTCCAAAGGTTTTGGCTACTAGAATTGATCATGGGGATAAAGAACAAATGTCAATGTTGCAGACTATGCTGGAAGTGGCCCTAAAACAATTCAATGAGAACATGCTGAAACCTGTTAATCAAGTGGACACACCCGATCCTGGTAATTTTTCTGACTCTGATTTATTGAGGTATACTGAAGATGTGAATTCTCTTAATAACGGGCAGAGACAGCAATACAACCAGCAGGGTCCAGTTAGACAGACACAATAGCAGCTCCATACAACATTGTCAGACCACAGGGTCAGCCAGTTCTTTACAAGAGACATACAGCTTATAATAATCAGCAGCAAATGGTTTTACCTACGCAACAGGCTAATGACATAGCTGAGATTAAAAGTATGGTGCAGTCTATGATGGGAGTAAATAAAAAATTGCAAGATCAAGTAACAGCCCATGACACTGCCATTAAGGGAATAGGGACTAAGTTGGGACAGCTAGCCATTGCTTTGAAAAATAGACCTCAGGGTGCCCTGCTAGGAGATACAATGGTGAATCCAAAGGATGCAAATCCTAATCAATTGATGGAAGTTAGCTTGAGGAATGGTAGAGATTCAGATAAAGAGCAAGAATTGGCTAAGGGAGTGGTGCCTAGTGTGCCAATAGCTGACCCTGTGGATGTTCCAGCTAAAGTTGCTGACAAAGATGCAGCTGAAAAAGAGACTACACCTTACCCTGTGACTAAGCCGGCTGAAAAAGTAAGTGATGAGGTAAGTGTAAAGCGTAAGATACCACCACCCCCTTTATCCCCAAAGGCTCATAAAACAACAAAAGGAAAGCCAGTACAAGAAATTTATTGATATGCTTACACAATTACATGTTAACATTTCTTTACTTGAAGCAATTAGAGATGTGCCTGGTTATGCCAAAATGTTGACAGATTTGTTGTCTAGAAAGTTTGATTTTCAGGATTTGGCTACAGTCACTCTGACTCACACTTGTAGTGTTGTGGTGACTAAGCCTGTGGCTCAAAAGCTGGCAGACCCAGGTAGTTTTACTATACTTTGCACGATTGGTAAGCACACTTTTGCTAGAGCCTTACTTGATTTAGGAGCTAGTATAAACTTGATGCCTTTGTCTATAAAAAAAAGCTTGGTATTGGTAGAGCTAGACCCACCTCTATAAGCCTTTAGTTAGCTGATAGCAGTGTCAAAAGACCTGCAGGAATTTTAGAGGATGTACTTGTGAAAGTATATAAATTTGTATTCCCTGCAGAATTTGTAATTCTTGATTGTGCAGTTGATGAGGAGACCCCTATTATTTTAGGAAGGCCATTCCTTGCTAAATGGAAGGCTATTATAGACTGTGAGGCTGGTGAGATGAAGATGAGGAGGTGACCTTTAATGTCCAAAAATCCATGAAGAAACCTGGTGAGTTTGCAAATTGTTCCATGGCTAATGTGTTAGAGGTTGATGACTTTGAGGAGGGTGAATCCTACTATCCCAATGGCCCATTGGAACTCAAACCATTCCCTGAGCACTTAAAATATGTTTTCTTGGGACCTAAATCTAGTTTGCCTGTTATTATTTCATCTAGCTTTTCAGCTGTGCAGGTATAAAGGTTAACGCAGGTTTTGAAGGAGTACAAGCAGGAGATTGGATGGACTATTGCTGACATCAAGGGAATAAGCCCAGCTTTTTGCATGCATAAGATTCTGTTGGAAGAGGGAGCCAAACCTTCAATAGAGCATCAAAGAAGGCTAGTCCCCGAACATGAAAGAGGTAGTCAAGAAAGAAATAATAAAGTTGCTAGACGCAGGTATTATCTTTGTAATATCTGATAGTCAATGGGTAAGTCTGGTCCAGTGTGTGCCAAAGAAAGGTGGGATGATTATGGTTAAAAATGAGAATAATGATCTAATCCTCACTAGAATTGTAACTGGCTGGCGAATTTGTATGGACTATAGGAAGTTAAATAAAGCTACTAGGAAAGATCACTTCCCTCTTCCCTTTATTGATCAGATGCTTGACATATTGGCAGGGAGGTCCCATTTTTGCTTTTTAGATGGTTACTCGGTGTATTACCAGATTCACATTGCCCCTGAGGACTAAGAGAAAACTACCTTCACATGTCGTTACGGCACCTTTGCTTTTCGAAGGATGCCTTTTTGTTTATCTAATGCGCCAGCCACCTTTCAAAGGTGTATGATGGCTATTTTTACGGACATGGTGGAGGATATTATGGAAGTGTTTATGGATGAATTTTCTGTGGTAGGTAACTCATTTGATGAATGTCTATATAATTTAGAGAGAGTGTTGAAAAGGTGTATTAAAACTAACCTTATGCTTAACTGGAAGAAGTGCCATTTTATGGTACAAGAGGGGATAGTCTTAGGACACCAAGTGTCAAGTAGAGGGATTGAGGTTGACAAAGTCAAAGTAAAGGTAATTAAGGAGTTGCCTGAGCCCACTTCAGTGAGGGAAATTCATAGCTTTTTAGGTCATGTTGGTTTCTATAGGAGGTTCATTAATGATTTCTCTAAGATCTCTCATCCGTTGTGTAAATTGCTTGAAAAGGCTCACCCTTTTGTTTTTTCTTATGAGTGCAGGTTAGCTTTCAAGAGCTAAAGGAGAGGTTGGTGTCAGCACCAATCATTGTAGCACCTAATTGGGAGGAGCCATTTGAGTTGATGTGTGGCGCAAATGACTATGTTATGGGTGCAGTGCTTGGGCAAAGGAAGGACAAAATAATGCACCCAGTCTACTATGCCAGTCGCACGCTGAATGGAGCACAATTAAATTACACCACTACTGAGAAGGAGATGCTAGCTGTAGTATTAGCCTTTGACAAGTTCCGTTCCTACCTACTTGGTTCAAAGGTGGTGGTGTATACAGACCATGGTGCAATCCGGTATCTAGTTGAGAAAAAGGCCTCCAAACCCCATTTGATACGGTGGGTGTTGCTATTACAAGAGTTCGATTTGGAGATCCGTTATGGTAAAAGTACTGAGAACCAGGTTGCAGACCATTTTTATAGACTTGAGGGAGCTGAGAAGCAAGTTGAGGAAGGTGAGATTTGGAAAATTTTTCCAGATGAGCAGTTATTGGCTACTACACTAGAAGAAATTCCATGGTACGCTGCTATTGCAAACTATCTGGTAAGTGAAATAATTCCTCACGATTTTGACTCTGCACAAAAGAAAAGGTTCTTGTATGAATGTAGATCTTACTTTTGGGACGAACCTTATTTGTTTAAGATATGTATTGATAACATGATTCGGAGATGTGACCCCGAGATAGAGCAATCTTCTATTTTGCAGGCGTGTCATTCTTCACATTATGGAGGACATTTTGGAGGAACCCGGACAGCTGCTAAGGTGTTGGAGGTGGGCTTCTTTTGGCCTACCTTATTCAAGGACGCGAAGATTTGGGTCAGGGCTTATGATGTGTGCCATAGGACCGAAAATATCTCTCGTCATCATGAAATTCCTATGAAACCAATCTTGGAGGTTGAGGTATTTGACGTGTGGGGGATAGATTTTATGGGTCCATTTGTTAGCTCCTATGGTAACAAGTACATACTTATAGCAGTGGATTACGTCTCAAAATGGGTCGAGGCTGTTGCTCTCCCTACTAATGATGCCAAGGGAGTTACTCAATTCCTTAAAAGGAACATCTTTTCAAAATTTGGCACTCCCCGGGCTATCATTAGTGATGGGGGGAAGTCATTTTTGCAACCAAGTGTTCATGAGGTTACTGGAAAAGTATGGAGTTCATCATAAAGTTTCCACACCTTACCACCCGCAGACCAGTAGGCAAGTTGAAGTCTCAAATAGAGAGATTAAAAGTGTGCTTCAAAAGACTGTAAATGCTACTAGAACTGATTGGGCGAGGAAGCTGGATGATGCTTTATGGGCTTATAGGACTGGTTACAAGACACCTATAGGCATGACGCCTTACAAGATGGTGTTCAGGAAGGCATGTCACTTGCCTGTGGAGTTAGAACATAGGGCTTTGTGGGCTCTTAGGAGAGTAAATTTGACATATGACTCTGCAGCCTCTGGCAGGATCAATGAGTTGCATGAGCTTGAGGAGAGACACTTTAACACTTATGAGAGTGCGAGATTATACAAAGAGAGGATGAAAAACTTGCATGACAAGAGGATAATAGATAGAAGTTTTGAGCCGGGTGAACAGGCATTGCTTTATAACTCTAGACTTCGTTTGTTCCCTGGTAAGCTTAAGTCGGGGTGGTCTGGACCATTTAAAGTTGTGCAAGTGGCACCTCATGGAGCTGTGGAAGTGGACACTGAGGATGGTTCAAGACGATTTAAGGTAAATGGGAAAAGGTTGAAAAGTTACTATGGAATGGAAGAAGAGGTCAAAGTGATCTCTGTCTTGTACTTTAATGAGTAATGGAAGCTTGCATAAGGTCGTGCCATGACTATAACTAAGGCGCTTCTCGGGAGGCGACCCGTGTTTGCAATTGTAAAAAAAAAAATTATTAAAACAAAAAGAAAAAAGAGAAAAAAATGAAAAACACAAAAAAAAAAAAAAAAAAAAAAAGTCGTGTCGCGACATTAAATTAAGCGATGGTTCGGAGGTAACCCAATTTTACTTGCTTTCTAGTATTTTTTAGTTGTTCTAGTTAAGATATTACGCTTGTGTTTTGTTTTTGGTGCACAGGAAGAGGTAATAGCACTCTCAGTAAATCGACCCTATGGCAATGCACAGCGTAATGCGCCATGCGCCGCCGTAGGCCAATTTCTGCAAAAGTAAAAAAAATGCACTCTCAGTAAATCGACCCTACGGCAATGCACAATGCAATGCTCTATGCGTCGCAATAGGCCAATTTCTGCAAAATTGAAAAAATGCTCTCTCAGTAAATTGACTCTACGGCAATACACAGCACAACACGCAGTGCATCGCAGCATGTATATTTTGTTACAGATTTTTGAATTTCGAATTTTTACTTAAAAAAAAAAATTAAAAAGAAAAACAAAAAACGGAAAAATAGAAGAACACAAACACTTCTTAAAGTTTGTGTTTCATCATAAAACACACACAAACACTTCAAAATCTCTCCCCTCAACCCCGCCGATTCCCCCACCCCACTGCCAACCGTTTTGCACCACCGACCAACCACTTCGCCACCAGGTATGTGTCTTCTTTTCCCATTCTCTCTCTGTTCTACGCACCCATGCCATGTTTAAATTCCCCCCAACTTCCCCCGTACCCCCACTGCCCATCCCCGTTCTGTTTTACCCCCTGCTACGAACAGTATCTGACCCCCTCCCCACCGTTCTTCCCATTCCCCAAGTGTTACTGATACCTATGTACGCTTATGCTTTTTGTAAGTAAACTTGAGTTTGAGGTTATGGAAGTTTATGGAGGTTTATGGTGAAATTGTGCTTGTCCTATTGTCCGTGCTTGATGTGTTGGTGTGTAGTAGTATCATAGCATTGTTATTTTGATTTGTCTTGTTGATTGGTGCAGTCCTTATTACTAAATGCTTAGTTGATTTTACACCATTACTATAGCACACCAAGTATTTGTAAAAATGCCAAGGTGAGGTCAAATTGAAGTTTTGGTGAAGTCTAAGCAACTAAAAGAATAGAATTGGCATTAAGTGTTGACATAACTGTAGGGTTTGTGTTTTACGCATATTATTGGAGAGTATATTGGATGTTTGGATTTGCTCGTTGTATGGGGTACCTTGACGCCATTGTATGAGTGTTGTTATAAATGTGTTGGTTTGGTTTCTTCTATATATGCCATATGTAGTCCTTGCCATAATTTAGTGAAGTCTAAGTAGCTAATGGTTCTATTTGCTAGTACCTTGTTACCACGTTTGGAATGACACATTGTTGGCACTTTGTGCTTAAATGTTTGTGGATAGTGCATATCTCTACTTGGTGATCAAGCAGGCGATGATGCAATTTTATTAAGCATATGATTGTACTCTTCTTGTTGCTTAGCTTAGGAACCTAGTTAGGAAATAAAGTATGGGGTCGTTTAGACCACTCTTGGTATTTGCTCGTATTGTATTGTCCTTACTTATTCGTATCCCTTTTGTGCAGATATAATGCCTCCAAAGAAAGCAAGAACTACCCCATCTCAAGTACCATCTACTAGCCGAGGTAAGAAAAGAGGGCTAGCTTCCCAAGAGATTGAGCTATTCACGGAGAGGCCTAGGGGTACTTTTGGCCAAATGGCAGTTGAGGATCACGGTCGTTGTTGGTACAAAAATTTCCCACCTGCCAAGTCTCCTGAAGCTGTGCCTTGGATTAATGAGCTGAGATTGCGCTCTAAGCACACGAAAATTTTGGAGTGAGCTGAGATTGCGCTCTAAGCACACGAAAATTTTGGAGATTATAAAACGTATGAAATGGGGTTGCATGTTTAAATTACCAGGTCCTGCTAATATCTCGTTGGTTAAGGAATTCTATGCAAACTGTATTGTTGGGGTGGACACGGTTCATGTTCGAGGTCAGCAAATCACATTTACCAGGGAGAAGCTTAACACTTTCTGGGGGTCCCTGATCATCCTATGTAGGTATTTCAAGAGTTTTTAGACCGCCCTGATTATGTTGACATCCATCGCTCCTTGTGTGGGGATAACCCTAAAGCTGTGTGGGTTTGGGATAAGTGCAAGGGCACCCATGGATCGCTAAATAGTTCTTACTTTCAGATTTCGGCCAAGGTTTGGCTGCGATTAGTGAATTCTCGGGTCATGCCCTCTAGCAATTTCTCTGCGACACCAAAAGAGCATGTTTGTTTGATCTACTGCTTCATGAAGGAAATTAAGATTAATCTGGCACACATCATGATGCAGGAGATGGGAAAGACACGAGATTTGGTGAAAGCTCGCCTACACTATCCGTCTGTTCTTACCCAGTACTTTATGCATGAGGGGATACAAAGGGATGATAGGGACACTATCCTGCCACACCCGAAGAATGAGTGGGACATTACAGATGTGAAGGTGACAGCTCCAGTGGAGGGCGTTGGCCCTTTGTTTTTGCTTGAGATGCAGGTGGCTTGTATGTCTGAGACTGTGCGTCAGCTATTTTTTGATAGGCGAGAGGGGAAGACCGCAGATGAGAATGATAAAGATGATGCGCGTCTAACCTCTATCACTAGGCAGTGGCTAGGAATTGAGCTACCACAGCTCCCCTCTGATGAGGACGTCCATTCTATAGACCGTCCTCGGATTGATGATGATGATGATGATGACGACGAGGAGGATGATGCTGGTTCTTAGGCCTTGGGCCTTAGGGAGTTCTTTCAACCCTTGTTTTCTTTTTGATGCACTGGGGACAGTGCATATGCTAAGTGTGCGGTGGTGAATTCCTTATTTTATGCTTTGTGGAGACTATTTAGTAGTTATTGTTGTTTTCTGTTTGCCAGTTGGCTTTGTTTGATTTAATTCATGTCTAGTTTATTTTGAGGCCTGTACTTTATCTCTGAATTTATGATTGACCTGTAATAGTTAGTCGGGTACTCTTTAGTAATATATTAGTATTTAGTATATTAATTCATTAGTTGTAGTTCTTTTATTCATGCCTTTAAATTTAATTTAGAAATAAAAATAATATAAATATTAAAGAAAAATATATAAAAAAAATCGCCTTTTCTGATTTACGATTTGCGAGATACGTAGGCAGCCCAATTGGGTCCGATTTATACATCTATTGTAAATACTATTTTTCATTTGTTCCTTAGATAAACAACATGAATAATCCCCCTGGTTTTTCTTTGTGCTCCGGTTCTTTTCCTAGGAAGGTAGTTTGAACCGAGTATAGGTTAGATTATCTGTGTAGTAATAGAGCAGTAGGGAGGTTAAGTAGTGTTATTGTCTATTTATAACTTGTTTTAAATGAACATTTAGGCCGGAATATGTGGACTGCATACACTATTCATAACTTGTATAATTCTGCCTTGGTAATTACTCAGTGGCCTGGTGTGACGTCTAGGCTTAGGTTTTTGACTCTTTTATGTGCTATACTTGAATGCATGCTCGCTTGCTTTAATTTGAGGGCTAGAGTTGAGCCGTCCTGAGTAGACCATGTGCCATGTGTATGTGAGATATGTTGTTGCTCTCTACTTACATGATGATGTCTAGAACTTGCCCTGAGTGGTGCAAAGTGAAATGATGAGTCTTGTTCGGTTTAAAAAGTGATATAGGCAATTCTTTGTTAGCCTATGAATTGTTTGCCTACCCAATAAAAATTGACCCTAGTTAGCCCCTTTGAGCCTGAAACCTTTTTTTTGGTAGCCATATTACAAGCCAAAACCCCTTTATTTTGAATTGACTATATATTACAAGCTAAAACCCCTTTGTTTTACCTCTTTTGATCATTTGTGGTTCTAATGAGCTTTGACAGCTATGATAAGAAGAGTTGGGTGTGGTAGAGACCATAGAGAAGGAAGAAAGGTGCATAGCTTGGGAAACACTGCTGGTAAGGACTGGAAAAAATAAACAGACAAAGAAGAAAAGAAAAAGAAACATGAAATATATATATATATATATATATATATATATATATATATATATAGAGTCCTTTACTAGTGGGTACTCTTGAAAGCTTAAAGAAAAGAGAAGCTTGGATGAGAAAGAATTGAGAAATTATGAAGAGTTGGGTGAAAAAAAAAGTGCTTAAAGTTGTGTGATGTATTAAAATGCTCAAGGGAGGTTAGTCACTTTTAACTAAATGTATCCTACCTATCCTGCAGCCTACATTACAACCTATAAAGTCCTATTGAACTTAGACCGAGTAAGCTTACATTAGTCGAGTTCTACACCACAGGCAAGCCTATGATACGTCTAGTGTGGTGCATGATTTCTTTCTGAGAGTGAGTGAATCTTGCATTTGTTAAGTCCCAATGTTACTTGAAATTCTGTGTGAGAATGAGACAAATTTTCTTATTGTGAGGGCACATGGTTTGTGAGGGATTGGTGAAATTATTAGGCTTCTCAGTTAGAGTATGTGAGTGTGTGTGAGGGTTGGTGCGAATGAGTCGATCCTTGAGGTTTGGAAGTTATGTGAGGGAAACTGGTAGTTTTAAATATTCTTGAACGTCATATTTTTGTGAATAACGGTGTGAAAAGTGCATATGCACCGTTCTAAGTTTTCCTATAAAACATGGCCATAGGAAGTGTCCCCAGTTCTAGCATGGAGGAAGAACAGAGAAAAATTGGAGAAGCAGTAAATTAAGCCTGTTGTGCCGCACTAGGCATTGTGCTGTGCGACACAATAGGGGCGATATTTAGAGAACATGAAATTTTGAAATCCTGCAGAAATTGGCCTACTGCACCGTAATGCGTTGCGCGGCGCCGAAGGCTTAAAATCCTGACATTCTCAATCCGACATTATTTTGGATTTCCGACTTGTGTAGGTCTATGGGGACGGTATAAAAGCCCAAAAACACGTCCCAAAATACATTTTTTGACCTGGAGAAAAGCGAAAGGAGGCTACAGCTTGGGATACTTCAATAATACAAAGTTTTTCTTAAATTCTTCCTTCGCTTTTGTAATTTATTCATTCATTAATTACTTAAACATGATTGTTATTAACATGAGTGGCTAAATTACCCATTCTAGGATTGATTGAACCACTCCATTAATTATGTGTGACGAATATTGATTTCAATGAATGAAAACTTGTTAATTCTTCCTATCTAAGTATTTACGTTTTATTTGCTATTGATTGGAAGGGCCCCCAATTCATTGTCCGCTTTATCCTTGTGTGTCTAGGGATAGATTCATAAGTTAGGGTTAAATATTTAGCAATATTTCACAACCTAAAACAAAGGTATTACTTAGGTTGTCAACAAGGTGATTTGTGACCATTGAACCTAATTGTGAACAATACTTGTAGTCCTACATATCTTCACTAATAAATTTGAAAATTAGTTGGTGAAAGTTATAATTATTATACGGAAGTGAATAGTTGTAAATTTGGAGCAAGTGTTCAATAGGAAGAACCAAGTTGAATTCGTTAAATCTTTGTTCTAATACATAGGTAGGAGTTAGGTAGATCAATCCTAGGTTTCCTTCTCTTGAATTAATACTTTCTCTACTGCTCCCGATTTATTTACTTATTAATTTTATTGTTAATTAGTTGATACTATACATCCAAGTTAAGATAAAATTCCCTAGAAGTTGATTGACAGATAAATTAGTCAGAATAACGACTAGAATTCGAGTGTTCTCTGTGGGATTCGACCTCGAGACTTTAAGTACCAAGCTATATTTTTCACGACCGCTTAGTCTCTTTTATAGGGCATAGTTGGGCGTGATCAGTCACCAGGTTCACTACGAGCTGAGAATCACAGTTGATGCTGACCTCCCTAGCCCCCAATATGCAAGTTAATTCTAGGGCTTGAATTACAGCTTCATATTCTGCTTCATTGTTTGTCATCTGGGAGCAGCTGACAGCTTTTCTGAATATCTTCTTCGTTGGTGATTCGATCACTAAACCAAGCCTAGCCCCTTTTACATTCGAGGCACCATCGGTGTAATGACACATTCCCCAGGGGTAATGCCTTTTATCATCTTCTGTTCCTCCTCAGCCTTCGGCTTTAAATCAGCGCTGAAGTCGGCGATAAAGTCGGCGAGGACTTGCGACTTGATGGCCGTTCTTGGTTGATAAATGATGTCATGTTCGACAGCCCACTTTGCCAAACTACCTGACAGCTCGAGCTTGTGCAATTCGGTCTGTAATAAAAAAGAGGAAACCACGACAATGGTGTGACTCTGAAAATACGGTCGTAGCTTCCTTGGTGCCATGACTAGGGCAAGTGCAAGCTTCTCTAGATGTTGGTACCTTGTTTCTGCGTCCAGGAGAGACTTGCTGACATAGTACACTGGTGACTGCACCCCTTTCTCTTCTCGTACCAAGACAGCGCTAACGGAGACTTCAGACACCGCTAGGTACAGTAATAATGGTTCTTCCTCGCGTGGCTTGGTATGAAATAGGCGATTTTCCAAATACTGTTTTAGCTCCTTTAACGCCTTGTTGCATTGTTCCATCTACTCAAAGCTTTTATTCTTTTTCAGGATATTGAAGAATTGATGACACTTCTCTGATGACCGTGATATGAACCAACTGAGTGCTGCGATCCGACCATTAAGCCTTTTAACTTCCACTTCATTCTTAAGACCTCCGGTATTGCCTCGATCTTTGCCAGGTTTACTTCTATGCCCCTGTTTGAAATAATGAACCCAAGGAAGATCCCGGAGGATACATCAACTTGTCCAGAATATCGAATACTATATCCAGATAGCTAATGTTGTCTTTGGCGAATTCTGACTTGACTAGCATGTCATCGATGTAAACTTTCATGGTCTTGCCAATCTGCTCCTTGAACATCAGTTTAACTAACCTTTGATAAGTCGTTCCTGCATTCTTCAGTCCGAAAGGCATCCCTCTATAACAATAAGTCCCCCCCATCTATGATGAATGACGTCTTTTCTTGATCATATGGGTTCATGAGGATCTGATTGTATCCCGAGTATGTATCTAAAAAATCCAAGGCCTCATGCCCTGCCGTTGAATCGATGAGTTGATAAATATTTGGCAGTGGGAAAGAATCCTTCGGGCATGCTTTGTTAAGATCTGTGAAGTCGATGCACAGCCTCCACTTTCCATTCTTCTTGGGGACAACTACAATATTTAAAAAGCCAGTCGGGGTATTGAACCTTGCGAACGGATCCATTGTTGAGCAGTTTCTCGACTTCTTCATGGACCGCCTGCCCCTTCTTGCAGCTTATCTATCGTTTCTTCTGCTTGATTAGCTTGAAGGTAGGATCAAAGTTTAGGTTATGCGTGATAATTCTAGTCGATATTCCTGGCATGTCAGTGTATGTCCAGGCAAAGGTGCCTAACTGAGCACGCAGGAAGTTAGCATGTTCTTGTTTTGCTTCGGTAGAGAGCTTGGCCCCTACGTATAATTTCTTGTCCTGAACTTTCTCGTCAAAGATTACTGGATCAAGATCATCAACTGTAGCTTTGGTCGGCCGATTTTCTTCCTCCAAGCTGGAGGATGTGACATTTGGCTCGCAAGATCTAGTCAACTTATGGACCCCGTGTCCTAAGTGTACGCTAGTGACCAGGTTGGGCCCAAGCATATTGTCCAGCTTCTTCTTTTGATTTTTGGTCTCTTTCTTGGTGGCGTCGATCACTGCAGTCATGTAACAGCTCTGAGATAGTTTTTGTTCCCCCCCCCCCCACCCCGAATTTTTTTTACCTTCAAGGAGTCAGGTATTTGAGGACTTGATGAATTGTAGACAACACAGCGTGTACTTCGTGAATCCAGGGTCTCCCAAGGATAATGTTATACGAGAGGTCGCATGACATTACTTGGAAAGATATCAACCGCGATGCTCCTGGTAGGTGTACCTTGAGGAGGTTTCTCCTACAGATTTCTCACTGGAACTGTTAGATCTGGTTATAATGTATGGGTTAGGGATTAACCGACTCTGCATTTCCATCTGACAGATGACCTTCCAGTGAATGATATTATTTGAGTAAATATTATATTTATCTCAAAGTTACAGGGTATTAAAGAGAATTAAGGTACAAAGCCAAAAGAATAAAGAAAAGAACAACAACAACTGCACTTTGGCTACATTTTGTTAAACATGGAGAAAGGGCAGCAGCTTGATTGGTGGATCGCCGAATCATCGGCCGAAAGAGGATCGAGTTCAAGAACTCGTCAAGTTCCAATGAAGAAAAGAGGCGAACCGCCGATCGATCTGCTGAATACATTCGGCGACACAACAGAATAAGATGCGGTCCCGCCGATCATCACAGTGAGCTCAAATATATCTGTGGATTACTGAAGTTGTCTGCTGCTGGACCTGCGACCCCGCCGACCCTGCACCACAGAACAAGATAATAGAGGAGTTAGACTAGCCTTCGATGACAGCGCACTTCAATATGCGGCCCGCCGAATATCCGGTTATTTAGCATAAAAGAGGGCAAAATTATAGTTTTGTAAATATTAGCCTAGTTTTCAAACTCATGCCTATAAATAGGCTGTTATGCCTCCGAGAAAATATACCTTTTTCAGCTTACAATACACACTATTACATTTTTAAATATTCTTGGATGCTAAGGAACGGTTCTAACTTGAATCTTTTGTAAGGATTTCATTTCTTAATCTGAATCTTTATATGATTTACTATGTGTGTGTTAGACCTTAGTATGCATAGCTAAACTCATACTAGGATTTATTTATGAAGACTTGGAGCCTGTTTGGGTGGGCTTATAAGCAGCTTATTTTAAGTGGCTTATAAGTCCAAAAATGACTTAAAAGCTACTTTTTGAGAAGTTAGTAGCTTTTAAGCCACTTATGGCTTATAAGTCCAAAATTTTTTAAGTTATCAAATATTTATTAATGGGCTTATAAGCCACCTTTAAGCTCACCCAAACGGGCTCTTGATTGTTTTAACTTAAAACTTGCTTTTAATCTTGTATAATCTATGGGTAAAGATGAATCCAGTTCTCCATCGTACTTTTCTTTATTAGGGTTTGAGGCACGGCCGTACTTGAACCTAACCCTACTTTCCTTTCATCTTCCTAACAGTGTTGAAGGTGTAGGTTCATGGAAATTATCAAGAATTTGGGTTACATTCGCTACGGCTTACCCCATCTAAAGGGAAAAGACCTAAAAAGGTCACTCATGCTCGGGTCCTTGGACTAGGGTTTCTCGCGCCTCATTATTGACCCTAACAGACTTGATGAGGTAAATCCTCCCTATCCCTAATGGGTTTTGAGGAATACATTCGAGGTCCGACCACTAATGTTACCCAATATGATTTGTAACGTTAAAGCAAGAGTTTAATTAAAGGAATCTTGTCGGAGTGAGTAAACCCCTAGCTGATCCTCCATATTTACATCCATTTTAAAGTGTTGAGTTAATTATATTCGTTTAGAGTTAATTGTTAGTTGTAGTTGTAGTTAATTCAATTTATACTTTGGAATAGACGCACAATTCGTAGAACTCGTTGCTATTCAATCTAAGACTAATAGATTGAAAACTAGCTCCCTGAGAAAATCGACCCCGACTCTTAGTTAGGTACTACTATCTTTGACGATCGCCCCACACCTTTATTGGTGAGTGGATTGAGCGTGGATCAAATTTGGCGTCGTTGCAGGGGAGATACTGTACATCTATTAGATTGAATATTTCGTGTTCTTTTCTTTTGAGTTATTCCTACCATTTTACCTCGTGCTTTGATTTTACCGTGTGTAGGTGACTACTAGCAATGAGAAGAAATTCAAATCGAGCTATGCGGAATCCCCTCTACAATTGTGCAAATGAGGAAGCTCCATTTCCAAATGCTCTGATGGCTCCAAATGATCATGATGGAGAAACCGAGGAAGATTATGATGACACTTCTCTTAGTGAGGAGAGTTACGGAATTCATGATGTGTTTGAAGAGAATGATCAACCACAAGTTGAAGATGGTGCCCCAACTGATGGAAACCCTATTGGTAACAATCAAGCCAATGAGGGAGTTAATGTTGGTAACAATGTTGGTGTTGCAGGCAATGCGCACCAAAGAGGCAACAATGCTAACTGAGGTGGTCGAGATGAAAACCGAGGTTTTCGTGTTAATCAATCTAATCAAAGAGCCAATCGAGTGAATGTTCGCAATATCAACCGGAACCAAAGGAATGCAAGGGGTGCCCAAAATGAAAATCCACCGGTGCAAGATGTGGAAAAGTCCGATGAAGAAGTGAATGTGGAAAGTTTTGCTAGTGCAATTGTTCCACCACCCATTCATGGTAATGTTAATTTCAATACTCCACAAGTGATCTTACATGGGCTTGACCAAAATAGATACTTTAGTGGAAGTAAACATGATGATCCAAATGAGCATTTGAGGAATTTCATCCAAACATGCCATCTCTAAAAGTCGGCCCATTGTTTAGAAGAATCTTTGCGCCTAAGGGTCTTTCCCTACTCTCTATCTGGGAAGGCCAAGGCATGGTTTAACAAGCTACCAAAGAACTAAATTCATACTTGGGAGGAACTTGTAAGGCAATTCTTAGAAAAATTCTTGTGTAAGGGTAAGCAAGTTTCAACGAAGGACAAGGTTTATATGTTCAAGCAAGATCCTACCAATTCACTGTCCGAAGCTTAGGAAGCTTTTCAAGAAGTTTTACTACATTTCCCAGTTCATGGTTTTGAAGATCATATGCTCCAACAATGTTTCTACCAAAGGCTCAATAAAATCAACCAATCGACTGTGAACAATTTGTGTGGATGTGCTATCATGGATAAGGCTTATCAAGAAGTCAAGGAAATTCTCAACAAAGTTGCCAAACAATCTCAAGATTGGCAATCTAGAGCCCAAAACCCAAATGGTGATGGAGGAATGAGTCCAATGATGATGAAAAGATTTGAAGATCAAAAAGAGCAAATGGCTCGAATCCTTGCCAACATTGAGCTTCTTAGAAGTGCCAAGGAAGATAATGAGAAGAAGGTAAGCAAGGTTGAAAATCTTCAAGTTACAAATGCCGGTCATCAAGTAGCCCCTATGGGTTATCTGAACCCCGGATCTCCACCGCTTTCTCTTCTCCAAAGAGGACAAGAAGAGTACTTTCCGGAACAATGTTTCAATGTCAATGGTGAAGAAGAAGTCAATTATGTGTCTAACCATCAAGGTGGTTATCAAAGGCCATATAAACAAGGCTAATGGAGGCAAGATAGAGGAAGGAAAAATTGGAGCAACAATCAAGATGGGAGAGGAGTTGGTGCCTTCCAAGGCTATGTTCCAAGAGCCCCATACAAGCAAGGTGAGATTGAAGCAAAAGGTCCAACCAAGTTGGAAGAAATGATGGGAGAAGTGCTTAAGAATCAAGAAAGTTACTTCGAAAACATCAAAGATATCAAGCAAACGGTCACATCTCACAACACTTCCATCAAGGCTCTTGAATCTCAAATGAGTAGCCTATCTCACCAAGTAAACCAAAGACCCTAAGGAGCACTACCAAGTAATACGGTGGTGAATCCTAAGAAGAATGGAATAGATCATGTAGTGGCAAATATAACCCGGAGTGGGAAAACATGGGATGATCCTAAAGCAAAAGATGATGGTGCGGAACTAGAGGTGCAACATAATGAGCAAAACAATGGGGAAGATTTGAATCAAGGCAAGGCAATTGATGTGGCTGTAGAGATTCCAAGGCATGAAATTGATGATGAGGCAATGCCTCAAGAACCAAATCTCGAAATCACTACCACTCAAAAAGCCAAACCAAAGAAAACTCCACCACTCAAACAAAGCCATTCTAATCCAAGCTCCATTCCCAAAATTCCACTTCCATTCCCACAAAAGAGTGTCAAGCAAAGGCAAGCATCACAAGCCAAGAAGATTTTGGATAAAATAGAAACAACATCTATCAACCACACTTTGGTTGATGCATTAAACCAAATGCCAAATGTTCCTAAACTTGTGAAAGATCTTGTCACCAAGAAGATCTATGAGGATTATGAACCAAACAAGGTGACTCATCAATGTAGTTCAATTGTCTCAAAGCATATGGCAAGAAAGATGGAAGACTCCAGAGCCTTCACGGTCCCATGTACAATTGGAGGGACACATTTCCCTAAAGCTCTATGTGATCTTAGAGAAAGCATCAATTTAATGCATATGCGGTGTACAAGACTTTGACTACCAAGGAAGTTCCACAAGCCACAAAACTGGCAAATGGCCGACCGTTCCATGAAGCAACCAATTGGAGTTGTCACAAATGTTCTAGTTAAGGTGGAAAAGTTCATCTTCCCGACAGATTTTATAATTCTTGATTGCCTGGTGGACTTTAATATCCCTATTATTCTTAGGCGTCCATTTCTAGTTACCGGGAGAGCATTATGTGATGTGGAGAAGGGAGAACTCACTTTCCGATTCAATGGAGAGAAGGTTGTGTTCCACATATGCAAATAATTAAAACAACCAATGGAGGAGGAACCCACTTGTTCTTATGTGGATATGGTTGTGGATGCACTTCTAGAAAAGGAGAGTGTCCTAGTGAGTCAAGCGGATGAAATGGCCGCGACAATTTGGAACATGGACGTTGACAATGAGGAGAGTATTGACGAGTGTGTGAAGGCATTGGAAGGATTTGGCACTAGACCTTATGTCCCCAAAAAGAACTCCCTCGATCTTGAAAATCGAACCACTCCACCTACAAAACCATCCATTGAAGAACCTCCCACTCTTGAACTCAAAATCCTGCCAACCCATTTGAGATATACCTTCATAGGTCCAAACTCCACTTTTCCCACTTAACCAAAGAACAAGAAGATCAATTAATTGAAGTGGTGAAAAAGATGATTAAGGTCATTGGGTGGACTCTTGCGGATATAAAGGGAACTGATCCAGGAGTTTGCACTCACAAGATTTTACTTGAAGAAGGTTGCAAACCAACAGTGGAGCATCAAGGGAGGTTGAATCCTCCAATGCAAGAAGTTGTCAAAAAAGAAATCATAAAGTGGCTAGATGCGGGGGTAACTGTTCCACTCTCCGATAGTGAATGGGTCTCACCCGTTCAATGTGTGCACAAGAAAGGAGGGATGACGGTAGTTCATAATGAGAAAGGTAAAGCTATATCAACTGGGACCGTGACCGGTTGGCGAATATGTATGGACTACCGAAAGCTCAACAATGCAACAAGAAAAGATCATTTTGCCCTACCTTTCATTGACCAAATGCTTGATCGTTTGGCGGGTCGTGCTTACTATTATTTCCTTAATGGATATTCGGGATACAATCAAATTTCAATTGACGTAAATGATCAAGATAAGACAACCTTTACATACCCATATTGTACTTTTGCTTTTCGCAAGATGCTTTTTGGACTTTGCAATGCCCCAGCTACTTTTCAAAGGTGCATGCTTTCTCTTTTCCATGATATGGTGGAGAACTTCTTCGAAGTATTCATGGTTGATTTTTCGGTAGTCGTTGATTCCTTTGAAGATTGTCTATCTAACTTGGAGAAGTCTTAGAGAGGTGTGAAGAAACAAAGCTTGTGCTAAATTGGGAGAAATACCATTTCCTTGTTCAAGAAGGAATAGTCCTAGGGTACAAGGTGTCCAAGAAGGGAATTAAAGTTGATCATGCCAAGATTGAAGTTATCTCCAAACTTCCACCTCCTACAACCGTCAAAGTAGTAAGAAGCTTCTTGGGACATGCGGGTTTTTACCGTCGTTTCATTAAAGACTTTTCCAAGATTGTGAATCTATTGTACAAATTTGTTAGAAAAAGATGCCAAGTTTGAATTCAATGAGGCATGCTTGATGGCCTTTGAAGAGATAAAGAAGAGATTGAAAACCGCACTGGTAATAGTGAGCCAAGATGGGATCTTCTATTTGAACTTATGTGTGATGCTAGTGATGTAGCATTAGGGGTTGTGCTTGGCCAAAGAGTTGAAAAGATGTTTCATCCGATCTATTATGCTAGCAAGACCATGAATGGGGCTCAATTAAACTATACGGTGACGAAGTTATTGGACATTATATTATCTTTTGAGAAATTCCGATCTTATTTGGTGGGATCCAAGGTTATTGTGCACACCGACCGCTCCACCATCCGGTATTTGATGGCCAAGAAGGACTCAAAAGCAAGGTTGATACGATGCTTGATAGAAAAAGAACCAAGAATCAAGTGGCGGACCACTTATCCCGTTTGGTGGAGGAGGGTCGCCCAAAAGAAACCCTTGAGATCAATGACTTTTTTCCGAATGAGAGAATATTGGAGGTATCTTGGCAAGAAATTCCTTGGTATGCTGACTTAGCCAATTTTGTTGCATGTGGAGAGGTCCCGAAGGACTTCTCATTCAATCAAAAGAAGAAGTTAATGAAAGATGCCTGAACAATACGTTTAGGATGAGCCCTTTCTATTCAAAGTATGTGTCGATGGAATGATAAGAAGATGTGTTTCCGAAGCCGAGCAATGAGCTATTCTTGAAGGATGTCACTCCGCTCCATATGGAGGGCATCATGGTGGTGTTAGAACGGCGGCGAAAGTACTTGAATTTTGTTTTCTTTGTCCTACTTTGTACAAGGATGCTCATGAATACACAAGGAGTTGTGATCAATGCCAAAAAATAGGGGGAATCTAAAAAAGGCACGAAATGCCTCAAAACCCCATTGTGGAAGTAGAACTCTTTAATGTATGGGGGATTGACTTCATGGGTCCTTTCCCAAGTTCTTATAGTATGAACTACATCCTTGTGGCGGTTGACTATGCTTCCAAATGTGTTGAGGCAATTGCCTTGTCAAACAATGAAGCTAGAAGTGTCACCGCCTTCCTCAAGAAAAATATTTTCACAAGAATTGGCACTCCTCGCACAATCATAAGTGACGGGGAACCCAATTTTGCAACCGAGCTTTTAATTCCTTATTGGAGAAGTATTTGATGAGACACAAGGTTGCTACACCTTATCATGCCCAAACTAGAGGTCAAGTGGAAGTTTCGAATCGTGAGATAAAGCAAATTTTAGCCAAGTCGGTTAATGTGAACCGGACGGATTGGGCAAAGAAGTTGGATGATGCCTTATGGGCATATCTCACAGCATAAAAGATCCCAATTGGGATGTCACCGCCCCGGTTAGTTTTTGGCAAAGCTTGCCACCTCCCCATCGAGTTGGAGCACAAAGCCTATTGGGAATTGAAGAAGCTTAACATGAATTGGGAAGAAGCTTCCAAGTCGAGGGTGGAAAAATTTCATGAACTTGAGGAGATGAGGTTTCTTGCTTATGAGAATGCCAAGCTCTATAAGGAGAAGATGAAGATCATCCATGACAAGAAGATATGGAATCGTACATTCAAGGCGGGGGATATAGTGCTATTGTTTAATTAGAGGTTGCACCTCTTTCCCGATAAATTGAACTCCAAATGGAATGGACCCAACAAGGTGGTGAACACATCACCATATGGATGTGTCGAGTTGCAAGAGAAGGGAAGTTCCAAAACTTTCCGAGTAAATGGCCAAAGGGTGAAGCACTACTTGGGATGTGAAGCTAAACCTAGTTGCATCTACCTCTTGGACACTTGATTAAATGAGGTAACACCATCGTGCCGCGATGTTAAATCAAGCGCTTCTTGAGAGGCAACCCAAGTTTTACTTTTAACATTTTAATTTCTGATTTTCGCATTTTAGTTAGTGTAGAAATTGCACATGAAGTTCTTTGATAGATGCATTTGATCTTGGTTGAGTGGTGTTAGTACAGGTACAATGCAAGGTGTGAAAAGGAAGGAATTCAAGAAAACAAAAAGGAGTTGAAATGTGGGAAGAAACCGCCGAAGGAATTGCGGAAGCAATTATGTGGCCTGCCGAATAAGATGTAGGGCGCCGGTTTAGGCATAAAGAAAAAACTCTTCCTGCGGAGTAGAGTAGCATCCAGCCGGTCAATCGGACGGATGCCGAACAAACTCCACAGAATGTTCTGCGGTTCACTCGCCCATGCGCTTAGAAAGGGACTTGCGTCTGTCACCTAGACTTCGGCGACCTGCCGAACAAGTGGCGACCCACAACTTCTACGGGCCTGGTCAGGTTTCCCGACTATAAAAGGCCCCAGGTAATTTTATTTTTCACTTTTCACACACCCAACTGTAAAAACTCAACACCCACTCACCAAAACTACTATTCTGACCGTACCCAATCAAAATCAACACTCCAAATCACTCAAACGCACCGAATTTCACCAAGCCACCGCTATTTTCTCAACACATTTTCATTTTCGCTACAGATCCGGTAAGTTTAACCCCCAATTTTTAATTCCTTATTATTTTTAAGTGTGGGATAAGTTAAAATATCATGTTGGGAGTGGGTTTGGTGAATATCATGCCTTTAATCTTGAACTTAGGGAAATCTAATACCTTAGTTTTAGAGTTTGTTCTTAAACATGATTTTGTGAAATTTTTATACCCTATGGTGTGTGAAACTTTTATACCCTATAGGTAGAAGAAGAGAGCGAAAATGAAATAACCAACATGAACTTAAAATGAAACCATGAACATACCTTGTTGTGCTTGATAACCTTGAAAAGATTTGAACTTGGAATGACTCTTAGTTGATTTTTCATTGAAAATTGGTTGAAAATGTGGTCTCATTCTTAAGAGAGTGTTTAAACGTAGTGAAAAGTTGAAAAAACCACATAGGAGTGTGTTTGGGGGTGTTAAGGGACGTGAGAATGGAATAACTTAGAATCTGTGCACTGTAGTTAAAATTGGCCAATGATTTGGCAAGCCGCTGATGAGGAATTGATTTCGCAAGGCGGGTCTGCAGTTCTATTTGCGGAGCCGCCGGTGTTATCAGTGGGCATGAATTTTGTGCAAGTGAGGCTTGCCTCTCGCACCTTAAGCGGCGAGCCGCCAAATAGGGGGAAAATATCGCAAGTTGAAATGCGATGAACACTTGGCGGGCTCGCAAATCCATTTGCGGAGCCGCCGGTACTATCAGAATGATTTTGCAATTATGCGACAGAGGCTTGCCTCTCGCACTTCGAGCGGCACCTCGCCGATTCATAACAGCAAGGCATTTTGCGAGCTGCCCATAGCTATCTGCGATGTTGTATGTCTTTCTGCGGGCCGCCGAATGATGTGCTAAACTGAAAATTCCCTTGGATTTCGCAACTGTTTTGCTTCTTTCTTAGATCTCATGTGTAATAGTTTGGCTAATATAATGTAGGAGTAGAGTAGTGTAGCTAGTTTTTGTGCTAATACTTTGCTTTGAGATGGTCTTGTCAGACACTCATGACGGGCAAACACATAGTCCATAAAGAAGGGAAAAAAAAATCACTCACTATCCCAGAAAAAGGAAGCTGAACTTACGTAAAAGCTGGAAGCTAATCTAGCTAAGGCAAGAGAAGATTTGTGGAAAAGCATGATAGTTCTGTTTTTGGCGTGCGGTTCTAGATGCGATGTATGGATTTCGGACTATGCTTGAACTTGACGACTTCAACTTTTCCAAAATGGTTTAGAAGTTGTTTTGAATCATCTTCATACTCTTTAAACATATAAATATATTATAACTTGGTCTTTTAGATGAGAGAGCAGAGGAGTTGTTGATGTCTTCAACACGAGTTCTTCTTTCTGCGCCTTATTCTTTTATGTAAATATTTAGTTTGTTAGTTCTCGAATTTTTGAGTCTCCATGAATATTTATATTTGACTATTAGTTTGATTTTATTAATTTATAATATTAGATTTTTTTTTTTTTTGCGCTTAATTGTTTGACTATCTAGCCAATAGTTTAACTCTATCTACGACTCGTGATTCAAACTCAAAAGAGCGACTTCACGAGTGTAATAGGATTGAATAGGCAAGATTTTGAACCTGGGCATCAAGAAACGGATTTGCGGATATTGATATGAATATAATTGTTCACCTTGCTTAATTACTGTTTCAAGAAATATGAATTCTTGGTAATTCTAAATCTATAAAAATATAGGCATTAGATTTATTTGGATAGACGAGCAGGATATCGAAGAGTCCTATGAACAATATTAACCTTGTCAATTACTAATACAGATAAATTACTTAGTTAGAATAGGTGAAGAATTCAAATGTATTAATAGATATCCCTCAATCCTAGAACATTATCTTCCATTGAAATAAACCTGCTTGTTCTTACTTCTTAGTTTACTTTTTTTTATTAATTAGTTTTAGTTAGATTAGTTCTCAATAAACTATTAAAATCTTTTCTTGTTAAAGTAATTAGAAACTATTTGATTTAGTTAATAGTTAATCACAAATTTACGATATTCGATTCTCAATCACTTTTATCTCTTGTTGATCACATATATATTTGTGTGTTATGAGCAACTATGATCCTCTTACGCATCTAGTGAAAATTGGAGGAAGAATCGAAACAATTGGTTGTTCACAAGAAAATCCATTAGCGAGTTATTAGTTGATAACTCTTTTTTCGACTAATTCTCATAGTTTCTTCTAATAGAAACTTATTTAATAGTCAAATCAACAATCATGTTCCATTTCTATTATAAAATATTTACTAACTTATTTGGATGTGATTTGGAATTGACCCATACAGGTGCCCACAAATCAATTTCTAACACATCCGCTCGTAGGAAAAAGACAGAAAGATTAAACAGGAAACATGAAGTTACCATTAATCAACAAAAGGCTAAACGAAATCCATAGTCACAATTAGAATTTACCAAAAGAGTTATATATAAACAAAAGGGAGTTAAACGGTAATCTTCGTGGAGAGCTAAAACATGCATGCAATGGAAGACATGTTCATGGTGAACTAGGCCTGAATCTGACTCCAGGTAAGTGTCTAGAAACGAACTCTCGAGCTAATGTATGAAGGTCACAGTTATCCAGTTCTTGATCCAACGCATCACTTAAACCTATTATGTCTAATTGAGGATCCATAGTACTTGATGATATGCTTGAACTAGTGCAGAACAAATCTGAAGAAGATTGCAGCCCTGTTGGACTTGGACTTTGTGGTTGTGGCACTGGTGGTATAGGGAGGTGATGCAGGGTAGAAAGGCGAGCTTGAACATATGCTAACTCAGCTTGCAAAGTTGCAACCTGGACGTATGAACATCCATATATAAAAATGAAATTAGTAAGGTGAAAAATAATGAAATGTTTGTTATCTATTACGATAAGTGAAAATACATTAAGCTGATGCTCATTTCCTCTCATTTTTAGTGTCGCTTGAGGTTTTAGCACAGCACATCCAATACGAAAATATTAAAAAGCTTAAGTACCAACTATAATTTTTTTAGTTACCGGTAGGGACATTGTACCTTAACTCTCCTTTATACAACTTGTAAGCCAGAAATATTTGACTACTAAATACTACACCCTTTGTCCCAATTTTTTACTACACCTTATAATGGGACTTAGGGTATGATTTTTATAAATATTTATTAAATCTTCGAGGGGAGCACGTTGTAAATGGCAAAATCAGCTTTAACGTATTAATGTGCTTTCTTAACATTGTAGTATAGAAAGTTATGATGTCAGAAAGCTCAACTCTGGTCTCGGAAGTGTCAACATTTGTGTTTATCTCCAATTATCGATAGAACTTGCAAGTAGCATATTGCTTTCCTACCAAATTAAAGAGCCTTGTGCTTATCTGCCCAATTATGGACACTTTGTAAATATTTTATTCCTGAAAGAACATTGGAATCTTCCAACGAATTTTAACTCTATTTCGTTTGACAAAATTTTATTTTAGCATAAGACTCGTATTTAATATGCATCTGAAATTTGACAAATCACACTTTATAGTGTATATGTTCTCAAAATATTTTGGTTTGTTTTCTAAATATTTTTAAA
Organism: Petunia x hybrida; assembly: GCA_037355625.1. NCBI lineage: Eukaryota > Viridiplantae > Streptophyta > Magnoliopsida > Solanales > Solanaceae > Petunia > Petunia x hybrida. The sequence continues at coordinate 1,387,117 of JBBBVM010000648.1, forward strand.
AGTATTTTTCCTAACCAATGCTCTATTGAAATTAGCCTCTTTGGTGGAGGTAAGGTCTACCTTTATTTCACCTTTTTCGGACCCACTTGTGAGATATTTTGTTGTTGTTGTATACTCCCTCTGTCCCACTTTATTTGTCATACTTTCCTTATTAGTCTGTTCCAAAAAGATTGTCATATTTTTAAATTTGGTAATAATTCAAATCTAAGCTTACTTTTTGACTCATTTATAGCCACACAAATATCCATGGCTTATTTTAGACCATAAATTTCAAAAGTCTTCCTTACTTTATTAAACTTTGTGCCAAGTCAAACTATGACAAATAAATAGGGACGGAGGGAGTACTGTATAGTGCATAGTATTTACCACCTTCGTGCATTTAATTTCTCCCCCACATAAAGAAATAAAGAATGCAAGAAAGTCAAATTATTGAACGATGGAATATTTCTCGAGCTGCTAAAGATGGTTACGGTTACTTATTAGCCCCGTCAAGCAAGAAAAACATTTCAAAGTCCACATCCATCAACTATTCTGTGTCAACTTCTCTCTCTCTCTCTAGTAGAGGCAGAATGCAAGTTAGATATAAAGTTTAAAATTATGATAATTCAGTAATTTTAATGAGCATAGATTTCGATAGGGGGATGAGAGTTGCATTGTAGTGACCTTTATCCTTATGTTAGCAAAACATAAATTACTGCGACCTACTACTTTTATTAGCCCTACTTATTTGTTAACAACTTGTCAATGAGCAGTAGCCAAGACTCCTCAAAATACTGTAAGGAAAAGCTTTGCACCATTTTGAACACATCGACAGTTGAGAAGTTCTATCATAGAGTTAAAGTATGATTTTTTGATAACATTAAATTTTGAGTCATTGACTATAGTACAGTTTCAAGGAAAATGTTAGCCACAAAAGGCAGCAACATTTCCCACCAGTCACCTTGATAAGTCCTGTAATTGTTGAAGGCATACATCATACATGAATAAAAGAGTGTTCTTTCTAATATAAACTATATATTAGTACATGATTATTGTATCAAAGCAGTTAGTAGTCTTGAATTTGAGTCTCAGAAGAAGATTCAAGCACGTTAAAATAATTAAAGTTTGAATCTGTTGAAAATTTAACTAAATGAAAGTGTGCCCTCTCTTAATGCTTGAAAACATTTCAGAATTTGAATCAGAAATAGATTCTGTTCAAATTGCAAATTACAGGGCAAACCCTAAACCCACAATCATTTTATTTCTTCCTTTCCCACCTCTTTAAAGTATTCTACAAGTCTTTAGTATTCAACCGTGAATCAGCACTTTTCAGTAGTTCAGCATGATGACTCTATGAACTTAAAAGAAAACGCAACTTCTATAGTTAGTAACATAGTTGTCAAGCAAATTTCAAAATTTAGAGTTGGTGTATTCAGAATGAGCATAATCTTAATATACGTAAACATTTAATTTATTGTATATAGACACATAATTTGGACCGAAAACAAAGTTGAACTAAAATTAAATCTTTTAACAAGACAAAAAAAGCCAAACAAATCATACCTGTTGCTGAAGAGTAAATATGTGACCAACACAGCCATAGATAGGGTCTCTAACTCTTGCAAGAGCTTCATAACAAAGGGTAACGACAGCATCCAAACGTTTATGTGCTGGAATTCTGAGCAGCAGTTTAGAGGCATTACTAGCTCCAAACACCTTGTGTACAGCAGCAAAATGAGCAGTGCCTTGATCTGAATCAAAATAAGGTGCAAAGATACATCCCCTAACACACTTTCTTCTAAGAAACTTGCATGCACCACAAGGTCCAACACCAGCTCCTCCACCAGCTACAACGTTATTGCTATACAGACCTGAACCACCACAACCACTACTCATATTTTCTTGCTCTATATGCATGATACTTTCTTTTGTTGAATTCAGTAAGAGAGTTTTTGAGCTTCTTGGGGTCTTGGCAAAATGGAAGAAGAAGCAGCAAGAGAGCTAAAGATATGGAGAGAGAGGGTATTTATTAAATTGGAGTATAGTGAAAGATTGAATAAGTAGGACACCTAGCTACTGTTTGTTACTAATACTATTAGTTTAATTGTACTTTTAAGTTTTTTAATAATACATGCGGAAGCTTATGGTGGTGGATCAGTTGATGGTGGAATTAGCAAGAGTCTCTTTAACCATATTTTGGGGTTTTGTAAATATGACCATTGAGACATTTTGTATACGTGCTTTAGGGGTTGAGGGGGGTGCATATTGGTGTAAAACTTTGAAGCCAAGGCATAAGAGAGAAGCAAAAAAGGAGGGGAACTAGCTGCAGCTTGCGTGAAGCAAGCATACATGCGGTGTAGTGGACATCGGACACTCATAATCCACCCGTCTTAATTTATATGGTACCATTATTATTTGTAAGTAGCAAAATTCTTTTATATTAATTAGCATCGCAATTTAAGAAAGAAAATAAGATTTTTAAATTTGTGCTATAAACTAAACTGAGAAAAACCTGTAGCAAATAAAAACTGAATACAAAATACGCCAATAGCAGATAAAATTGGTGGCAAGCTGGAAATATAATATATAGCAATGATGCTACTGCCAATAAAACAAACAAACATCTCTCAACTACTATTTATCCTTCCACCCTAATCATCGCCCTCCACTCTCTCCTGTCTATGGTCATATCCTCGGTAATCTGGATGTGGGTCATGTCTTATCTAATCACCTCGCTCAAATTCTTCTTTGGTCTACCTCTACCTCTACCTCTCCTTAGACTCAGCACTGCCAATCCCTCGCACCTCCTTACCGGAGGGTCTGCGCTGTTGAACCCCAAAAATTACCCTTTCTTTTAAGAAAAGATAGGTTTCGGGTATATTTCAACAAAATGGGATTCCAAAGGGTTTCTTTGGAGTCGCCACCTAATTTAAGGATTATTAGGAACCTAAGTTAACTAAGGAGTGCAATTTAACCTTTATTTAAAAGAAATTAAATTAAATTCAGAGATTCTGAGTAAGTGGTTCTGTTAAATTCGAAAGAAGGTCCCTTGAAGGAGCACTTTCGAAAGTCCGCTAAAAGCGGTTAATCCGGCGATTTTCACGAATTTTATTTAATGATAATTAATTTAAGACAAATTTTAAATAAAATAAATAGATAATGAATAGTATAAAGAAGATAAAATTGATTATGACAATACTTGAACAAAACTTAAGATTAATTAAATGAATAATGAGATAAGGGTTGATTGGTTGATTAAATAAATAAGTGTTAAATAAGATTAAGTAAATAAATTTAACAAATGATTGGATAAAGAATAAATTGATTGATTAATTAATTAGATAAATAAATAAATAGATAAATGACTTAAGTAGATAAATAAATATTTATATAATTTCAATTAGACGAGGGATGAGCAATAATAATTTAAGTAAAAATATAATTGATTAAACACATAAATAATTAATTAAAATTAATTAATGGAATAAATAGATAAAATAATAAATAAATACCACTTAAATAATTTGATAAATAAGTAGATAAATAAAGAAATAAATAAATAAATAATTATAATTAGTTAGGCAGATAAATGGTTAATTAAAATTAAACAAATAGATTAATAATAAATGCCACTTAATTAATTTAATTAATGAATAAATAAATAAATTAATAAATGGATAGATAATTGACTAAATATAAATAATGAGTAAATAGGTACAATTTTAATTTTATTTCTTTTGCACTCGATAATTAACTAAAGGTTTCTACTATCTTAAATTAACTGGCGAGTCCCAAAGAGACGGGATATGCAATTTATAAACAATCTTAGACGAATAATAAGATAACAATTTCAAATAAAGCGGCTAATCTACCAGGCTTCTAATCATACAAAGTCCTAAAACATGCTTTCTAAAGGGGACGGGAGAGAAGGAGTTTCAGAAAATAGAACCCGGGATAGCGAACTCAAGTCGAGCCCTGTTTTCACAAGGCTTTTCATTTATTCATTTCTTTTGTTTTACATTTTCGGGGATATCAAGTCCCGAAAATGCGGAGCGATTCAAATAACTTCCAAATGCAAGCCGTTCCCATTTGTGAGTTTTAGCCAACTCGAACTCGTCCCAAGTGAATTATGCAAAAGAAAAGGGCAAAGAAAGATTAGCCCATATAAATAAAGGAGTAACGCAGTAAGCAGACATGGTTGAATAAGCAATAAATTAATGAACCAAATCATACAGACTTTATTACTCACTACGTATAACTAACAACCACAATTTCTTCAAATGAGAACTTGATATAAATTTCATATTGACATCCCCAAAAGATACACTTTTTCATATAAGTGTTAGCAAATTCAAGTTTTCAACAAACTGGATTTTCCAAAAACTGGCTTTATGACCGTAAGCATACAGTCTAAATCATATCTAAACGACCATACTAGAAGAAGGTCTTATATAACCATACTTCTCATAACTTATTTAAATACTTTAATAAATCAGACCTTCATTTTAAAGAATTTAAAAGCAGGAGATATTTTAGACACCAGAAATGCAGAGAAGTAAACATACACCTTCTTTTAGATCATACATTCCTTGGCATAGTTATTTCTCAAAAGACTTAACACAAGTAACAATTTTTTTTTTAAGAAAACTTATTGAATGATAAACAAACTTAATTCAAATCCCAGATGATATGCAAGAAGAAACACATATTCAGGATTTATGAAAGATTAACACCATAACTGGACTTGAACTGAAGGGACACTGAAGCCACTACTAAAACACATTTATAGGAAGACAGGGAACTGCAATTGAATAGATTCAGAAAAGACAAACCCGATGCTGGATACTAAGAGAGGAACTTGAAGCATGATGGATGGAAAACTCATACGGAAGCCGGGATTAACACAACACAAATGCTGCAAACCTTAGACAAAAATAAGCTTAACATTGAACACCTCCTTCAATTCAAGCTTAAAAGAGACTTCTAAAACCTCAGAGACTCTTAACCAAGATATTTCTAGACCCCCTTGCTAACACCTGCAAACACCCAAGCCCTTCTACAACTATCTGCACCTATCAGACACAAAATTCAACCAGGCAAGAGAAGAAGACCAGAACCAACTTTTACCACCCTGAACCTAGAAGTGGCCTGAACCACTTTATAAAACCTGCAAAGGGCAAGCAATATGCTGCTACCTCCTACTCACAGGACCTAAACTCCCTACACTTCACCAAATACCTGAAACATACCCTGCACTCCCTCACTAAACTGCATCTCCTCACATCTAACAGACCCTAAGCTAACCCTCACAGCTTCCAACTCCCTGAACTGCTACAACTCTGAAACAACTATACACCTTATAGAACTCCCTGGCTTCCTTATACCATACCAACACTATCTGAAACCTTTCACAGACCCTCAATACCACCTCCTACGCATACCAACCATAGCAGACCCTCTCCTAACAGAAACAAGACCTGCAGCACCTGAAACACCCTGCACCTCTACAACTACTCCAGAAACAAACCAAGCAAACTGCAACCCCCTTTTTAATGCCTGAAAGCAAATTCAATGCAAACTCCAACCTCCAGGACTCCTACTACAGCCTCCAGACCCCTAGACACCCTCCATAACAAACCTGAAACAGAACCAGCCATTCCTACTCATCTAAGCAATCACAGATCTCCAAAACCAGAGCAACCCTGACTCCCTGCTACACCCTTTGGACAACCACCAGGGACTCAAAACTTAAATAAAGATCATTTTTTTACTCAGGAAACAACAAACTTTAGTCAAACCTATTCACTAAGATGCAAGTCTTCCGACATAATGCTAAAGAACTTTTGTTTTCTGAAAAGAGACAAGTTTAAACATGAAAATTTTAAGACTAAAAGAAAACTGAATCGATTAAGCTAATAATAAAAAAAACACTTCAAACAGGCTAAGGTTCAAACAAAGCTAGAAACTAACATTCACTCTTCATGAAATGTGAATCAGGTTTAACTACAAGGAACAAAATGCACAACGATTTCAGCTTTTACTACATGAACATCAGAGATCTTATCTTATTTCATACTTCAACTAAACAATATAAAAATCAAGTATACAACATAAGCAAAGAAAAATGCTAGAAACTGAGGATTTACCTCTTTGCGAGCAGCGAACTAGGTACTAAGACTCTGAGAATAAACGCTCGAACAAGAAAGAAGACAACGACTCGAACCAAAGCGACTCAGCGATGCAGACTCGATAATAATACTCTTAATCCTCAAACAGTAGTAGTGTAACCGTATATGTATATATTTTACTCAAAGGAAAACTGAGCAACCAAGTTGTATAAGAAGCTGCCGTTTTTGTTATATGAGAGAAAAATCCCAATCCCCCTTAAACCCTACAAAATTGCTAAATATATATGAGAATTTAGGGTTTACTTTGGACTTTGCAAAATCTGAATTACCCTTGCCATTTTCGATCTAATTCCTCTAGGATAAGGGTCTAAAGTGTCCATTCCTTTTGGATTGTACACTTTGGATCCTTATCTCCAAGGAAAGATCCAAAGGCTGGGCTTTACTTCAATTCAAAATGGGTGGCTCAGATTTTGTGCCCGTTTGTACTGGAGAGAGGGTGAAGAGCTACCAGCTGGAAATGGATTACTCGTCCAGCACATCGATCGTACGGAGAAGACGATCTGCGGGTCGGATTTCGATTGGTTTCGCGGGTTGAAGAGGAAAACGGGTCGAGTTTGGGGAATGGGTCGCGGGTGAAGAACTGATTAGGGATTTTAGCTTAAGTGTTTTGTTTTAAAAGGGGTTTGCAAGGGTGGGTCGGATATGAGGTTGTGTTTTGCGATTTTGGCCTTTTTTACTCAAAATTATCAATTTGACTATTTAAAATTTATAAAATTGCCCTTTTTTAGCACATCTTTTAATTAAATATACTTTATTATTTAATATTAACTTAAAATCGGGAAAAAATTGGGTGTCAACAGTTGCCCCTCTTTACCCGAAAAAGGATGAAAGAGTTTTTAGGGTAAAGAAGTTGACGAGAAACCAATTTTGTCCCGATAAAACCAAGACTTTTGATTCCAAGGACAAAAAGGCGAGGCTTATGGACATGGCCGAACTCTGGTTTCCGAGTTGCCTACATATCTCGGGCTGAAAGAGAATCAGGCCATATGTAGTTCAACGACACTTAGACACGAAAACTCGCACGATTGATTGAAAAAGACGCACGAATAGGAAAGAATTCAAACTGACCCCTAATCTGGAATGAAAGATTAGGTAAGAATTTGCTTGTTCGAGTGCGATTCTTCAGATCTTCGTTGACGAGTCTAGCTCATATCAACGATTGCCCCAGTTCACTGCTAAGAAAAAGTTCCACGTTATGCTCCAAATGCTCCAAATGCTGCTGCGGTACTGCTAATATTCTGTAAAGACTTAATAAACGGTAAGCGAGCAACTGCTAATAAACTATAATAATTGGAATATGAAATAAATAAATAGATAACATAAAATTGTAAATGCGGGTTGTGATATCATCAATAAGTTCTTCTTTCGATCAACTGACGAGGCGCTCCACCCGGGGAACCTCTAGGCTGATCATTATTCTGAAATGATAAAGTGAAACCATAAGTAAAGCGGGAACGAATTTGTAAAATGCAAGGCTTTCATAAAATAAGTTGACCAATGAGACATAGTGTCTCAAGTCGAATCGCCTATCTTTATCATCTACTTCAATTATAACATGCCAATATTGCAAGACAACCGACATCGCGAAACACTCCGAAAGCGGTGCTTCAGCCGACTTGTCTTAAACTACCATTAAATTCCAATATTGCAAGACAACCGACATCGCGAAACACTCTGAAAGCGGTGTTCCAGCCGACTTGTCTCAAACTATCACTAAATTCCAATATTGCAAGACAACCGACATCGCGAAACACTCCGAAAGCGGTGTTCCAGCCGACTTGTCTTAAACTACCATTAAATTCCAATATTGCAAGACAACCGACATCGCGAAACACTCCGAAAGCGGTGTTCCAGCCGACTTGTCTCAAACTATCACTAAATTCCAATATTGCAAGACAACCGACATCGCGAAACACTCCGAAAGCGGTGTTCCAGCCGACTTGTCTTAAACTAATCAATAAATGCCAATATTGCAAGACAACCGACATCGCGAAACACTCCGAAAGCGGTGTTCCAGCCGACTTGTCTCAAACTATCACTAAATTCCAATATTGCAAGACAACCGACATCGCGAAACACTCCGAAAGCGGTGTTCCAGCCGACTTGTCTCAAACTATCAATAAATGCCAATATTGCAAGACAACCGACATCGCGAAACACTCCGAAAGCGGTGTTCCAGCCGACTTGTCTCAAACTATCACTAAATTCCAATATTGCAAGACAACCGACATCGCGAAACACTCCGAAAGAGGTGTTCCAGCCGACTTGTCTCAAACTATCACTAAATTCCAATATTGCAAGACAACCGACATCGCGAAACACTCCGAAAGCGGTGTTCCAGCCGACTTGTCTCAAACTATCACTAAATTCCAATATTGCAAGACAACCGACATCGCGAAACACTCCGAAAGCGGTGTTCCAGCCGACTTGTCTTAAACTAATCAATAAATGCCAATATTGCAAGACAACCGACATCGCGAAACACTCCGAAAGAGGTGCTTCAGCCGACTTGTCTATCAATATCGCGAAGTAAATTCTATAACAATGTTAAGATTCGAGAAAAGAAAAGCGCCGCCTTCTCGGCAATAATCCAATGTAATGCTTAGATGCCGCAAGAGTAAATTTGAATGATCTGTCAAGCCAAATCATTTGCATTGTCAACTTGATTGGCGTTGCTTGTATGGATGGTGGTTCAAAGTTTTAAATGCTCTCTTCAGTTCATATCGAATCTGATGTTCAAATCCTATGCGGCAAGGCGAATAATCTCCGAGAAACTGATGCTTGACCTGAAAAAGTAAAGCAAAGCATTAATTTGAAGCAAATATAATGGTAGAATTTAAAGCAAGCGCAAAGCAAAACAGTGTGGAAATATAATCAGTGCAATAGCCATTTGATAAATCAATTGGCGAGACAATCAGACAATGATGGTCTTGAGAATATTGTCAATAAGGCAACGCTTATTTTGGCGTGATTTGAAAACATAACGCATGCCTTGGCTTCATTGCTTATTTGGGAATGAAAAACATAGAGGTAGAAATGCCGCCTGTTCGGCAATAACCCATGACGAAGCATAACGCTTTGAGTCATGAAAAGGCAATGCAACGCAATCTGCAAGGCAACTTTGAATACGCGTTCAATAAATTGTTCATCCATAGTGCGAATGATCCTTTCATTGCCATCTTTCATGTTCCTGCTCTCAAAGAAAAATTTGTTAGTTTTGGGGAGGGCGTTTGATTTGTGCTGACTTGATCTCGATCTTCTTGATGTCGCTTTTGCTCCCATGTTTTCTCGGACTTAGATTTGTGAATCATACTCGGAGACTTGGCTCATGAGCTCAAATGAACGTTTTGATAATAGAGGCAAAGTAAAAGCAGTTTTGGTAATAAAGTAAATAAAGTAATCATGCAAATATTTCCTGAAAGTAAGATGCATTTTATGAAATTTCTGCCTTGACATAAGCTTGTGACATATCTTAAAACAAACTGAACATCCTTTTCTTAGAGTTGGCACTATCCATCTAGCCAATTCCCAAGATCTTCCCAGCTCGTCTTTTGATAGTCAACGTTGATTCTTGCAAAATTTTGCCCCAGTTATGACTATCTAAACCTTCAACTTGCCTCGCAAAATTTGCCCCAATTATGATCTTCTGAATCTTCAACTTATCTTGCAAAATTGCCCCAGTTTTAATTTTCCATATCTTCAAATTATCTTTGCAAAAATTGCCCCAGTTGCTTGCCTTAAGGGAAACTGAAAATTTTAATATTATAGAATCGAGCCCGTTAAGAGCGCCTACGTATCCCTCCACGGGAATCAGACTGTGCGTAGTTCTGCTTACATAAAGATTTTGGGGAATTCTGGCAATCTAAGTACGAAACCGCATCCGAGTTGGAAAACCTACACATCTGCCCAGATGCATAGTTCGGAATTACATCATAAAAGATAAACAAGCCTAAAGGGTTACAATATTTTGACCGAATCCGACGGGGATTGCCTACTTATCCTGTTGCCATTCCAGAAATCAGGTCAGAAGTAGTTCAAACTTACACAAAAGAGGATATTGGGAAAATTCTATGCTAGTGCAACCGAACTCTACGTGAGTTGCCTACGTATCCCGCCTTGGGAATCAGGTCACGCGTAGTTCGCGTTACATCAAAGATTACATTCAACAATACTAACTTGCGGCTGCTTCAAATATAGTGTCTTGTGAAGGCATTTGTGTTCAATTTTCAGCCAAACTTGAACATCCACTTTGTAAACACCAGTGTTCCTCCAAATAGGACACGATGAACCAGGTGAAGACTTTGTCAACTTCATGAATTCTACATCTTCAACTCATCATTTTAAGCAATCCTCAAATAAAGAATATAGATAAAACTACTTCCACTCCATATGCCAACAAATAAGATCTGCCCCAGTTGAAGTTCTAACGACAGTCTGACACCTCAAGGGTGCAAAATATCGCTTTTCAGCTCATCATTCCCAAATTGTTCAGTTGTTTTGTTGTTAGTCACAAGCAATGCTTAGGCAGGTTTGGTAATTATAAAATTGAAATAGGAATGAATATTGAGTCAAAAGCCTACCATAAAGTAAATAAAGTATAATAACACAATGAGAATGCAATGTATAATTTATTCAAATTCTAACTTAAGGAGGCATAACGCGACAGACATGCAAAGACAGAAATTAAAAGTCATTTTCAAAAGACATAGACATACTTTAAAGGCAAAAACACAATTCAGGGCCTCAATTTGAATTGTGATGCGAAAAGAAACTCTTGAGCTCAATTGCCAAGTTCCTTTCAGAAGGGCATCAACTCAGAGATCATCATCTTCATTTTGAGTCGCATCGTCATAAGCAAGCTGGAGCACTCCATCATCAATCAAATCTTGAATTTTGTGCCTCAGAGTAATGCAGTTCTTAGTGTCATGTTGACAACATTCTCCATGGTAAGCACAATATTTGACCCCATGAATCAATCTTTGAGGAGGATCAGATGTCCCATCTCCTACCAAAGGCTTTAAAACTTTTGCACCTTTCAACCTTTCAAACAAATGCTCTTGAGATTCTATTGGAAATGTAAACTTTCGGCGAGCCCTCTTTTCAAAGTTGGAATTAGATCCAGACGCTAGGCTAGATAATGAGTATTGGGAACTTGGAGGAGCTGTCACCAATTGGATTTCTCCTGATCTTATCATTGTTTCAATCTTGTTTTTGAGTGCATAACAATTTCCGATGTCATGCCCTGGCGCACCAGAATGATAGGCACAATGTTTGGTTTTATTGAACCATTTTGGAAGAGGACTAGGTGTTGCATCAGCGATAGGGTGAATCATTCCAGCTTCCCTTAGCCTTTCATAAAACTGATTGTAAGGTTCGGCTATAGGTGTGAAAGTTTTGAAGACCTTTGTGCAGGGTTTTTCCATGGCTAGGCGACTTTGGCGAACAGAAGCTATAGGTTGATGACTAGATGAAGGCTGGTGCTTTAGAAATGCTTGATGAACATACGGTTGTGGGTAAGGCTGATAAACAAGCGAGTTGCATTGATGATATTTTAATGTAGGGAATAGAGGGTTGAAATCAAGCATTGGCGCAAAAGGAGCTTTGCATTGACTATGACGATTAAAAGTGGATTTGTTTTGGCAAGATAAATTGTAAGGTGGGTTTGGACAACTTGGAACCTGTACCCCCTTTCCTTTCTTCTTATCATTGGCAAACTGGGCCATTGTATTTGCATTTTTTGGAGTGACTGATTCAAGCATCATTTTGATTTCCATAGTTTCTCCCATCTTAACAATATTGGCAAATGTTATTTCCAATGTATCCGACATTTGGCGAAGAATTTGCTGGTAGAGCTCACTGTCCAGAGATGAAATGAAACATGCAATTGCTTCATTCTCTGTATAAGGTGGTTGGACCTTAGTGGCTTCACTTGTCCAACGGCTAGCATATTCTCGGAAAGTTTCTGTTGGATTCTTTTTCAAATTCGACACATGGTATCGACTGGACTTCTCCTGTGTTTGCCAATGGCACCACTCATTCGGACCGGATACATGTTCCCCTTCTGATTGTCCTTTTTCCTTTGTAAGACCAAAGAGAACCCTTTCATCATTCTTTGCATTTTGTTCAAAAGATGGGTCAGACACTGTCCTATTCTTTTTTATGATCACAATAGGAAGAGAATCTCCTTTTCTTGCTTTGGATTTTGCGAAGTCAGCCATTTCAAAGTCAACACAAATCAAACTTCTGCGGGGAAGGGAGTAAACACAACAAAACAAAAGTTCAAGGGTAACTATGTTAGTTTACATGTTGTGGGTAAATTTGCACGTAAATCACGTAGCGCGCATCACGTAGCGCTTTGCATTTTAAACAAGTTGACATGTGGCAAACACAAGTAGTGGAGCGTAAATGAAAATGCGAACGTTTCCAACCCTGTAAGGTGCCTCTTTGCCAGAGGTGGGCCTAAGACGCGCAAACAAGTGGTAACGAAAAATAGTTCATGCCAGTTTTGAGCAATTCAGATTTAGAGTAAGCGATAAATAATAACAATAATTGATAATAATTAGCTCGCCGCCTCGACACCGCAATTCTGTTATCCCAACTATCTTCTCAAAGTTGGTGCCAACTCAAAATTCTAACAGAACTTATGCTATCCAAAACATCTGCACCAAATTTCTAAACCCAAATGCCTAAAACCTGAAACAAACCTCTATACATTTTGCAAACACCAACGCTCCTCCAAGCGTAACTCCCAGTTATTTCATGACATCCAGGGGTGAGATTTCCAACTGCCTTCACAATACCAGACTGCAAATCATGAAAGGCGCCAATTGGCCTTTCAAAATAAAACCTCACTGGTCCTCGGCTTTAGACAAGCCTCTCAGCTTCCTAGGTTTTGCAAGGCTCACAGACCTTGTTCATAGGGCTCCTCACTGGTCCTCGGCTTTAATCAAGCCTCTCAGTTTCCTAGGTAGCCAAGACCGCACTGGTCTTCAAGGAGGGACCCCATTGGTCATTCAAAGACACAGGGGCTTCGCTCTCCTAGTATGCGACAAGCATACTTCATTCCATAAGAATTTGCAGCTGGTTAGTCAACATGGGCCTGCACACACGCAAAGCCATTCACGAGAGGGACCCCACTGATCTTTTAAAGACACCAGGGGCTTCGCCTCTTAGATCTCACTACACCATACCATCTCCAAAACACAAACCAATCAAATCTGCCTAACTTTCCCCCAGACTGCAATTCTGTCTCGTTCACAAAATTCTGCGCTATGATGTCAAATTCTCCGTGGACTGCTATGACCACATAGATTCTGCTAAATTCTTCCATTTTTAACCTAAAAGACAAAATAGGAGACAAAATTCTAAATCTGATTTTGCTCAAAACATGGCTAGGACTGAGGATTCGTTATCACACAACACATAATATGCATTGTCGTTGGATTTCGAGAACCCGCTGACGTAAAGGTGGTTTCCTAACTATGGAGGCGGTACCAAGGACCGGGTCCAGACTAAGGTGTAAATGCATGCATGCTCCTAATCTCCTTCTAAGAGTGGGTTAACGGTTGAGGCTAACAGGTGAGTGGCAAGCGGTCTCGCAGTCGAATTACTCCTACGATGGCCGCCGGTGTACCAACTCGTCACAAGGGTTCTTTAGTGGAAGAAAGTGCGGGTGCGCATGGGCGCACCTCGCGGATATTTGGGGTGAAAATGCAAGAGGTTCCCAGGAATGGGGGAAGTATGAACGGAATGCCAATTTATATGTGCGCAAATAGGGGTGTAGTGACATGCTTTCGTGACACGCAGCAATCAACTAAATTAACTAAGCATGCTCGCAAATAAACAATAGATATAATCATGCTAGTTTCAACATACAAACGCAATAATTAAATAAGCTACGCATACTAGTATCATACAATTCAAACAATACAAATAAACAAATTCGTGAAAGCCTTTTGGTTAGAACCATTTGCGTATCCCCAGCGGAGTCGCCACGCTGTTGAACCCCAAAAATTACCCTTTCTTTTAAGAAAAGATAGGTTTCGGGTATATTTCAACAAAATGGGATTCCAAAGGGTTTCTTTGGAGTCGCCACCTAATTTAAGGATTATTAGGAACCTAAGTTAACTAAGGAGTGCAATTTAACCTTTATTTAAAAGAAATTAAATTAAATTCAGAGATTCTGAGTAAGTGGTTCTGTTAAATTCGAAAGAAGGTCCCTTGAAGGAGCACTTTCGAAAGTCCGCTAAAAGCGGTTAATCCGGCGATTTTCACGAATTTTATTTAATGATAATTAATTTAAGACAAATTTTAAATAAAATAAATAGATAATGAATAGTATAAAGAAGATAAAATTGATTATGACAATACTTGAACAAAACTTAAGATTAATTAAATGAATAATGAGATAAGGGTTGATTGGTTGATTAAATAAATAAGTGTTAAATAAGATTAAGTAAATAAATTTAACAAATGATTGGATAAAGAATAAATTGATTGATTAATTAATTAGATAAATAAATAAATAGATAAATGACTTAAGTAGATAAATAAATATTTATATAATTTCAATTAGACGAGGGATGAGCAATAATAATTTAAGTAAAAATATAATTGATTAAACACATAAATAATTAATTAAAATTAATTAATGGAATAAATAGATAAAATAATAAATAAATACCACTTAAATAATTTGATAAATAAGTAGATAAATAAAGAAATAAATAAATAAATAATTATAATTAGTTAGGCAGATAAATGGTTAATTAAAATTAAACAAATAGATTAATAATAAATGCCACTTAATTAATTTAATTAATGAATAAATAAATAAATTAATAAATGGATAGATAATTGACTAAATATAAATAATGAGTAAATAGGTACAATTTTAATTTTATTTCTTTTGCACTCGATAATTAACTAAAGGTTTCTACTATCTTAAATTAACTGGCGAGTCCCAAAGAGACGGGATATGCAATTTATAAACAATCTTAGACGAATAATAAGATAACAATTTCAAATAAAGCGGCTAATCTACCAGGCTTCTAATCATACAAAGTCCTAAAACATGCTTTCTAAAGGGGACGGGAGAGAAGGAGTTTCAGAAAATAGAACCCGGGATAGCGAACTCAAGTCGAGCCCTGTTTTCACAAGGCTTTTCATTTATTCATTTCTTTTGTTTTACATTTTCGGGGATATCAAGTCCCGAAAATGCGGAGCGATTCAAATAACTTCCAAATGCAAGCCGTTCCCATTTGTGAGTTTTAGCCAACTCGAACTCGTCCCAAGTGAATTATGCAAAAGAAAAGGGCAAAGAAAGATTAGCCCATATAAATAAAGGAGTAACGCAGTAAGCAGACATGGTTGAATAAGCAATAAATTAATGAACCAAATCATACAGACTTTATTACTCACTACGTATAACTAACAACCACAATTTCTTCAAATGAGAACTTGATATAAATTTCATATTGACATCCCCAAAAGATACACTTTTTCATATAAGTGTTAGCAAATTCAAGTTTTCAACAAACTGGATTTTCCAAAAACTGGCTTTATGACCGTAAGCATACAGTCTAAATCATATCTAAACGACCATACTAGAAGAAGGTCTTATATAACCATACTTCTCATAACTTATTTAAATACTTTAATAAATCAGACCTTCATTTTAAAGAATTTAAAAGCAGGAGATATTTTAGACACCAGAAATGCAGAGAAGTAAACATACACCTTCTTTTAGATCATACATTCCTTGGCATAGTTATTTCTCAAAAGACTTAACACAAGTAACAATTTTTTTTTTTAAGAAAACTTATTGAATGATAAACAAACTTAATTCAAATCCCAGATGATATGCAAGAAGAAACACATATTCAGGATTTATGAAAGATTAACACCATAACTGGACTTGAACTGAAGGGACACTGAAGCCACTACTAAAACACATTTATAGGAAGACAGGGAACTGCAATTGAATAGATTCAGAAAAGACAAACCCGATGCTGGATACTAAGAGAGGAACTTGAAGCATGATGGATGGAAAACTCATACGGAAGCCGGGATTAACACAACACAAATGCTGCAAACCTTAGACAAAAATAAGCTTAACATTGAACACCTCCTTCAATTCAAGCTTAAAAGAGACTTCTAAAACCTCAGAGACTCTTAACCAAGATATTTCTAGACCCCCTTGCTAACACCTGCAAACACCCAAGCCCTTCTACAACTATCTGCACCTATCAGACACAAAATTCAACCAGGCAAGAGAAGAAGACCAGAACCAACTTTTACCACCCTGAACCTAGAAGTGGCCTGAACCACTTTATAAAACCTGCAAAGGGCAAGCAATATGCTGCTACCTCCTACTCACAGGACCTAAACTCCCTACACTTCACCAAATACCTGAAACATACCCTGCACTCCCTCACTAAACTGCATCTCCTCACATCTAACAGACCCTAAGCTAACCCTCACAGCTTCCAACTCCCTGAACTGCTACAACTCTGAAACAACTATACACCTTATAGAACTCCCTGGCTTCCTTATACCATACCAACACTATCTGAAACCTTTCACAGACCCTCAATACCACCTCCTACGCATACCAACCATAGCAGACCCTCTCCTAACAGAAACAAGACCTGCAGCACCTGAAACACCCTGCACCTCTACAACTACTCCAGAAACAAACCAAGCAAACTGCAACCCCCTTTTTAATGCCTGAAAGCAAATTCAATGCAAACTCCAACCTCCAGGACTCCTACTACAGCCTCCAGACCCCTAGACACCCTCCATAACAAACCTGAAACAGAACCAGCCATTCCTACTCATCTAAGCAATCACAGATCTCCAAAACCAGAGCAACCCTGACTCCCTGCTACACCCTTTGGACAACCACCAGGGACTCAAAACTTAAATAAAGATCATTTTTTTACTCAGGAAACAACAAACTTTAGTCAAACCTATTCACTAAGATGCAAGTCTTCCGACATAATGCTAAAGAACTTTTGTTTTCTGAAAAGAGACAAGTTTAAACATGAAAATTTTAAGACTAAAAGAAAACTGAATCGATTAAGCTAATAATAAAAAAAACACTTCAAACAGGCTAAGGTTCAAACAAAGCTAGAAACTAACATTCACTCTTCATGAAATGTGAATCAGGTTTAACTACAAGGAACAAAATGCACAACGATTTCAGCTTTTACTACATGAACATCAGAGATCTTATCTTATTTCATACTTCAACTAAACAATATAAAAATCAAGTATACAACATAAGCAAAGAAAAATGCTAGAAACTGAGGATTTACCTCTTTGCGAGCAGCGAACTAGGTACTAAGACTCTGAGAATAAACGCTCGAACAAGAAAGAAGACAACGACTCGAACCAAAGCGACTCAGCGATGCAGACTCGATAATAATACTCTTAATCCTCAAACAGTAGTAGTGTAACCGTATATGTATATATTTTACTCAAAGGAAAACTGAGCAACCAAGTTGTATAAGAAGCTGCCGTTTTTGTTATATGAGAGAAAAATCCCAATCCCCCTTAAACCCTACAAAATTGCTAAATATATATGAGAATTTAGGGTTTACTTTGGACTTTGCAAAATCTGAATTACCCTTGCCATTTTCGATCTAATTCCTCTAGGATAAGGGTCTAAAGTGTCCATTCCTTTTGGATTGTACACTTTGGATCCTTATCTCCAAGGAAAGATCCAAAGGCTGGGCTTTACTTCAATTCAAAATGGGTGGCTCAGATTTTGTGCCCGTTTGTACTGGAGAGAGGGTGAAGAGCTACCAGCTGGAAATGGATTACTCGTCCAGCACATCGATCGTACGGAGAAGACGATCTGCGGGTCGGATTTCGATTGGTTTCGCGGGTTGAAGAGGAAAACGGGTCGAGTTTGGGGAATGGGTCGCGGGTGAAGAACTGATTAGGGATTTTAGCTTAAGTGTTTTGTTTTAAAAGGGGTTTGCAAGGGTGGGTCGGATATGAGGTTGTGTTTTGCGATTTTGGCCTTTTTTACTCAAAATTATCAATTTGACTATTTAAAATTTATAAAATTGCCCTTTTTTAGCACATCTTTTAATTAAATATACTTTATTATTTAATATTAACTTAAAATCGGGAAAAAATTGGGTGTCAACATGCGCTCCTCCTATTCACATGTCCAAACCACCTCAGCCTCGCTTCTCGCAACTTGTCCACTGCTGCAGCCACTCCCACCTTATCTCGAAAGGTCTCGTTCTTGATCCTATCCAACAGAGTATGCCCACGCATCCATCTAAGCATCCGCATCTCTGCTACGCTCATCTTCTTCACGCAAGCGTCTTTTACTGACCAGCACTCCGCCCTATATAGCAAAGCTAGTCTAACCAATTCTTTATAGAACTTACCTTTAAGCCTAGGTGGCACTTTCTTAACACAAAGGACCCCATATACGAGCCTCCACTTCATCTAACCAGCCCTATCTGATGTGTGATATCACTGTCAATTTCTGCATTACCTTGAAGAATTGAGCTAAGATACTTGAAGCTCTCTCTCTTCGGGATTACTTGTGTATCAAGCGTCACTTCAACACTTGACTCCTCATATGCATCACTAAACTTGCCCTCCATGTACTTTGTCTTCGTTCTGCTCAGCTTGAAGCCTTTAGACTTGAGTGTCCGCCTCCACTCCTCTAGTTTATCATTAACTCTGCCTCGAGTCTCATCGATAAAACTTATGTCATTGCAAATAATATACACCACGGTACCTCCCCTTGAATGCTCTTCATCAATTCATCCATCACAAGAGAAATAAAAATGGGCTAAGAGCTGACCCCTGATGCAACCACATTTTTCTTCCTACAGTCTGCACTCGTGTCTTTGCCCCGTCATACATATCCTTGGTTGCTCTGATGTATGCCAAAGGTACCCCCTTTAGCTTCCAAAAATCTCCACAGAACTTCCCTAGAGACTTTATGATACATTTTTTCTAGGTCTAGGAACGCCAAATGCCAGTCCCTTTTCCTGTCCCTATAAAGCTCGACCAACCTCCTCAGGAGATGAATGGTTTCCGTAGTCGATCGCCCAGGCACAAATCCAAACTGGTTCTCTAAAATAGTCGCCTCCTTCCTCATCCTCTTCTCTATTACCCTCTCCCACACTTTTATATTGTGGCTTAGAAGCTTGATACCCCTATTATTATTGCAGTTTTGAATATCACTCACTACTAAAAATCAGGAGTTTTTCCACCGAAAATTTCGGACCGAAAGTCGGTCGGATTACGTGTTTGGACCGCATCGGTCGGACAATTTCAACTAATTTAAATTAAATAATTTTTTTTATATCATCCGACCGCTCTTCCGACCGCTGCGGTCGGATACTAATTAATTTTTTTTTTTAATTTGGCCGACCGCTGCGGTCGGACAGTCAAATTAAAATAACGGGCAGCAGCCGCATAACCCTATTTCTTTTATTCTATTTCTTCTTCTTTCATTTCCCCTCTTCCCCAACCCGACCCCCACACCCAAATTCCTAAAAAACACTCACTAATCTCAAATCACCAAGGTTTAATATCAATTCCATTCCTCTACAAATTGGTAAGTTTACTTTTCATTGTTTTCTTTCTATTTTTCCCAAATCCAAAAACCCTAACTTTTTCACCTATTTTTTTGTAGTTCTTCCATCTATCAAAGTTAGGGATTAGTAAATCAGTCGTGGTGGAGTACAAATCCGGCCGGTGAGGTGAGTTTTTTGGTGAAACACGAATTTTTATTTTTTCTTTAATTTTCAGCCCTTTTTTTTTTAATTTTTTCCTATTTTTGAATTCTAGCTCATGAAATTAAATTTACACAGTTGTTGCTATTTGGTGGTGAACAAGTTAACATAGTGTTGTTGTTTTGTTTGGAAAATGTTCAAACTAGTTTGGCATTTTAGTTGGTATTGTAAAAGTTAGGTTGTTTTGAGAAGTGGGTGTTGTTCAAAAAGTGATTGGGTTATTGAATGCAAATTTAGAAGATGATAAATTGGAAAGTAATAAAGTGAAATCTTGTAGTGAACAAGTTGGTGTTCCATGGAGAAGAGTACACTTTGAATGGGTTGTTGTTTAATGTTGTTAATGGGTTCCTTTAGTAGTGTTGTTGCTGTTGTTGAATGTTGTTAATGGTGTGTAGTAGTGTTGTTGTTGTTAATGGGTTCTTTTAGTAGTGTTGTTGTTGAATATTGTTAATAGTTTTATCATTTTCGAATAAATAGATATAAATTGCAAATAAGAAGTTTGTTAATTACTAAATGATAATTTAGAGAACAAATTAGTTAGTAATATCAAAATAATTGACTTAGATATAATACTACTAATACTAGTTTAGTTGGTGGAATTGGTGAATTTTGTTAGTTTAATTGGTGAAGTTTAGTTGGTGGAATTGGTGGATTTTGTTAGTTTAATTGGTGAAGTTTAGTTGTGGCCATTTCTTGATTTGTTGATAAGTGGTGAAGTTTAGTTGGATTTTGTTAGTTTAATTGGTTTTTAATAGTTGAAATTGTGTTGCTTCATTAGTGAGAAGTATATTGTGATAGTGAGATATTAAACTTAATTATATTAGTAAAGATATTAATATAATACCATATTCTCGTATCATAATTTAAGACGCATTAGCTATAAGTAATATAGTAGTTACACAACTTAAAATATCTTAATTATTCTCATATAATTGATTGAATGAAATAAATTATTTTCCAAAATTTGCAGCCCCTCCGTCAAGATCTATCGTGGATATCAACCTCAAAGACTCAATTGATATTGCTCAAGAGTCAATCGAAGACTCAATTGAAATCGTTCAAGATACGATTGAAGATTCAATTGATATGGTACCAGAATCGGACTTGGATGATGATGTTGATTTACTGGAATTGGATTTGGATGGAGAAGTTGAAAAAGGAAAGAAAACAAAACAAAAAGTTCCGGACACAATGCTACGTATTTTTCTTCCTCACTATGTTGATTTGCTCGAATCGGACTTGGATGAAGATGTTGATTTGCCGGAATTGGACTTGGATGAAGATGTTGATTTGCCGGAATTGGACTTGGATGAAGAAGTTGAAGAAAAAATAAATCAATACAAAATATGTTGGACATATTTCTTCCATACCACTATTAATGTGTTACACAATGCTACGTATTTTAGACATGTGTTAGACTTGTGGTTGGTTTTGATAAACTTCTTTGATTGTTAGACTTGTTGTTGTTAAGTTTAACTTGCTTGAATCGCTATGAATTATTGATGTTATGTAAATTGTTAAAGTTTCAGTTTAAAGGCAATAAGCCTTGTTTAGAAAAAAATTAAGGCTTGTAGAAGCCTAATCTTCTTCTGGGTGCTGTTTTTACTGTTTTTTTTACAAGTGGTGTAGCTCTAATTGCAGGTTTTACCCAAATTTCCGACCGAATCGGTCCGAAATCTAGGTATTTTTTTGCCCAGAAATTGCAATTTCCCACCGCCGCAGTCGCCCAGCTCAAAAAAAAATTTCAAAATTTTGCAATCTCCCACCGCGTCGGTCCGAAGTCGGTCGCCTGCTTCATTATATTTTATTCCAGAAATTACACTAGGCGACCGGTGTCCGACCGAATTTCGGTCGGAACGTCGGACTGAGTCGGTCGGACACCTTTGTGCGACCACCCTCTAGTCGACCACCTCGCTTGGTCGGACAACGGTCGCCTAGCCGACCATTGTTCGACCGTATGGGCGGTCGGAAAAGGCCTGATTTCTAGTAGTGACTCTTGTTCTTGTACGACGAAATCATGGTACTCCACCTCCACTCTTCAGATATCTTACCCGTCCTTAGGATGACATTAAACAACCCATTTAGCCACTCCATACCTATTATGCCTACACTCTTCCAAAAAATTTATTGGGATCTCATCAGGCCCGGTTGCTCGTCCCCCTCTCATCTTCCTAGTCGCCTCTTTCAACTCTTCAACTCTTATACACTCGCAGTCATTGCAAACGCGACTACTCGCAGATTGCTCTAAATGGCCCAGCACAATACTTCTGTCCCCCTCTTCATTTAAGAGTTTATGGAAGTAAGTTTTTCAACTCTGTTTAATGCGTGCATCTTCCACAAAAACAATGTCATCCTTGTCTTTAATGCACTTCATTTGGTCCAGGTTGCGTGACCGCCGCTCCCTCGCCTTGGCCAGCCTAAATAGCTTCCTTTCTTTGCCGTTGGCAGCTGTTTCCTTGTACAGGCGCTTAAAAGCTGGCGATTTGGCGCCCGAAACTGCTAGTTTCGCCTCTTTCTTCGCGGTCTTATATTCTTCCATGTTCGTTCTTTCTCCTCCTCGCTCTTGCTCTCTATTAGCTTCATGAAAGCAACCTTTTTGCCTCCACTTTTCCTTGCACCTCTTCATTCCACCACCAATCTCTTATGTGCCTATTAGGCTTGCCTTTCGAGACCCCTAACACCTCTCTAGCCGCTTCTCTAATGCAACCCGTTGTTTTAGCCCATATGCTGATCGTATCTCCCCTACTCTCCCAAGCCCCAATATCTACTAGCTTCTCCCCAAAATCTTTCAACCTAAGTTGTCATGGCCCCCATTTAATTCTAGGACGACCAACCCGGGCCCTCACCTTCTTCTCCCATTGGATTACAAGATCCATAACCAAGAGTTTATGCTGGGTCACGAGTTACTCACTCGGGATGACCTTGCAATCCGCACACACTCCTCTATCGCTCTTCCTAAGGAGTAGGAAGTTGATTTGCGTCTTCGACCCTGCACTAGAAAAGGTGACCAAGTGCTCCTTCTTCTTCGGAGAAACTCGAGTTAGTTATCACCAGCTCAAATGGCTTGCAAAATCCAGGAGATGGTCTCCTCCCTCATTTCTGTCCCCAACCGTGGCCGCCATGATGTTAAATTATTTTCAAATTTAAAATTGTGTCATCCTATTTGAACCGATTGGAGTATATGATTGTCCTAAATAATTTAAATTACAAATTATCACTGACACACTTTGCATTATCAATTTATTAGATGAGTATCATTTTTTGACTTAGCACAAAGTTTTAAAAAAATAAAAATTTTAAAACTTTTGGTCTTAATTAAATATATCACAACTATAATTATAAAAATATCTCATTAAGAGTACAATAAGAAGCTCAAATTAGATTATTTTCAATTTTTAATTATGAAACTCTTTTCTAGAAATGAACTATTAAAAATATTTTGTCATTTTTTTATTTAAACAGATGGAGTACTCTTTATATAATATTCAAATATATATTTTTTATTTATAAATTTGAACATATATGTAAGTTTTATTTTAACAACTTGAAAACTATATGTTGAAAATTACCGTCAACATTAATATTTTCAACCTTCACACTTCCAAGCTTACCACATAAATGAGCTCGTTTCACTCTACGAAAATCTTCTCCTAACAACATCCCCGCAGAGACTCTGTCTTTATAGCCCCACGTGCGAGTCCCACGTGGAACATATATCCCATCATTCCATCAATCATCCCTTACTCACCCATTTCACAATTGACACCCTCTTGCCCAACTTCCTCCTCTCTTGTCATTTCCATCACAATCACACAATTAGTCCCAGACCTGTCTTGCTACAGTGGAACAATGGGAGGAGACTGCTTGTGCATGTGTTTGTACTCTTCAATAGAGCATGCCATCGTTACAATTAGCACTTACCATAAGTGCATGGTCAAATATTTCAAAGTTTTCAAACATAAGTATTTCTCGCCAGATCATTTCCAAATTTAAGAACAATATATTTTCCGTTAATTAAATTATATAATAACCATACAAATATTATGTAAATTTGAGGACTACGCGTTTCAAAAGTTCGTACCAAAAAAATATTATGACATACTCAATATTTAAGAGCACAAAAATTCTTCATTTCAATCATAAATCTTGAAATTGAACTATAAAATAAAAACATTGTAGGAGTCGCTTTTGATTGACTTATCCAACACACATAATAAACTAGTGGAGGCTATCTCTCATTTGATCTTCAATTCACTTCGTGTTCGTGTATTGCAAAGCGACACTCATGCGATTCATAACCACATGTTATGGTTGTTTGTTTCTTTCATTAGAAAAAGGTTATAATCTTTCTTAGCAAGCAAAAAAAAAAAAAAGTTTGTAATGTTGTGAAGAAACATAATGATTTATGATAATCATATAGTACTCCATTTCATAACCCATATTGCATATGGAGGCATAGAACTATGATCAGACCTTTACCCTCCTCCAGTCCATTTTAATTGTAAGGGTTTACTTTTCACACATCTTAAAAGATCATAAATAAGCATAGTATTTTTATTAATTTACTCATTTATCTTTTTGATATTTTCAAAAAAAATCTAATAATATTGAGGTGTTTGTATTTTTTAATAACATTTAATATTATGGTATTATGGGGAAAAAATGATAATTTTACCTTGATATTCTAAATTGACAAATATTTTGGACATTCTACAAAAAGAATACCTTACCACTAAAATGGACCGGAGGAAGTACTTTCGTTTACCTGTTATTTATAGGAACATCTCATTAGTTTTGTCATTTAAAATTTTAATATCGCCATTACTAATTCCACTTCTACTCTGCATAAAATAAAATATACAATCTCGCATAACTTATTCAGGCATTAAAATGAGGAAAACAAAATCAAGCTACCAAACATCATATTATTTAATGCTGATTCTAATGTAGGGATTAAATCTTATTTATATGACATCAGTTTATTTACATGAATTAGAACATTAGGAGTAGAAACTATATAGCGGATTCCACAGTTACAAAAATAAGTACTAGCTTATAGAGAGTATGTGTTACTATCTCCGTCCCAATTTATATGGCGGAGTTTGACTTTACCCAAAGTTTAAAAATAAAGATTGACCTTGGAAGTTTCAATATTACCCTTGTTAGATATATATAAACAAAAAAAGAAAAAAAAGTTGGATTGAAATAATTTAAAAGTTGTTGGTAATCAAATTGATGCTTTTAAACTGTTGTTATCAACGTATCACCCTTTTCTAAACAGACTAAAAAGAAAAGTTTATTGCATAAATTGGGACAAAGAGAGTAATAAATTAATGCATACTTTAACAAAAAAAAAAGGAGAGAGAAGAAGAAGAGGAAAACAATTCGTTTAGCGAGCAGAGAATGATCTGGTAGAGCTCAATAGGGAAAGAAAAAAGGAAAAAGGAAAAAAGAATGTCTGATTCACCAAGGAGAACAGGTAAAGAAGATGGTCAAAATAGAAATAAATGCTTTTAGGGAGTTAGGGACAGATTTAGACATAGACATAGATGGCAGATTTTGAAGACTCTCCTAGTCAAGCCCAGACTGACTAAAAGCTCACATGTCGATGCTAAACCGTGACCTTTCTTTGAATCTTTTCTACTCCAAATCTTGCTAACATAAGTACTGCAACTTGACCCCTTTTCTTCTCAAGCAAAACCAGATTGTCGAACATTGGCTTAAGTGCTACGTGCTACGTTTCATTTGTGTATAGATTGATTGAGCAAGCACTTAAGAAAACTATAATGTTCTTGAAATTTGCGATCTCAAGTTTTCATAATATGTGAATATAATGTTTTTTAAAATATGTACGCTTAAACATTTCATAATTTTGATATAATTATAAAAGATTTTCATTGAGGTAAAGAAGGATGGTCAAAGTTAACTATTTTCAGTTTTTGAAAGAGAAATAGAAAAATTTACGCAGAATAAGATTAAATTGCTTGAACAATGATAGATTTTTTGTATATCTCATATATATTGTGTGCATAATATGTGCATACTTATTAAAGCGGCTTATTGTGTAAAATTCTAAAAAAATATGACATTCTTTTTAAAAATAAATTAATAAAATAATTATGTCATTCAATAATGGAGAGAGTTTTTTTTTTTTTTTTTTTTTTGGTAACAATATGTGAAGATTACCATTAACCAACAAAAACTTACAACCTAAGAGCACCTAGTCCTCGACTCGTCTAAAGGATCAACGCCTCAGATTCATTCTATTTACAGAAGATTAAAATCAAAAAATGACTTAACTAAGTATCTGACTAATTAATTGCCTACACTTTCTAACTTTCTTTGCTCCTCCTATCATGACAACCCTCTCTTGTATTTCTGTTTTTATCTGCTGAACTATTAAGCTATCACTACTAAAAATCAGGGATTTTCCCACCGCAAATTTCAGACCGACTTTTGGTCGAGGAGTGCTATCCGACCGACGCGGTCGAATAAATGAATATAGTTTTTAATTATAAATTAAAACTGTAAAGTGTTCGACCGCTGCGGTCGAACAGTATTAAAATAAAATTTTATTTTTCTTTATCCGACCACCGCGGTCGAAGAATATTAAAATATTTTTTTTTCCTTTATCTGACCGCGTCAGTCGAACAGAAAGAAAGAAAAACGACAACAGACCCCATTCTTTCCCCATTCTCTTTCTTCTTCTTTCTTTCACTTTCTCTAACCCCATCTTCCCCAACCCATCCCCTACTCCCAAATCTCACCAAAACACTTATTTTTTTCTAATGAACCACTAAATCTTCACCCACTAATCCTTTTAGGGTAAATATTTGTTAAAATTTTTATATTTTCCATTTCTTTCATCCCAAACTTTACAAACCCTAACCCTTTTTTTTTTTGCAGATCCGGTGAGATAATACTGGACCCGCACAGAGCAGTGAGCTTTTTAATCGAAGGTTTTTATTTTATTTTTGTATTTATGTTTTTATGAAAGTTTTAAGTTTTAAGTTGGTATATAAAATGAATATTGATATATGAGTAATGAAAGTTGTAAGTTGGTATATAATAGTTGTAAATTTCTATGGCAACTTGTTGGATTAGTTGTAAATTGTTGTTTTGGATTTTGATAGAAAATGGAGAAAATGGAGTTATTAGCGCCTTTGGATTAGTTGTAAAATGTTGTTTTGGGTTTTGGTTAGCCTTTGGAGTTTTTATGGAAAGTTGAATTGTTAACTTTGTAGGCGAAAATTGATAACGAGAAAGAGAAGAAATGATGGGGATATTGTTGGAGTTAATATTATCCGGGAGATTCTTCATCTAGATTGTAGCTCTTGCATTGAAGTTTCTCCCGGGATTCGAAGGCGAAATTTACAACCCAGTACCCCAAGCAGCAACATCTTTGTAATACTGCACCATGAGGGAAGGAAATCCAGCCCAATTAAGGCATCACTCAGTAGAACGGCGGAGGCAGCAAAACGGGCACCGAAGACTTCACTTGGATTCACTTGGAGAGATTCCAATGAGGAATCACCATGAATCTCGGAAACGCCTTATATTCTCTCTTCACCCGAATGATTGGAAGCTTATGCAAACTCCAAAGTCAAGAAACAGGCCAGTGCTATACAACTACCCTGAACGCTGTTGGTATGGAGAATGCTTTCAAGCATCAAAATCCTCGAAGAAGGAGACGATATCCAAGAACGCGCTTCTTGTGAAAAATGAGTTTCTTCCGGGATATGTTCCTTGCAACTAGGAGATGAGCGAACTACAGGAAGCCCGAAAGGGGTTGACATTCTTCTGCTGAACTGTGCCACATGACAAGAAAAATATCACAGCAAATCGCCTGACATGATGATGGGGCGCACCAGAATTGATACGTCTGCCACGATGAAGGCCTTCCGAAGAGCACCTCAATTAAAGTCTCGGCTGCACATCATGGCTCGGGGGACTTCTATCCTTCTCTCATAAATGAAAGAAGAAAAGAAGAAAACTGCGGACGAGTCTCCCCTCGTAACCTCTTCATGCCTCGTATTCAAAAAGCAAATAAGTTTTTCTGGGAATATCAAACCAGGATCAAAGGCAAACATCTTTAAAGAAAAGCTTCTCAATATCATAGGATATTACTGAAGAAGCGAATTATTTTCTAAAGAAGAGTTGTGATTTTCCCATTGTTATAAAGCCACTATTTATAGGCAGAAAGTGATAAGGAGGAAGCAAGAAATGGTCATGTATCACTATGGCTAGAGATATGAAACAATTCGGAGGAGTTAATGGCATTTCCTGAATAGGTGCGTGAGACCAATATTAGCCAATCAGAAGGAAGCACACGAAGTTCTCAGAGAGTTCACTATCATTCTTGGTCAAAGAGACTGCGAGTCTTAAGGAGTCAGTGAGATATTTTTTCACATCACGCTGGTTTCACTTCCTGACTGCTTGCGTCAGCACTCAGCAAGTGGGGGGACTGACTGTGTGGGCAAAAATACGCAACCTATTGTTGTGGAGATACGAGTCCAGCTGGCGAGACTAGACTTATCCTACAAGTCACCGGGCACTAAGGATATATGCCCTCTCCTAGAGCCAACGACTGTTTAGGGAGTTTGGCCACAGGGCGCAGAGCACACGTCTTGTCGGCTAGGGTTTACAGTCTCCTAGTTAGGGTTTAGTATACCACCACCTTGAGTTGTAGACCATGGCCCTATTAGTACCTTATTTAGGACTGAGTATCATTACTATAAATACTCCTCCTTACATTATATTGTACTAACGCTGGATTCGCCATCGACTTTAGCTACTCTCAAGGAATAAGATTTACTTTGCTTTTTGTCCATTATTTCTTGTTTATTTACTAGTCTTTAGTTTTATTATATTTACTTACTTTTCCGTCGTAAGTTACCGTATTTCTTGTGACCTCATTCATAATTAATTGTTTAACCTAGACGTACAAATTTAGGCATAAACATGAAGATTACTCAGATCCCAAGGGAAGAAGACATGGAGGCTGTTGCCGTAGCCAGTCTAGCGGCTGATGCATATATGAATGCACACAGCCTAAGCATTGTTATTGAGTTAACCTATGCAGATGTCAAGCGCCAAGAAGTCAACGCCACGGGACTTATATGGGATTGGCGACACCCGATCATCGAATACTTGGACAAAGGAACTCTCCCAGAAGATAGAAAAGAAAGCAGGAGGCTATAACCCAAGCCGCTCGCTACTGCCTGATCAATGGACAACTCTACAACCGGATGTTCAGTGGGCCTATGGCTAAATGCTTAGGGCCATCTCAAGTTAATTATGTGTTAAGAGAAATCAACGAGGGGCAGTGCAGAAACCATTCCGGCGGAAGATGCCTAGCTCATAAATTAATCAGGTCGGGCTATTTCTATTTATGCCTAAAATTGTACGTCTAGGTTAAATAATTAACTATGGTTGGGGTCACAAGCAATATAGTAATTACGACGGAAAAGTAAGTAAATATGACGAAAACAGTAACAAGTAAAGCAAGACAAAATAAGCAAGAAAAGGTAAAGTAATTCTTATTCCTTGAGAATAGTTGGTTTCTGTGGTGAATCGCTTGATGTACAATACAATGTAATAAGGGGTATTTATAGTAGTGATACTCAGTCCTAAATAAGATAAAATACAAAGACTAATAAGACTATAGACCTATAACTGAAGGTGGTGGTATATACTAAACCCTATCTAGAAGACTATAAACCCTAGGTGGCAGGATATATACCCTGCCTTTTATGGTCGTTCCGCCTAAACGGTCGTTGGCTCCAAGAGTGGGCATGTATCCTCTACATTCGGTGACTTGTAAGATAAGTCTCGTCTCGCTTGCTGGACTCGTATCCCAATCATATTACGTGGTGTATTTTTGCCCACACAATCAGTCCCCCCACTTGCTGAGTACAGACGCGAGCAGTCAGAAAGTGAAAGAAGCATGATAGCTGACGTAAAGGTGCGACAGTACTGATACTTGCCTCTTTGCCTCTTTGTGTGCGTCGTATTAAATGTAAATTTCTTGGTACACCGATGTATCCCCCTACGATTGGAGGGGATTTCCGTGTATCATCCCAATGCTGCTACATGCTCTGTTAATATCCCGTAATTGTGGTGATGCATATCACTTGAACTACAGTAATCATAATTACGATCCCACGTGACCGAGATTATTCAACTTCTCCTTCAAGTTATCCGCATAGACGTGTATGTATACATTGTAAGTGCGAAAGTTCATTCATAATCCACTGAAGAATTCCAAGAAATTCTCTTAAAAAGATAATATTTCCCCAATCTTAACAACACTTTCGACATGGCTCAAGGACCAAGTTCAATTCCAACAAACTTTAGAGCACAAGATTATCTTATCGCTTCACTTAGTTTTGAGAGTGATGGCCATATGCTGGGCCAAACCTCTAAACAAGAGGGTGAAAACATCAACCTTTTCATAAAATTCTACCCTTCCGCGGTTATGAGGGACGACTTGATGCGTATCATGCATGAACATCAGTGGCCTGAATTTGTTAATATCATCTCTCCTGATGCTGAGGAAAGAAATTCTTCTCATCGGGCTGGATATTAGATGGTCTACACATACTCTTTCACGCTTTACCTTAATAAGCATGTCCACTTGGTCGTCGAGGACATATGCTGCCGCTACAATATCTGTTTGGTCCAGATCAGCCCTTTCTTCTGGCGTTTAGTGGCCGTTCTAGATCACTTGGCACCCTATGCCCAAGTTGCCTTCTCCTTTGATCATCTTCTGTCTTTTTGTTCTCCTCGT
The DNA here is from genome assembly GCA_037355625.1 of Petunia x hybrida. Taxonomy (NCBI): domain Eukaryota; kingdom Viridiplantae; phylum Streptophyta; class Magnoliopsida; order Solanales; family Solanaceae; genus Petunia; species Petunia x hybrida. Next base: position 1,417,845 of record JBBBVM010000648.1, read on the forward strand.
CTCCATAAAACGAACATGCTAATGTTCATAAAGCAGGGAAAGAAAGGTGTAGTCCCCAATAGTGAAGATTTAAAAGACCGTAGCTGGGTGCACGGGTACGTCACTGTGTGGACAGCCGATATAGTATCCTCCCTTCCCTTTCCAGAGGTTTTCAACAAAAAGTGTGAGCCTTCACGAACTTGCCTTTACACTTTGCTTCCAGTTGCTTTGAACTGATCTCCTTCTTTTTTTTAGTGAACACTGTGTCTAACATCTCCTTGAGTCATAATGAGCTGATGATGTGGATCACCACCATTTTTATGAGGAACCCTCCTGATTTGTTGACCTTTGCAACCTTGGCTAGTACAAACGGCTGGCAGGCGAATGATGAAACGACCTCGGTAAGTCGTTTCGGAAGTAAGGACTCCAATTGGCGTGCCGATAATTTTAAATATTTGTAAGGTCCGTTGAGACTTATCTGTAAAATTTGAGCTAAATTAGACCTCGTTTGGTAGGCGTCGGAAGAAGGTTTCAGTTATTATTGTCGATAAATATTAAAAAGAGATTTTCGAGCTTGGTTTTGGCGAATGAGCTCCGATTCGAAATTCGAAAGTGCCGTTAGGTTCGTATGATTATTTGTGACTTTTGTGAACTTTTAAAAGTGAATTTCGATGTTGTTCGGCTAGTTTCAGCTAAAATGCTGAAAGTTAAATAATTTGACTTTTTCTATTTAAATTCGCATCTTGAGTTTCGGGAGTCCAATTTGAGATCCGCCTTCGCGTGTATGTTACATATATTTTGTATAATTTGTATGCAAAAGTTAGGATTATTTCGAATATCGTATGGTTCTGTTTTAATTTTCGTCGCGAAAAAAAAGAAAATAAAAGAAAATGAAAAAGGAAAAAGGAAAAAACAAAAAGGATAGAAACAAAGAAGTTTGGCGGTTGGGACTTAGCATTATAAAAGCTAAAGTGATAAGGGAGCAATATAGAAAACAGAAACGTAACCCATTTTCGAAACAGAGAAAATTATCAGGAAAAAAAGCCAGAAAATGAGAAAAGAGCCGGAGAAAAGATAGAATTTTTACCCCGAAACATTCAGGTAATGATCTTAATCCATTATTTTAGTTTATTACGTGTGTTTAAATATATTTTGACGGTAAAAACTGGGATATTAGACATCGTTTTAATAAGTTCAACTGATAGTTTAAAGGGTCAATTGGAGCCCGATAATGAAATTGATTATATATTCGTACTCAGTGAGTTATGGGCAACATATAAATGTAATTTATTTGGGGTTTGGTTATGTGACCATAAACCCTGTACATAGGCCTGGCCTGCGTATTGCATATGCAAATAGAGTATCAGGTTCCTAACAGGATTGCCCTAAGATGTGAGGAATGAAGCCTTTATCCTAATTTGATATATTTTTCTGCTCATTGAATAGAGTGGGATCGTTTGGCAAGGAAACCAAAGGATAAAGTGGTTGTTGATTAGCCGTACTAACTTTTGAAAGAGGTAAGTGTTTATATCCATTTCTTTGGAGGCGCCTGGCCTCGTGGATTTTCAACCACGTGTTCCTTACGTGTTTAGCTGCCGATAGGCGTACTCATTACGCCTTAGCTTTGGATTTACATTGTATTGTTGACACCCAATTTTGTCCCAGATTTTAATTAATGTCTACATTATTTAAATAAAAATCATGTTATTAAAGTAAAATTTTTAATTAATTAAAATCCCTTAATGTGAATTAATGAGATTTTGGACGAAAGGCCAAATTGCATTGTTTACCCTAAAGCCCGCTTATTCATGTAATAATGACGTTTAATTAGTTTAATTAAAAGAGAAAGGAATAAAATCGTTCTTAAAATTAAATTATGTCCTGTTTCCGCAAAGCCTTATAGACACTATACATCCCTCATTTCATATCTTAGCCCATACCTGTTAACCCCACACCCATTTATTCATTTTCCCTCACACCAAAAAACCCTAGACACACACAGACAAGAACATTAGCCGCGACAACCATATCCCCTCACCCCATCATCTCCTTCATCCCCGACTTGCAAAAACCTTCACAAAAAGCAGCCCCCTCACAACGGATATTCCTCACGCCCCACACTCAAAACACCATCAACACCCATTCTTATACGTATCCACACAGTAACCATCAACGTACACATCTATTGTTTCACCTCCAGTTAATTAATTAGTCGCACCATATTATACTTTTCAGAATACCAATTTTTCCATGTTTTTATTTCATGTATAATTATTTGTTTATCATCTACCATTGCCTCGATGTTGTAAAACCCCAGATTTGAATCAGAGAGTCTCTTCATCCTTTCCCCTTATCTCCTTCTTCGATTGTTACCAAGAACAGATATAAACACAAAGGATAACGAGGTGGGGTGGTAGTGACGCTGTTTGGTTGTCGCTCCTCCGCCTCCTCTCTCAAAGCTCCACCACCGGTGACAATCTCACCGGAAAACCAGATCTGGAACGGGAAAGAAGAGATCAAGGGGGAGGGGGGTTATCATTCTCAGTTTTGTTTTGTTCTTGTCCCCTGTTATTGAAACGAAGAAATAAAAGGATGAGAGGAAAGGGTGGTAGTGATGCCGTGAGCTTCGCCGGAGTTACACCGGAAAATCTCACCGGCGGTCGCTCCTCTTTCCGTTCAGCGTCGTTGTTCCTTCACCACGCTTAACTGCTGCTTATTGTTTGTTTCCACCGGTTTGTTTTGACTCTTGAAGTCGTCGTTGACTGGTTCTATGCATTGAAATATTTGATGTTGGTTCCATCTTGTTCCCTGTCACGTTTTATGTGATATTGATGTTCATTCATATGCTGGGTTAACCCACACACTTTGGTCAAATGGAATGCTTGAAGCTGGGTTCCATCTTGTGTTTACTTTACCTAATTGCGTTGTCTACTTGCTGGTTCTCTTTTGCAGACATTCCCATGTGATAAGGATTTTGTCTATCGGCCTAATTTTGTCACTAACGTTTTAGTCACTGGTTTTCTGATTTGGAACAAATGCAGATCCTTGACACTGTGGACCCTAATCTGGACAGTCATTGTGATAAAATGGCTTATGAGAATACTTCATTTTGAGGCATTTGAACTGATTTGAACTTGATACTACACCTGGCCAATGAAAAAATACATATACACGTATTGAGGCCTACACAAGGAATTGACGGATTTTGAACATGATACTATACTTGAACCGTCCCATTTCCGTGTCCCTAAAGCAAAAGGCGATGATGAATGCATTTTAATGCTAAGCAAGTTGAATAGAGTAGTGGGTTTGGTGCTTTGGCACGGCAACACGGCCCGGGCTCCGTGTTTGCAACCGTATCAAATCCCGAGCCTCTATTCGATGCGCCATACAAACCTGAGCCTAAATTTTGCAAAAACAACCCCGTCACTATTATTATTATTATTATTATTATTATTATTATTATTATTATTATTATATATTCTATTATTATTTTATTATTATTATATATTTTATTATTATTATATATTCTATTATTATTATATATTTTATTATTATTATTACTACTTTATTACTTTATATTTGTTATTTTATTTTTATTACACTTTGACTATCATACTAATTCAATTTTACTTGTTTGTTTTGCGAGGTACATTTTTGCACGAATAATCTATGGACGAGTTTGGCTAACTCACGAATGGGAATAATCCATGGCATGGAAGGCATTAGGGGATTGAATTCGGACCAGAGCATTCAAAAATAAAACTTACGAATTTTAGAAAATTCAAGACTCCCGCGAGTTGATCAATTTCCCGGTTCTATCTTTAACTTTGCATTACTTTCCTTGGATATTTATGCAAATAAATGTGTAAAATATTTTATTTATCAATAATATGTAATTGTTTGTTGATTGCTTTACTTTATGTTCATTGCCTTTTATCTTAAAGTCATTATTTAATTTATTGCAAACCGGGGCCATTTAGCAAAATGCGTGCAAATTAAATATTTTATAAACAAGTTTTATTTCAATTAATTATTTTAGATAAATTTTCTAGAAAAGCATATTTTGCAAATGATTTGGAAACCTGTCGTATTAACCGTATTTTACGAAATTTCGGAAGTGCCTTAAAAACCTTCTTCCGAAGTTAATAAAACCTCTTACCTTTAGAATCTCTGAAAGAAAGACCGTCTTTTTATAAAAACGGAGTTTTGCACGCATTTGCTAATTTGGTTCCCTGTTTTCCTTAAATTGGGTGGCGACTCCAAAAACTCCAAAAGAGTTAGTCCATCCTGTCGATATTCCGTAATTTATCCCTTTCTCGGGTGATAATTTTTGGGGTTCAACAGCATGGCGACTCCGCTGGGGAGCAATAAAGGTTTTGACCATAAAGGTTTCCAATTGTTTGCAACTAGCATGCCTAATTTATTTTTTTTATTATATCTGTTTGTTTGGTTTGCCTTATAAAGCATGTAATATATTAATTTGTGCATAATCTGCATTCCGTGCATATTTCCTCCCTCATGGAGCCTGTCAATTCTCTTTCACCTCCTCGATTTCATCACGGGGTACCCGCTTGACGGGTAGTTATGCAGGAAGGGCATTGCCCTTACCTCACTCTTTCAAACTTCTTTCGTCTCACCAAAAGTTAGTTCGGGATATTGAGATTGCCTGGTTTTGTCATGGCCAGTTCTACTGCGTTGTGAGGCCAGGTCTATCCCGCATAGGTCGATTCAGCCTCAACCGTTAGCCCACTCTTAGAAGGAGATTAGGACATGCATGCATATACACCTTAGTTTGGGGGAAAGTTCGGCAGATTTGGTTGGTTTGTGTTTTGGAGATGGCCTGGTGTAGTGAGATCTAAGAGGCGAAGCCCATGGTGTCTTTAAAAGGATCTGTGGGGTCCCTCTCGTGAATGGCTTTGCGTGTGTGCAGGCCTATGTTGATTATCCAGCGGCAACTTTATAAAAATTGAAGTATGTTTGTCGCATACTTGGAGAGCGAAGCCCCTGTGTCTTTGAATGACCAGTGTGGTCCCTCCTTGAAGACCAGTGCGGTCTTGGCTACCCAGGAAACTGAGAGGCTTGATCAAAGCTGAGGACCAGTGAGGAGCCCTATGAACAAGGTCGGTGAGCCTTGCAAAACATAGGAAGCTGAGAGGCTTGTCTAAAGCCGAGGATCAGTGAGGTTTTATTTTGAAAGGCCAATTGGCGCCTTTCGTGATTTGCAGTATGGTATTGTGGAGGCAGTTGGAAATTTCTCCCTGGATGTTGTAAAGCAATTGGGAATCGTGCTTGGAGGAGCGTGGATGTTTGCAAAAGATATGGAGGATTGTTTCGGGTTTTAGGCATTTGGGTTTAGAATTTTGTGCAGATGCTGTGGAGAACATAAGCTGTGTTAAAATGTTAATTGCCTGCTTTGCTTTATTTTCTCAAAATGCGTTAAATACTAGGTGTTGCTTGCTTGTATGCAATCCTATGAATGACATGCAAACTGTCTTAGTTACCCTTGGAGAGGTTTCTTTTGTTTTGTTTATTTCTTTAGCAATTGTTGGATTTGTGAAGTGGCTGACCATTCACCACGCAAAGGTTAGATGCTCTAGCTCGTGAATGATGCAGTAACAGAAGCTAATGGCATTGCTTGAAAGAACTTGGCGATTGAACTTAGTAGCATTATTTTCAATTTTAATTCAGATTGAGGCCCTGAATTGCATTATACTTTAAAGCTTATGTTAATCTGAATCAACTCATTTTGAATTTATGGAAGTTGAAATAAAATGCATCTCATTCTTACAATATTATTTACGCTTGCATTTGTTTCCATTTCAAAATTAAAATTGATAAACTTGCCAAAGCTTTGCTTGTAACGTATGGCAAAACAACTGAACAATTTAAAACGATGCACTGAAAAGTTATTGTCTGCACTCTTTGGATATTGCCCTACTGTTGGAACTTCAACTGGGGCAGCTTTTATTTGTTGGTATATGGCGTTGAAGCAGTGATGCTAAACTACGCACGGTCTGATTCCCAAGGAGGGATACGTAGGCTCCCACATCGGGCTCGACCCTTAGCACTTAAGTTTTCATTTTCCCCCCAAGAAGGACAACTGGGGCAATTTTTGCAAAACAAGTTGGAGATGCGAAAGATAATAACTGGGGCAATTTTGCAAAGCGAGTTGGAGATGCGAAAGATAATAACTGGGGCAGAATTTTGTAAAAAGCAGCATTGGTTATAAGTGGCAGAATTGGCAAGAATTTTGAAATTGGTTAAGCAAACAGTGCAAAGTCTAAGGCAAAGGACGTTCAGTTTGTTTTAAAATATGTTACAAGTTTAAGTCAAGGCAAAATTTTCAAATTGCATCTTTGACTTCATTTGCCTGCTTATTTTACTTACTATATTGCATTAAAATATTTTATCTTGCCTCTATTTTTCGAAAATCTATGCTATTTGAGTTCATGAGCCAAGTTTCTGAAAGCAATTTGTAAATCCAAGTCCAATGAAGATGAGGAAGCAGCAGAAGCAGCAAGATCAGGATGAAATCTTCACAAATCAAATACTTCCCCTTTCCTCCCCAAAACTAACAAATTTTTCTTTGAAAGCAGGAACGAGAAAGCTTGCAATGAGAGGATCATTTGCACTATGGATGAGCAATTTATTGAACGCGCATCCAAAGTTTCCTTGCAAATCGCGTCGCATTGCCATTTTCATGACTAAAAGCATTATGCCCTGTCATGAGTTATTGCCGAACAGACGGCATTTCTACCCCTATGACTTTCATTCCTAATAGGCGACAAAGCCGAGACTTGTTTTGTGTTTTCAAAACTAAGCCAAATAGAGCATCGCTTTGTTTCAGGCTATAATCCGCACAAGGCCATCCTTGCCGGATTGTCTCGCCAATTGATTTATCAATGGCTATCGCACTGACTACATTTCCGCACTACTTTGCTTTGCACTTATTTTGAATTACGCCTTCGCACTTGCTTTAAAATTTAACGCCTTGCTTTATCCTTTCAGGTTGACCATCGGCTACGAGGATCCCCTTTGTTGGACTATCTCGCCTATTGATTCACCAAATGGCTCTTGTATTGCTCTACACTCCCGCATTACTTTGCTTTGCACTTGCTTTGAATCATGTCTTCACACTTGCTTTGAAATTAACGCCTTGCTTTACTCTTTCAGGTCAACCATCAGTTCCACGAAGAATATTTGCCTTGTCGTATATACAGAACAACTCTATTTCTCTCGTTGTTATTTTAGCTTTGTTCGATTATCGCATCACCAGCACAAGCCAGACGATTTCAGATTTTGCAAGATTCAGGGTTTATCCACCCGCAAATAGGATATCGGGGTTCTTCCACCCACAAATAGGATATTCGGGTCCTTCCACCCACAAATAGGATATTCGGGTTCGGGTCCTTCCACCCACAAATAGGATATCGGGTCCTTCCACCCACAAATAGGATATTCGAGTCCTTCCACCCACAAATAGGATATCGGGGTTCTTCCACCCACAAATAGGATATTCGGGTCCTTCCACCCACAAATAGGATATTCGGGTCCTTCCACCCACAAATAGGATATCGGGTCCTTCCACCCACAAATAGGATATCGGGTCCTTCCACCCACAAATAGGATATTCGAGTCCTTCCACCCACAAATAGGATATCGGGGTTCTTCCACCCACAAATAGGATATTCGGGTCCTTCCACCCACAAATAGGATATTCGGGTCCTTCCACCCACAAATAGGATATCGGGTCCTTCCACCCACAAATAGGATATTCGGGTCCTTCCACCCACAAATAGGATATCGGGGTTCTTCCGCCCACAAATAGGATATTCGGGTCCTTCCACCCACAAATAGGATATTCGGGTCCTTCCACCCACAAATAGGATATCGGGGTTCTTCCACCCACAAATAGGATATCTCGGGTCCTTCCAACCACAAATAGGATATCTTGGGTTCTTCCACCCACAAATAGGATATGCAGGTTTCTTTCAAGTTGCATTGAGACACTGGATGTCTGGCGCTTCATTTGTTTTGTCAAGTGATTGAAACACAATACAAGATTGCGTTGTAAACTGCCTCTTCATCAATTAAAGCATTATGCTTATCATGGTTTGTTGCCGAACAGGCGGCATTTCTATCTTTATGATCCTTATTTCAAAATAAACATTATTCTGAAACTTGCATAGATGATAGTCTAAGACAAGTCGGCTGGAACACCGCTTTCGGAGTGTTTCGCGATGTCGGTTGTCTTGCAATGTTGGCATTTAGTGATAAGTTTAAGACAAGTCGGCTGGAACACCGCTTTCGGAGTGTTTCGCGATGTCGGTTGTCTTGCAATATTGGCATTTAGTGATAGTTTAAGACAAGTCGGCTGGAACACCGCTTTCGGAGTGTTTCGCGATGTCGGTTGTCTTGCAATATTGGCATTTAGTGATAGTCTAAGACAAGTCGGCTGGAGCACCACTTTCGGAGTGCTTCGCGATGTCCGTTATCTTGTAATATTGGCATTTTACAATTCGTTCTCACTTTACTTATTGTCTTGCTTTACTGTTTCAGAATAAGGATCAGCTTAGAGGTTCTCCGGGCGGAGTAATTTGTCAGTTGATCGAAGGAAGAACTCATCAATGATACCGAAAACCGCATTTACAATTTTATCACTTTATCTATTTCTTTTTCCAATTATTACAGTTTATTAGCAGTTGCACGCTTACCGCTTGTTGAGATTATTGCAGGATTTTTAGCAGCACCGCAGCAGCGTTTGGAACATGGAGCTTTGCTTAGCAATGAACCGGGGCAATCGTTGATATGAGCTAGACTCGTCAACAAAGACCTGAAGAATTGCACCCGCATAAGTCATCCACCCTAGAGGTAAGTCTCTTGTTAACCCTGAGTCTGAGGTTTGAGATTGAAGACAAGATGGCTCGGTTATCGAGGTGCAGTGGAAGCTATGTCCGTATAAACCCCTCTTTATGGGTGTGTCGTCGACCACATCTTTATAACTTGGGTAATTACAAGCCTCTTTTCCCGCGCTCGAGTAGTCGTTACTATCTCGTCTTTGATTTTCAAGCCGCATCGAACTACATATGGCCTGATTCTCTTTCAGCCGGAGATATGTAGGCAACTCGGAAACCGAAGTTCGGCCATGTCCATAAGCCTCGCATTTTGATTCCAGGAATCGGAGTCTTGGCTTTACCTTGACAAAATTGGGTTTCACGTCAACTTCTTTACCCTGGAAACTCTTTCATCCTTTCCGGGTAAAGAGGGGCAGCTGTTGACACCCAATTTTGTCCCAGATTTTAATTAATGTCTACATTATTTAAATAAAAATCATATTATTAAAGTAAAATTTTTAATTAATTAAAATCCCTTAATGTGAATTAATGAGATTTTGGACGAAAGGCCAAATTGCATTGTTTACCCTAAAGCCCGCTTATTCATGTAATAATGACGTTTAATTAGTTTAATTAAAAGAGAAAGGAATAAAATCGTTCTTAAAATTAAATTATGTCCTGTTTCCGCAAAGCCTTATAGACACTATACATCCCTCATTTCATATCTTAGCCCATACCTGTTAACCCCACACCCATTTATTCATTTTTCCTCACACCAAAAAACCCTAGACACACACAGACAAGAACATTAGCCGCGACAACCATATCCCCTCACCCCATCATCTCCTTCATCCCCGACTTGCAAAAACCTTCACAAAAAGCAGCCCCCTCACAACGGATATCCCTCACGCCCCACACTCAAAACACCATCAACACCCATTCTTATACGTATCCACACAGTAACCATCAACGTACACATCTATTGTTTCACCTCCAGTTAATTAATTAGTCGCACCATATTATACTTTTCAGAATACCAATTTTTCCATGTTTTTATTTCATGTATAATTATTTGTTTATCATCTACCATTGCCTCGATGTTGTAAAACCCCAGATTTGAATTAGAGAGTCTCTTCATCCTTTCCCCTTATCTCCTTCTTCGATTGTTACCAAGAACAGATATAAACACAAAGGATAACGAGGTGGGGTGGTAGTGACGCTGTTTGGTTGTCGCTCCTCCGCCTCCTCTCTCAAAGCTCTACCACCGGTGACAATCTCACCGGAAAACCAGATCTGGAACGGGAAAGAAGAGATCGAGGGGGAGGGGGGTTATCATTCTCAGTTTTGTTTTGTTCTTGTCCCCTATTATTGAAACGAAGAAATAAAAGGATGAGAGGAAAGGGTGGTAGTGATGCCGTGAGCTTCGCCGGAGTTACACCGGAAAATCTCACCGGCGGTCGCTCCTCTTTCCGTTCAGCGTCGTTGTTCCTTCACCACGCTTAACTGCTACTTATTGTTTGTTTCCACCGGTTTGTTTTGACTCTTGAAGTCGTCGTTGACTGGTTCTATGCGTTGAAATATTTGATGTTGGTTCCATCTTGTTCCCTGTCACGTTTTATGTGATATTGATGTTCATTCATATGCTGGGTTAACCCACACACTTTGGTCAAATGGAATGCTTGAAGCTGGGTTCCATCTTGTGTTTACTTTACCTAATTGCGTTGTCTACTTGCTGGTTCTCTTTTGCAGACATTCCCATGTGATAAGGATTTTGTCTATCGGCCTAATTTTGTCACTAACGTTTTAGTCACTGGTTTTCTGATTTGGAACAAATGCAGATCCTTGACACTGTGGACCCTAATCTGGACAGTCATTGTGATAAAATGGCTTATGAGAATACTTCATTTTGAGGCATTTGAACTGATTTGAACTTGATACTACACCTGGCCAATGAAAAAATACATATACACGTATTGAGGCCTACACAAGGAATTGACGGATTTTGAACATGATACTATACTTGAACCGTCCCATTTCCGTGTCCCTAAAGCAAAAGGCGATGATGAATGCATTTTAATGCTAAGCAAGTTGAATAGAGTAGTGGGTTTGGTGCTTTGGCACGGCAACACGGCCCGGGCTCCGTGTTTGCAACCGTATCAAATCCCGAGCCTCTATTCGACGCGCCATACAAACCTGAGCCTAAATTTTGCAAAAACAACCCCGTCACTATTATTATTATTATTATTATTATTATTATTATTATTATTATTATTATTATTATTATTATTATATATTCTATTATTATTATTATTATATTCTATTATTATTATATATTTTATTATTATTATATATTCTATTATTATTATATATTTTATTATTATTATTACTACTTTATTACTTTATATTTGTTATTTTATTTTTATTATACTTTGACTATCATACTAATTCAATTTTACTTGTTTGTTTTGCGAGGTACATTTTTGCACGAATAATCTATGGACGAGTTTGGCTAACTCACGAATGGGAATAATCCATGGCATGGAAGGCATTAGGGGATTGAATTCGGACCAGAGCATTCAAAAATAAAACTTACGAATTTTAGAAAATTCAAGACTCCCGCGAGTTGATCAATTTCCCGGTTCTATCTTTAACTTTGCATTATTTTCCTTGGATATTTATGCAAATAAATGTGTAAAATATTTTATTTATCAATAATATGTAATTGTTTGTTGATTGCTTTACTTTATGTTCATTGCCTTTTATCTTAAAGTCGTTATTTAATTTATTGCAAACCGGGGCCATTTAGCAAAATGCGTGCAAATTAAATATTTTATAAACAAGTTTTATTTCAATTAATTATTTTAGATAAATTTTCTAGAAAAGCATATTTTGCAAATGATTTGGAAACCTGTCGGATTAACCGTATTTTATGGAATTTCGGAAGTGCCTTAAAAACCTTCTTCCGAAGTTAATAAAACCTCTTACCTTTAGAATCTCTGAAAGAAAGACCGTCTTTTTATAAAAACGGAGTTTTGCACGCATTTGCTAATTTGGTTCCCTGTTTTCCTTAAATTGGGTGGCGACTCCAAAAACTCCAAAAGAGTTAGTCCATCCTGTCGATATTCCGGAATTTATCCCTTTCTCGGGGGTAATTTTTGGGGTTTAACATGTATATTATATGTTATGTCATGTTGTTGGTATTGCATTGAGGATTTGAGCATTGTACTCTGGCTGTGAGTTGGCATCTACTTCCCGGCTGTCGATGAGAGTCCCGCGCCGGTGAAGGGTTATTATTGCATTACATTGCATTCATATGCATTATATGTCATTCATATGCATTACATTGCATATCATATTGGGTACAGGAGTATTCCGCCCCAGGAGCAGGAGTATTCCGCTCCATTATATCATATTGAGGGTAGGAGTATTCCGCCCCAGGAGCAGGAGTATTCCGCTCCATTGTATCATATTGAGGGTAGGAGGATTCCGCCCCAGGAGAGTGCAGGAGTATTCCGCCTCAGCTTTACATTATATCGGGTGCAGGAGTATTCCGCCCCAGGAGAGTGCAGGAGTATTCCGCCTCTAGTTTATATTATATCGGGTGCAGGAGTATTCCGTCCCAGGAGCAGGAGTATTCTGCTCCAGTTGGTTATCAGATTGGATTCCCCTCGAATGCTGGAGTATTCCGCTGCGAGATGGGATGACGGGCACATATGACCCTTTGCATCAGATTTCATTTCATCTCATTTCTTTTCATACCATTGTGTAGACTTGTGGTACATAACTACTGTTCTGCTTATACGTGCATTGCTTATTTGTTGATATGTTTCTGGCTCGTATTCCTGTCTGAGTTTATGGTTTAATACGTGTTTCCGGTTATTATCTGGCTCTGCCTTTTTATAATTTAAACAAGAGGAATTTGGTTTATCTGTTTCTTCTCCCTGGCTAGCTATCATATTCTTTGAGGTGGCTAGTCTGCCCCACTTATTGAGTCCTTTTGACTCACCCTTATTTGTTGTTTGTTTCTTGTCTATCTATTTCATTTCGGCAGGTTCGCTCCAGGATTGAGTTCGCCGCGTTGTTCAGGAGTGAAGACGACTTCAGCTGTCAGGGTGAGCCAGCTTTATTCCGGATGGCCACCAGTTTATTGTTTATTATTTCAGTTGCTTTTTGCTCCCTTCAAGAGGTATCTGTCTTCTTTTGTACTCTTAGATGTCTAGTCTGGATAGTCCTAAACCTAGTATGTTGGGTAGTCAGCTGTAATTTCTTTTGTACAGCTTAGAGGTATCAGTATGTCTGTGCTTTTTTCTAATTCTTGTTCTTATCTATGAAATTAATTATATTTATTTTCCTAATTTAATTGGTAAGGGTTCGCCCGACGGGTCTAGAGGAGGATGTCGGGTGCCCGCACGGCCTAGCCGGATTCCGGGTCGTGTCAAATGACCATGGTAAGTTATTACTGTCACACCCCTTCTTTGCCCAAACTTTTTATTTTTGCACTTAACTTGCTGCTGCCTCAGGATTTTCAAATCGTAAAATGCCCCTGTTGAAGGAGATCAGGATTACTGCCCCGTATTTTGCTCCTTTGCCTGATGTGCAGGCGTCTGGTGGGAGAATTCTCGAGAGTGCGAGCAGTTCACGTTCCTCGAAGAGGTGAAAATCCTCTAAGTCTACGATCGTGGTGACTGCCAGTGAGACCTTGATAATTTTCGATGGCGAGGGTGAAGTCCCTCGAGTGCCCATGCCTGAAGCCATCGAGACAACTCCAATTGCTCCTGCTGAATCTGATTTGTCCATGCAGATGCGTAGGCATTTGATTGAAGAGACTCCCATAGGTGAGAAAGAAGCTAGTGTGGAGGATGATGTGGTGCTTCCAGCCGTTTCTTTCGAGCCCCGTTTACCAGGTTAGACCTTCTCCATTTACTGACCTAATATGGTTTCCTTGTGCACTTCAGAAATTGATTCTCCTACTTTCACTTAGAACCCTTTGTGGCAACTCCAACCCCCGAAACCTCTGATTCCTTTCGATGTCGACCTGGCAAAGAAGTGGCCGTAGATGTTGTACATGAACCCATGAGTGGAGCTCGGGAGGTTGTGATCCTTATTGTTGCGGGGGTTAACCTGATGAAGACTCTTAGGGTTGTGATAGATCATACCGCCAAATTTGTTGACCCTGCTGAACAAGAACACCTTTCTGGCTATAACTGCCATGAGCTGCTTGAGATCGCCACCGGATGCTTCCTTAGGGTAAGCTTTCCTTCCTCGTTGTGCAAATCATAACATCGTTTCTTTACTGACCGCTTATTTTTCCTGTTACCCAGGGGTTGATGGTGTACCATGAGATACTACGTCGAGGTGGCCTGGAGGGAAATCTTGCTGAGAAGGTCGATGCCTTGTGCGGACAAGTTGCCTGCCTGCAACGAGATCTGATCGAGCCGGGGGTAGCGTGAATATTATTCATATGGAGACGTTGCAGAATACACACCAACACCACTAAGTAGCTTCAAGTCCTCGGAACATAGTTAGCTTCAATGGCCGTCAAGAGAACCTGTTGGAGAACTAGCTCTACCGGTCCATATACCGAGCGCGACGAACATTACTCCCTTCCAGATGCTGAATTGCAATCTATCATATGACGTCATCTTTTGACGGCCGTGGATACATAGCATTAAGGGAGTACCCTCAACACTCCATCAAGTATTTAGATACCGACTTCATACGGGGTTAATCAATTATGAGGTGAGCGGTCTTCACTTGAAGAATGTTATCTTACCTATGACGGGATCTTAGAGTTGGGCCAATAGTCAAAGTAAACATGACGAAGAGGAGTCCATCGAGTTTGAGGCCACGGAATAAGAGGTCAGACAAGAGATAAGCTAACTACGGGATCGATTGTCAATAATGGATCAGCTAGTCCCCAAAGCGACGAAATTTGTATGTCGGATCTCTGAGATGCTGCGGAGGCAAGAAGGACCCCTATGGTTGATACAGAGTTACCTGATGGCAGCCTAGGAAAATATACAGCCGAGCTAGAACCAGGTGACCATTTGTGTCTGTATGTTTCGATCTCAGAGATAACATGGAACGCAGTCCTTGTACGAGAAGAGAATGGGAGGCAATTTCCCGTGAAGTATGCCAGCAAGAAACTTTTGTACCGAGACAGTTTTCTGCCTTTGCCCATTCAGTTTATTGCAGCCGTGATCATGGCAACGCAGGAGCTGCACTCATAATTTTTTAGCCATACAGTTAGCATGGTCTCCTCCACACTGGCACAGACACTGTTGTCTAAACCCGGACTCTCAAAGGAGATGGCAGAATGAGCTGAGGAACTAGAAAAATATGACACTATCTACCAACCACGAACAGCTATCAAGTCACAGGAACTGGAAGGTTTTACCTCAGACTTCGTGGAGGAACTGGAGCTAAAGGCGGAGGAGTCAATCAGGAGTGAAGAAAAGATCGAGCCTGGGTGTTGGGAGATCCGCATTGACATAAATCTCAAAGGAGGAGAAGCCGACCTCGATCTGTGAGTCAAGACACCTACTGGGATGGTCTTCTGCAAGACCGCAAGAGCTCAGAGCGATGAAGTAGAGTATGAAGCCATAATTCAAGCTCTTGACTTAACCTACATACTGGGGGCCAGGGAGATCACCCTCTTCAGCAGCTCTGAGCTGGTGGTCAATCAAGTAAAAAAAGTTTTTATCGCTGAAGGCATCCGTACGTCGAATTGCCGGGAAAGAATAAAAGCGCTCTTGAAAAAAAATTCAGACATGGGAGTCTGTCTATCAAGAAGAAAGCTCAAGCGATGGTGAAGCGTCTGAGGATTCATGCGACCAGCAGTTAGTGGTTGAGTTAACCCCCGTGGACCTGAGAAACCCTTAAGTTCCAGACACAGGATCCATAGCAGGGCAACGTCACACGCAGGTCAACTACCTAAGCAAAGGAATCCTCCCCAAAGACAAATCAAAAAGCAGACAGCTGCGAAAGCAAGCAATTCATTATTGTTTGATTGGCGCAGAGTTATACCATTGGGTTGTCAGCGGCCCAGAAGTAATATCTCCAGGCTCAGCACCCTCGAGCAAGGAAGCCCAAGTGCACGCCCTCGAACCTTCCGAGGGTCAAGCGTGAAGTATATTTCTCTTTTTAAGGCATTTATTTTTATGTTGAGTTTCTTTTAATTTTGATCTCAGTATTTTCATACTCATCAATCATACCACAGGTTTTCACCCACAACATCTCAGGCCTAGCGCCCCTTTATCAATAAAACTACTATTTTACTTAGTCAGTTTTCCTTACTTATTCAGATCCATTTACGATCTAACTATTCATAGCTCCGGCCAGACTTAAGTTGAAGTAATACATTCACTTTTCACTACAAAAAGTAGGGTACACTACTCCCTTAGAGCTAGATCACGTCTAGCTCAGCCACCAGGCATTATTCGTAAGTTGAACTCATTAATTCAACAACTGCACCTACATGCTGGTAGGGACGCTTGTCCGCATAGTGCAAGAAAATCTTAAATACTCGAGTAACTAAGCAGAGACGTTCGAATTCAGACGTAAAAGTGCCTGTTACCACACGGGCTATAGTTGTCCCATTGTGGGCGCAACCTAAGTCGTCACCTATTGACGCAAATGAAGCGCCCAGTGCGCACACACGTCTCTTGAAGACATTAGCCCAGAAAGGCACATAATACTGCTTGACTACACATTACATCATATATAATTACACAAGTACATATAAAACTATTGATGAATGACCATTTTATTAATAACATACAGCACATAGGCTCACAGTATACAATTAGTTGTTCCTGAATACAACATTTGTTCACAACAATTGTAAAAAAAGGAAAAGAAAAGACTAAAAACAGAGAGCTCCTCAGGACTAGCATGGCTGAAGATCCTTCATCTAGATTGTAGCTACAAGCCGAAAAACGGTCTGGAGTTCTTCCTTTCTTTTGGCAACCCGAGATATGTCAGCCCGAACATTTCCTCAAGGTACGTGGTCGTTGGTACAACCAAAGCCCGCATGCTTGATCAAAGCAAGGGTTTTCGGAAGGGTCTGAGTACAGGCCTAACCTTCCCCTATCTTACCCGTTGAACTTGAAAAGAAACTTGAAGACTCGCCGCAGAGCTTAGAAAAAAACTTGACTATCCGAGTCAACTTCAACTGGTCAAACTAGAGTGCACATCCCTGCAGATCTTCAAGCACAATCAGGAGCTGACCAGGGACGGAGAGGCTTATGGTAGGAACCTACCATAAGGTAGCCTTTTCCCTTGGATATTCCACAGTCGGTGGCCGATAAGGCGTTGCAACAGCGATGCGGCCGAACCAGCTAAACCAAGAGACAGCCCAGAACCATGAGCGGAGTTAGAGCTTGGTGACTCGTTAATCCGCTCATGACCCAGAGCTCTGTCCACTTGCCTGCCATGGAACGGAGTCAGAAAAGTAGGCTTCAACCCTTCTCCATCAAAGAGGCTACCTAAGCACCAGAGAAATCCTGATGGAGAAGCCTCAGGATAGCTGAAAGGGCCAAGCGTCCTAACCCTACATGACAAGAGGAATATCACAACAACTGTTGTGTTAGAAGATGAGCACACCGTAATCAGTACACATGACGCAATGAAGACATCCTAAAGGGCGTCATAAGAATCCCGATCAAACTTCATGACTCGGGAGACTTCATTCATTTCTTCACTGATGCAGGGAGAAAAGAAGTTAACTGCAGATGAGTTTCCTCCTATAATCCCTCATGCATCATCCATTCGGCACAAAGAAATTTTTTTGGGAATATCAAACTAGGATCAAAGGCAAATGTTTTTTAGGAAAGCAAAGTTTTTCACTATGATAAGAAACTGTCGAATGGATGAAGTATTTTCTGAAGAGAAGTTTGTCATTTCTCCACTGTTATAAAGTCTCTATTTATAAGCAGAAAAGAGACAAGGATGGAGCATGAAACAGTCAAGTGTCATTATTACTATGGATATGAAACGATTCGAAGAAGTTAATAGCAGTTCTTGGAAAGGTGCATGAAATCGGTATCAACCAATCAGATGAAAGCACGCGGAGTTCTCGAAGAAATCAACATCATTCTTGGCCAAAGAGAGTACAAGTCTCAAGGAGTCAGTGAGATATCTTTTCACATCTATCTTGTACGCTGATTTAGCTTCTCGACTGTTTGCGTCAGCATTCAATAAGTGGGGGGACTGACCGTGTGGGCAAAAATATGCCACCTACTATTACAGGGATACGAGTCCAGCTGGTGAAACTAGACTTATCTTCCAAGTCACCGGACACAGAAAATACACGCCCGCTCCTTGGGCCAACGATCGTTCAGGCAGCACGACCATAAGATACAAGGTATACATCCCACCACATTAGGTTTATAGTCACTTCGTTAGGGATTTCGTATACACCACCGCCTTGAGTTATAGGCCCATAGCCATATTAGTCTTTCTATTTTACCTTAATTTAGATTGTGTATCACTATAAATATCCCTCCTAACATTGTATTGTACAATCAAGCGATTCATCACAAAATCCGGCTATTCTCAAGGAATAAGAATACTTTACTTTTCTTGCTCATTATTTATCTCTTTTATTGACTTATTTTTCTGTCATATTTACTATATTGCTTGTGACCTCATTCTAAATTAATTGTTTAACCTAGGCAACTGATTTTAGGCATAAACACATTCATCTACATATATTGGTACTGATGTTTGGCATTTTATGCCTATATTTCCTTAATATTTCCTCACGTTTGGATACTTTATTCGCACGTTTTCTAGTTAATGAATGTGATTTTTGCACTGATTTTATGTCGTATGTGTGTAGGTTGTTATGAAGTGCAATTGGAGCTTTAAAGAGCATGATCGAGCAAGAAAAGATTGAATTTGGATTGAGGATTGGATCGAGCACACGAAGGCACGGAACGAAGCAAGCTGCGAACGACGAATGCAGGAATTTTGCCTGGCGCGGTTACTGGCGCGGGGCGCCCCAAAAGCGCCCAGCTTCTGGCGCGTTTGGTTGCGCGGGGCGGGGCCATGGCGTGCAAGTTTCGACGGGTTCTGCTTGGGTCCACGCGTTCCGAGGCGCGGGGCGCCAGCTATAGCGCCCCTGGAGCGTTTTTGGACTTCCTATTTCGTCTAGGCTTAGGCGTAACTTATTACTAGGCCTTTGTAAACACTATAAATACTTTTTTACTTCGTTTTTTAGAGGAGTTCAGACCTTGGAAAAATTTGAGAGCTCATAACACCTCGAACAAGGGTTTTTCTTCCTTCCATTAATCTATTACATCATTATTTCATTATTTCATCAAATCCTTATGTTGTTATTATGAGTATGCGTGGCTAAATCTATCGTTCTAGGGTTAGAGCGAAAATGTTGATTTCCATGAATTAAATTCCAATTATAGATTGTTTATTCTTTCTTGATCATAATTTTTTGATTATAACGGCCGTATAATTGAACACTATCTACGGTTCTTAGATTGAACTCGACGCAGGGAATTTATGAACGCAAATAAGAAAGAATAGGGCTTGATTGTGAACATGGGCATCGGGGAACCAATTTGTGGATAGGATAGATATATACTTATTCACCTTGCTTAACTAATCACAGAATTCGTTAATGCGTGCACGTGATTCAACCCATAGACATATAGGGATCGGAGTAGCCTGCATAGACCGTGAAGAATCGAAAGGTTTTCACGGGTATATTTAACCTGTTAGTTTGCAATCTTGGGACTTAAGAAGTGGAATCAACAGGATAACTCAACTGGATTGGTCGTAGCTCTGACCCTGGACCGTCGCATTAATATTGTTTACAACCAAAGTTTGCTCCATTGTTTGACTGAATTTCCACCATTTTAATTACCGTTCTTTAGTTGATAATCAAACTCTCACTATTGGAAAAAGATCCCTGGATAGTTAGTTAGAAATTGTTTGTTAGGAGTCCAGTCTGAATAGTCGTCGTGACAACGATACTCTACTTATCACTTTATTACTTGTCGACCACGTATACTTGCGTGTGCGTTGGGAGTAACAAGTTTTTGGCGCCTTTGCCGGGGACTAAACAATTGACTGTTTTCTTTACCTACAGGAATGGCAGCAGAACGAGCTTTAGCTGTGCGAGATGTTGCTCTCCCCAGCCTGGAGGGAGTAGCCTCAAGCATTGTTGAGCCTGAAATTACTGGAAACTTTGAGATTAAGTCCGGCATGATACAACTGTTGCATGCGACTAGACAATTTGCTGGATTACTTAGCGAAGATCCGCAACAACATATCCAGAATTTCTTGGAGATCAGTGATACTTATACACCGACGGGAGTTCCTATTGATTATGTTCGCTTGACATTGTTCCCGTTTTCACTTATTGGGGCAGCAAAGAGGTGGTTAAAGGCTGAAAAATCTGGGTCTATCACTACTTAGGATGATTTGGCTAAGAAGTTCTTAGCTAAGTTTTATCCACCTGCCAAGACAGCCCGGGTGAGGAGTGCAATTATGTCCTTCAGACAGACAGAAGGAGAGTCTTTGTATTCAGCCTGGGAGCGGTTTAAAGCTTTACTGAGAGATTGTCCACACCATAACCAATCAAACGAGGTTCTTGCACATACTTTTATGGAGGGGTTGATTGCGCATACTAAGATCGTGGTAGATGCTGCTGCTGGAAGCCAAGTACTGGCCTTAAACTTTGACCAGATCTATGAATTACTAGACAAGTTTTCGCAGAGCAATCCTGACTGGCAGGGTGATGATAGAGCTACTATGCAGAAATCTGCTGGGTACTTCAGTTTGATGCAGTTTCAGAGCTGAGGGCGAAGATGGATGCTATTTCCAATCAAATTAGCAAGCTAGCTCTGCCAAAGACTCAGCAACCAGTGGCTCCAGTGCAACAACTCCAGAGTTTTTGTGAGGTTTGTGGTCAAGATCATGCTACAGAGGTTTGCCCCTCTAATCCAGAGTCAGTTTATTACGTGGGTAATCAAAACAGACAGTACGGTCAAAATCAGTTTGGTAATGCTTATTATCAAGGCAACAAGAGAGCCCCAAATAATTACCAACCACTTCCAGCTCCACCACAGCAGGTTAGCAACTCAGTTGAAGATATGCTAAAGCAGATAATGGCAGGCCAGCAGAGAGTGATAGCTGACACTGCAGCCAATGCACATGCCATACAAGATCTGGTCAATGCTCAAAAGACCCTTGAGCACCAGTTGGGGCAGTTGGTGGGAGCAGTCAGTACTGTTAAAAAAGAGCCTGAACAATGTCTTGCAGTGACTATAATTGAAGGTGGAGAGCTGATGGCCAAGTCTGAGTAGAGAGCTGAAATAGAAAAAGTTGAAAAAGTGGAGAAGGTAAAGAAGGAAGAAGAGAAAAAGGAGGCACCTCTGCCGCCTCCACCATTCCCGCAGAGACTTATACCATCGAAGGATATGGCCCAGTATCAAAAATTTGTGAGCATGTTGAAAGAGCTTCAAGTTAACATTCCTTTGACTGATGTGTTTGAATTAATGTCATCCTTTGTGAAGTTCTTAAAAGAGATTTTAGTCAAGAAGAAAAGCCTTAAGAGATAGATACAGTTGAGTTAGTCGAGGAGTGCAGCACAATCTTGAGCAAGCTACCTCCAAAACTTCAAGATCCTGGGAGGTTTACTATTCCTTGTACCATTGGAGGGCATAATATCCTTGGTTCATTGTGTGATCTGGGTGAGAGCATAAATCTCATGCCTCTATCTGTTTGCAAAAGGTTATGGCTAGGAGTAATCAAGCCTTCTTCAGTTACTCTTAAGATGGCGGATGGATCACTCACTCACCCTGATGGTAAGTTGGAGGATGTGTTGCTAAAAGTTGGTAAGTTTACATTCTCTGCTGATTTTATAGTCCTAGATTATGAAGAGGACCGAGAAGCTCCAATCATTTTGGGGAGACCATTCTTAGTCACCTCGAAGGCACTTATTGACATAGAGCTAGGTGAGATGACTGTTAGAGCGCATGGAGAAAAGGTTACTTTCAAGGTTTATAATGAGAAGGAGCACATTATTAAGGTTGAAGAGTACTCTATGATCGAATGTGTCAAACAAGAACATGGAAGTAAACCAAATGACGTGTGTGAGCAGAATATGGAACAAGATAGCAATGGCACATCATATGTGAAGTTGAAGATGGGTTCTCTCAAAGAAAGGAAGAAAGCAAAGGTTCGTCATAAGAAGAGAAGACATAAATGCTGGAAGTGAGCTGAAAGTGTCGTCGTGCCACGACGTTAACTAAGGTGCTTCTCGGGAGGCAACCCGAGTTTGTACTTGTAATAGTTTAGTTGTTTTGTGTTTTATAGTGTCACGTAGTTTTTGTTTTTCCTTGGATTACAGGTTCATGTAATGTCGAGTTTAAGTGTGGGGTGTCCTCACCCCTGCCTACTATTGTTGACCTGTTGGGGGAAGTCTGAGTACCTCATACTATACGGAAGCTTGGAGGATGCTAGCACCAAGGACTAGAGCCTTCAGGGAAGTTCTTCTACCCTTGTACTTTATTTTTTGTCGCACTGAGGACATTGCTTAGTTTTAAGTATGGGGTGGGGGAACTCCCCTTTATTTTTGAGATTAGGGATGCATGTACCGTTAGGATTTCCTTTTGTCACTTGACTTTATTTTTATTTGTTTCTTGCTTTAATATATGAAAAAATGAAAAAAATTAGAAAACTATTGAAAAATTTCAAAAAGATTTTCTTTTTAGTTTTAGATTAGTGGTACATGTCATCCACCCCGTGGTTTTTCTTATGACCTCGGTTCTTTTCCACGGGGAGGCCTTTGAACCGAGTAGTTTTTATTTTTTAGGATTAGAGTAGTTAGTTGTTAGGTGGCCCTAGACGGAAGGAATAGGTAGAATGCTAGGTGCCTTTGATTTGTTTGATACCGGTGTACTTGGACTTATTGCATGTGCTATTTGTGGTGTCTTTTGGTTTTAAATTGAGATGCTTGAGTCCACTCACTTGACTTTGTTGTGAACCTTTGTGCATTAGTGCTTAATTTTCCACAAGTTGCACCCTATTTGCTTGATTGAGAGTTATGATGGAGCCTTTTTGTGTGGACTGTGTGCAATGTGAGTGGTGAGGCATATTCTTATTATACTCCATGTTCATATTGGTGTCTAGAACTTGTCCCGTGTGTGTGCAAAGCGAAATCCTAGGTTTGCTCTAGTCGGGAAATGATACAGGCCTTCTCTTGATTTGCCTACCCTTTTTGTATACACCTTGGACTTGATTGTTGTGATCCATATTGACCTTTTGTTGGCACCCCCACCGCAAGCCTACCCACTTGTTCTAAATTGCTTTCTTTTGGCCCTTTACTCCTTAAACACTTTAATTGATAATATTATATTATTGTGGAGTTTGTGGTTGAAATATTGGGAGGTTTTTGAGTGGAACCAATGAGGGGAATATTTCATAAAATTGTGAAGTAGTTGAAGGAGCATTGGCAAGGTTTGGAAAGAATTGAATAGAAAAACAACAAATGAAACTGAAAAAATTGAAAAACAAAAAAAAGAGAGAAAAGAATATCCATCCTTGCTAGTGTTGTGCTTAAAGAAAAAAATTGCTACTTGTTGAAAAAGGTGTGCCTGAAATTTGTTGGGTGGTGAATTGAGTGGCTTTGATGAGATATGTGCTTAAATTGATTGTGATGTATTAAAGTGCTTACGGAGGTAGTCACTATTACCCATATGTATCCTACCAGCCCCTTAGCCTACATTACAACCTTTTAAAGTCCTAGTTAATCCCGATTGGGGTGAGCTTACATTAGTGGAGTCCTACACTACGGGCAAGCCTATGGTACATCATATGTGACATGTGAGCTTTTCATGAGAGTGAGTGAATTCTTTCTATGCTATTGTCCCCGTTCTATTCTTGATATTCATTGTTGTGTGCGATATTTGGGGAGAACTCTCTTGCTTCATTTTGGTGAGGGCACATGGTTTGCATGAGATAGGTGAAGTCGGGGCTTCTTGGTTTAGTAGATAGGTATGACTTTGTGGGAGCATGGTTGCAATGAGTCGAGTTCGTGCATTTGAGTTGTCTTGGGGTGGTTGCTCTCATGTTTTGATGTTTGATAAATTGTTGGCATGTTTGTTGAACCCATAGTAGTCATGTATGCATTTGTTCAATGGTCGGTATCAACCATAGTCATAGGCAGACCTATTCTACCGAGGTTGGGAAGTTATTTGTAATTGCTCGAGAGCGAGCAAAAGTTCAAGTGTGGGGTGGTGATGTTTGGCATTTTATGCCTATATTTCCTTAATATTTCCTCACGTTTGGATACTTTATTCGCACGTTTTCTAGTTAATGAATGTGATTTTTGCACTGATTTTATGTCGTATGTGTGTAGGTTGTTATGAAGTGCAATTGGAGCTTTAAAGAGCATGATCGAGCAAGAAAAGATTGAATTTGGATTGAGGATTGGATCGAGCACACGAAGGCACGGAACGAAGCAAGCTGCGAACGACGAATGCAGGAATTTTGCCTGGCGCGGTTACTGGCGCGGGGCGCCCCAAAAGCGCCCAGCTTCTGGCGCGTTTGGTTGCGCGGGGCGGGGCCATGGCGTGCAAGTTTCGACGGGTTCTGCTTGGGTCCACGCGTTCCGAGGCGCGGGGCGCCATATAGCGCCCCTGGAGCGTTTTTGGACTTCCTATTTCGTCTAGGCTTAGGCGTAACTTATTACTAGGCCTTTGTAAACACTATAAATACTTTTTTACTTCGTTTTTTAGAGGAGTTCAGACCTTGGAACAATTTGAGAGCTCATAACACCTCGAACAAGGGTTTTTCTTCCTTCCATTAATCTATTACATCATTATTTCATTATTTCATCAAATCCTTGTGTTGTTATTATGAGTATGCGTGGCTAAATCTATCGTTCTAGGGTTAGAGCGAATTCATGAAGGTTGAGGTTTGAATGTTGATTTCCATGAATTAAATTCCAATTATAGATTGTTTATTCTTTCTTGATCATAATTGTTTGATTATAACGGCCGTATAATTGAACACTATCTACGGTTCTTAGATTGAACTCGACGGAGGGAATTTATGAACGCAAATAAGAAAGAATAGGGCTTGATTGTGAACATGGGCATCGGGGAACCAATTTGTGGGTAGGATAGACATATACCTATTCACCTTGCTTAACTAATCACAGAATTCGTTAATGCGTGCACGTGATTCAACCCATAGACATATAGGGATTGGAGTAGCCTGCATAGACCGTGAAGAATCGAAAGGTTTTCACGGGTATATTTAACCTGTTAGTTTGCAATCTTGGGACTTAAGAAGTGGAATCAACAGGATAACTCAACTGGATTGGTCGTAGCTCTGACCCTGGACCGTCGAATTAATATTGTTTACAACCAAAGTTTGCTCCATTGTTTGACTGAATTTCCACCATTTTAATTACTGTTCTTTAGTTGATAATCAAACTCTCACTATTGGAAAAAGATCCCTGGATAGTTAGTTAGAAATTGTTTGTTAGGAGTCCAGTCTAAATAGTCCTCGTGGGAACGATACTCTACTTATGACTTTCCAATCTACTTAAAGAATTACAACTCCAATATTTCAAGGGAAAGTTGGGAAATCTGATCCACAGAAGGATTTCTAATAAGAATTCCTCCATAAGTTGAAATCTTCAGTCCAATATTTAAGCACTATTGGTCTGTTGTTTACACTGTATGACCCCCTGTAAAACACTTCATTCAGATCTTGAATGTTGGCAAATTTGAGATGTAGAAGCCATCTTCATGAAGGAATAAATCAGGTTCTACCACATGACTCCAATTTATTTTGATGTATCTATGCGTTGCATTGTATCCAGGTGAATCTCCTACTGCTAGCCTATTTTGCCAAGCTTCTAGAGAGCCAAGAGTGCTTATTTTTCTCAAAAAGTGCTTATTTTGATAGATTGAGGTGTTTGACCAAGCTTCTAGAAAAAAATAAGTGTTTTTGAGTGGCAACAGAAGTTGTTTTTCTAGCTGCGGGGAAGAAGTTGGAAAAAGTAGTTTTTCCCAAAAAAACAGCAGCAATTTTTTTTTTTTAATTTCTATCATTCCATAGATACCTTTACCAAAAATATATATTTACCTTATTACTACTATATATTTTTGACTAATGATTATAATATATAAATAGTACGTTTTTTTTCTTTTACGCACACCTACATTATTATTGTTGGAAGCTTTAAAGCAAATTGCATCCTTTTTTAAAGTATGAATTCGAAATCAATTATAAATGCTGCAATTTTAAAATTTAATTAATTAAAAAAGTTAAATATATGCTTTGATACGAATAACAAATATTTAATATCATTCATCTAGTTAATAATTATAAAATAAATTTTTGTATGTCCTTAATCGTAATTTAACACTAAAAAGCACTTTTTCAACAGTTTAGCCAAACACAAATTATTACTCAACTATTGACATAAGTGCTTCTCAAATGAGTTGGTCAAACACAAATTATTACTCTCCAAAAGTACTTTTACGAAAAGCATTTTTGAAGAAAAACGCTTTAAAAAAGAAGCAGTTTTCAGAAGGTTGGCCAAACAGGCTCTACATATTCTATTAGTGCACGACTCGATTTCTCTGATTCTTTTTCCACTTCTCTTTTATCCATTTTAATAAACAGTTTGCCTTCATTAAATTCGGGTGGGATATATGATAATGACATACCATTTTCAAATGTTGCATTACCTCTGAATAATCCAGCCCATGATGATTCTGCACGATCTTCATTTTTAAGTCCTGCTACTGGTTCCTTGATCACTTGCAACGGTGAATCATGCATCGTTGATTCCTGTACTAAGCATTGCTTTATCATTTTTTCCAACCTCCCCATAATTTGTGTATTATTTTCCCCAATTTTAGAAAAGGGCAACTTTGTGCACTCGTGTTGACTGTGTACTTTCCTAGATCAGTATTTAGCGGCATCATTTGTTCTGGCGTTACGACAAGAGTTGGGCTCAAATTCTGAGCTCTCGTACTCATTGAGCTTCCAATTGTTGCCATAGGGATCTTTCTTGGCCTTCCTCTTTTCTTCCCGCCAGCCATTTCACATCTGGCATACGTTAGCTTAACATGTGCACGGTACCCCTGAGTGAGAGAGCTTCACGCCATGAATATTCGATGTTTGAAAGAATTTAAAATTTAGTTAAACACAAAATATATAGATTAAACTGGCTTCCTAATTAAATTTTTACTAAAAGTATGGTTGATAATTTATTTCTTATAAGCTTCTTAATTCTTTTTCTTTTCTCGAACGTTTTATGTATTAGCTGAGTATAATTTTGTTTATTATCATGCTATTAGTATTACTTTAACAATTAAAGAGTTTTAAGAACCAAGGCGCATAAGCTCCACGACTCGGGGCCTACACCCCTGCCATTTTCTACCCCTCTCATTTTAGTTCTCGTTTTATGTTTTTTCACGCACATTAAGAAATTTAATAAATACATTGCATAATTTTTCCAAATTATCCTATTAAATGCTTTTTGAGAATTGAGTTGTATTAAGAACCAGTAGCATTTCTTTAATGATTAAGGGTAGTTGGAAACAATTACTCCCTCAGTTTATGTTTACTTGTCCACTTTCAGCTTTTCACTCTCACCAAGAAAAAATAAGAAAATTTAAACTTGACAAATAAACCCTTATTAATTATACTTGAAAAGTACAAGGTATTTAATTGGGAAGGAATTTTGAAAAGTACAAAGATTTAATATCAAGGGTAAATTAGGAAGAATATAGTCAATTTTATCTTGAATGGCTAAAAGGACAAGTAAAATTAGAATTTGACTTTGATGAATTTGGACTAGTAAACATAAACGGAGGGAGTAATAAAGTTAATCTTGAATTCCCAAAGCTACAACTCTTATGAGACAAAATTATTGAGTTAAAGCGACAACTAAAATGACATGGAGGAAGTGAAACACAGTTTGTAGTAAACATACTAAATTAAGAGTCCGGTCTTTCTCCCAATCAGTCAAGTGGTGAAATTCCTATTGATCTTCGGGACAAGTAAGTACTAAACTTTTCACATTACCAATCTCACTGGAGCAATTACGAAAACATTCTCGAATTTGCATGCAATCAGATGCATAGATTTCTCCAACAACAATTTGACTGGCAGAATGTGAAATTGCGCAAGTCTCTCCTACAACAGTTGTAAATTTTTGATAAACGAATTTTACTGAATGTAACTAACTAGAGTCTAAACCTTGATAACGCATTAAGATTAGGAATTTTTGATTACAAATGTCATGGAGATGGATACTTTATTGTCAAGTAAGGGCGGAGGCAGAATTTTCAACAAGGAACTTAAAATTTGAAAAGTGAAGCTCAGACTTGTGTCAAGGGATTCAACATATGGTATGTATATATTAAAAAAATCGATTTTAGCCTATACATTCAATGCAATTTTTCAGCGAAAGGGTTCAATTGAACCCCCTTGCCCAATGGTGGCTATGCCACTGTTGTCAAGTTTAAGTTTTAACAAGTACTTAAGATGTTAAAATTAGTATAGTGCATTGATCAACACCCTACTCCCAGCCCGTGAAATTCGGCCTTGAATGATTCTGTTTTTTTTCTACAAAAGATCAGCTAAACGAGCGTTTGGTCTGGGTGACAATGGTTCGGTTCGGTTCGATCGATCTTTTTAAAAATTTTGTACCATACTAATTTTTCGGTTCTTCTAATATGTATAATCAAAATTTGAATTTTTAAAACCGTCCCAATGATATCATTTTTTCTTCGATTTCGGTACAGTTCGGTTAATTTTCGGTATTTTTTTAAAGCATCGTCTAAAACTACCACATCAACAAATTTGTATTTTTGGCGTACAAGGCAACAAAATTGAAAAATGTGTATCACCTTGCAAAACTCATACGATTCAAGTGACTAAACTAAAATATAGATGTCATCTTGCTTAAGTAAACAATATTAGAGACAACAATGATATAACAATTTGAATATCTGGCGAAGGATGCGTAAATGGATTCATTGGAGTATGCGATAGTGAAAAACTTTTAAATACCAAATCTTGAAACGACATTATGAGAGAGTGGGTAGGAATGATAAATAAAAAGCTAGATAAGCATTTACATTATTTCGACTTTTACACTCACGTTCGTTCACTTTCTTAAAAATATATTTAATTATAATATATTGTTCTATATTAAATAAAAGTTCAAAATAAACATAAGGGAGATTAAACCTTCACCTAAAGTGAACAAAATCTGCACGACGGACACAAATGGTCCGCAAGACCTCATACAATAAATTATGTCACTTCTGTAAAAACTAGATTTAAGGGAGTTTGAAATCTAAATTTGGAGAAAGCACTACATTATTGAAGCACGTTAGTTTTAACTTTTAGTAGTAATACTAGTACTATTAGAGTAGGTAGAGTTGTTGTGCATATATATTTCACCACAAGGATTAAGGGTGAAAAAATTTATGATTTGTTATTTTTAGACTTAATTAAATTATATATAATTGTTCATATAAGTTTCATATATAAAGTATATTTTATGCATATAAATTTACTCGATTCGGTTCAGTATTTTTTCGGTTTCTTTTTATAAAAGAAAAATCTAATGATCGGTACGGTTATAACTTTTCATAAGAACCTACGATTTTATTATAAAGAACCTAAAATTCGGTTCGGTCGGTTATGTCGATTTTCAGAAAACCATTGACACTCCTAGCGTTTGGACATGATTTGGTTGAAACTTGAAAAGTTTGCGTTTTTAAAGTTGAGTTGAAAAATAATTTTTGGAACTTGAAGTTGTGTTTGGACATACATTTCACTTGAAGAAAAGTTAAAGTTTTGTGAGTGAAAAAAAATTCACAAAAAATTATATAAACAAACAAAGATTTGAAATATTATCCCAAATTTTGATCCCAAGTTTTATGAACAAATGGGTAATCTCTGCAATTTCTGAGGTTATGTAACAGAGGCAGAGGGTTTGCAATCAGGCAGTTTTATGAAACTGTCGCTATAGCAAGGTTAAATATATATGATCTTCAAAAACAATTTTGAATGCACACACACTCAAGGTTAAGGTGTAAGTCAGAAAAGTGCAGTCTACTCTACACCCCCTTCTTGCACTTTCAAGCTATACTTCAATCTCAAGCAAATTGGGGTACACGGTATGAATCCGCATTACCCACATCACTCATTATTCATTTAAACTATTGATAAATTTAGGAGCACAAAAATGCACGGTTCCAATTATTTGGGTCTAATGAGTACATGGAAACAGAACAAGAGAAGAATAGGAAGGGAAAAGGCTTTCATATAATATGAACTAAATTTTATTTGCCACAAAGGATTAGAGTATGCCTCTTTGCTTGCAACATTCAATTGCTCCATCATACATTTCCGCAAGGCCATACTTGTACTTGAATCCAGTCTCCAAAAGCTTTTTTGATGAAAGGCTAGGCGGATTAAGTCCTTCACTTGCCCCACTGTACCTGTAATAAATAACAGTAAATCAATTACTTTCTTTTATTTGTGTCATAATAAATGTTTTAATTTGATTATACCTAGATATTAAGAATCAGAAATATGTATTGTTTAGCTTATAAGAGTGAAAATTTCATGCTTTTGGCTGATTAAAAAAGGTGAGGTAATACTCTATACTTACTCTTCAATTTGTTTTCTGAATTCAGGATATCTAGTTGAAAGAAACTCAGCTAGCTTTTCACGTGTTATTGCAAAAGCTGAGCAAATATACCTCCCTTTTGCATTAGGATAATCAAGAAGGAAGATATGAGCATTTGTCACATCATCTACATGTACAAAAGGTACAATTGGAGGATACTTTAGCGAATTATTTTGATGACCTGCATAAATTTGGAACTACTACTATTTAGTAAAACATACATTAATGTTCAAGACAAACCATATGAAAACTTCGACTTCAAAAGATTTAATACATACCAAGAATCATTTCCATGGATGAACGAACAGAGCCAGGAATTTGAGGAGTAACAAAAGGACCATGTATCCAAGTTGGGATAATACTCACAAGATCAAGTCCATTTTCTTCTGCAAATTCTAGTGCTGTTTTTTCTGTTAAGGTCTTGCTAATCGCGTAAGAACCTCCTAATGTCTTTGAGGTTCTTAGAAGATCTATGTTTGTCCACGAGCGTTCATCGACTTTGTTTGAACTGTTACCCAAAATTACCGTAGCTGCACTAGAAGTGTATACGACTCGTTTAACTGTCTTTGCATTAAGGCAAGCTTGTAAAATGCCTATAGTCCCATCAATTGATCTCTGTGTTATGGTTTCTTCAGTTTCTTTGTTCTCAAAATCAATTGGATGTGCAGCATGAAATACACCAATGCAACCTTCAATTGCTGCATTGAAACTCTCTGGTTTGTCTAAATCAGCATTAAAAATGTGCAGCCTTTCTTGTGCACCTGGAAGATTTGTGAGGTAGCTCACGTCCTTTCGATCTAGAGCCAATGAATTCAAAATTTTCATCTTGAGAAACTTGAACGTAATTCATAGTCTCATAAATGAGAAAATTATACAAACTAATACTTCAATTAACTGAACAATGAGAATATAATCTAACAGAGTTCATTTCTTTCTTTTCAAAATATCTCTAGGTTTGGGGATATGCCTCAAGGGGCAAGTTGTAACATGACCGATTAAACTTCATCCTGCAATTTATTTATGGGAAAGGTGTCACATTCAATAGATCTTTTCTTGTTAAACATCTGACTGGATTTCATGGAACATAAAGTTCATACACAAGGGTGCGGTAAACCACTAAAGATTGAGGTGGGGTAGTAAGTACTGGTTAATCCTTAACCGCTGGTTTCCTGCTCGAGTAACAGGTATGGAATTACCATTGATTAAGGACCGCTTTATCTCCAAGTGAGACTTCCCTGGAGTCCGGATTAGTTAGAGCCCAAAATGGGTACTGGAGACCAACTGGATAATAAAGTATTTGGTAGGGCATTCATCAAATAATTCACTTGCTACAATTAAAGCTAAAAGATTGGTGCGAAGGGGAGATGAGTGAGTTGATGAGGCAAAAAGAGTTTCTTCAAACAAAAAAAGCAAAACAGATATGGCAAAAGGCCTAACAATTGTTTCAGTAAAGACAGAAAATTATCTACACATTAACATAGAAAACAAGTAGGAACCAAATCCAAGGATTGTACCATATAACAAACCTGGATGAGGCCTAATAGTGGTATTAACAGAATAACCAAGTTGAAGAAGCCTCATAATCATCCATGATCCAAGGTAACCAGTTCCTCCTGTCACACATATCTTTCCCTTCTCCTTTCCTTCTTCCATTTTGCTCAGAGTGGTGTCTTTCTTTACTTTTCCTCTGTCTTTATACAGCAAGCATCAAGTTTGTATAGAAAAGTAGACATTAAATATTCGTCGTATTCTAGGAAAACGACTACATGTTGAAAGCATTATCTTAAAATAAGTTAATGCTCAGACATAGACTCTTGTCATGTCATCTACCCCTTGCTTTCATCTCCTTTAAAGATGGCCCACCATCCAACCGATAGATAAAAAGTACTTTGTATTTTCTCCTTTGTTTGGTCCCGAATATTACAATGATCATGACACCGCAACTTAAATTAATAACTCAATCATTGCTTCTTATTTCGATTGTTCTAACTCCAGTTAAATATGTACAAGAGAATTTTAACTTCGTTTGGACGAAAGTTATTGTTTGTTTTCCAAAATGAACTAAAATAGACATCAATATCATCCTACTAAAGGTCATGATAATCCAATATCAGTTTCATTGTTCGCAATTACAACGAACGTAGCTCTCCATTTTGTTTTCTTCTATGTCAAAATTCAAATTACAGTCAAATTAAAAGCCATTGAGAAAGAATTAGATTTTACCTAGTTTGGTCTGTAACATAATTACTGTCATGGTCACTCGAGAATGAAATTGATGGTGTTGTCCATGAGTGAATAAAAGCTCTATAATGTAAGCTACAACATCTTAAGGCGCAGTCTAAAAACAAATACTTAGACAGTGTTTGGATTGGCTTAAAGGATATATGGCCGTTTTAGCTAATAAGTCAAACTTAAATTGGAAAAAAAAAAAAACTTGTCCCATTTTATCTTAGTTTTAACCAAACACATCACATGTTTTATATTTCAGTCTACTGAGAAGTTTAACATAAGTAAATAACCAAATCCATGGTATTCAAGTTTTACATTAGTAAATAATCCAATAAAACGTCTACTTCATAACAACAAAGCGACTAGAGTATGCCTCTTTGCTTGCAACATTCAATTGCTCCATCGTACATTTCCGCAAGGTCATACTTGTATCTGAATCCAGTGTCCGAAAGCTTTTTTGATGAAAGTCTAGGGAAGTTAAGTCCTTCACTTGTCCATGTGTACCTGCAATAATTAACAGTAAGTCAAATATTTTTTTCTTCCAATGTCTCTAGCTAAGTCAATTGTTCGAATTTGACTTTTACTAGACATTAAGATAAGGATCAGATATATGTATAGTTAAACAGTACTATAGTAGTAGCTTATAAGAGTGAAAATTATACAATGCTTTTCGCTGATAAAGAAAAATAATAATAAGGTAAGGCTCTATACTTGCTCTCTAATTTGCCTTTTGAATTCAGGGTAGCTAGTTGAAAGAAACTCAACTAGCTTTTCGCGTGCTATTTCAACTGCTGAGCAAATTGTTGCTCCCAACGCACACGCAAGTATACGTGGTCGACAAGTAATAAAGTGATAAATCGAGTATCGTTCCCACGAGGACTATTCAGACTGAATTCTAGCAAACAATTTATATAAACTATTCAGGGATCTTTTTCTTCAATGGTGAGAGTGTTTATTAACTAAAGAACAATAATTAAAATGGTTGAAGTTTAGTCAAACAATGGAGCGAACTTTGGTTGTTAACAATATTAAGGAGACAGTCCAGGGTCAGAGTTACGAGCAATCCAGTTGAGTTTTCCAATTGATTCCACTTCTTAAATCCCGGGTTACTAACTAACAGATTAAATGTACCCGTGCAAAACCTTTCAATTCTTCACGGTCTATGCAGGCTACTCCAATCCCTATATGTCTATGGGTTGAATCACGTGCACGCATTAACGATTTCTGTAATTAGTTAAACTAGGCGAGCAAGTATATGTCTATCCTACTCACGAATTGGTTCCCCGATGCCCAGGTTCACAAACTAGTCCTATTCTTTCTTATTACGTAGTTAAATTCCCTCTTTCGAGTTCAATCTAAAAACCATAGATAATGCGTAATAATCGGGTCCTGACAATTACACAAGTGAAATCAAGAAAGAATAAGTAACCCGTAATGGGATTCAATTAATGGGAATCAATCTTCAAACATCAACCTTCATGTAATACTCTAACCCTAGAACTAGAGAATTAGCTACGCATACTCATGATAACAACACAAGGATTTGATGAAATAATGAAATAATGATGTAATAGATTAATGGAAGGAAGAAAAACCCTTGTTCTTGATGTTATGAGCTCTCAAATTGCTCCAAAGTCTGAACTCCCATGAAAAACTAAGTAAAAGAGTATTTATAGAGTTTACAAACACCTAGTAATAAGTTAGACCCAAGCCTAGACGAAATAGGACATAAAATCGCGCACAAGGGGCGCTATAACGGGCGCCCCGCGCCTCGGAACGCGTGGGCTCGGACAGAGGTCGTCGAAACTCTTCCGCTTTGGGGCTGCGTCGCACAAGAAAACGCGCAGGGACACTGGGCGCGGTGGGGCCCGCGGGGCATGCCCTACAGCGCCAGGCCAATTTTCGTGTTTTCTCGCTCCTTTGCTCGCTCGTGTCGTGCCTTCGTATGCTCGATCCAATCCTCAATTAAAATCCAATCTTTTCTTGCTTAATCATGCTCTTTAAAGCTCCAATTACACTGCATAACAACCTACGCACGCACGACATAAAATCAGTGCAAAACCACATTCATAAACTATAAAACGGGCAAATAAAGTATCCAAACGCAAGGAAATATTAAGGAAATATAGGCATAGAATGCCAAACATCACCACCCCACACTTGAACCTTTGCTCGCCCTCGAGCAAGTCACAACTAACTTCCCAACCTAGGTAAAACAGGTCTGCCTATGACTATGGTTGATACCGACCATTGAACCAATGCACACATGACTACTATGGATCCACAACATGCCAACAATTTACCAAACTCAAAAATATGAGAACAACCACCCCAAAATAGCTCACATGCACAAACTCAACTTATTGCAACCATGCTCCCACAAAATCACACCTATCTACTCAACCAAGAACCATCAACTTTACCTATTTCATGCAAACCATGTGCCCTCACCAAAATGAAGCAAGAGAGTGTCCCCCAAGTATCACACACAACCATGAATATCAAGAATAGAATGGGGACAATAGCATAGAAAGAATTCACTCACTCTCATGAAAGACTCACATGTCACACACAACGTACCATAGGCTTGCCCGTAGTGTAGGACTCCACTAATGTAAGCTCACTCCAATCGGGATTAACTAGGACTTTAAAAAGATTGTAATGTAGGCTAAGGGGCTGGTAGGATACATATGGGTAATAGTGACTACCTCCCTAAGCACTTTTAATACATCACACTTAATTTCAAGCACAAGTCTCAATAAACCACCCAATCACACGTATCACACATACACCTTCTCAATAAGTAGCATATTTTCTTTTCAATCACACACTAGCAAGGAAGGGATATCTTTCTCTTTCTTTTTTTTTTTCTCTTTTCACAATTTTTTCTTTCTTTTCAACTTTGCTATTTTTTTCTTTTCTATTTCATTATTTTCCAACCTTGCCCATGTTTTTCACTACTTCACACTTTTCACCAATATTCCCCTTCATTAGCTCCACTCAAAAGTCTCCCAACATCCAACCACAACTCCAATCATCTACACAATATCAATAAAGTGCTTAAGGAGTAAGGGCCAAAAGAGTCAATTAAGAATAAATGGGTAGGCTCGGGGTGTGGATGCCAACAAAAAGGGTCAAAGAAATCACAACAACAATTTTTTTCAAGGTATATATGTAAGGGTAGGCAAGTAAAAGAAGGCCTTGTATCATTTCCCGACTAGAGCAAACCTAGGATTTCGCTTTGCACACACACGGGGCAAGTTCTAGACATTAATATGCAACATGGAGCAAACAAGAACATGCCTCACACACACATTGCACATGATCCACACAAAAAGGTTCCATCAACAACTCTCAATCAAGCATCTAGAGTGCAACTTGTGGAAAATTAAGCACTAATGCACAAAGGTTCGCAACAAAGTCTAGCAAGTGGACTCAAGCATCTCAAGGGGGTTATTCCATTTTTTCTAAGCATGCATCACAATTAAAACCCAAGGACACCACAAATAGCACATGCAATCAAGTCCAAGTCCACCGGTATCAAACAAATCAAAGGCACCTAGCATTCCACCTAGTTCCTACGCCTAGGGTCATCTACAACTAACTATCCTAATCCTAAAAATAAAAAACTACCCGGTTCAAAGGCCTCCCCGTGGAAAAGAACCGAGGTCATAAGAAAAACCACGGGGTGGATGACATGTACCACTAATAAAACTAAAAGGAAAATCTTTTTGGAATTTTTTCATTGGTTTTCTAATTTTTTTTAAATTTTTCATATATTAAAGCAAGAAACAAATCAAAATAAAGTCAAGTGACAAAGGAAAAATCCTAACGGTACATGCATCCCTAACCTCAAAATAGATAAAAGGGTAGTTCCCCACCCCACACTTAAAACTAGCAGTGTCCTCAATGCTAAAAATAAGCAAGTGCAAGGTAAAGAAAACTTCCCTGAAGACTCTAGTCCTTGGTGCTAGCATCCTCCAAGCTTCATGAGGTATTCAGACTTCCCCCATAGGTGTTCAATATTAGACAAGGGTGAGGGCACCCCACACTTAGCCTCGACATTACATGAACCTGCAATCCAAGGAAAAACAAAAACTACGTGACACTATAAATAAAATAATACAAGTAGAAACTCGGGTTGCCTCCCGAGAAGTGCCTTATTTAACGTCGTGGCACGACGTCCCTGTTAGCTCACTTCCAGCATTTACGTCTTCTCTTCTTACGCCGAACCTTTGCTTTCTTCCTTTCTTTGAGAGAATCCATCTTCAACTTCACATGTGGTGTACTTCCATGTTCTAGACTAACACATTCAATCATAGAGCACTCTTCAATTTTAGCTATGTGCTTCTTCTCATTATACACCTTGAAAGTAACTTTTTCTCCATGCGCTCTAACAGTCATCTCACCCAGCTCCATGTCAACAAGTGCCTTCGAGGTGACTAAGAATGGTCTCCCCAAAATGATTGGAACTTCTAGGTCCTCTTCATAATCTAGGACTACAAAATCAGCAGAGAATGTAAATTTACCAACTTTAAGCAACACATCCTCCAACTTACCATCAGGGTGAGTGAGTGATCCATCCGCCATCTTGAGAGTAACTGAAGAGGGCTTGATTGCTCCTAGCCCCAACCTTTTGCACACAGACAGAGGCATGAGATTTATGCTTGCACCCAAATCACACAAGGCACCAGTGATATTATGCCCTCCAATGGTACAAGGAACAGTAAACTTCCCAGGATCTTGAAGTTTTGGAGGTAGCTTGCTCAAGATTGTGCTACACTCCTCAACTAACTCAACTGCATCTATCTCTTGAGGCTTTTTCTTCTTGACTAAAATTTCTTTTAAAAACTTCACAAAGGATGGCATCAATTCAAACACATCAGTCAAAGGAATATTAACTTGAAGTTCTTTCAACATACTCACAAATTTTTGATACTGGGCCAAATCCTTCGATGGTATAAGCCTCTGGGGGAATGGTGGAGGCGGTAGAGGTGCCTCCTTTCTCTCTTCTTTCTTCTTCACCTTCTCCACTTTTTCAACTTTTTTTATTTCAGCTCTCTCCTTGGACTTGGCCATCAGCTCTCCACCTTCAATTAAAGTCACTGCAAGACATTGTTCAGGCTCTTTTTTAACAGTGCTTATTTCTCCCACCAACTGCCCCAACTGGTGCTCCAAGTTCTTTTGAGCATTGGCAAGATCTTGTATGGCTTGTGCATGGGCTGCAGTATCAGCTATCATTCTCTGCTGGCCTGCCATTATCTGCTTTAGCATATCTTCAACTGAACTGCTAACCTGCTGTGGTGGAGCTGGAAGTGGATGGTAATTATTCGGGGCTCTCGTATTGCCTTGATAATAACCATTACCAAACTGATTTTGACCCTGCATCCTGTTTTGATTACCCACGTAATAAACTGACTCTGGATTAGAAGGGCAAACCTCTGTAGCATGATCTTGACCACAAACCTCACAAAAACTCTGGAGTTGTTGCACAGGAGCCACTGGTTGCTGAGTCTTTGACAGAGCTAGCTTGCTAATTTGATTGGAAATAGCATCCATCCTCGCCCTTAGCTCTGAAACTGCATCTAATTGAAGTACCCCTGCAGCTTTCTGTGTAATAGCTCTACCATCTCCCTGCCAATCAGGATTGCTCTGCGAAAACTTATCTAGCAAATCATAGATCTGGTCGAAATTTAAGGCCAATACTTGACCTCCAGCAGCACCATCTACCACGATCTTAGTGTGCGCATTCAACCCCTCAACAAAAGTATGTGCAAGAACCTCATTGGATTGGTTGTGGTGTGGGCAATCCCTCAATAGAGCCTTAAATCTCTCCCAGGCTGAATATAAAGATTCTCCTTCTAACTGTCTAAAGGACATAATTTCACTCCTCACCCGGGCTGTCTTGGCAGATGGATAAAACTTAGCCAAGAACTTCTTAGCCAAATCATTCCAAGTGGTGATAGACCCAGACTTTTCAGCCTTTAACCACCTCTTTGCTGCCCCAATCAGTGAAAACGGGAACAAAGTTAAGCGAACATAATCAATAGGAACTCCCGTTGGTGTATAAGTATCACTGATCTCCAAGAAATTCTGGATATGTTGTTGCGGATCTTCATGAAGTAATCCACCAAATTGTCCAGTCGTATGTAGCAGTTGTATCATACCGGACTTAATCTCAAAGCTTCCAGTAATTTCCGGCTTAACTATGCTCGAGGCTACTCCCTCCAGGCTGGGGAGAGCAACATCTCGCACAGCTAAAGCTTGTTCTTCTGCCATTCCTGTAGGTAAAGATCAAGCAGGACCTAATACCTGAAACAGCACAAAACTCAAAACAAAAATTAAACCTGAATAGAAATTACTAAACTGTTCAAAAAGAAATCAGTCAAAAATTAGTCCCCGGCAACGGTGCCAAAAACTTGTTGCTCCCAACGCACACGCAAGTATACGTGATCGACAAGTAATAAAGTGATAAATCAAGTATCGTTCCCACGAGGACTATTCAGACTGAATTCTAGCAAACAATTTATATAAACTATTCAGGGATCTTTTTCTTCAATGGTGAGAGTGTTTATTAACTAAAGAACAATAATTAAAATGGTTGAAGTTTAGTCAAACAATGGAGCGAACTTTGGTTGTTAACAATATTAAGGAGACAGTCCAGGGTAAGAGTTACGAGCAATCCAGTTGAGTTTTCCAATTGATTCCACTTCTTAAATCCCGGGTTACTAACTAACAGATTAAATGTACCCGTGCAAAACCTTTCAATTCTTCATGGTCTATGCAGGCTACTCCAATCCCTATATGTCTATGGGTTGAATCACGTGCACGCATTAACGATTTCTGTAATTAGTTAAACTAGGCGAGCAAGTATATGTCTATCCTACTCACGAATTGGTTCCCCGATGCCCAGGTTCACAAACTAGTCCTATTCTTTCTTATTACGTAGTTAAATTCCCTCTTTCGAGTTCAATCTAAAAACCATAGATAATGCGTAATAATCGGGCCCTGACAATTACACAAGTGAAATCAAGAAAGAATAAGTAACCCGTAATGGGATTCAATTAATGGGAATCAATCTTCAAACATCAACCTTCATGTAATACTCTAACCCTAGAACTAGAGAATTAGCTACGCATACTCATGATAACAACACAAGGATTTGATGAAATAATGAAATAATGATGTAATAGATTAATGGAAGGAAGAAAAACCCTTGTTCTTGATGTTATGAGCTCTCAAATTGCTCCAAAGTCTGAACTCCCATGAAAAACTAAGTAAAAGAGTATTTATAGAGTTTACAAACACCTAGTAATAAGTTAGACCCAAGCCTAGACGAAATAGGACATAAAATCGCGCAC
Organism: Petunia x hybrida; assembly: GCA_037355625.1. NCBI lineage: Eukaryota > Viridiplantae > Streptophyta > Magnoliopsida > Solanales > Solanaceae > Petunia > Petunia x hybrida. Next base: position 1,457,948 of record JBBBVM010000648.1, read on the forward strand.
AAGGGGCGCTATAACGGGCGCCCCGCGCCTCGGAACGCGTGGGCTCGGACAGAGGTCGTCGAAACTCTTCCGCTTTGGGGCTGCGTCGCACAAGAAAACGCGCAGGGACACTGGGCGCGGTGGGGCCCGCGGGGCATGCCCTACAGCGCCAGGCCAATTTTCGTGTTTTCTCGCTCCTTTGCTCGCTCGTGTCGTGCCTTCGTATGCTCGATCCAATCCTCAATTAAAATCCAATCTTTTCTTGCTTAATCATGCTCTTTAAAGCTCCAATTACACTGCATAACAACCTACGCACGCACGACATAAAATCAGTGCAAAACCACATTCATAAACTATAAAACGGGCAAATAAAGTATCCAAACGCAAGGAAATATTAAGGAAATATAGGCATAGAATGCCAGACATCACAAATATACCTCCCTTTTGCGATAGGATAATCAAGAAGGAAGATATGAGCTTTTGTCACATCATCTATATGTACAGAAGGTACAATCGGAGGATACGTGAGCGAATTATTTTGGCGACCTGCATAAATGTGAAACTATTATTTAGTAGTAAAACATACTATTAATGTTCAAGACAATGCATATGAAGTCTTCAACTTCAAAAGATCTAACACATACCAAGAATCATTTCCATAGATGAACGAACAGAGCCAGGAATTTGAGGAGTAACAAAAGGACCATGTATCCAAGTTGGGATTATAGTCACAAGGTCAATTCCATTTATTTCTGCATATTCTAGAGCTGCTTATTCCGTCAAGGTCTTGCTAATCGCATAAGAACTTCCAAATGGCTTTGAAGTTCTTTGAATATCTACATTTGTCCACGAGCTTTCATCGATTATATTTGATTTGCTAGCCATAACGGTAGTTGCACTAGAAGGGTATATGACACGTTTAACTGTTTTTGCATTTAGGCATGCCTGTAAAATTCCTATAGTTCCATCAATTGATCTTTGTGTTATTGTTTCTTCACTCTCTTTGTTCTCAAAATCAACTGGATGTGCAACATGAAACAGACATTTGCAGCCTTCAACTGCTGCATTGAAACTCTCTGGTTTGTCTAGATCAACATTAAAAATGTGCAACCTTTCTTGTGCACCTTGAAGATTCCTTAGGTAGTTCACGTCCTTGTGATCTAGAGTCAGTTAATTCAAAATTTCCGTCTTCAGAAACTTAAATATAATACATAATCACACAATTGATAAAATTATAATAGTGACTAATACTTCACTCAACTGAACAATTACATAATGCTAGTGTGAATTTTAAAAGGAGTTCATTTCGTTCTTTCAAAATTTCTCTAGGTTTGGGTAATCGCTCAAGGGGAAAGGTAGGAACATAAAGGATATTGCCGGTAAAATGTTGAATAAACTTTCAGCCTGCATTTGATTTCTGGGGACGGGGTCGCATTCAAAAGATCTTTTTTTAGTTAAATATCTTAACGGTTTTCATTAGAACATACAAAGTCATAATTAAGGGTGTGGTAGACCAAAAAGGGTTTAGTGGATGGTAAGAACCTCTCCATTCTTAACCATGCCTAGTGTTTGGACCTGGAAATTAGTTGTTTTGGTAAGGAGCGGTATAACTTCAAACTCAAGGTGAGACTTCTCGACGAGAATTGACTTAATCGGTCCCAAAGTGGGTAAAAAACAAACAAGGCTGTGGTAGGGCTTTCACCAATTATTCACATACAATTATAGCTAAAAGAATAGGTGAGGAATGAGGGCGGAGGGGAGATGAATGAGTTGATGCGGCAAACAAGTCATACACTAGTACGGCAAAACAGATATGGCAATGGGCCTAGGAAATTTTTTCATTAAAGATCGACTAACTTAAAAAATGCAAAAAATTTCACCTAGTGCCCTCAATAAGACATGGTCTTACCTAATTGCCCCCACTTACAAATGTTTTAAGTAAATATCCTCCACATCATACCCCTCCCCCTTATGAAAGGACTATTTTGCCCTCCAACTTGTGTTAATTCACGCTGAAGGTTTCCTTCTCTATTTCCCCATTCCTGACCTCCTTCTTTCTTCTTTGTGTGGCCCCTAACTTGTTTAATTCACGCTGAAATATTTCCTTCTCTCTTTCCCCATTCCTGACCTCCTTCTTTCTTCTTTGTATGCTAGAAATTTGGGATTTTTTTTCTTGTGTTTGCTTGATTCCAGTGATTTGAAGGTTTTTATTGCCTATGGCTATTAGATATTCATGTTTTGCATAGAGCTTAAAATCTTGACCATGGCCAAGAGTTGCATAGACTTTCTCTGCAAGTTGCTTATTGCAGTAGAGTTTAAAGTCTTGGCTATTGCCAATACTTACAGAGATGTTCTGTATAATTTGCCGCTTCTACCAGAACTTAGAGTGTTGGCTATTGCCAAGAGTTGCAGAGACTTTGTCTCCAACTTGTTCACTGCAGTAGAGGTAGAAGTCTTGGCAATTGTCAATACTCTTAGAGTCTTTTAGTGTAAGGTCCCCCTTGCCAGAACTTAAAGTCTTGGCTATTGCCAAGAGTTGCAGAGACTTTGTCTCCAACTTGTTCACTGCAGTAGAGGTAGAAGTCTTGGCAATTGCCAATACTCTTAGAGATTTTTAATGTAAGATCCCCCTTGCCAGAACTTAAAGTCTTGGTTATTGCCAAGAGTTGCAGAGACTTTCTCTGCAAGTTTTGCATTGCAATATAGGTAAAAGTCTTGGCAATTACCAATACTTACAGAGACTATTTGTACAAGTTGCTCCTTCCACTAGAGTTTAAAGTTCTGGCAATTGTCAATATTTGCAGAGACTATTTGTACAAGTTCCCCCTTCCGCTGGAATTTAAAGTGTTGGCTATTGGCAATAGTTGTAGAGACTTTTTCTGTAGTTGTAGAGACCATGGCAACATGGCTTAAAGTCTTGGCAATAGGCAAGAAGTCTCTACACAGCCTCCCATTGCAGTAGAGTTTAAAGTCTTGGCTATTGCCAATACTTTAGAGATTTTTTAGTCTTTGCAGTAGAACTTAAACTATTGGCAATAGTTGCAGAGAACTTTACCCTTGCAACTTGAAGAAATCTTACGCTGAATCTTCTCTTGAACAAAGTAATCTGTAAAAGGAATGGGGTTTTATGGTTTTCTTGATAGCGTGAATGGAGAAAAGGAAGGGGAGGGACTGGGGCGCGTCTTTTTACTGATTTGTAGGGGTATTTTGGTCCGAAAAAAGTTTCATTAAACTAATGAGGGCATTTTTGCTAAACATCTGTTAGTGAGGGCATTTTGGCAAACCAAAGCTTTCCGTGTCATATTTTTGCAAATGCCCCTAAAAATGATTATTACAAGTAAAGGAAACAAATCAAAGAATTGTAACTATAACAAACATGGATGAGACAGCTACATACGATGTGAAACAGAAACATTTGAACATATACAGAGAAAAGAAAAGTTAGAAAAGAAAGAGGAAAAAAGGGAAAAAGAGGCAGAAAAATAGTGAAATTTCTACCCCAAATCTCCATGTAATGATGTTAACTCATTATCTTAGCTTATTACATGTGTTTGAATATATTTTTACCATAAAAATAGGAATATTAGACATCGCCCTAATGACTTAAATTGATAGTATAAAGGGTCAATTGGACCTCGATGATGGAAATGATTATATATTCGTACTCAGTGAGTTATGGGCAACATATAAATATTATTTATTTAGGGTTTGGTTATGGGACTTTGAACCCTGTACATAGGCCTGGCTTGCGTATTGCGCGTGCGAATAGGGTATCAGGTTCCTACCTGGATTGCCCTAAGATATGAGGAATGAAGCCTTTAGCCTAATTTGATATATTTTTCTACTTATTGAATAGAGTGGGATCGTTTGGCAATGAAACCAAAGGATAAAGCGGTTGTTGATTAGCAATGCCAACTTTTGGAAGAGGTAAGTGTTTATATCCATTTCTTTGGAGGCCCTTGGCCTTGTGGATGTTCTACCACGTGTTCCTTACGTGTGTAGCTGCCTATAGGCGTACTCATTACGCCTTAGCTTTGAATTTACATTGTATATTATATGTTATGCCATGTTGTTGGTATTGCATTGAGCATATGAGCATTGCACTCTGGTTTTGAGCATTGCATATACTTCCCGGTTGGCGATGAGAGTCCCGCATCGGTGAAGGATCATTATTGCATATACTTCCCGGTTGGCGATGAGAGTCCCGCACCGGTGAAGGATCATTATTGCATATACTTCCCGGTTGGCGATGAGAGTCCCGCACCAGTGAAGGGTCATTATTGCATATACTTCCTGGTAATCGATGAGAGTTCCGAGCCGGAGAAGGGTCATTATTGCATATACTTCCCGGTAATCGATAAGAGTCCCGAGCCGGAGAAGGGTCATTATTGCATATACTTCCCGGTAATCGATGAGAGTCCCGAGCCGGAGAAGGGTCATCATTGCATATACTTCCCGGTAATCGATGAGAGTCCCGAGCCGGTAAAGGGTCATCATTGCATATACTTCCCGGTAATCGATGAGAGTACCGAGCCGGTGAAGGGTCATTATTGCATATATCTCCTGGTAGATGATGAGAGTCCCGCGCCGGAGATAGGTATCAGGCATATGTGACTGCATTGCATCGTACCGCATTCATCCCATCTCATTGCACCGCATACTGATTATTATATGTATTGTGTTGTGTTTTTTTGTATGCGGTATGAATATATGGATCAGGTTGCACGCTGCGAGAGTATGAATATATGGATCGGGTTGCACGCCGCAACATAATGTATTTCTGATTGTTGATATATTTGGGATACCTATATATTCTGTCTACCTTATGTCCCTGGTTGTTTATGATTCCATACGTGTTTTCAGTTATTATCTGGCTCTGCCTGTTTATAGTTAAAATAAGATGGATTTGGTTTATCTGTTTTTCTTCTCCCTGGCTAGCTATCCTATTCTTTGAGGTGGCTAGAATGCCCCACTTATTGAGTCCTTTTGACTCACCCTTATTTGTTGTTTATTTTTGTCTATCTATTTCGTTTCGGCAGGTTCGCTCCAGGATAGAGTTCGCCGCGTTGTGAAGGAGCGAAGAAGACTTCAGTTGTCAGGGTGAGCCAGCTTTTATTCCGGATGGCAACCAGATTTATGTTTATCATTTCAGTTGTATTTTGCTCCCTTCAAAAGGTATTTTTCTTCTTCTGTACTCTTAGATGTCTAGTCTGGATAGCCCTAAACCTAGTATGTTTTGTAGTCAGCTGTAATTTCTTTTGTACAGCTTGAAGGTTATCAGTATGTCTGGGGTTTTTCTAAGTCTTATTTTTATTTATAAATTGGATTATATTTATTTTCTTAATTTAATTGGTAAGGGTTCGCCCGACGGGTCTAGGGGAGGATGTTGGGTGCCCACACGGCCTAGGCGAAAATTCGGGTCGTGTCAGTTGGTATCTTCAAAGGATAGCCAGACTCACGACAATGATAACAGGAAAACTCCTCAAAGGATAATCAGACTCACGACAATGATAACACCTTTTCGCTGAAAAATGGAAGCTGGACAGGTTGTTGATAGCTACAAAGAGAAAAACTGGGTCTGATATTAACGAACTCAATCCTGCAGCGAACCTGCCGAACAACATCGAAATTCACTTTCGAAAAATCACAAAAGTCACAAATAATCATACGAACCTAACGGCGCTTTCGGATTTCGAATCGGAGCTCGTTCGCCAAAACCGAGCTCGAAAATCTCTTTTTAATATTTATCGATAATAAAAACTGAAACCTTCTTCCGATGCCTACCAAACGAGGTCTGATTTAGCTCAAATTTTATAGACAAGTCCCAATGGACCTTACGAATATTTTAAAATTATCGGCACGCTCCTTCACAACGTGGAGAACTCAATCCTGGAGCGAACCTGCCAAAACGAAATAGATAGACAAAAAGCAAACAACAAACAAGGGTGAGTCAAAAGGACTCAATAAGTGGGGCAGACTAGCCACCTCAAAGAATAGGATAGCTGGCCAGGGAGAAGAAAAACAGGTAAACCAAATCCATCTTATTTGAACTATAAACAGGCAGAGCCATATAATAACTGAAAACACGTATGGAATCATAAACAACCAGGGACATAAGGTAGACAGAAAATATAGGTATCCCAAATATATCAACAATCAGAAATACATTCTGTTGCGGCGTGCAACCCGATCCATATATTCATACTGTCGCGGTGTGCAACCTGATCCATATATTCATCCTGTTGCGGCGTGCAACCCGATCCATATATTAATCCTGTCGCGGCGTGCAACCTAATTCATATATTTATACCGTTGCGACGTGCAGATGTGCAACCCGATCCCCGCAACCCAGAATACGAGCCAGAAATATATAGGCAACTGAGATATGTCCACGATATAGTATACATACCGAAACGTAACACACAACACAATACACACAATAGTCAGTATGTGGTGCAATGAGATGGGATGAATGCGGTACGATGCAATGCAGTCACATATGCCTGATACCTATCTCCGGCGCGGGACTCTCATCGTCTACCAGGAAATATATGCGATAATGACCCTTAACCGGCTCGGGACTCTCATCGATTACCGGTAAGTATATGCAATGATGACCCTTCACCGGCTCGGGACTCTTATCGATTACCGGAAAGTATATGCAATAATGACCCTTCTCCGGCTCGGGACTCTCATCGATTACCGGGAAGTATATGCAATAATGACCCTTCACCGGCGCGGGACTCTCATCGCCAACCGGGAAGTATATGCAATAATGTGCAATAATGACCCTTCATTGGTGCGGGACTCTCATCGCCAACCGGGAAGTATATGCAATAATGACCCTTCACCGGTGCGGGACTCTCATCGCCAACCGGGAAGTATATGCAATAATGACCCTTCACCGGTGCGGGACTCTCATCGCCAACCGGGAAGTATATGCAATAATGATCTTTCACCGGCTCGGGACTCTCATCGATTACCGGGAAGTATATGCAATGCTCAAAACCAGAGTGCAATGCTCATATGCTCAATGCAATACCAACAACAGGGCATAACATATAATATACAATGTAAATTCAAAGCTAAGGCGTAATGATTATACCTATCGGCAGCTACACACGTAAGGAACAAGTGGTAGAATATCCACAAGGCCAAGGGCCTCCAAAGAAATGGATATAAACACTTACCTCTTCCAAAAGTTGGCATTGCTAATCAACAACCGCTTTATCCTTTGGTTTCATTGCCAAACGATCCCACTCTATTCAATAAGCAGAAAAATATATCAAATTAGGCTAGAAGCTTCATTTCTCACATCTTAGGGCAATCCAGGTAGGAACCTGATACCCTATTCGCATACGTAATACGCAGGCCAGGCCTATGTACAGGGTTTAAGGTCACATAACCAAACCCAAATAAATTACATTTATATGTTGCCCATAACTCACTGAGTACGAATATATAATCAATTCCATTATCGTGGTCCATTTGACCCTTTAAACTATTAATTGAACTTATTAAAACGATGGCTAATACCCCAATTTTTACCGTAAAAATATATTTAAACACACGTAATAAACTCAAATAATATATTAGGATCATTACCTGAATGTTTCAGTGTGAAAATTCTGCTTTTCTTCGGCCCCTTTTCTCATTTTCTGGCATTTTTTTTTTTATTTCTGCGCAATTTCTCCTTGCCTACTTCTGAATCGTTTTTTGGTTTCTGTTTTTGCTAAGAACTTAGCGTATATGCTGAGCCCACCGCCATCTGGTCACTTTCATTTTTTTCTTGTTTTGTCTTTTTGTCTTTTAACTTTTCTCCTTTTTTTTTCTTTTTTTTCTTTAAAATTCGCTGCTACGGTAAAAATTAAAACGATACCCTACGGTATTCGAAATAATTCCAACTTTTGCATACAAGGTGTACAAAATATATATAGCATACTCGCTGAGGCGGATCTCAAATCGGGTTCACGAAACTCAAGATGCGAATTTAAATAGAAAAATGTCAAATTATTTAACTTTCGGCATTTTAGCGGAAACTAGCCGAACAACATCGAAATTCACTTTTGAAAAATCACAAAAGTCAAAAATAATCATACGAACCTAACGGCACTTTCGGATTTCGAATCGGAGCTCATTCGCCAAAACCGAGCTCGAAAATCTCTTTTTAATATTTATCGACAATAAAAACTGAAACCTTCTTCCGATGCCTACCAAACGAGGTCTGATTTAACTCAAATTTTACAGACAGGTCCTAATGGACATTATAAATATTTTAAAATTATCGGCACGCCAATCGGAGTCCTGACTTCCGAAACGACTGACCGAGGTCGTTTCATTCTCCTCCACTTATACTCTCGTTCGTCCTCGAACGAGCCTAAGTCTAAAGCAAGATTCACGTAGATAACAAGAGAACTTGCACGACCTTCATGAATTACTCCACGGGCATTATTTCCTGATTACAAGATCAGAATTGTAACACGCATATCAAACTCTTGGATAAAAACATAGCTGGATAATATCATTACGCCATTGCCCAGCTTATTCTGACTACACTGATCCTTCCTCGATCACGAGAGGAGAGTTCTACATTTTCAAAACAAAGATACACGAAAGATTGAATGGGTTAACATGATTCAGCCGACAATTACCTCTTCGATATTCCTTTCGATATAGAACAGGTCGATGGAACTAAGAATTAGCTCACGCTTGAACAACGCCTTAGGGATTTAATATTAGGATTCGATATCAATTGGAGGAAGACTGCTCCACTTAGAGCATAAACTCATACAACTAACTTAAATAGAAACAGCCATCCTCGCACAGTCTGCCGGACTAAGGAAGACATAGCTAAAAACAGAATGCGGCTCAGACATGAGCTACCAAATTACCCTCTCGAGTTGCCAAACAGATGCAACTCTCGAGTTCACAACTCCATAACTTTTCCATAAGCAACATCGCTCGATAGCTCAATTCACGGATCGGACGATACTCTCCATTACCCTTAGTAACCTTAAAACACAATAATGTGCTTATCCGGCTACGTTGACATGCACTCTGGTTCAACATAGGGAACATCACGAGTGGCTGTTAACCGCCCAACCTCACTTTTTTCCTCTTTCTTTTCTAATCTTTCTTTCCTCTGTTTTAGTTCGTATGTTTCTGCTCTATAATTTTGATCCTGTAATCAGGAAATAATGCCCGTGGAGTAGCTCATGAAGGTCACGCAAGTTCTCTTGTTATCCGTGCAAATTTTCCATTAGACTTAGGCTCGTTTGAGGACGAACGAGAGTTTAAGTGGAGGAGAATGAAACGACCTCAGTTAGTCGTTTCGGAAGATAGGACTCCGATTGGCGTGCCGATAATTTTAAAATATTCGTAAGGTCCATCGGGACTTGTCTATAAAATTTGAGCTAAATCAGACCTCGTTTGGTAGGCATCGGAAGAAGGTTTCAATTTTTATTATTGATAAATATTAAAATGAGATTTTCGAGCTCGGTTTTGGCGAACGAGCTCCGATTCGAAATCCGAAAGCGCCGTTAGGTTCGTATGATTATTTTTGACTTTTGTGATTTTTCGAAAGTGAATTTCGATGTTGTTCGGCAGGTTCGCTCCAGGATTGAGTTCGTCAATATCAGACCCAGTTTTTCTCTTTGTAGCTATCAACAACCTGTCCAGCTTCCATTTCTCAGCGAAAAGGTGTTATCATTGTCGTGAGTCTGATTATCCTTTGAGGAGTTTTCCTATTATCATTGTCGTGAGTCTGGCTATCCTTTGATGATACCAACTGACACGACCCGAATTTTCGCCTAGGCCGTGCGGGCACCCAACATCCTCCCCTAGACCCGTCGGACGAACCCTTACCAATTAAATTAAGAAAATAAATATAATCTAATTTATAAATAAAAACAAGACGTAGAAAAAATACAGACATACTGATAACTTCAAGCTGTACAAAAGAAATTTCAGCTGACTACCCAACATACTAGGTTTATGGCTATCCAGACTAGACATCTAAGAGTAAAGAAGAAGAAAAATACCTTTTCAAGGGAGCAAAATACAACTGAAATGATAAACATAAATCTGGTGGCCATCCGGAATAAAAGCTGGCTCACCATGACAGCTGAAGTCGTCTTCGCTCCTTCATAACGTGGCGAACTCAGTCCTGGAGCGAACCTGCCGAAACGAAATAGATAGACAAGAAACAAACAACAAACAAGGGTGAGTCAAAAGGACTCAATTAGTGGGGCAGACTAGCCACCTCAAAGACTAGGATAGCTAGACAGGGAGAAAAGAAATAGATAAATCAAATTCCTCTTATTTAAATTATGAAAAGGCAGAGCGAGATAATGACTGGAAACACTTATGGAATCATAAATTCATTAAACACCAGGAACATAAGATAGCCAGAACATATAGGTATCCCAAACATATCAACAATCAGAAATACATCCTGCTGCGGCGTGCAACCCGATCCATATATTTATACCGTTGCGGCGTGCAACCCGATCCATATATTTATACCGTTGCGGCGTGCAACCCGATCCATATATTTATACTGTCGCAGCGTGCGACCTAGAATACGAGCCAGAAACATATAGGCAAACTGAAATATGTCCACAACATGGTATACATACCGCATACATAAAACACAACACAATACACACAATAGTCAGCATGCGGTGCAATGAGATGGGATGAATGCGGTACAATGCAATGCTGTCATATATGCCTGATACCTATCTCCGGCGCGGGACTCTCATCGTCCATCAGGAGATATATGCAAGGATGACCCTTCACCAGCTCGGGACTCTCATCGATTACCGGGAAGTATATGCTATGATGACCCTTCACCGGCTCGGGACTCTCATCGATTACCGGGAAGTATATGCAATGATGACCCTTCACCGGCTCGGGACTCTCATCGATTACCGGGAAGTATATGCAATGATGACCCTTTACCGGTGCGGGACTCTTATCGCCAACCGGGAAGTATATGCAATAGTGACCCTTCACCGGCTCGGGACTCTCATCGCCAGTCGGGAAGTATATGCAATAATGACCCTTCACCAGTGTGGGACTCTCATCGCCAGCCGGGAAGTATATGCAATAATGAACCTTCACCGGCTCGGGACTCTCATCGCCAACCGGGAAGTATATGCAATAATGACCCTTCACCGGCTCGGGACTCTCATTGATTACCGGGAGGTATATGCAATGCTCAAAACCATAGTGCAATGCTCATATGCTCAATGCAATACCAACAATAGGGCATAACATATAATATATAATGTAAATTCAAAGCTAAGGCGTAATGAGTACGCCTATCGGCAGCTACACACGTAAGGAATATGTGGTAGAAAATCCACGAGGCCAAGTGCCTCCAAAGAAATGGATATAAACACTTACCTTGATACAAAGTTAGCACAGTTACGTAACAATCGCTTTGTCCTTTGGATTCATTGCCAAACGATCCCACTGTGTTTAACAAGCAGACAAATATATCAAATAAGGCTAAAGACTTCATTCCCCACATCTTAGGGTAATCCGGTTAGGAACCTGATACCCTATTCGCATACGCAATACGTAGGCCAGGCCTATGTACAGGGTTTAAGGTCACATAACCAAACCCTAAATAAATTACATTTATATGTTGCTCATAACTCACTGAGTATGAATATATAATTAATTCCATGATCGGAGTCCAATTGACCCTTTAAACTATTAATTGAACTTATTAAAACGATGTCTAATATTTCAAGTTTTACCGTTAAAACATATTCAAACACACGTAATAAACTCAAATAATATATTAAGATCATTACCTGAATGTTTCGGGGTGAAAACCCTATTTTTCTCCGGCTCTTTTTCTCATTTTTCGGCATTTTTCTGTTTCATTTCGTCATTGTCGTTTTCTTTTTGTTCCTATCGTTCAACTTTCTCTGTTTCTGTCTTTTGATTTTTGATGTTCGCTGAGGGATTATTAATTCCTTAGCCACCGCCAAACACATTTTATTTCTTTTGTCTTTCTTTTTTTATTTTTTTTCTTTTTGCTACGAAAATTAAAACAGTACCCTGCGATATTTGAAATAATTCCAACTTTTGCATACAAGTTATACAAAGTATATGTAACATACTCGCGAAGGCGGATCTCAAATTAACCGAATAACCAAGTTGAAGAAGCCTAATAATCATCCATGATCCAAGGAAACCAGTTCCTCCTATAACACATACTTTTCCTTTCTCCTTTCCTTCTCCCACATCCTCAAGTGATTTCTTTCTTTTCTTTTCCTCTATCTTTATATGGTAAGTAATTTCTCTGTTTCAATTTATGTGGCAGTATTTCTTTATTAGTCTGTTCTAAAAAGACTAGCAACATTCTAAATTTGGTAACAATTTAACTTTAAATTGTCATTAATAAATTATTTACAACCACACAAACTTCTATGTCTTATTTTAGGCCACAAGTTTCAACAGTCCTCATATATTTTTTAAATTTTATCTCGAGTCAAACTATGACATATAAAGTGGAACAGAGAGACTAGTAAGTACTATCAAGTTTGTATAAGTTTTAACAAAAAGTAGGAAAACGACTTCATGTTGAAGCATCACCTTACAATAAGTTAGTCATAAACGTGGGATAACTATTGTCACTAGACTCACTACCCCTTGCATTCATCTCCTAAAATGATCACACATCCAACCGTTAAAAAGCTACGTTTTCCATGGTTTGGTCGGAGAGAAGATGCAGTGATTATGACGTAGCAACTCAGCAACTCAAATTAATTAATCAAGTATTGGTTCTTATTTCGATTTGTTCTAAATCCAGTTAAATATGTACAAAAGAATGTTAACTTTGTTTGGACAAAAAGAATGTTCATTTTAACTAAAATATTCATGAATATTTCCTATTAAAGGTCACCGCTAATTATGAATGTTTATGGATCGGTACGGTTTGGTATTTACCTTATTAGTATCGGTTAATCGGTACTCAGTATGTAAAAGTACAAAATCGATGTTGTACCTATAAGCTATCAATTTATCGATATCGGTCATTAACGATTCGGTCTCAAATGGTTCAGTAATCGGTATTCCCAATAGGTAATGTTGAATAAACAATAGCAGTAAGCACTAAGGGTGTCTAACAGTACGGTTCAAACCAGGAACCGGTTGAACCAGACCGATCCAACGATAATCTTAATGGTACGGTTTCGAGCCGGCCATCGCATTTTCGACTGGATTAACCGGATAAATTTTGACCGAAATCGGTTCGGACCGGACCAGTTTAGACCATACGGGATAAAAAAATTAATGACGAATTTGAAAAAATATGACACTATAAGCAATGGTTTGTCTTTTTGCCTGCTATAACAGATGTCTTGCAAAAATGCTCCCCGTTAAGGTTTAATGAAAAAAATCTGGACGGAAATGCCCCTGTCAAGTTTTTAGGACGAGGGCAAGACTTGCCTTTATATTTCTCTGCTTTTCACACTTATCCCTTCAAGTGTTGGCAAAAGACAATACTTGTCGTACTTGGTCGTAAGTCTTGGAAAATGCCTTTGACCCCTCTCTATTTGCCAACACTTACTCTTAAAGTGTTGGCAAAAGGGAACACTTGCCGCACTTGGTCGTAAGTCTTGGCAATTGCCAAAACTTGCCCCTTCTAGTGTTTCCCTATATTTTCGCCATATAACTTGCAAAATCACTCCTTATAGAGGGTACGCGGTGAAATTTTTTGAAAATTAATTCTGCCTTTAACTAGCCATTGGCGATGGTTCTTTTGACCGCCTAGCCCTTGTCCAACGGCCAAAAATGATCATTTTAGTCCCCTCCCCTTCCCCACTAATCCTATCACCCCCATACCCCCTCCCAACTATTTTTTTCCTATAAATACCACATTATTTTATCAAATTTTCACACAGATTATCAATTTCTCTACAATATTGTTGCTTTGCTATCAAACATCAATTTGGCTATTCGTTACTATTTTCAATTGTCAAGTATTGAGTGTTAAAGTGGAGTTGCTATTAAATTTCAATTTGGCTATTTGTTGAAGTTTTTAATTATCAAGTATTGAGAGTTTGATTGTAGTTTCTACTTGCAGTATTAAATATCAATTTGACTATTTGTTGAAGCTATCAATTATCAAGTATTCAATTAATGAATTGGCGCGAAGGATCAAGTTACAACTTCACCTCAATTATACAATTATATTTGGTAAACTCGTTCCTACTTCCTACTCTTTTTTAATAGTTTGTCATATATTTTTTTTATTTGCTATAATTATGTCTCAACAATTTGTTAGAGGTTCGATTGAACCTAGTGGGAGACGGGCATGTGGTCGTGGGGGAAATAAGGGTAAAGGACATGCTGGTAGTTCTAGTCAACCTTATAGAGATGATTTCATCTAAGTAGATGATCCTCATTATTATCATGATGTTAGCGCAAATAATTCACTTGATAATGATATTCTAGAAACTCAATACCAAAGGTTATCAAACCACACAAGGGGTAGTTTAGAAGAAACATCCACTAGTGAATACCAACCTAGTCCTCCTGAAATTCAGTCCGATATGCCTCTCGAACCTCTTACTAGACAACCGGTTAAACGAAAGGATAGATCTAAGTGTGGGAATTTGCTATTAAGCAAATTGATATACAGATGATGAAATGTAAACTTTATGGACTTTTAAAACTAGGGACAGGATGGTGGAACGAGTAAAATTAAGACGTACTTGATAAAAAAACATCCTAAAGAATAGCCAATGAGGCAGGGGGTAAGTATTTAGGGACTGAACATCAGGGGGTAGCGATGTTGGATTAGAGTTTAGGTGTCCAACAACATCTCAACCTAGTAACAAGAGGGCTTCTTCGTTATGAAAAGCAAAGGGATAGGGAAAATTGTACAAAAATAGTTGTGGTAGAGGCTTTATCTTTTACTTTTCCTTCGTGTATTGGTTTTGTTCGTTATATTCAAGATATATATAACCCTTGTAATCACCTAATTTTGGCACAAAAAATATAACAATTACGTTAAATAGTCATTTTAATTATTGTGTGATTTTTTTTTAGGTTACCGTTTTATTTAGCTATTTTAGTTAATTAATTACGAGGAAAAATATTATAAAATTTCCAAAAAAAATAAATTAATTTTGAGTAGTGTTTATTTGACTCTATACGCTTATTAATTTTGTCCTATAATGTGTAGTGTTAAGTAATTAGTTTTTGTTTGATTAGTGAGCAAAAGAGAAATACAAAGAGTGAGTAAAAAAGTCAAAAGAAGAGATAAAAGTTGTTAGAATCCTCGCCACTTTTTATGTCATTGCATGTCAAAATTAAATGAGCTGAAAAAGTAAGAACTCACATATGAGTATTGTACCTTCACCCACATGGAGACACCACCTTCATTTGGCTATTTATGAGAGATTCTTACTCTCATTTTAAGGAAGGGACGAACTACTCTCTTAAAAACTCACAAAATTCTGAAAGAGAGTGACTTGGAAAAAGTAGAAAAAAAAAGTATAGAAAGTTTAGAGTAAGAACTATCACTTCAAGTAGTTTTTCGGATATAATTTTTTTTTTTTTGGTATTTAGTTAAGGAAATATTTTGGGTATGTTATATGTAAGTATTAGAGGCTGTTGTTGTGGTCGTTTTTTGTCACGACCCAATTTCCAAGGGCCCGTGATGGCACCTAAACAATATTTGCCTAGTCGAACCAATGAAACAAGATGCGGAAAAGAACAATAATGTGAAAAGTCATAAATGGATATATAAATATAAAAGTGTGAAGTCCAAAAGAATATATCCACAAAAGAATTGGAGCATTCTAAGAGTGACTCAATAAAGTATGAATATACATCAAAGAAATCTGAGTCCTATCTCTAAGTGACTCCGGCGGTATGCCACCACGGTCTGTGTGGTCGGCTCACCTCAATAAAAAGTCTCAGAAGCCTCGGGAACCGCTAACGTCCGGGCTGCTGACTGGATGAAGGACCTGCGCACGTAGCAGAGTAAGTTATGAGCCGAAGCCCAGTAAGATCACCGACAGGCCCGCTAAGGTACCCTTGCAGGACAAGTCGCTACATGCATCATAAGCAACAACATACTATAGTAATCATACAATAAAGTAGTGAAATCACAAATAGATGTAACACATTCCATACACACAAGTAGTAACCAGAAGTCTCAAGGATTATGCGAATCCAACGTAAGGCATAGGTCAACTCAGCGGCGGTTTGGAGGTCCAATCTCTACTCCCGTGCCGACTAACCTAGACTTACGATGGACTAGCAACACCACTACTAAGTATCAACCATATACCGTGACCCGAAGTCACTATCACAATCATGAATAAGTAGACCAACGACCCGTAGTCGTTGGCTCATCTCAAATCTGTCTACGATCGCACCACACCCCCTGTCAAGTGCGTCGTATCTCAATAAATCAAGTGACCACACCACACCCCCTGTCAAGTGTGTCACATCTCAAAGATCAAGTGTCCACACCACACCCCCTGT
Organism: Petunia x hybrida; assembly: GCA_037355625.1. Classification (NCBI taxonomy): domain Eukaryota; kingdom Viridiplantae; phylum Streptophyta; class Magnoliopsida; order Solanales; family Solanaceae; genus Petunia; species Petunia x hybrida. The sequence goes on from JBBBVM010000648.1 coordinate 1,474,445, forward strand.
CAAGTGTGACACATCTCATAGTATAGGCGACGTCACACCCCCTGTCAAGTGTCCCTCTAACAGTATTAATATCCACGACATTAATAACAATAACAGAAATAATAACAGAAATATTAATAACGATAATATTTCACAGTCACCGTAACCCAGGTTGGTTATGCTAGCTGAACGTAAGGCGAAGGTTAACCCGACCACAGTTTGGGGGTACAATCCCTACTCCCATGTCGTCCAACCCAAGGTTACGTATAGACAGCACTACCCAACCCGGCACGTGAACAAATCAAGTACCAATATCATACAAAAGCCGGCAAAATCCTCGGCAAGACATTTATCATGACATGCCGGCAACATCCTCGGCCATGTCCCAAGTTCTTGCTATCTAAGCATGGCGTAGCAAGCGTTACTACGATATAAATTTAAGCTACCTCGACGTAGCGTTTAGACCGGCACATACCTCGGTCGAGTCACAATCTCGCTATTTATAACAAACAATAATAGCAAGTAATTCACATCATTAATCCTAACCATTGTTAGGTATATATATGCGTACATGAAGTATACTAGCATGAAGGAAGAGTCCACAAGCACAATAGAGGTCAAGTCTCACTTACCTCGAAATTCGGGCTCAAATGCCGGAAAGAATCTCCTTTCCCGCTCGCCTTGTCCGCGAAGGACTCTCCACTAGGTCTATTAAGACAAGATATAGCACATATGAGTGCTCAATTATAGCTATTTAAGCCTATAGGCATCCTAGGGTAAAAATTACCAAAATGCCCCCGGGTAGGGCCGAGCCCTAAATTTACAAAATGTACTTTTCCGGACTCCCCACGCTCCCGTGAGTCCAAAAGTACACTTAGATTCCACATGCGAGCCTTGCTCGATGTCTTTCCCCAATTCTTAAGAATCTAGGGTTCTAACCCATTTCCAAGAATCAACCCTTTGATTCTTGTGTTAATCAACATAAAGATGGATTGAAAGGGCTTACCTTAAGTGTAAGTATGATTGGGTCTTCAAGAAATACCCAAAAATCGCCTCAAGAGCTCACCAAATGATTTTTATAAGTTATGAACCGAAATGGCCCGAAATGGCCTTTTTATAGCAGTTTTTTTTTTTTTTTGCCTTTGTGACAGCTTCTTTTGAAAAATCCTAACTTTTGATAGTTATGTCCAAAAGACTTGAAACTGGTGCCATTAGAACCACAACTCAAAGGGCTACAACTTTCATGTTTTGAGTTTTTCCTAATTCCTTACGGATTGGCCGGAAAATCAGCTTTTATCCGGCTGTTTGTGCCAAAACAGAACAGAAAAGTCGCACCAGATTTTCTACTGTTTTAGGGGCAAAACGGGACCCTACGAAGCTCGGAATGATTCCAAATTTTGCACACAAGTCATAAAATACTTGGGTGACATGCTCGTCAAGACGGAACTCAATTCGGACCTCCAGAACTCAAAAAGTGGGTCCCACGGCAAAGGTTCAATTTTCGACTTTCGCCAAAATAGCGAAATTTAACCAAACGACCTCGGAATCCAATTCCGAAAGTTGCTACAAGTCACAAATGACTATACGAACCTAACGGAACCTTCGGATCTCTCATCGGATCTCATTTGCTCAAATCGAGCTCGGAAACCTCTTTTAACTCTTTTAAACTTCCGAAACGGGGACTTTATCAAAAGTCCTATCAAACGAGGTCTGTTTTCAATTTTGAAGGTTGCTACATATCATAAATGACGAGACGGACCTAACGGTGCGCTCGGATTTTCCATCGGGGTTCGTTTACTCAAAACGACCTATCGAAACCCCAAATTCCTTTACGGAATTTCATAAACGGATCCTTTTCTCGAAAACCTATCAAACGGACTCCGTTTCGACTCAGATTTCATAGACGGGTCATAAATGACCTAACGGAGCTTTTGGGACTGTCGACATGCAAATCGAGGTCCCGGATCCCGTAACGACTATTTGATGGTCGTTACATTCTCCCCCACTTAGACTCTCGGCCGTCCTCGGACGAGCCTAAGTCTAAGGTAGGATCCACACACTAGCCACGGAGCTGGCACGGATTTCGAGGACCCCTCGGTACCACCCGAAATCAATAAAACTTAAAAATGCAAATTCAGGCTTAGAAAATACAAGGATTTCATACCTGAATCATCGAACAAGCACGAATGCCTCTCACGCATCTTGGACTCAAGCTCCCAAGTGGCCTCGGCAATGGAGTGATGCCCCCACTGAACTCTCACAAGCGGGATTACCTTCGATCTCATCTTACGGACCTCTCTAGCCACAATAGCAATAGGCTCCTCCGAATAAGCTAAGTCGCCATATACCTCCACGGAAGCCATATCGATCACATGAGACAGATCGTGAACATACTTCCGGAGCATGGACACATGGAATACCGGATGAACAGACAGAGAGGGAGGCAAAGCCAGTCTATAAGCAACGGCGCCAACGCGCTCCAATATCTCAAAATGCCCAATGAACCTAGGACTGAGCTTGCCTTTCTTCCCAAATCTCATAACACCCTTCATGGGCGACACTCTGAGGAATACCCGGTCCCCAACCATGAACTCAAGCTCTCTCCGCCTCCGATCTGCATACGATATCTGCCGGCTCAGAGCCGTGCGGAGTCGATCCTGAATAACCCGGACCTTATCTAAGGTCTGCTGCACCAAATCGGGCCCCAACACCTGGACCTCATCAGACTCGAACCAACCGATAGGCGAGCGACATCTCCGACCATACAATGCCTCAAACGGAGCCATCTGGATAGAAGCCTGATAGCTATTATTATACGCAAACTCTGCTAGCGGCAAATGGCTATCCCAATGGCCTCCAAAATCAATAGCACACGCCCTCAACATATCCTCGAGGATCTGAATGGTCCGCTCAGACTGGCCATCAGTCTGCGGGTGAAATGCAGTGCTGAGATCGACCCGAGTACCCAACTCTCTCTGAAAAGATCTCCAAAACTGAGCTGCGAACTGAGCACCTCGGTCAGAAATGATAGAAACAGGAGCACCATGCAATCTCACAATCTGCTCAATGAAGATACGAGCCAGACGCTCCGAGGTATAAGTAGTCCTCACTGGAATGAAGTGAGCCGACTTCGTCAGTCGATCAACTACTACCCACACCGAATCATGCTTACCCACGGTCAGCGGCAAACCAACTACGAAATCCATAGTGATCTGCTCCCACTTCCACTCGGGAATGGGCATAGACTGGGTCACCCCGGCTGGCCTCCGGTGCTCATACTTCACCTGCTGGAAATTCAAACACCGAGATACATAATCAGCAACATCCCTCTTCATCCCTTTCCACCAATACAGCTCTCGAAGATCATGATAAATCTTCGCAGTACCCGGATGGATGGAATATCTCGAACTGTGAGCCTCTGCCAAAATCATCTGCCTCAGCTCCACAATGGCTGGAACACATACCCGGCCGTTAAGCCACAAAGCACCATCATCACCAATCACGAACGAGGACACTCCCCCACTCACGATCCTGTCCCGGAGATCTCTCAGATAAGGATCCTCGAACTGCCTTTCCCGAATCTGGGAAGCTAAAGACGACTGAGACCCCACATATGCAAGCACCCGGCCTGGAACAGAATCATCAAACCGAACCCCACTAATGGACAAAGCCTGCAACTCACGGGCCAACGGCCTCATATCAGCATCAAGATAGGCGAGGCTACCTATGGACTTCCTACTCAAGGCATCGGCTACAACATTAGCCTTTCCGGGATGATACCGGATAGAAAGATCATAATCCTTCAGCAGCTCTAACCAGCGGCGCTGTCTCCCGTTCAAGTCCTTCTGAGTGAACAAGTACTGGAGACTCTTATGATCGGTGAATATCTCACATGGCTCGCCATAAAGATAGTGCCTCCATAACTTCAGTGCAAACACGACAGCTAACAGCTCCAAATCATGGACAGGATAATTCTTCTCATGGACCTTCAGCTGTCTCGAGGCATAAGCTATCACCTTACCCTCCTGCATCAGAACGCTACCCAGGCCAACACCCGAAGCATCACAATATACGGTGAATCCCCCGGATCCACTAGGCAAGGCCAACACTGGCGCTGAAGTCAACAGAGTCTTAAGCTTCTGAAAGCTAGACTCACAGGCATCGGACCACAGGAAAGGAACATTCTTCTGGGTCAACTTCGTCAGAGGTGCTGAAATAGAAGAAAACCCCTCGACGAACCGCCGATAATAACCTGCCAAGCCTAAGAAACTCCGAATCTCTGTAGGAGAAGTAGGCCTAGGCCAACTCTGAACGGCCTCTATCTTCTTCGGATCAACACACACCCCATCCTTGGTCACCACGTGACCTAGGAAAGATACAGAGCTGAGCCAAAATTCACACTTGGAGAATTTGGCATACAACTGCTGATCCCTCAGAGTCCGAAGAACAACTCTCAAATGCTGCTCATGCTCCTCCCTGCTCCTCGAATAAACCAAGATATCATCGATAAACACAATGACGAAGGAGTCAAGGTAGGCCTTGAACACTCGGTTCATCAGATCCATGAAAGCAGCTGGGGCATTCGTAAGCCCGAAAGACATCACCAGAAACTCATAGTGGCCATATCGGGTACGAAAAGCAGTCTTGGAAACGTCCTCGGACCGAATCCTCAACTGATGATACCCCGACCTCAAATCAATCTTCGAGAAAAAGGTAGCACCTTGAAGCTGATCAAACAAATCATCAATACGCGGCAAAGGATACCTATTCTTGATAGTAACCTTATTCAGCTGCCGGTAATCAATACACATCCGCATAGAGCCATCCTTCTTCTTCACAAATAATACCGAGGCACCCCATGGAGACACACTGGGCCTAATGAAGCCCTTATCGAGCAAATCCTGAATCTGCTCCTTCAGCTCCCTTAACTCAACAGGAGCCATACGATACGGGGGAATAGATTTAGGCTGAGTGCCTGGCAATAGATCAATGCAAAACTCTATCTCCCGCATAGGCGGCAAACCCGGCAAATCATCAGGAAACACATCCGGATACTCACAAACAACCGGAACTCTATCAAGGGATAACTCCGCTGCCCGGACATCCCGAACTGAAGCAATATATCCCTCGCACCCACTAGATATCATCCTCTGCGCCTCCAAGAAAGAAATGATCCTACTCTTCGGAGAAGGCCTGGAACCTCTCCATACAACCCGAGACTCACCCTCTGCCCCGATCGTCACGGACTTGGCATGGCAATCCAAAGTCGCATGACAGGAAGCCAGCCAATCCATGCCCATAATGACATCGAAATCAGACATATCGAGCAGCATCAGGTCCACTAAGGACTCTACACCACAGATGGAGATCATACACTGCCGATAACCCCTATCTACACATATAGAAGACCCGACAGGGGTGGCAACCATAAAGGGATCTTCTAAGAAGACCAGATCCCTGCCCAAGCAAGGGGCAAATCCCGGCGACACATACGAATAGGTAGACCCCGGATCAATAAGAGCATAAGCATCGCGGCCACAGACAGAAATAATACCTGTGATGACATCATTGGATGCCTCAGCATCCTGACGAGTCATAGCATAGACCTGCGCCGAGCCTCCTGAACCCGGAGCTCTCTGAGACTGCTGTCTAGGAGGAATCTGAGAAACGGGCCTGGCGGCCTGAGGACCAGATGGTACCATAGCTGCGGATCCCTGGCGACCTGATGAAACATAAGGGCAACTCCTGACATAGTGCTCTGGAGACCCACACTCAAAACATCCATCACCTCTACCTCCTATACCGCCTCTACCACCTCTGCCACGACCACCTCCAGACGAACACCTCACATGATGCCTCTGATGGCACCTCCCGCACTGCGGCGGACCAGACTGCGAAGAGCCACCCCGCCTCTGGGATGACTGAGGCCTCGGGGTCTCTGAAGAAAAATCCTGGGCAGGCAAAGCAGCAACCTGGGGCCTAGACTGAGAACGGCCCTGATGACCCTGACCCCTCTGAGCGGATCCACTATACCCACCAGACTGACGCGACCTCTTGGCCGCCCTCTCCGCGTCAGCCCTGGCGAAGATATCCTCCATCCGCCGCGCCACATCAACTATCTCAAAATATGACTTGTTGCCCATATCAGGGGCAACAGCTACCTGCAAGCGGGGATGAAGACCCTCAACAAACCGGAGGACCCTGTCCCTCTCCTGAGCCACCATAGCCGGCGCAAACTGAGACAACCACAAGAACCTGGTGTCATACTCTGAAACAGACAGGTTTCCCTGCCTCAACCCCTCAAACTCGCGCCTCTGAGCATCGTGCTGACTCTGGGGCACGAACCTGCTCATGAACATAGACACGAACTCAGCCCAAGACAAAGGAGGGAGGTCACTAGACCTCTGCCGCATCATGGAGACCCACCATGTCTCCGCATCTCCCGATAATCTGAAAGAAGCACACTGCACCCCTAAGGTGTCTCTAGTACCAAGAACTGTCAAAATCTTCTCACACTTCTGAATGTACCTCTGGGCAGTACATGTAGCTGAGGTACCGTCGAACTCTGGAGGCTGAAGCTTCATGAATGATCCTATCCTCCTGGCAACCTCCTCAGTGCCCATAGGAGGAGTAGAAATAACAGGACCTGCCTGAGGAGCAGAAGCAGAAGGATGGGCAGTATGATCAGGAGCAGCCTCAGAAGTAGGCGTGCTCATAACAGGTGTGGTCGGCTGAGGAGCCGAAACAGGAGCTGCAACATCATCTCTGACAGGGACCTGATGGCTAGACAAGGCCATCAGTCTCATATACTCCTCTGAAGAGATCACAACAGTGCCTGGCACAACAGCAGGCACAGGGGGAATAGATGCTGACAGAGTCGCTGCGGACACCGCAGGGATAGCTGTGTCCTGCCTAGTGGCTGACGGGCGACCTGCCCGAGTCTTCTTAGCAGCTGGCGGCTGCGTAAGTGCTGATGGCTCTCCCGCAGACGCGGGTGTAGAAGATGCAGCCCTCCTGGCTGAGGATGCTCGCGTCCTCGCCATCTCCATCAATACACGAAAAAGGGTCAGCACCTATATAAGCTACTCAGCACGAATAGAGATGAAACGAAGGGAAAACATTTCCTAACATGCCCTTGTAGCCTCTCGCTCATAAGTATGGTCGACAACATACCCATAAGCAAGACTCTACTCAGACACTGCTCCAAGACTCCTAGGACTCGAATTAGAACCTAGGGCTCTGATACCAAACTGTCACGACCCAATTTCCAAGGGCTCGTGATGGCACCTAAACAATATTTGCCTAGGAGAACCAATGAAACAAGATGCGGAAAAGAACAATAATGTGAAAAGATCATAAATGGATATATAAATATAAAAGTGTGAAGTCCAAAAGAATATATCCACAAAAGAATTGGAGCATTCTAAGAGTGACTTAATAAAGTATGAATATACATTAAAGAAATCTGAGTCCTATCTCTAAGTGACTCCGGCGGTATGCCACCACGGTCTGTGTGGTCGGCTCACCTCAATCAAAAGTCTCAGAAGCCTCGGGAACCGCTAACGTCCGGGCTGCTGACTGGATGAAGGACCTGCGCACGTAGCAGAGTAAGTTATGAGCCGAAGCCCAGTAAGATCACCGACAGGCCCGCTAAGGTACCCTTGCGGGACAAGTCGCTACATGCATCATAAGCAACAACATACTATAGTAATCATACAATAAAGTAGTGAAATCACAAATAGATGTAACACATTCCATACACACAAGTAGTAACCAGAAGTCTCAAGGATTATGCCCATCCAACGTAAGGCATAGGTCAACTCAGCGGCGGTTTGGAGGTCCAATCTCTACTCCCGTGCCGACTAACCTAGACCTACGATGGACTAGCAACACCACTACTAAGTATCAACCATATACCGTGACCCGAAGTCACTATCACAATCATGAATAAGTAGACCAACGACCCGTAGTCGTTGGCTCATCTCAAATCTGTCTACGATCGCACCACACCCCCTGTCAAGTGCGTCGTATCTCAATAAATCAAGTGACCACACCACACCCCCTGTCAAGTGTGTCACATCTCAAAGATCAAGTGTCCACACCACACCCCCTGTCAAGTGTGACACATCTCATAGTATAGGCGACACCACACCCCCTGTCAAGTGTCCCTCTAACAGTATTAATATCCACGACATTAATAACAATAACAGAAATAATAACAGAAATATTAATAACGATAATATTTCACAGTCACCGTAACCCAGGTTGGTTATGCTAGCTGAACGTAAGGCGAAGGTTAACCCGACCACAGTTTGGGGGTACAATCCCTACTCCCATGTCGTCCAACCTAAGGTTACGTATAGACAGCACTACCCAACCCGGCACGTGAACAAATCAAGTACCAATATCATACAAAAGCCGGCAAAATCCTCGGCAAGACATTTATCATGACATGCCGGCAACATCCTCGGCCATGTCCCAAGTTCTTGCTATCTAAGCATGGCGTAGCAAGCGTTACTACGATATAAATTTAAGCTACCTCGACGTAGCGTTTAGACCGGCACCTACCTCGGTCGAGTCACAATCTCGCTATTTATAACAAACAATAATAGCAAGTAATTCACATCATTAATCCTAACCATTGTTAGGTATATATATGCGTACATGAAGCATACTAGCATGAAGGAAGAGTCCACAAGCACAATAGAGGTCAAGTCTCACTTACCTCGAAATTCGGGCTCAAATGCCGGAAGAATCTCCTTTCCCGCTCGCCTTGTCCGCGAAGGACTCTCCACTAGGTCTATTAAGACAAGATATAGCACATATGAGTGCTCAATTATAGCTATTTAAGCCTATAGGCATCCTAGGGTAAAAATTACCAAAATGCCCCCGGGTAGGGCCGAGCCCTAAATTTACAAAATGTACTTTTCCGGACTCCCCACGCTCCCGTGAGTCCAAAAGTACACTTAGATTCCACATGCGAGCCTTGCTCGATGTCTTTCCCCAATTCTTAAGAATCTAGGGTTCTAACCCATTTCCAAGAATCAACCCTTTGATTCTTGTGTTAATCAACATAAAGATGGATTGAAAGGGCTTACCTTAAGTGTAAGTATGATTGGGTCTTCAAGAAATACCCAAAAATCGCCTCAAGAGCTCACCAAATGATTTTTATAAGTTATGGCCCGAAATGGCCTTTTTATAGCAGTTTTTTTTTTTTTGCCTCTGTGACAGCTTCTTTAGAAAAATCATAACTTTTGATAGGAATGTCCAAATGACCTGAAACCGGTGCCATTAGAACCACAACTCAAAGGGCTACAACTTTCACTGTTTTGAGTTTTTCCTAATTCCTTACGGATTGGCCAAAAAATCAGCTTTTATCCGGCTGTTTGCGCCAAAACAGAACAGAAAAGTCGCACCAGATTTTCTACTGTTTTAGGGGCAAAACGGGACCCTACGAAGCTCGGAATGATCCCAAATTTTGCACACAAGTCATAAAATACTTGGGTGACATGCTCGTCAAGACGGAACTCAATTCGGACCTCCAGAACTCAAAAAGTGGGTCCCACGGCAAAGGTTCAATTTTCGACTTTCGCCAAAATAGCGAAATTTAACCAAACGACCTCGGAATCCAATCCGAAAGTTGTTACAAGTCACAAGTGACTATACGAACCTAACGGAACTTTCGGATCTCTCATCGGAGCTCATTTGCTCAAATCGAGCTCGGAAACCTCTTTTAACTCTTTTAAACTTCCGAAACGGAGACTTTATCAAAAGTCCTATCAAACGAGGTCCGTTTTCAATTTTGAAGGTTGCTACATATCATAAATGACGAGACGGACCTAACGGTGCGCTTGGATTTTCCATCGGGGTTCGTTTACTCAAAACGACCTATCGAAACCCCAAATTCCTTTACGGAATTTCATAAACGGATCCTTTTCTCGAAAACCTATCAAACGGACTCCGTTTCGACTCAGATTTCACAGACGGGTCATAAATGACCTAACGGAGCTTTTGGGACTGTCGACACGCAAATTGAGGTCCCGGATCCCGTAACGACTATTTGAGGGTCGTTACATTCTCCCCCACTTAGACTCTCGGCCGTCCTCGGACGAGCCTAAGTCTAAGGTAGGATCCACACACTAGCCACGGAGCTGGCACGGATTTCGAGGACCCCTCGGTACCACCCGAAATCAATAAAACTTAAAAATGCAAATTCAGGCTTAGAAAATACAAGGATTTCATACCTGAATCATCGAACAAGCGCGGATGCCTCTCACGCATCTCGGACTCAAGCTCCCAAGTGGCCTCGGCAATAGGAGTGATGCCCCCACTGAACTCTCACAAGCGGGATCACCTTCGATCTCATCTTACGGACCTCTCTAGCCACAATAGCAATAGGCTCCTCCGAATAAGCTAAGTCGCCATCTACCTCCACGGAAGCCATATCGATCACATGAGATAGATCGTGAACATACTTCCGGAGCATGGACACATGGAACACCGGATGAACAGACAGAGAGGGAGGCAAAGCCAGTCTATAAGCAACGGCGCCAACGCGCTCCAATATCTCAAAAGGCCCAATGAACCTAGGACTGAGCTTGCCTTTCTTCCCAAATCTCATAACACCCTTCATGGGCGACACTCTGAGGAATACCCGGTCCCCAACTATGAACTCAAGATCTCTCCGCCTCCGATCTGCATACGATATCTGCCGGCTCTGAGCCGTGCGGAGTCGATCCTGAATAACCCGGACCTTATCTAAGGTCTGCTGCACCAAATCGGGCCCCAACACCTGGACCTCACCAGACTCGAACCAACCGATAGGCGAGCGACATCTCCGACCATACAATGCCTCAAACGGAGCCATCTGGATAGAAGCCTGATAGCTATTATTATACGCAAACTCTGCTAGCGGCAAATGGCTATCCCAATGGCCTCCAAAATCAATAGCACACGCCCTCAACATATCCTCGAGGATCTGAATGGTCCGCTCAGACTGGCCATCAGTCTGCGGGTGAAATGCAGTGCTGAGATCGACCCGAGTACCCAGCTCTCTCTGAAAAGATCTCCAAAACTGAGCTGCGAACTGAGCACCTCGGTCAGAAATGATAGAAACAGGAGCACCATACAATCTCACAATCTGCTCAATGAAGATACGAGCCAGACGCTCCGAGGTATAAGTAGTCCTCACTGGAATGAAGTGAGCCGACTTCGTCAGTCGATCAACTACTACCCACACCGAATCATGCTTACCCACGGTCAGCGGCAAACCAACTACGAAATCCATAGTGATCTGCTCCCACTTCCACTCGGGAATGGGCATAGACTGGGTCACCCCGGCTGGCCTTCGATGCTCATACTTCACCTGCTGGCAATTCAAACACCGAGATACATAATCAGCAACATCCCTCTTCATCCCTTTCCACCAATACAGCTCTCGAAGATCATGATACATCTTCGCAGTACCCGGATGGATGGAATATCTCGAACTGTGAGCCTCTGCCAAAATCATCTGCCTCAGCTCCACAATGGCTGGAACACATACCCGGCCGTTAAGCCGCAAAGCACCATCATCACCAATCACGAACGAGGACACTCCCCCACTCACGATCCTGTCCCGGAGATCTCTCAGATAAGGATCCTCGAACTGCCTTTCCCGAATCTGGGAAGCTAAAGACGACTGAGACCCCACATATGCAAGCACCCGGCCTGGAACAGAATCATCAAACCGAACCCCACTAATGGACAAAGCCTGCAACTCACGGGCCAACGGCCTCATATCAGCATCAAGATAGGCGAGGCTACCCATGGACTTCCTACTCAAGGCATCGGCTACAACATTAGCCTTTCCGGGATGATACCGGATAGAAAGATCATAATCCTTCAGCAGCTCTAACCAGCGGCGCTGTCTCCCATTCAAGTCCTTCTGAGTGAACAAGTACTGGAGAGTCTCATATGATCGGTGAATATCTCACATGGCTCGCCATAAAGATAGTGCCTCCACAACTTCAGTGCAAACACGACAGCTAACAGCTCCAAATCATGGACAGGATAATTCTTCTCATGGACCTTCAGCTGTCTCGAGGCATAAGCTATCACCTTACCCTCCTGCATCAGAACGCTACCCAGGCCAACACCCGAAGCATCACAATATACGGTGAATCCCCCGGATCCACTAGGCAAGGCCAACACTGGCGCTGAAGTCAACAGAGTCTTAAGCTTCTGAAAGCTAGACTCACAGGCATCGGACCACAGGAAAGGAACATTCTTCTGGGTCAACTTCGTCAGAGGTGCTGAAATAGAAGAAAACCCCTCGACGAACCGCCGATAATAACCTGCCAAGCCTAAGAAACTCCGAATCTCTGTAGGAGAAGTAGGCCTAGGCCAACTCTGAACGGCCTCTATCTTCTTCGGATCAACACACACCCCATCCTTGGTCACCACGTGACCTAGGAAAGATACAGAACTGAGCCAAAATTCACACTTGGAGAATTTGGCATACAACTGCTGATCCCTCAGAGTCCGAAGAACAACTCTCAAATACTGCTCATGCTCCTCCCTGCTCCTCGAATAAACCAAGATATCATCGATAAACACAATGACGAAGGAGTCAATGTAGGCCTTGAACACTCGGTTCATCAGATCCATGAAAGCAGCTGGGGCATTCGTAAGCCCGAAAGACATCACCAGAAACTCATAGTGGCCATATCGGGTACGAAAAGCAGTCTTGGAAACGTCCTCGGACCGAATCCTCAACTGATGATACCCCAACCTCAAATCAATCTTCGAGAAAAAGGTAGCACCTTGAAGCTGATCAAACAAATCATCAATACGCGGCAAAGGATACCTATTCTTGATAGTAACCTTATTCAGCTGCCGGTAATCAATACACATCCGCATAGAGCCATCCTTCTTCTTCACAAATAATACCGGGGCACCCCATGGAGACACACTGGGCCTAATGAAGCCCTTATCGAGCAAATCCTGAATCTGCTCCTTCAGCTCCCTTAACTCAATAGGAGCCATACGATACGGGGGAATAGATTTAGGCTGAGTGCCTGGCAATAGATCAATGCAAAACTCTATCTCCCGCATAGGCGGCAAACCCGGCAAATCATCAGGAAACACATCCGGATACTCACAAACAACCGGAACTCTATCAAGGGATAACTCCGCTGCCCGGACATCCCGAACTGAAGCAATATATCCCTCGCACCCACTAGATATCATCCTCTGCGCCTCCAAGAAAGAAATGATCCTACTTTTCGGAGAAGGCCTGGAACCTCTCCATACAACCCGAGACTCACCCTCTGCCCCGATCGTCACGAACTTGGCATGGCAATCCAAAGTCGCATGACAGGAAGCCAGCCAATCCATGCCCATAATGACATCGAAATTAGACATATCGAGCAGCATCAGGTCCACTAAGGACTCTACACCACAGATGGAGATCATACACTGCCGATAACCCCTATCTACACATATAGAAGACCCGACAGGGGTGGCAACCATAAAGGGATCATCTAAGAAGACCAGATCCCTGCCCAAGCAAGGGGCAAATCCCGGCGACACATACGAATAGGTAGACCCCGGATCAATAAGAGCATAAGCATCGCGGCCACAGACAGAAATAATACCTGTGATGACATCATTGGATGCCTCAGCATCCTGACGAGTCATAGCATAGACCTGCGCCGAGCCTCCTGAACCCGGAGCTCTCTGAGACTGCTGTCTAGGAGGAATCTGAGAAACGGGCCTGGCGGCCTGAGGACCAGATGGTACCATAGCTGCGGATCCCTGGCGACCTGATGAAACATAAGGGCAACTCCTGACATAGTGCTCTGGAGACCCACACTCAAAACATCCATCACCTCTACCTCCTATACCGCCTCTACCACCTCTGCCACGACCACCTCCAGACGAACACCTCACATGATGCCTCTGATGGCACCTCCCGCACTGCGGCGGACCAGACTGCGAAGAGCCACCCCGCCTCTGGGATGACTGAGGCCTCGGGGTCTCTGAAGAAAAATCCTGGGCAGGCAAAGCAGCAGCCTGGGGCCTAGACTGAGAACGGCCCTGATGACCCTGACCCCTCTGAGCGGATCCACTATACCCACCAGACTGACGCGACCTCTTGGCCGCCCTCTCCGCGTCAGCCCTGGCGAAGATATCCTCCATCCGCCGCGCCACATCAACTATCTCAAAATATGACTTGTTGCCCATATCAGGGGCAACAGCTACCTGCAAGCGGGGATGAAGACCCTCAACAAACCGGAGGACCCTGTCCCTCTCCTGAGCCACCATAGCCGGCGCAAACTGAGACAACCACAAGAACCTGGTGTCATACTCTGAAACAGACAGGTTTCCCTGCCTCAACCCCTCAAACTCGCGCCTCTGAGCATCGTGCTGACTCTGGGGCACGAACCTGCTCATGAACATAGACACGAACTCAGCCCAAGACAAAGGAGGGAGGTCACTAGACCTCTGCCGCATCATGGAGACCCACCATGTCTCCGCATCTCCCGATAATCTGAAAGAAGCACACTGCACCCCTAAGGTGTCTCTAGTACCAAGAACTATCAAAATCTTCTCACACTTCTGAATGTACCTCTGGGCAGTACATGTAGCTGAGGTACCGTCGAACTCTGGAGGCTGAAGCTTCATGAATGATCCTATCCTCCTGGCAACCTCCTCAGTGCCCATAGGAGGAGTAGAAATAACAGGACCTGCCTGAGGAGCAGAAGCAGAAGGCTGGGCAGTATGATCAGGAGCAGCCTCAGAAGTAGGCGTGCTCATAACAGGTGTGGTCGGCTGAGGAGCCGAAACAGGAGCTGCAACATCATCTCTGACAGGGACCTGATGGCTAGACAAGGCCATCAGTCTCATATACTCCTCTGAAGAGATCACAACAGTGCCTGGCACAACAGCAGGCACAGGGGGAATAGATGCTGACAGAGTCGCTGCGGACACCGCAGGGATAGCTGTGTCCTGCCTAGTGGCTGACGGGCGACCTGCCCGAGTCTTCTTAGCAGCTGGCGGCTGCGTAGGTGCTGATGGCTCTCCCGCAGACGCGGGTGTAGAAGATGCAGCCCTCCTGGCTGAGGATGCTCGCGTCCTCGCCATCTCAATCAATACACTAAAAAGGGTCAGCACGTATATAAGCTACTCAGCACGAATAGAGGTGAAACGAAGGGAAAATATTTCCTAACATGCCCTTGTAGCCTCTCGCTCATAAGTATGGTCGACAACATACCCATAAGCAAGACTCTACTCAGACACTGCTCCAAGACTCCTAGGACTCGAATTAGAACCTAGGGCTCTGATACCAAACTGTCACGACCCAATTTCCAAGGGCCCGTGATGGCACCTAAACAATATTTGCCTAGGCGAACCAATGAAACAAGATGCGGAAAAGAACAATAATGTGAAAAGTCATAAATGGATATATAAATATAAAAGTGTGAAGTCCAAAAGAATATATCCACAAAAGAATTGGAGCATTCTAAGAGTGACTCAATAAAGTATGAATATACATAAAAGAAATCTGAGTCCTATCTCTAAGTGACTCCGGCGGTATGCCACACGGTCTGTGTGGTCGGCTCACCTCAATAAAAAGTCTCAGAAGCCTCGGGAACCGCTAACGTCCGGGCTGCTGACTGGATGAAGGACCTGCGCACGTAGCAGAGTAAGTTATGAGCCGAAGCCCAGTAAGATCACCGACAGGCCCGCTAAGGTACCCTTGCGGGACAAGTCCCTACATGCATCATAAGCAACAACATACTATAGTAATCATACAATAAAGTAGTGAAATCACAAATAGATGTAACACATTCCATACACACAAGTAGTAACCAGAAGTCTCAAGGATTATGCCCATCCAACGTAAGACATAGGTCAACTCAGCGGCGGTTTGGAGGTCCAATCTCTACTCCCGTGCCGACTAACCTAGACCTACGATGGACTAGCAACACCACTACTAAGTATCAACCATATACCGTGACCCGAAGTCACTATCACAATCATGAATAAGTAGACCAACGACCCGTAGTCGTTGGCTCATCTCAAATCTGTCTACGATCGCACCACACCCCCTGTCAAGTGCGTCGTATCTCAATAAATCAAGTGACCACACCACACCCCCTGTCAAGTGTGTCACATCTCAAAGATCAAGTGTCCACACCACACCCCCTGTCAAGTGTGACACATCTCATAGTATAGGCGACACCACACCCCCTGTCAAGTGTCCCTCTAACAGTATTAATATCCACGACATTAATAACAATAACAGAAATAATAACAGAAATATTAATAACGATAATATTTCACAGTCACCGTAACCCAGGTTGGTTATGCTAGCTGAACGTAAGGCGAAGGTTAACCCGACCACAGTTTGGGGGTACAATCCCTACTCCCATGTCGTCCAACCCAAGGTTACGTATAGACAGCACTACCCAACCCGGCACGTGAACAAATCAAGTACCAATATCATACAAAAGCCGGCAAAATCCTCGGCTAGACATTTATCATGACATGCCGGCAACATCCTCGGCCATGTCCCAAGTTCTTGCTATCTAAGCATGGCGTAGCAAGCGTTACTACCATATAAATTTAAGCTACCTCGACGTAGCGTTTAGACCGGCACATACCTCGGTCGAGTCACAATCTCGCTATTTATAACAAACAATAATAGCAAGTAATTCACATCATTAATCCTAACCATTGTTAGGTATATATCTGCGTACATGAAGCATACTAGCATGAAGGAAGAGTCCACAAGCACAATAGAGGTCAAGTCTCACTTACCTCGAAATTCGGGCTCAAATGCCCGAAAGAATCTCCTTTCCCGCTCGCCTTGTCCGCGAAGGACTCTCCACTAGGTCTATTAAGACAAGATATAGCACATATGAGTGCTCAATTATAGCTATTTAAGCCTATAGGCATCCTAGGGTAAAAATTACCAAAATGCCCCCGGGTAGGGCCGAGCCCTAAATTTACAAAATGTACTTTTCCGGACTCCCCACGCTCCCGTGAGTCCAAAAGTACACTTAGATTCCACATGCGAGCCTTGCTCGATGTCTTTCCCCAATTCTTAAGAATCTAGGGTTCTAACCCATTTCCAAGAATCAACCCTTTGATTCTTGTGTTAATCAACATAAAGATGGATTGAAAGGGCTTACCTTAAGTGTAAGTATGATTGGGTCTTCAAGAAATACCCAAAAATCGCCTCAAGAGCTCACCAAATGATTTTTATAAGTTATGGCCCGAAATGGCCTTTTTATAGCAGTTTTTTTTTTTTTGCCTCTGTGACAGCTTCTTTTGAAAAATCCTAACTTTTGATAGGAATGTCCAAATGACCTGAAACCAGTGCCATTAGAACCACAACTCAAAGGGCTACAACTTTCACGTTTTGAGTTTTTCCTAATTACTTACGGATTGGCCGAAAAATCAGCTTTTATTTGGCTGTTTGCGCCAAAACAGAACAGAAAAGTCGCACCAGATTTTCTACTGTTTTAGGGGCAAAACGGGACTCTACGAAGCTTGGAATGATCCCAAATTTTGCACACAAGTCATAAAATACTTGGGTGACATGCTCGTCAAGACGGAACTCAATTCGGACCTCCAGAACTCAAAAAGTGGGTCCCACGGCAAAGGTTCAATTTTCGACTTTCGCCAAAATAGCGAAATTTAACCAAACGACCTCGGAATCCAATTCCGAAAGTTGCTACAAGTCACAAATGACTATACGAACCTAAGGGAACTTTCGGATCTCTCATCGGAGCTCATTTGCTCAAATCGAGCTCGGAAACCTCTTTTAACTCTTTTAAACTTCCGAAACGGGGACTTTATCAAAAGTCCTATCAAACGAGGTCCGTTTTCAATTTTGAAGGTTGCTACGTATCATAAATGACAAGGCGGACCTAACGGTGCGCTCGGATTTTCCATCGGGGTTCGTTTACTCAAAACGACCTATCGAAACCCCAAATTCCTTTCCGGAATTTCATAAACGGATCCTTTTCTCGAAAACCTATCAAACGGACTCCGTTTCGACTCAGATTTCACAGACAGGTCATAAATGACCTAACGGAGCTTTTGGGACTGTCGACACGTAAATCGAGGTCCCGGATCCCGTAACGACTATTTGATGGTCGTTACATTTTTCTTGAAGCACTGTTATTTCCCTAATTTGAGCTTGAGCTGGTGGGCCATCTTGTTGTTTGCTGTTGGATTTTGGCCATCAGGTAACCATTTCTATCAACCTTGTATTGTTTTGTTAAATATTTGCTATCAGATCTATGAAAATGGTCTAATCTAGGCCCAATAAAATTTGGTGGCTCCCATATCATAGTTTATTTTTGAAGCTGTTAGTTGAAGCTATTAGTTGTGAAGAAGTAAGACATAGAAAACTTGTAGAAATAAATTACTTTGGATTGTTGTAATTTTTTTTCCTCCCTTTCATGCTAAACCAGACGTGTCTAGATGAAGTTATGATTATTGTTCAAACATGCAAAACCACGTTCGAGAAATAGTAGTCATAAACTTGTAAATGGATATGTAAGATCTTAGGCTAAATCTGAAATATCTTGATAAAATCAGTCTACATGTGCAATCTTTGCCTCTGCTATAGCAACAATGACGGCCGAAATGTAGACTTTGCACATGTAACTCACTATTTCAGCTGTTATTTAAAACCAATCCCACTATTATTTAGTAGAGTTTTTGGCCTTAGTTTAAAATCAAAGAGTTTAACAAAAGCAAATTATGACATCAAATATAAACTGCAAAGTTTTAAAACAGTGGTTGAGAGCAAATATTTAAGTGGTAACGTATTAAATTTGTAACCACCTGAGTGAATGAAAGACGTCATGCGGTTAGGCAAAATTGAATAGGCCAGAAGCAAGACTATATTATATTAATAGGTCGCTCACCGTTTACATGGAACTCGTTTATATTGAAAATTCAAATGGACATCGTGTTCAGGGTTAATTATCAATAGAGTATCCATCAATGATCGGGCAACAAATATCGATTCGTTCACTCAAAACTCAATTAAGTTGGAAGATTTCGTTCGAGTAAGGTGTTTGTGCGATTACATCCGATTGAGTTTTATCTGCATGAGCAGACGATTGTAACCTGAAATCAAAGTGTAATAAAGGTTCGACGTTTACACGAAACTCACTTATATACGAGTCATAAGTGTTCCAAGGTACCTCTTTGGTGACTTAGCACACCTTTAACTTGTCAAGTGGCTATTCCGAAAGCTCTTAATAATTAGTGTACCTTTAAACATCTAAGTCACAACTTTTTAGTAAATTTTAGGGCGTGACAACCCTTATTTTAAAAAAAAATTCAAAAACTACTGTTAGAAATGATATTATTATATTTAAGAATGAATATAAATAATATTTAAGTTATTTATTTTATAACTTTGAAACAAGAGTTTGTTTTACTACTGATATGAGTTGTTCTATTAAGGCCAAATACATAAGTGGCCCCATAAACTTGCCCAAATATTTCACACCGTCATTTAAATTTAGCCCCCAACCATTGAACACTTCAACTATACAAAAAGTATTCCATTAGATACAAACTTGAGAAGCTTCAAACCATGCTCAGAGAGTGAGTTTCACTGGCTACTGACATGGCAATCAAAATCCCCAAAAAAAAAACAAAATACAGTAAACAAAGAGAGAAAAGCTAAAGATCTAACAGAAGAAAGAGAGACAAATGGACATGACCAGAAAATAAATTTATTCCGGCCAGGCACCATCTTTACTGGCAACAACATATTTTTTGGCAATCGAGATTAAGTGAGTCTACACAAAGAGAGGAAGAAACTCCATTGTATTGTGGCGGAAAAGAGAGAAAGAAAAGAAAATTCTTATTTGGGTACTTTATAAAATTTTCGAGCGGTCACCATTTTTTCCGGCAACATATTAACTTAGCAGCTAATCAAACTTTCCTTTTTGTAACTTTCATTAAATGGCATCAGATATCTAAAGAAAAGTTATATACACTTTGGGAACCATCCTTGATTAAGCAATTGATTAAAGCAATTTGCAGAACCAGAGGCACTAGAGAAAATTCATCTTACAGGCTATTCACATATCTATCTCAATGGTATACCTACCATGCTCCATGGTTGCAACCAAAAACTTGTATTGAATAAAATCTGACGTCACCTAAAAAGGACACGTGTTTGTCACGTGGCACAGGCAGATATTATTCCGGGCAGATATCTTACGAGCAGACAACTAGCCAGACGCTTACCGTGAGCAGATCCCAAGCAACTATGTAACGCCCCATCAGTCAACACAATATAAATAAGGAGTTATTAACCTAATCATGTGCGATCAGACAATAAATGGTCATAAAGGCAATAATTACAACCCAGCAGTTACATATCCGACGGATGCGTGCCCGGCGGTTACAAAACCCCAACGGACGCCTATCAGGCCTATAAATAGCACTCATTCTATATCATTGTAACATCATCTTTTGACTCACTATCTACAATATCAATAATACTACTCTTTTGCTCTCAAATACTGTTCTGGGCTTGCATACTTTAGTTTCTAAGTGCAATCAGGAAAGAAGAAGTCTCATCGGGATCAAGTGATCCAACACGGTTACCTCTATTTATTTCATTTGCTCTTTAACTTTATTTATTTACGAATATATTTTGTGAGTACATCGGCATTACGATAACCTACACAATTCTCCACTTTAAACTCTTAATCTAAACTATTGATCGTGACTCCACAAATACAAATTTAATTGTCAATTGGCCTAAAATCGGATTTAGGTTAAACAAAACTTACAATAAATAATCAACTTGCAAGCAAACTACGTAAAAAATCATTCCAATTATAACTTGAGACAACACACCGAAAAAATGTCGAGATATTAACAATTTCCATCTCTTAAAAAGGCAAAAATAATGTAGATAATAGCCCACCGGAAGCAGAATTGGAGGGACAAGACTCGTGCAAATAGTGGTTAATGGTGTAGAGAGGATGAAAGTAGAGAGAAAAATTAAAAATAAAAATTTCTTTTCTTTTCTTTCTCCTATGGACACCTGTCCCTTGGGACCCATTTGAACATGATCATAAACGAATTCATGCTCTCAAAGAAGGTGCTTCACACGCCCTGTAACATGTGAGATAAATGTGCCTAAACGGAACACTTTTTGTATAGTTGAAGTGTTCAAATAGTTAAGGGCTAAGTTTAATTGGCTAGGTGAATTATTGGGGCAAGTTAGGGGGTCACTTATGTATTTGGCCTTCTTTAATAATTATGATTATCTTACAGTTACAGTTCATTGGATAGATCCTGAATGGATTTTTCAAGAACGTATTATAGTTTATAAAATTGTCGATGAACCACATACGGGAACATTTATTTCTACACAAGTATCATCAAGTTGTCAATTGTATGATTTAAGTAATAAAATTTTAACCATTACAGTAGATAATGCTTCAAACAATGAAACTGCCCTTAATAATTTAAGACCAATTTTAACCTCCTTTTGAGGAGTTCTTTTCATGTTAGATGTGCATGTTATATTTACAATTTAGTAGTAAAAGATGGCATTGACTAGTTTAACGACATTATCAAAAAGGTGAAAGTAGCTATTGCTTATATACGCAGAACAGAAAATCAAAATAGAAAAAGAGAATGGGAAAGAAAATGTATAGAATTAAATATGCCTATTAGGAGAGTCCCAAAATAATTTTGTACTAGGTGAAACACTTTATATAAAGCATTGCACGTTGCTTACCTTTATAGAGAACATATTTCACAAATGTTTAATGCACATGTTATGGAGACCTGTCATCTTAAACATGAACGTTGGAACCTTGTCGCTCATCTTCTTCAGTTTTTAGAAAAAAATTTATCTAGCTACTAAAGAATTTTCTGGACAATATTATCCAACTATTCCTACCGTGTTATATTAAATTGCTGAAATATCAGAGTTATTTAAAAAATATAAGACATATCCTGTATATACAAAAGTTGTGTTAGTAATGATTGAAAAATTTAAAAAGTATGTTTTTCCTATTCTCATCTTTTTCACATTGCTTCTGTGTTGCATCCTGCTTTTAAACGTAAGTTAACTGAACGACTTGTTAGAGAAATATATGCAAATTTAGAAATTACTACTGAAGAAATTGAGACTGATAGACTTCCAAGTGTAGATGAGGCATGTGAATAGGTTTATGCATACTCTATGGTTGTTTATACAAAGTATAGGATTTGGTCAGACAGTGCTACACCATCAATACTATCCATCGAAGAAAGTTTTCTCAAATGGGTAAAAGGCTAGCAGGGATGAACACTTTTGCCTCTCTTAATGAATGTTTGCTTTCTCAACAGTCCGAGTATGAGGATTTCAACGAGCTCCAAGTTAATTTATTTCACGCTGCAAAAAGACTTGAAAAGTTTGGAAGTCATCAATTGTTAGATTTCTGGAAGCTTCAAGAACCGCAATTTCCAATTCTTTCAAAAATGGCCCGGAATATATTAACAATTCAAGCTTCATCAGTTGCCTCTGAAAGCACTTTTAGCCAAGGAAGATTACAAATCGGAGATCATAGATACTCGTTGAAGGAAGAATCAATGGAGGCTGTAATTTTATTCAGGCATTGGATCAGAGCCAAGCGAAGAAACTTCGGAACAGATCCAATCGAAGAAACTTCGGAATGACAGAAGATAAGGAAAATGACGTTGAATATTTCAATCAAATTTTATAGGCGTAAGCGGAAGGGAGTCAAACAAACGACGACGACGAAGAAGAAGAAGAAGAAGAAGAAGCAATTCATCAAGAAAATCCTACTGCTATCCTCAAAAAAGTTAGCCAACTTATTTTTACAAAAAATGTAATTTTCTAAGTTAGAAATTTGAAATTACAAGTTTGAAATAATATTGAAAGTTTGATTGTGTACTTTTCACCCTTTAAATTATATCAATAAAATTGCTCCAACTCTTTCAATTTCATCACAACTCTTGTGTTTTCATTTACTTTAATTCATTTTTAGCAAAGTTTGAAATTAAATCAAATTTCGAATATAATCTCAAAGTTTGAATATAATCTCAAAGTTTGAAATAAATTTAAAGTTTGAAATAAATTCAAAGTTTGATAATATTAAAAGTTTTTATTTAATTCAAAATTTGAAATAAATTAAAACATTTGAAATTATATTCAATGTTTGTAAATTATTACCTTTACTCAAAAATACAAATTATCAATGACTGAAAAGGAAAAAAACAAAAGAACTTAACAAAAAAAGGGTCGAACCGGAACGGACAGGATCGGAAATTGAAAAAAAAAGGGCTGAGTGTTTGATTTTGAAAACTAGCCATGGGCCAACGACTAAATTGGACTCCCCATCCCCCCCCCCCCCCAGTGCCCCATACCCCCAACCTATTTTTATCTATATATACTCTATTATTTCATCAATTATATCACAATGCTATATTTCCTATCTATTATATCACAATGCTATATTTCCTATCTATTTCCCTCTATTAGCCGAGGGTGTATCAGAAATAGCCTCTCCACCTTGGTAGGGGTAAGGTTTGCGTATATCTCACCCTCCTCAGACCCCATTTGTGAGATTACACTGGATATGTTGTTATTGTTGTTTCCCTCTAAAATTACTATCAAATGCTATTTTCTAAATTTCTATCAAAAGATTATAATGTCTGGAAATCAACATACTCAACATGAAGAAATTGAAAGAGCTAAAGCCTGTGCAGAAGGACGAAATAGAGCTGAAGTGTGGGAATTTATTACGGAAAATTATGAAACTCAAACTGCTAAATGTTTACTTTGTCAGAAATAGTGGAATCTTAATGGTGAAGGGATCGGGAAGTTTAAGTTCCACTTAGAACGACAACATATACGAGAATGGGCTGCTCAGGCGGGGGCCAAATACCTGCATTGAGGAACTACTTAAGGGACATCTATGTAATTTTCTACTTTCTAGTTTGTCTCTTTGATTATGTATTTCACAAATATTCAATTAGTCTTGCTAGTTTACTTATAATTTTTGTGTACATTAGCTGAAATTATTTTTTACAAATCTTATATTTTAATTTCCTTCGTATTTCTCTAAAAAAAAATTAATAATAATAATAATAATAATAATAATAATAATAATAATAATAATAATAATAATAATAATAATAATAATAATAATAATAATAATAATAATAATAATAATAATACGGAACTGGACTGTGCGGATCGGTAAAATCGGTCTTAATGGTACCAGTCACCCTTCCAAACCAGATGACCTCAACACAGTTGGGTCTCGGATCGGACTGGACTGGAATCAGTAAAAAAAAAAGGATTTTTTACACAAATATACAAATTTTCACCCTTAATTACAAAAAAATAGCAATATTTCTCTAATTACAATGCATAGCATTATTTTTCTAACACATTTAATAATAATCTAATACATTTCACTTTCACTTCCTATTTTCCCCAAATTAAATATTCTCTCACTTACTCTCTCTTTCTCCCATCACCCCCACACCCATCCCCACCACCCCAACGCCATAACTCCCACCCTAACGCCATTAACACCACCCCACCACCATTACCCCCACCACCCCAGCGCAATCACCCCTCCCCCGTTTCTATTTGGTTCTCTGTTTGCTCGTTCCAGAAACATGGAAAGAATTTCTATTTGGTTCTCTGTTTACACTTCACAGCATTCCTTGAATTTCTTTTTTTACCTTCTCAGCAAAAATAATGACTTGTTCTCTAGATTATTTATCTTCCATCTCTGGTTGGCATGTAGTGTGAAATGAGGTATTGTATACTCTTAGTACTTCTGTAGCATTCTCGGATATTTGGCTGAAGAAATCCATCAAACTAAATCGTTCTGTATCAAAATCTAGAAAGTTTATGTATACATCTCAACGGATTATTTCACTCCAAGTACATATTTGTCTTTGTGTCTGACTAAGCTCCACTACTATTGATAGATTCCTTCATATTCACATCCGATTTTGGCACGTTTCTGCTTCCAATCATTAGATGTCCCAATTCTGCACATGTGGAAAACTACAACTTTCAGTAAAAAGTTAGTAAGGTTTTCCACTAACTATTATTATCTACTATGGTTATTGTTTCCTTTGATCCACTTATTGAGGTTTTCACCCAGAAGCAATGACGATTTGTTCAAGTTAACAATTTTAAGATGTCTCTTTCCAACGGATTTAGCTTATTTGTGTATGAATGAGTCTATCCTCGGTTTCACAATTTTTGGTCAAGACTGCTGAAAGCTGGGATGTGTTGATACAGTGCTGAAAATAATCTGAAACGGTGCAGAAACAGTTTGATACAGTGCTGCAGAAACAGTTGATACGGTGCAGAAACAGTTAGATATGGTGCTGCAGAAACAGTTGAAACGGTGCAGAGACAGTTAGAAACAGTTGAAACGGTGCAGAAACAGTTAGATACGGTGCTGCAGAAACAGTTGAAACGGTGCAGAAACAGTTAGATACGGTGCTGCAGAAACAGCAGAAACGGTGCAGAAACAGTTAGATACGGTGCTGCAGAAACAGTTGAAACGGTGCAGAAACAGTTAGATACGGTGCTGCAGAAACAGTTGGAACGGTGCAGAAACAGTTGAGATACGGTGAGATACAACGAGATACATCGAGGATGGGATGAGATAAAGTGAAATTGAGGGAAATGATAGGAATAAAAGTGAAATTGGGGGAAATGGTGGGAGAAAAAGTGAAATAGGGAGAAATGGGAGGAGGAAAAATAATAGTGGGGGAAATATGAGGAAGAATGTAAGGGTTTGGTATGTTATGGGAAAATATTGCTATGTTTTTGCTATATTTTTAATTAACTTGTGTTTTCCTCTATATAGTGTTATTTTGCTAAAATGTTGCTATGTTTGGTAATTAAGTTCTAAAATTTGTACTTTTATAAAAAAATTCCTAAAAAAAAACCAACACGGGACTGGAGCGGACCGATGGACACTCTTACACACTAACAATATTTTGTAGCAGCAGCAAGATAACGTCTAAAAACTATGTATAAGAAATCACTAGTAAGGTAGAAGTCCATTTGAATAAACCACATGGTAGCTAGGGGTGTTTATCGGTCGGTTTGGTTCGGTTTTGCACCTTATCGGTTTGTACTATCAGTTTTCGATTTTTAAAAGTGCTAAACCAATAACCAAACCAATAAGCTATCGGTTATCGATTTTCGGGTTATCGGTTTTAGGTTCTTATCGGTTCGGTTTTCGGTTTAACCATTAAGAAACTTAGGCCTAACAAGTGTAAAAAAAAAAACATCTTAAACGGTTGCATCCAATACAAAATCGGCTTTATTTTTACAGTGAATTCAAATGCCTCTTATAGCATTCGCCATATTCAAAAAAGCAACCAACAACAGACTCAAATATACTTCATTATTCTATAAACTAATGGAGGAGGCAAGGAGTGAAATAGTAAATCAGTGGTTGAAATGGATGGGGCGACTTGAAAGCTACACAAGCAAAAGAAGACTAGGGTTTGAAGTTTCCAAGTTCCAACTAATAGTAATTAAGTATACTACTTTTATGCACATAAGAGCAACATAGTAAATTTGAAAACCTTATTGGGTTATCGGTTTAACCAATAAGAAAATGTACAAAACCGACAACCGAACCGATAACCCAATAATTTTTTTTTTTGCAAACTGTTAAATAACCGATAACCCGATAACCCAATATTTATAAATCATTCTTTTTATCGGTTCGGTTTATCAGTTTAAACCGAAAAATGAACAGCCCTAATGGCAGCAACTTTTAAAGTCTAAACAAAGTTCAAACATGCAGCAACTAGCACATAACAAACAGGCAGTAAAATAGTTGACCTTAAAATGGGTCAAGCCTAGGTGTAATCAGTGATCGTTAAACTTAAACCTCTAACTAAAATTGTACCAAATTAAAATTTAAAAGGGTAAACAAATTAATAAAAATTAAGAGTACATAAAAGTATATAAAAATTATAAAAAATTCTTATTGGTATATCAATACGGTAACGTTATACATATATAAATATCATTATTATACGGATATTTTATCGATATCAAAAATCAATATCATTATTGAACCCATATATCGTTATATTGATACTGTTATGCCTAACGAAACCGGTACTGGTTCAGTATCGGCGTTCGTTCAGTTTCGCACACCCCTAATAACAATCCACTTGGAGTATCAGTTTCATTGTTCTCAATTATAATGCACTCTACGGTTTTGTTTTCTTCTATGTCAAATTTCGAGTTGATGGCATAAATGGTCACATAAGTTTGAGTAATTGGCCATTAAAGTCATCTTTCTTTCATTTGTTGCTAGAACATCTAACTTAAGGTAATGGGCTCAAAAGCTCATCTTTGACTGAAAAATGACATGACATATTTTCTTCTTATATTTTTGACCTTTTAAATATTAAATTAAACATCCTAAATAATATTATATCCAACACCCAAACACAACGTTACCCAAACCCCGCCCACTTCAATAGCCACAACTTTTTATTTATAAAAGTGGACTAAACATGGTTTCTTTACAAAATGCAACAAGTGAATTTTTGTGGCTTGGATAAGGTAAAATAGTTACTAATAGTTTTTGCTCATTTATTAAATGAAGTGCTATGTTACTGTTAGTAGTTTTATAACTTGCATTGCTATATTATTTTGAAGTGCAATATTTTACTCATGTTAATATTTATGGGTAATTTCTCGGGGGACAATGTTTCAAGGACTATCATCACTCATCTGGTTTTTGAAAAATATTGACAAAGCAAAGATTAACTCAGATAAACAAAGTCAACATGGAAAAATTTCATAGTAAGGTTCTCATATCTCAATATCCTAGACAACAATATGGTATCCAAACAAACAAAATTTACTATATTTTTCTACAACAATGAATGTGAAAAACTATTTACAAGAATCTGCTAGGTATGTCACGATTCCGTAAATAGTGAAGGAAACCATGTTTAGTTTATTTTTATAAATAAAAAGTTGTGGCTATTAAAGTGAGTGGATTTTGGGTAAGGTTGTGTTTGGGTGTTGGATATTATATTGTTTAGGATGCTTAATTTAATATTTAAAAGGTTAAAAAAATAAAAAAAATACATGTCATGTCATTTTTCAGTCAAAGATGACCTTTTAAGCCAATTACCTCAAGTTAGATGTTCGAGCAACAAATTAAAGAAAGATTACTTTAATGGTCAATTACTTAAAGTTGAGTGACCGTTTGAGCCATCAACTCGTCAAATTTCAACCCAATTAAAAATTAAACTTACTGTGGGTATATATTTTTGAGATACCTCATAAATTTCAAGTTACACGTTTAAATAATCTGAAGAGTTGGCTACGGATAAAGTAGTGGCTATTTTGCTAAAATGATCTTAAACGGGGATAAACTCTCAGAACCAGCCAATTTATGAGACAATAGGTGAATTTTTTACTGTTCTCAAAGTAGTTCAAGAACGTCAAAGTTAAAATTGGAAATAAAAATTTGTACCATTTTGTGTTAGTTTAAACCAAACACATCACATATTTTATATTATTTTTTAAGTTCCATTCTACTATACTGAAATGACTCATTTCAGTCTACTGTTAAATAAGTTTAACACAAGTAAATAACCAAGTCCATAGCTTCAAGCCCAACATAAGTAAATAATGCAATAAAACGTCTACTTCATAACAAAAAGCGATTAGAGTATGTCTCTTTGGTTGCAACATTCAATTGCTCAATTGCTCCATCATACATTTCCGCAAGACCATACTTGTATCAGAATCCAGTGTCCAAAAGCTTTTTTGATGAAAGGCTAGGTAAATTAAGTCCTTCACTTACCCCTGTGTACCTGCAATAAATAACAGCAAGTCAAATTCTTTTCTTCATTGTCTCAAGTTAAATGTTCTAATTTGACTTTTACCTAGACAATAAAATAAGGATTAGATATATGTAAAGTTTATTAGCTTATAAGAGTGAAAATTATACATGCTTCTGGCTGATTTTTTTTTTTTAAATAAAAAATAAAAAAGATAAGGAAAGACTATACTTTGTAATTTGCCTTTTGAATTCAGGGTATCTAGTTAAAAGAAACTCAGCTAGCTTTTCACGTGCTATTTCAACCGCAGAGCAAATGTACCTCCCTTTTGCATTAGGATAATCAAGAAGGAAGATATGAGCATTTGTCACATCATCTACATGTACAAAAGGTACTACTGGAGGATACGTTAGCGAATTATTTTGATGACCTGCATAAATTTGAAACTACTATATTTAGTAAAACATACACTAATGTTCAAGACAATGCATATGAAAATTTTAATAACTTTAGACACATACCAAGAATCATTTCCATGGATGAACGAACAGAGCCAGGAATATTTGGAGTAAGAAAAGGACCATATATCCAAGCTGGGAGTATAGTCACAAAATTAATTCCATTTTGTTCCGCAAATTCTAGAGCTGCTTTTTCCGTTAAGGTCTTGCTAATCGCGTAAGAACTTCCAAGTGGCTTTAAAGTTCTTAGAAGATCTACATTTGTCCACGAGCTTTCATCGATTATGTTTGAATTACTAACCATAACCGTAGCTGCACTAGATGTGTATAGACTAGAAGTGTATACGACACGTTTATCAGTCTTTGCATTAAGGCAGGCCTGCAAAATGGCTATGGTCCCATCAATTGATCTTTGTGTTATTGTTTCTTCACTTTCTTTGTTCTCAAAATCAATTGGATGTGCAGCGTGAAACACACCAATGCAACCTTCAATTGCTGCATTGAAACTCTCTGGTTTGGCTAGATCAGCATTAAAAAGGTGCAGCATTTCTTGTGCACCTGGAAGATTCATTAGGTAGCTCACATCCTAAAACCAGTAAATTTAAAATTCCGTCTTCAGAAAAATAAATGTAACATTTAATCACACAATTGAGAAAACTAGACTAACTATAACTTCAATTAACTGAACAATTACATAATATTTGTAAGAATTTAACAAGTGGTTCATTTCTTTCTTTTCATTGTGGTGGGATGGTAACTACCTCTCCATCCTTAACAAGCTCCCACGTTTGAACCTGGAAATGAGTCGTTTTGGTGGGGAGAACTTCACGATGATAAACCGACTTAGTCAGGGACCAAAGCGGGATACAAAACAAATAAAGGTGTGGTTGGGCATTCACCAGTTAGATACAATTAGAGCCTGAAAAGTGGGTTAAGGAATGAGGGCGAAGGGGAGATGAACGAGTTGATGAGGCAAAAATAGTTTACAAAAAAGGCATGAGACCATAGAAAAACAGATGTGGCAAAGGGCCTAAAAATTGTTTCATTGAAAACTGTATTGGGTTAAATCCGTCGTCACCAAAGTTGGTGACTAAGCATCCACGTAGGACGACGCACAAATGACACGTGGCTATGAAGGGGCGCAAAGGCAACGGATAGAATCAAGGATGGGCAGTTATAACGGATAGATGAACAGTCACCACGGCCAGAACAGTCGCAACTCATCGTCAAAGCCAATTCAAAATAGAAGCCTTATCCTTAAGCAGCGTAACCGCTCAATCAAGGAGTTACAACTGCTCGTGAGTGGACGCTTAGTTATCTATATATTGTAATTCAAGTCACAAGTCTTGGATCATTTTTTTTTATCTAACTCTTTCTCTCTGAGCAATCATCTGTACTCTATTAATATCCAATCCTTTACCTTCCGCCAATATTTATTCTTACTGCACGCTGTTAACTGATCTCATTTATTATATCGCTGTTCAAAGTATCCTAAATAGTACGAGGAAGGAATTCGATCGGATCCATACGGCCTGAACACGGTTCCTTCTATTTAAATCTCCATTTACTGCATCACATTTATTACGCCTTTATTTCCTTGCCTTTATTGCAGTCATTTATTTCAAGCATTTAATCTTGATTATTGATCGTGACTCCGCTTTACAAATTTAATTATGACTTAACCTAATAAACGGAATTACAGTTAAACAATTTGGCGACCACAGTGGGAGCCGGTCAATAACTTCCGTAGGTTAATTGCTTATCGTACTTTATTCTTTATTCGCTTTCTTCCTGCCCGTTGGCTCTCCTCATTTTCTTTTTGAAATGGCAGATAATAACTCCCACAACAACGCTCTCATTGACGGGCAACAAGACCTGAATGCAGCGGAGCAAGTGGACTTGAATCTGGCCGAGAACGAGCAGCAAGACAACATTCCTGCGGATGACGACGTGATCCCCGTTGCAGAAGACGAGAACGTGCTCCCAGACGAACAGGAAAACGAGCACAGCCAGCAAGGTAGCAGAAACAGCCGCCCACCTGGCCGAGGAAACTCTGGTCAAGGGCCTAGAGGACCTAGAGGACCCAATAGTCCTGGAAATTCGAGGAATTCTCGGGACGCTGTCCTTGAGTTCATACGGCAACAGGCTGAAGTCAATAGGCAGATGCGGGAAGCTATCAACGGCCTACGACAAAACCTGCCGAACGCAGGAAATCCACCCGCTGGACGTCCAAGGAACGCCTCACCGTCTCATGCCTCGAGACGCGCTGAAAACGCCGAAAATCAAAATGCAGGGTCAGCAGTGCCGACGGAAATGAGCGAGGTGATGGAAGCCCTCACCCGGCAGTTCAAAGAAAGCCAGGAGGCCCTGCAGCGCTCCCTTCATGAGAGGATTGATCAGATCCCTGGTGCACCACCCACTTTGAAGAAAGTTGACGTTCAACGGTACACTCAAAGGCCTTGGAAAAGAGGCAGCACCAAAGGCGATACCCAAAACATTCAAAATGCCAAACATACCAAGATACCGGGGAACAACTGACCCCAACGACCACTTAATGATGTTTAGCAACTTCATAAAGGCGAGCGATCTCACAGACGAGGAGATCGAGTCAGTACAATTGAAGAAGTTCGTAGAGACCTTGGCAGATGGCGCTCTACAATGGTACTCAATGTTGCCACCAAATTCAATAGGATCTTTCGCCGAGATGGCGGAATTGTTTGTCAAAGCACACACAGGCGCTCAGAAAACCGAAACAAGAATTGAAGACATCTTTGAAATCAAACAACTACCCGGGGAGTCTCTCCGGAAGTATGTGGATCGCTTTCAG
The DNA here is from genome assembly GCA_037355625.1 of Petunia x hybrida. Taxonomy (NCBI): domain Eukaryota; kingdom Viridiplantae; phylum Streptophyta; class Magnoliopsida; order Solanales; family Solanaceae; genus Petunia; species Petunia x hybrida. The sequence continues at coordinate 1,506,566 of JBBBVM010000648.1, forward strand.
CGTGAGCGTATGTTGCTACCCAAAGTACTAGATCGGTGGGCGGCTATTGCGTTCACTAACAGCTTGGACGTCAAGAGCTCTGAAGCGACCAGACGATTGTACGAATCCTTGCGAGAATATCCTGCAGCAAACTGGTCGGATGTCTACAATCGTTATAATTCAAAGGTGCGACTTACCAACGATTAGTCAACCGGATGTTTCACGACCACATTGGCAAGACCATGGAGGTCTACATCGATGACATGCTGATCAAGTCCAAACGGGCAGAGGATCATTTAACACATTTGAAGGAGGCCTTTCGAATCCTTGATCAGTACAACATGAAACTCAACCCGGAGAAGTGCGCATTTGGAGTAGGCTCAGGGAAATTTATTGGTTTCATCGTCTCCCAGCGAGGGATCGAAGTAAACCCCGCCCAGATAAAAGCAATTGAAGCCATCCCTGACGTACTTCATAACAGAAAAGACGTGATGCGGCTAACCGAAAGGGTGGCAGCGCTGAGGAGATTCATTTCTCGCTCATCTGATCGATGCAAAAGCTTCTTCGACGTGCTGAAACAAAACAAGGAGTTCGATTGGACACCTGAATGTCAGCAAGCACTTAAGGAATTGAAGCGGTACCTGTCAAATCCGCCTTTACTCTCAACGCCCCAACCAGGTGAACAACTATTACTTTATCTGGCCGTATCTGAGTCTGCAGTAAGCGCAGTACTGGTTCGAGAGGACAAAGGTAAGCAACTTCCAATTTATTACATTAGCAAATTCTTATTAGATGCTGAAACTCGCTACCAACCTTTGGAAAAATTAGCACTAGCCCTGGTAATCGCTGCCCGAAAATTAAGACCTTATTTTCAAAGTCACTCAATAGCTGTCGTTACTACCTTTCCCTTACGCAATATCTTGCACAAACCTGAATTCTCGGGCAGGTTAGCAAAGTGGGCGATAGAATTAAGTGAGTTTGATATATCTTATCAACCCCGAATAGCCATAAAATCTCAGGCACTGGCAGATTTTATTGCAGATTTTAGTGCTGCTATGTACCCTGGTGCTCAGCGTGAGGCGGTTCTTTTCGCCGGATCGGAGTCGGGGACATGGACCTTACACACTGACGGGTCCTCAAGTGTGAAAGGATCAGGATTGGGTTTGGTTCTTACCACTCCCTCGGGGGAAACCATTAGACAGGCCATAAAATGTCCTTTTATTACAAATAATGAGGCCGAATATGAGGCCGCAATTGCAGGTTTAAAATTGGCTCGAGAATACGGAGCGGACAGAATTCACCTTAAGAGTGACTCTGCCCTAGTTGTCAATCAAATAAACGGTGGCTTCGTAGCAAGGGAGTCTCGTATGCAGAGGTACCTTGCCCGAGTCACTGGTTTGCTGGCACAATTCGACAATTGGGAGGCCACACAGATTCCACGAGAAGAGAATCACGAGGCTGATGCCTTGGCAAATCTGGGTTCAGTGGCAGAGATTGGGGCAGCGGGCTCAATGGCCGTGGCTCATCTTCTATGTACGACAGTCGATAAAGATGCAATAGAGGTCAACGCGACCAGCCTGACTTGGGATTGGAGGAATGAGATAATCAATTATATACTACATGGGACCCTACCATCAGACGTTAAGGCTGCTCGAAAACTGAAGATAAAAGCTGCCAGGTATACAATTATAGATGGTACCCTTTATCGTAAAACTTTTGCAGGACCACTCGCCAAGTGCCTAGGTCCCAGCCAAATTGAGTATGTGATGAGGGAAGTTCACGAGGGTTGCTGTGGAAATCACCTGGGAGGCAAGGCACTTGCGCGAAAGCCTATACGGGCAGGCTATTATTGGGACAAAATGGAAAAAGATACCAACGAATTTGTCAAAAAATGCGACAAGTGCCAAAGGTTTGCACATCTCCTCCATCAGCCAGCAGAACCCTTGCATTCAATCATCTCCCCGTGGCCATTTATGAAATGGGGAATGGATATCGTTGGGCCACTACCCACTGCACCTAGAGGGGTACATTTCTTGCTAATTATTACTGACTATTTTACAAAGTGGGTTGAGGCTGCAGCATACTCAAAAATACGTCAAACGGAGGTGGTTGACTTCCTTTGGCATTATGTCATTTGTCGCTTCGGAGCGCCCAAAGAAATTGTTATGGATAATGGCCCTCAGTTCGTTGGTCAGAAGATCACAAGGTTCCTTGAGGATCTGCATATTAAAAGAATCACTTCTTCCCCATACCATCCAGTGGAAAATGGGCAGGCAGAGTCAACCAACAAGATAATAGTAGATTCTCTCAAAAAACGTCTCGAGCAGGCCAAAGGGTGTTGGGTAGAAGAACTCCCCGGGGTTCTTTGGGCATACAGAACAACCACAAAAATGAGCACCGGAGAGACGCCTTATTCCTTAGTATATGGTGCTGAGGCATTGATTCCAGTCGAAATCGGCGAGCCAAGTCTGCGATATGCCCATGCAACTGAAGAATCTAACTCAGTCAACCTCTCCGAGGAATTGGATTTTCTAGAAGAGCGAAGAGAATTAACACTTATACGAGTAGTAGCTCAGAAAGAAAGGATAGAACAATATTATAATCGGGGACTTAGGCTACGCGACTTTGAAGTCGGGGACTTTGTATTGCGTAGAGTCTCCCAAAACACGCAAGAAGCAAACGTCGGCAAACTTGGTCCGAACTGGGAAGGTCCTTACAAGGTGGTGGCATCCGTTGGTAAGGGCTCATATCGTTTGGCACGACCAGATGGATCGCTTCTACCTAGCAGTTGGAACGTGACTCACCTAAAGAGGTACTACTTTTAAGTAGTACGTTGGTTAGTGTCTCTGTCCCTTTTTTCCATTTGCTTACTTGTTATCGTTTTCTTTTAAGTTATTTTGTCTTCCTATCTTTGTCTAAATGGTACTAACGGTCTTCAAAAGGCCAGATCCGTTTAGCTCAACTGGTAGAGCTCGAAGTCCCCGTACTTCGCGGCTGTGGGTTCAAATCCCGCAACGGACACGCTCCTCTCTTGGTTGTATGTGTTCCTTGATTCAGCGTTTCTCCCATTATCTTTTTATGTCTGAAATTACGAGATTTCAACATAAAAACAGGGGGGTGGCGAGGGCCCCAGTAGGCCAAAATCCAGGCTAACATGAGCGATCTTCGAGCAGAGCAAGGTCATATTCATTCGCCAAGCCCATAACTAAGCGGAATCAAGTAAGTTCAACAGAACTATCTTATTTGCGCTAACGTTAACGTTATTTTTTGCGGCCAGTATTCGCCCAAATTTTACAACTTTACGACCAAACAATCTTGTGTCTTGATCATTGGGTTGCCTATTCTTTTCAATAGAAATAACAAGGTAAAACCCCAACTAACAAAATTTTTTCTGCGGAAACTTTCAATTGTCAAATATGATAAGCAAAGTTTATCGCAAGGCCATCTTATACGGCCAGACTTCAGTCAACCTAAACGGCCTAGTTTCGTCTAGCCCAGAAGGTCTGACTTCATTTATCTTAACTAATGGCAACTTAACCTAATTAAGATCAAATTCTATTTTGAACATCTGCGCAGATTAACACCAAAAAAGGAACTCAGACACTAGGATTTGAAATATAATCCTGACTTCTGAAAACCTCGTTAAAACAACGAATACCAACGTCATTCATATAAGCAAGACTTGAGACCAAAAATGGTCATCAAGCCTTCATCAGTCGGGCAAAAACAGAAATAGTCAAAATGTGCACTTGTCCACAAAATTAGCAACATTCAAAATTAACAGCATCAAGTAAATTTACAAAGAGAATCAGATAAGGCTTCAGTCGTCATTTGGGCCAGGCTCTCGACCTGATGCACTAGCTCCATCAGTCGGATCCCCACCAAAATCTTCATCTTCGTTGTCCTCACCGCCTTCATCGTCATCTTCATCATCGTCGTCATCAGCGCCCACCTCCATGCCCAAGGCCTGCTTGACACTGATGATAGTCGCTATGGTCTGGTCGAGGACTGAGCCAACGTTAATCTGGCCGCGCTGCAATTGGATGAGCAACTTCTTCTTGGCCTCGAGGGCTTCCAGTTTGGACTCGATCGTGTAGCGATCCCTCAAGTTTGCCAAATCCATCCTCAGTTGCTCTTGGGTCCTCATAGACTCCTCAGCCCGATCCTTAGATTCTTGAAGTTCTCCTCGAGCAGCCCGAGATTCAGCCTCAGCCTTGTTCATGTTTCTCAACATCAGGTCAGAAGCGCTACGGATGCTCTCCAGAGTGACTTCCTTCATATTAAGTTCATGGGCAAGTTGGGAGATCTGACGACCCTGCTCATCCATCTTGGCTTTCAGATCTTCAAAGGAAAGTGTAAACCCTTCCTTCTCAGCCAGAAGACGGTCCCTCTCCTCGAGGAGCGTGGTAATCTTGTCGTTAGCTTCAGCATTGGATTTCTCCAACCTATCTATTTTATCCTCAAAGAAGCCACGCCTCCCCTCCAGGACCCACTTCTACCCGACCAGAACCTGGTTCTCCTCTTCTAGGGCTTGCCTATCTCGGAGAGCCCTCAAAAGATCTCTCTTCAGGCCAAGAACCTGTTCCTGATTATTCAACCTGGAGCGGAACATCAGCTCGGTAGCCATCATACTCGCCTGGCAATGAGTAAAAATACGTAAGTAATCAAAACTAAGGATTTTTGATGAAAGTAAAAGGAGTAAGGAAGAAAACAATACCCGAGCAGTATCTTCGGCGACTGCGTAGGCCAGCTGCTCGTCGCTCATGCTGCGCATGTTCCACTCCTCGCGAGGGCCAATCAGATTGGACGTTACCTTAACCAGATGGCCAGGCTTCGTCAAAAAATCCGTGTCTGGAGGGATGATGAAGTCACACTCCCTCATGCACGGCCTGGGCTCCCTCGCTTGTTCAGAAGGATAGTTGGGGCCAAATTTGTGGCGAATGCCTTTAACAGAGTGCGCCCCAATCATACCTCCTAAAGATACCCGCCTGGTAAGCCTAGTGCGAGAAACCTCGACGTCGCCTGTCTCGTCGAGGCCCAGGGTGTCGCACTCTTGCAGATAAACTGGCGCCACCCCGTCAGCAGCCAAGTTCATCATGTCTTTGTAGTAAAAGACCTGGGGTTCAGCCTCCCCCCCAGCCTTCCTCTGATCACCAGCAACCTCCTCGTCATTCTCCTCTTCCGCCTCTCTCATCGGCTCCTTGCCTGGACGCCTGTGGCTGGCCTGCTCAGGCTCGCCTTGTTGGCTACCAACCCGTTCAGGCTCGTTTGGCTGAGAGGCCTCAGGAAAGAATGCAAAACCTTCGTGCATCCTTTCTTCCCCCATCTCCCCAACCTTATCTTCTTCCCCACCATCAACTCGGGGACTCTCCTCAAAGGCATAAGAAGAAGTCTCTACGGCCCTCCTCTTATCACTCCGAAGATATGCCCTCCTCCTCTGAGTCAAGCTCACATCGGGAGCCTCTGAATCTGAAAGGACAACCACCACAGGCTCAGCAGATTCAGGGGCAGCCGCCGAGCTTTTGACACTCTCCTGCCTAGCCTTGGGCGTCTCAGCAGCATCAACAATTGCTTCAACTGTTTTTTCAGAAGATTGAGGGGTCTTACGAGCTGTCCTTGTCTTCTTTTTGGGTTTACTCTTTTCAGAGTCAGTTTGCTTTCTCTTCAAGCTCGCAAGGACCTCCTCACCACCCTCCCTGGCTTTAACAGCCGCAGCAGTTTGAAGGATGGCGGCTGCCTCCTCATTTATCTCAGCCACAGGGTCAACAATCTCCTCCACAGGAGGAGGAGCAGGAAAGTAATCACCACCAGTACCTAGACCTGAGGGTAAAGTCGTATTAATACTACTAAGAGTTCTGCACAAATTAGCAGGGACTTAAATAACCGGCTTACCATGGGTGCTGGGGTTTGATAAACCTGTTTTAGTGGCATAGTAAGACCACTGTCTCTTCTCGTGGGTAAAGCCTGCCAAGATAGGCCCAACCCAGGCGGATAATTCCTCCTCGGAGATCAGGCCGTCGTAGGGAATCTTGTCAGCTAGTCAACAAAGGATAAAGGTTAGACGAGGCAAATACATAAGTCAAGGAGTAGTCAGTACAAAGACTCGGGGACTTACGAGTTTTATTCCACACCTCGCGGAGATTAGTTTTGCTGCCACGTGTGAGGAGTCTGGACGGCACATAAACATACCTATGCATCCAACCCCTATCTCCTGTGTCCTCAGACTTGCTCACTAGGGCTTTTCTCCCCCTCATACGAGCATTGATATATCCATCTCTCGCAACCTGAAGGCTGTACAAAGAGATGAAATGCTTAAACTCAAAGTCCTGCTCGGTCTCATCGGCGAACCATTCTAGCAGGGAAACGATTCTATAAATGCTCGGGCACAGCTGCCCCGGGCAGATAAGATAGTATTTGCAGATATCCTCTATAACAGGATGCAACGGGAGCGTATGACCTATCGTGAATGGATACGTGGATATGGCTGTCCACCCAATTCTCGCAGACGTGATGTTCTCCGTTGGAAGAGGGCAAGACACCATAACATCATCATTCCAGCCGCAATCTGCCCTGACCCTAGGCAAAAGGTCAGGAGTAATTGAACTCTTGAACCGGCTTGAAGGCCACGCCCTTATATTGCCATAATGGTTGAATGAGCCGACTGAGCAGTCATTTTCAAGGTTTCCCCAAACTTTCGGAATCACATCGGCCACCGAAGTTGAGGAACTCGTGGATTGACCACCTACTACCGAAGAAGTACTAGCCGCGGCGTCCATATTCAAACTCTTCTTAGCTTTTGGAGACATTTTGATTAGAAGATTGGAAGGGTTTTGTACGTTTTAAGATTTGTTGAAAGTCGTTTTGGAAGCTCTGTTGAATCAGACGAAATTGGGAGTAAAAGTAAAAAGGTTCTCAGATGGGGGATGTCATATTTATAGGGTTGGCAAAACCCGACCCGCGCATACACGTGTCAAGCATTCGTGCAAAAGGAAATCCCAGCCACAACAATTTAAAATAATAGAAAATCGAAGCGACGGTTTTTTGCCTTGGGACGTGCAAGACGTGAGTAGACGCAGTGCAATCATTATTCCTGCAGTCTCGGAACACGCAACAGTCACTTTTCAGTAAAAAGTGGAGCGGAATTGACAGCTTGCACGTTTTGCCTTTAGCAGAGCATTTAATGCCTGCACTAACAGGACGCCAATCAGTCAAAAACTCTTGAGAAAGCATTTAATGCTTATACTGAAAGGATGACGATCAACTCAACGGGCAGCGTTTTGCAAGAACTCATGCTTACTACTCAAGGAGAGTTCAAAAGAGTTCGTTCCCGCTCAAAATTTGTTCTCCACTCCTCGACCAGATTCTCTGCCCGAGAAGTGCGGGGACTATCTGTATTGGGTTAAATCCGTCGTCACCAAAGTTGGTGACTAAGCATCCACGTAGGACGACGCACAAATGACACGTGGCTATGAAGGGGCGCAAAGGCAACGGATAGAATCAAGGATGAGCAGTTATAACGGATAGATGAACAGTCACCACGGCCAGAACAGTCGCAACTCATCGTCAAAGCCAATTCAAAATAGAAGCCTTATCCTTAAGCAGCGAAATAACCGCTCAATCAAGGAGTTACAACTGCTCGTGAGCGGACGCTTAGTTATCTATATATTGTAATTCAAGTCACAAGTCTTGGATCATTTTTTTTTATCTAACTCTTTCTCTCTGAGCAATCATCTGTACTCTATTAATATCCAATCCTTTACCTTCCGCCAATATTTATTATTACTGCACGCTGTTAACTGATCTCATTTATTATATCGCTGTTCAAAGTATCCTAAATAGTATGAGGAAGGAATTCGATCGGATCCATACGGCCTGAACACGGTTCCTTCTATTTAAATCTCCATTTACTGCATCACATTTATTACGCCTTTATTTCCTTGCCTTTTGTTGCAGTCATTTATTTCAAGCATTTAATCTTGATTATTGATCGTGACTCCACTTTACAAATTTAATTATGACTTAACCTAATAAACGGAATTACGGTTAAATAAAAACTGGAAAATTATATACAAGTACAAGAAACAAATCCAAGAATTATAACTATAACAAACCTGGATGAGACCTAATAGAGGTGTTAACCGAATAACCAAGTTGAAGAAGCCTCATAATCATCCATGATCCAAGGTAACCAGTTCCTCCTGTCACACATATTTTTCCTTTCTCCTTTCCTTCTTCCATTTCCCTCGAGTGATTTCTTTCTTTTCTTTTCCTCTGGCTTTATATAGTAACTACAATATCAAGTTTATATAGGCTGTATCAGAAAGCGTTAAAAATCTGTCATATACTAGGAAAATGACTACATGTTGAGGCATTACCATAAAATAAGTTTGTCATCAGACATGAACAAACTATTGTCAGTTACCCCTTGCTTTCATCTCCTAAAAATGGCCACACATCCAGCTATTTGATAAGTATAAACTAGTTTGTGCTTGGTTTGGTTCGAGAAGAATAGAGTGATTATGACGTGGCAACTTAAATTAATTACTCAATCAAGTTACATCCAGTAACTACATCTTCTATGCTCTACCCCCCCTTTTTTTTTTTTTTGGGAAAAAGAACAGATGCAATCAACAATGTGAGTAAATGAAACTAAAAGTAGAGTAATACAAAACAAATGGTAAAAGAAGTTCCAGGTAAAGGAACTTACCAAAAGCAATGGTAAGTCATATGCAAAAAGGAACGGGCATCAGTATTTTACGGTCAAATATGCAACCCATGGCTCAAAGTTGAAATGTTAATCAACCTGCAAATATCAATCAACAATTAGAATCAATCAATATACTCTAACACTAATCAGTACATGACAGTAACTGATAAGTAATCAATCAGATAACACAGCCAAAACTCCATGACAGTATTACAATATGAAGGTGCACCTTCGAAAGAGCTCTCTTTTCTAGCAATAGGAATCCGGAGAAACACCGTCCTTCTTGCAAAATCAGAATGATTATAAAATAATTAATGTTCATGGACACGGATATGTAGTAGAAAATCAATGGTAAATGTTGCTCCCAAACGCACACGCAAGTATACGCGGTCGCCAAGTAATAAAGTGACAAAGTCGAGTATCGTTCCCACGAGGACTGTGCAGACTAATACTTAGTAAACAATTTCTGACAACTATCCAGGGGTCTTGTTCTTTGATGGTGAGAGTTTTGTAACCAAAAAGCAGTAATTAAAGTGCTAGATGTGTAGTCAAGCAATGGTGCAATACTTTGGGTGTTAACAATATTAAGAGGACGGTCCAGGGTCAGAGTTACGAACAATCCAGTTGATGTATTCAATTGATTCCACTTCTTAAATCCCGGGTTACTAACTGACAGAGTAAATGTAATTATGAAAACCTTTCAGTTCTTCACAATCTATGCAAGCTACTTCAATCCCTATATGTCTATGGGTTAAATCACATGCACGCATTAACGATCCTGTAATGGGTTAAACTAGGCAAGCAAGTATATGTCTATCCTACTCGCGAATTGGTTCCCCGATGCCCGGGTTCACAAACTAGTTCTATTCTTTCTTATTACGTAATTAGATTCTCTCTTTCGAGTTCAACCCAAAAACCATAGATAATGCATAATTATCGAGCTCTAACAATTATACAAGTGAAATCAAGAAAGAGTAAGTAACCCGTTATGGGATTCAATTAATGGGAATCAATCTTCAACAATCAAATTTCATGTAAAACTCTAACCCTAGAACGTAAGGAAATTAGCCACACATATTCATAATCACAAGGCAAAGATTTGATGTAATAATGAAATAATTGATGTAATAGATGAGAGATTAGGAATCACCCTTGTTCAATGAAGTATGTAGCTCTCAATATTGCTCCAAAGTCAAGAACTCCTTACAAAAACTAAGTAAAGAACTATTTATAATGTTTCCAAACCCTTAGTAATAAGTTAGACCCAATGCTAGAAGGAATAGGGAGTAAAAACGCGCACAAGGGGCGCTATAACGGGCGCCCCGCGCCTCGGAAAGCGCGCACCAAGCCAGAGGACGCCATAATCTGCCCGCTTTGGCCACGCGGCGCATGCCCAATCGCGCCTAGCCACTGCGTGCGGTAGAGGGCGCGGCGCGTGGCCCATAGCGCCCAGCCAAGCTGCTCTTTCCTTGCGCCGAAACTCGCCTCGTGTCGTGCCTTTGTGTGCTCAATCCAATCTTCAATCAACCTCCAATCAATTCTTGCTAAATCAAGCTCCTAAAAGCTTCAAATGTACTGCGTAACAACCTACACACGCACGACATAAAATCAGTGTAAAACCACAGTCACAAGCTATAAAACGAGCGAATAACAAGCTCAAACGGGGCAAGTCTATCCAGCATCTGATCAATAAAAAGGAGTGGGAAGTGATCTTTCCTGGTGGCTTTGTTCAGCTTCCTATAATCAATGCAAATTCGCCACCTTGTAACTGTTCTTGTAGGAATCAACTCATTATGCTCATTCTTCACCACTGTCATGCCCCCCTTCTTAGGAACACATTGCACTAGACTCACCCACTTGCTGTCAGAGATAGGAAAAATAATACCAGCATCCAGCCACTTGATAACTTCTTTCTTCACCACCTCCTTCATGATTGGATTTAGCCTCCTCTGCTGCTCTATGGATGGCTTATGATCTTCCTCCAAGAGAATTTTATGCATGCAGAAAGAAGGACTAATCCCTCTAATATCAGCAATAGTCCAGCCAATAGCTCTCTTGCGCTCTCGCAATACCCGCAACACCTTCTCAACCTGCACATCAGACAACAAAGAAGAAAGGATCACGGGCAAAGTATTACCTTCACCCAAGTAAGCATAACGTAAATGTGCGGGTAAAGGTTTGAGCTCAAGATTAGGAGCTCTCTCAATAGACGGTTTAGCAGGAGTTAAGGTCAACGGTTTATCAAGCTCCTCAAATTTCTTCCACCCTGGGATGAATCTACTCTGCATATTAAGAACCTCCACATATTCTTCAGTATCGTCATCCTTCAGGATATCATCATCATCACATAAGAGTGCCCTTTCTAAAGAATCAACATTAGAAGCCAAGAAGGACCTCTCATCAGCAGTCAACTCATCATCTATCACTTTTACCATGGACAACTCTTCATAATGAGAAGGAAGCTGGGTAGCTCTGAACACATTAAACACAGCTTCTTCCCCATTTACCTTCATGATCATCTTACCAGCTCTGACTCTAATAACAGCATCAGCAGTAGCCAAAAATTCTCTCCCCAAGATGAGAGGAACCTCAGGATCAGCTTCATAATCAAGAATAATAAAATCCACAGGTAATATAAACTGACCCACTTGCACAAGCACATCCTCAATAATCCCCTCGGGGCATGTCAATGATCTATCAGCCAGCTGCAAAGTCACAGTAGTGGGTCGTGGCTCACCCAGGCCTAGCTTCCTGAAAACTGAAGAAGGCATCAAATTTACACTTGCACCCAAATCACATAAAGCACGACCAACCTCATGTTCCCCAATTTTCAAGGGAATGGTAAAGCTGCCAGGATCCTTCAATTTCTGAGGAAGCTTGCTTCTAACTCTGGAACTACACTCCTCAGTGAGTGCAACTGTCTCAAACTCAGTCAGTCTTCTTTTATTAGCAACAATGTCCTTGATGTATTTAGCATATTTGGGAACATCCCGCAAAAGCTCCACCAAAGGAATATTTACCTGAATTTGACTCAAGATCTCCAAGAATTTCTTGCATGCTGCATCAACTTTCTGCTTCTGAAGTCTCTGAGGGAAAGGTGGTGGTGGTCTCATAATAGCAGACTCGGGCTGCTTTGCTATTACTTTCTCTGCTTCTTTCTCCACTTCCCTATCAGCATTTGGCTCTAACTCACCAACAGGCTTCTTTGGCTTTGGGGGAATTTCTTCCAAAGCTCTTCCATTCCTCAAAGTAACTGCTTGCACAAATTCTCTAGGATTCTTCTCTGTATCACTCGGTAAAGCACCCCGAGGTCTATTATTTTGTGCTTCAGCTAGCTGCCCCAATTGCCTCTCAAGATCTTTCTGCGCATTGCTCAAATCTTTAATTGTCTGTGCCTGAGATGCTGAATCATCCATGAGCTTTTGCTGCCCTGCAAGAATTTTCTTAAGCATATCCTCAACTGAACTAGACTGCTGCGGCTGACTCTGCGACTGTGACCCCTGCTGTGGCACATTTTGGGATCTCTCATTGCCTTGAGGCTGCTCACGATTATCCCTCCAAGAAAAATTTGGGTCACTACGCCAACCCGTGTTATAGCTGTTACCATATTGATTGCGATTCTGGCCCTCTGATCTGTTCTGATTACCCACATAGTATACTGACTCTGGATTAGATGGACAGACGTCAGTAGCATGATCCTCTCCACAAACCTCACAAAAGACTTGAAGTTGTTGCACTAGAGCTGCTGGTTGTTGAGCCTGCGGCAGAGTCAGCTTGCTGATTTGATTGGAAATAGCATCCATTTTCGCCCTTAGCTCTGAAACTGCATCCAATTGAAGTATCCCAACAGACTTCTGTGTAGTAGCTCTACCAACACCCTGCCAATCAGGATTGCTCTGCGAAAACTTGTCAAGTAAATCATAGATTTGATCAAAATTTAAAGCCAGTACTTGACCTCCAGCAGCAGCATCCACCACAATCTTCGTGTGTGCATTCAACCCCTCAACAAAAGTGTGTGCAATAACCTCATTGGATTGGTTGTGGTGTGGACAATCCCTCAATAGAGCCTTAAATCTCTCCCATGCTGAGTACAAAGATTCTCCGTCTAACTGTCTGAATGACATGATTTCACTCCTCAGCCGGGCTGTCTTGGCAGATGGATAAAATTTAGCCAAGAATTTCTTAGCCAAATCCTCCCAAGTAGTGATAGACCCAGGCTTTTCAGCCTTTAACCACTTCCTTGCTGTCCTAATCAGTGAAAACGGGAACAAAGTCAAACGAACATAATCAGTAGGCACACCCGAGGGTGTATAAGTATCACTGATCTCCAGAAAGTTTTGAATGTGTTGCTGCGGATCATCATGAAGTAATCCAGCATATTGCCCCGTCACATGCAGCAACTGAATCATGCCGGGCTTGATCTCAAAGTGCCCGGTAATAGCGGGCTTCACAATACTTGACGCTACTCCCCCCAGGCAAGGAAGAGCAACATCTCGCACTGCTATAGCTTGTTCTTCGGCCATTTCAACAGGTAGAGAGGCAAGTACGATTGCTAGTGCTTCTCGATCTCTCGCTTCTCTTTTCGCCCTTCTCAAGGTTCTTTCAGGCTCGGGATCAAAAGGTGCGAGTGATTCGTCCTTTTTATTCCTTTGCATTCAAAACCTATTGCCTGAAACAGCACAAGAAACTCAACAAAAAAATTAAACCTGAATAGGAATTAAGTAATCGTTCAAAAAGAAATTAGTCAGTAATAGTCCCCGGCAACGGCGTCAAAAACTTGTTGCTCCCAAACGCACACGCAAGTATACGCGGTCGCCAAGTAATAAAGTGACAAAGTCGAGTATCGTTCTCACGAGGACTGTGCAGACTAATACTTAGTAAATAATTTTTGACAACTATCCAGGGGTCTTGTTCTTTGATGGTGAGAGTTTTGTAACCAAAAAGCAGTAATTAAAGTGCTAGATGTGTAGTCAAGCAATGGTGCAATACTTTGGGTGTTAACAATATTAAGAGTACGGTCCAGGGTCAGAGTTACGAACAATCCAGTTGATGTATTCAATTGATTCCACTTCTTAAATCCCGGGTTACTAACTGACAGAGTAAATGTAATTATGAAAACCTTTCAGTTCTTCACAATCTATGCAAGCTACTTCAATCCCTATATGTCTATGGGTTAAATCACATGCACGCATTAACGATCCTGTAATGGGTTAAACTAGGCAAGCAAGTATATGTCTATCCTACTCGCGAATTGGTTCCCCGATGCCCGGGTTCACAAACTAGTTCTATTCTTTCTTATTACGTAATTAGATTCTCTCTTTCGAGTTCAACCCAAAAACCATAGATAATGCATAATTATCGAGCTCTAACAATTATACAAGTGAAATCAAGAAAGAGTAAGTAACCCGTTATGGGATTCAATTAATGGGAATCAATCTTCAACAATCAAATTTCATGTAAAACTCTAACCCTAGAACGTAAGGAAATTAGCCACACATATTCATAATCACAAGGCAAAGATTTGATGTAATAATGAAATAATTGATGTAATAGATGAGAGATTAGGAATCACCCTTGTTCAATGAAGTATGTAGCTCTCAATATTGCTCCAAAGTCAAGAACTCCTTACAAAAACTAAGTAAAGAACTATTTATAATGTTTCCAAACCCTTAGTAATAAGTTAGACCCAATGCTAGAAGGAATAGGGAGTAAAAACGCGCACAAGGGGCGCTATAACGGGCGCCCCACGCCTCGGAAAGCGCGCACCAAGCCAGAGGACGCCATAATCTGCCCGCTTTGGCCACGCGGCGCATGACCAATCGCGCCTAGCCACTGCGTGCGGTAGAGGGCGCGGCGCGTGGCCCATAGCGCCCAGCCAAGCTGCTCTTTCCTTGCGCCGAAACTCGCCTCGTGTCGTGCCTTTGTGTGCTCAATCCAATCTTCAATCAACCTCCAATCAATTCTTGCTAAATCAAGCTCCTAAAAGCTCCAAATGTACTGCGTAACAACCTACACACGCACGACATAAAATCAGTGTAAAACCACAGTCACAAGCTATAAATCGAGCGAATAACAAGCTCAAACATGCGGTAATATTAAGGAAACCTTGGCATAAAATGCCAAACATCAGTAAACAAATATTTTATTACGGCGTATTAAATACTGGTTTTTACCTCAAAGAAGTGCAAAATATGTATACTTCAGATATTCAAAAGTTGAAGCTAGCTGCAAGGAAAAAGATGACAATAAATCATAAAATGTCAATAATGTTTAAAACAAGGGTGGTGCTGAGATAGTAGCCTAGTTCAAAGTTATTTCAGATAGAAGATGATGATTGCAGTAAGACTTGGTAAATAAGAAATTACCAAGTATTCACACCTTTGATTTGCACACTGGGAAGGCAATTATCTCATTACATTCAGACTCTGTCGAAAGATGAAAAAAGATGCAGTACAGATTTCCAAAACTGATTGGGTCGAAAGTTAACAGAGTTAAAACGAACAGTGAGAAGATAATAGTCCTATTTGGTTCAAAAGACAAAGAGCTCTTACCGAAAATGTTTATGGCACAGATCAAGCAATTCACTTGACGGATGATTTCAAGAAATTTACACATTCTGGGTTTAAAACGTAACAGGACTTACGTAATCATGATCCAAGGTTAGAGAGCTAAACAAAGAAACAACTCCTGCTCAGAATGCTGACGTGGAAAATGCAACAAGCAATTGAGTAATACATCACAATTTCTTCTCAATAATAATGTAATCCAATAAAACATACAAATCGCAGATAACAAGAGCAAGGTTGTAATAGTGCAGATCAGATTTAGCTCCAGTAATTTGTAATTATGCGCCCATATGTATTTTACGGCTTGACCTGTCGTTATAGAATTTGAAGCTTTGTTTTACGTGCTGAATGTTTTCGTAGTTCCAAAATACTATAGTATCATTTATTACTTACCTGTAAAATTCGTAGGTCATTCGGAGATCGTTTGGTTGGGTTTGGAGAAGTTTTTTTTTTTAATGTCGTCGATGAGATAAACATGACTTAATGCCTCATTTTTGATAAATGAGCTCTGATGGGGAATCCATTGATGTCAACAGCTTCGTACCATTATTTATGACTTGTAACTGTTGAGTTTAAGTTTATACTCAGTTTTGATAATAACAAAAAGGACACATCACTAATGAATAACGCACATTGCACGACTATCAAGGAAGATTTTTTTGGAAGATCTGATTTGTAAAGAAGGATTGTCGATCGTTATTAAGGGGAGTCAGCTATGGAAAGTCAGATCTCAAGCGCGCAAATCCTGTGGGACTTGTCCCAATCAGCTCTTGCCTTATTCTTCAAGAAGATATTTATATCTTCTAGAGAATCAAATCTCTTGGGTCAATCTGTCTATTCCTCAATCTCAGTCAATCATATCTTCTATCAAGGGAAGTCTCCTCCGTCATCCTCCGTTGATCGTGCTTAGCAAATCTGCCGTATCTCAGTCTTACAACGGGCAACTCTGGATGTTCACTATTTATTCTTGGAGCCTACTGGAGATTTACTTGCGCTTCTACTTACAATCTACTTTCTCTCTAAGTCTTTTACTTACTACACTGTATTCCTAAGAGTCTATGAGTGATCAATAGAAAAGAAAGAGAGTTCTTATAGAGAGGTAATAGTTGTGTCATAGAAGTTGGTCTGATTATCAATAAATCAGACAAGATCGTTGGTGGTGAGCGAAGGGATAAAACCATCAGTGAAAGGACATTTTTGGTTAACGACAAACCATAAGTGTACTTGTGTTCTCAAAGAGCTTGAAGAGAGATAACTCCCTTGAGACCCAAGGGGACTGGATTAGGAACCATTTGGTTCTGAACCAGTATAAAATCACTGTGTTCCTTACTCTTTATTACTGCCTTTTATTTCTGCAAAGTATTTTCATTATCGCCTAAGTCAACTAATAACTTGATAAGTCGACTAAATTTATAAGTCTGAACAATTCACCCCCCCCCCCTTGTATTCATCAATTGGTATCAGAGGTTGGACTCACAATATTTTGTTTTGCCCTATAGCAAGTGAGAAAAGATCATGTCTTCACACGTCGTTAATAGAACACTTCTGCAAGAGGGAACTTCTGCCACCCGACCTCCTTACTTCAATGGTAAGCATTATGGTCATTGGAAGATTCGTATGGAAACATACGTAAAATCGGTTGACTATAAGGTCTGGCGTGTTATCAAGAAGGGACCCTATGATATTCCTACTACCAAGCCAACAAAAAAAGAAGGAGATCCTCAAATTGTTCCGGCTGATCTTGATATGGACGATTATACTGACGAACAAAGAGAGGCTATCCAACTCAACTACAAAGCTGTGAATATTCTTTACAATGCTATCAGTGGTGAAGAATATGAAAAAATATCCAGTTGTGAAACTGCTAAAGAAATATGGGATAAATTGGAAGTCACCTATGAAGGAACCAGCAAAGTTAAAGAAACTAGAATCAATCTCCTGGTATATGAGTATGAATTATTTCAAATGAAGAATGGTGAGTCTGTGGAAGAAATGTTTGCTAGATTTAGCAAAATCATTGGAGAACTCAAAGCTCTTGGAAAGATTTATACCAGTGGTGAGCAAATAAGAAAAATACTGAGAAGTCTTCCTACCACTTGGCAACCAAAGGTTATAAACATTGAAAGTGGAGATCTGAACAAGATTTCATATGATGAACTCAGAGGTGATCTGATTGCCTTTGAGAAAAATCATCTGAAACGCAATGTTTTGGAAGAGAAAAAGAAAACTGTGGCCTTTAGCACTACAGTTGACACGACCCGGAATCCGGTTAGGCCGTGCAGGCTCCCGACATCCTCCCCTAGACCCGTCGGGCGAACCCTTACTAATTAAATTAGGAAAATAAATATAACAATTCATAAATAAGGTCAAGACTTAAAACAAGAATACAGACATACTGATACCTCTAAGCTGTACAAAAGAAATTACACCTGACTACCCAACATACTAGGTTTAGGGGCTATCCAGACTAGACATGTAAGAGTACAAAAGAAGACAGATACCTCATGAAGGGAGCAAAATGCAACTGAAATAATAAACAATAAACTGGTGGCCATTCGGAATAAAAGCTGCGTCACCCACTGACAGCTGAAGTCGTCTTCGCTCCTTCACAACGTGGCGAACTCAATCCTGGAGCGAACCTGCCGAAACGAAATAGATAGACAAGAAACAATCAACAAACAAGGGTGAGTCAAAAGGACTCAATAAGTGGGGCAGACTAGCCACCTCAAAGAATAGGATAGCTAGCCAGGGAGAAGAAACATATAAACCAAATTCCTCTTATTTAAATCATTAAAAGGCAGAGCCAGGTAATAACCGGAAACACGTATGAAATAATAAACTCAACCAGGAATACGAGCCAGAAACATATCAACAAATAAGCAATGCACGTACAAGCAGAACAGTAGTTATATACCACAAGTCTATACAATGGTATGAAATGAAATGAGATGAAATGAAATGAAATGAAATATGATGCAAAGGGTCACACGTGCCAAATGAATGGAGCGGAATCCTCCTGCTCCGAGGGCGGAATCCTCCTGCTTAGAGGGCGGAATTCTCCTATCCTCAATATGATGCAATGGAGCGGAATACTCCTGCTCCGAGGGCGGAATCCTCCTACCCTCAATATAATGCAATGGAGAGGAATACTCCTGCTCCGAGGGCGGAGTCCTCCTACCTTGAATATGATGCAATGGAGCGAAATACTCCTGCTCCGAGGGCGGAATCCTCCTACCCTCAATATGATGCAATGGAGCGGAATACTCCTGCTCCGAGGATGGAATCCTCCTACCCTCAATATGATGCAATGGAGCGGAATACTCCTACTCCGAGGGCGGAATTCTCCTACCTTCTATATGATGCAATGGAGCGGAATACTCCTGCTCCGAGGGCGGAATCCTCCTACCCTCAATATGATGCAATGTAATGCATATGAATGCAATATGATGAAATAATAATCCTTCACCGGCGCGGGTGTCACGCCCTAAAATTTTACTAAAATAAATAAAAGGCTAGGTTGCAGTGACTTGGGTGTTTTAAAGGTACATAATTATTGAGATATACGGAGTCGCCACTTGACATAGTTCAAAGGTGTGCCAAGTCACCAAAGTAGTACCTTAGAACACCTATGACTCGTAAGTGGTCTTCGTCAGAGTTGCGGGTAAGGATCTCGGTTGACTCTCGGAAAGGTGTTAGGCACCCTCGAGTCCTGTGCCAAGCACAGTTGCCTTGTTGACGCTCTCCGGCTTTTGTGAATTATGTTTGTTGTATTTGCCACTTTATTATTCATTACGTTTTGATTTGGATGAAAGTCACCTGTTCATTGACGAAAACTCTACCAGAGATTAACCGTGGACGCGTTGTCCATTCGAATCTTGATATAAATGAGTTTTGTGTAAATCCCGGACTTTGTTGCACTTTTATTTTCCAACTTAATTGAGTTTTAAGCGAATACATTGGCATTTGTTACGTTATTTAATTTTAATATTGCCCGTTCATTGATGGATACTCTATCGATAATTAACCCCAAACACAATATCCGTTCGAATTACCAATATAAATGAGTTCCATATAAACAATAGGCAACTTGATTTCGTGATTAGATAGCTTTACTTTCGGCCTATGTTTTGCCTAGTCGTTTGTTTGTTTAGCTTGTACACTTCAAGCTAGCCACGTTTACATAGTTCTAATCGTGACTGATCTGTCCATTGCGTTCTTTCTTTTCATTTTACGTCTCAGGCTAAACCTTGCCTACCTTTCCTATTTTTGTTAAAATCCAGAAGAGTCATACTATGTATAACCTTTGTTTTACACGTGGTACAAATAGCCTAAGTATGCCTACTTATTTCAGATTTGTACAGCGTTTACAAGTAATGTTATCCAATTTCAAATCTAATTACTTATCCATGGTTAATTATAAAACATGTCATGGAAAAATATCATAACCTTGAAAATCGAACAGCACCTGACATGGACCATAGTTAACTTTAAACTCTTATTTCCAAGAAAGGCACAGCAGTAACAATGTACATACAAGACAGAAACGTAAAGTAGAAAGTCTTCTGGACTTTAAGGGCCCATTTCATGCATACATAAGCTTAAGGCTGAAAATTACATACAAGGTAAGAGCAAAGTTGGGAAAATTTACCTAATGCCAAAGCTATATCCATAAAGCCTACAACTAGCACCAAGCCCAAAATAGCAAAAAAAAACCAACAGCTCCAGTAGCAAACGAAGCAAGCAGCAGCAGCAACTATCAGACCTCAAATCAACTTGAAACCAAAACTTTCAAAGACTCTTTTCTTTCTATTTCTCCAACTCTATATATTTTCTCTCATAATTTTTTTTACTCTTTTCTCTCCTGTTTCTTGCTCTATTTCCCCTCTATTTTTTTTGCTCTCAAACTCTTCAAATTGTTTTCAGATCTGTGTTGGTGTGTTCTGTGTAGTGAATATTCAGATCTTTGTGTAGATGTGCTCTCTTTCTTTTTTTTTTTTACCCCCTGAACAATGAAAAGGGAGAAGGGATTTAAATAGGCAAAGAGGGTGGGGTAAAAACCTGGGTAAAAAGGACAAAGTAATAAATGTAAAGTAAAGCTTGCAAGCATGCTTCACTAGAGACCAAATGAAATGGAAGAAAGCCTTGTTGTAAGCTGCCAAAGCACTCCTTTTCTTTTGTCTTTTTATTTAACTTTTACTCTCTATTTTTTTAACTTTTCTTTTTCCAGATTACCCTATATGACTTGGACATTTGCTGGAAATTCAAATCCAAACTATTCTACTTGACCCCCTACAACTACTAACCATCCCATGGCTATTTTGAACTCTTTTGAGTCCAAAACAAATCACCTTCACTTTCAAAACTAAACCAACATCTCAACTTTTTAACTAAAGTAAATCAGAACATTCAACTAAACCTAAGTTACCCAAAATTCAAGTTCAAACAAGTCTAACTCCCAGCTTACTAAACTAATAGGTCAAACAAGTTACTAAGCAAGATTCTACCTATCCATGGACCAAACATGTCTCACAATTTCCCTTTCCAATTTGTAGATAATACATATCCAAGAACTGAAACAAGTAGGCTCGGACAGAGTTATGCCACGGCTAATCAATAAGAAAGCAATGTTCATACAAGCCAAACCTTACTTGAACTAGACGAATGGAACCAATGCGACGAACAAGAATCAAAACTCAGGAACATGTTTAATTTATTTAAATTCACAACGACATCCTCATACATACGAAATTGATATCCGATCACGACTCAACATATTTAAACTAAAGCCGTCACTTCATTCAACTAAACAAACATACAAGACACCTTTAATTTTTATCATGCTAATACTAAAGCTAAAACAGTGAGGTAGTCCAGACAACTAAACAAAATCAGAGGGAAAGCTAAAGTTCTTAAACCTGACCCGCTAAGGCTAGAGCGTCACCACTGTCTTCGCTGTCAGGACAGCCTCCCCTCACTGTCACAGCCACGGCTAGCAACACCTCGGCATCTTCATCAATGTCATCTCGATGCTAGCAACCTCGCTACTGTTATAGCAACATCACAATCACCCGCTTCGGTTGGGGCAGCCATCACAGTAACCTTGTCATGCTGCTGCACCATCAATGCTATCGCAGCACTGCCTCAATGCCAATACCGTAGCCTCATTATCATGTTCATAGGGTCGCGGCTGCTGCACCAAACAAAATATTACTACTGCACACTCATAGAAGCAAGAAACAGCCCTATAGCTAACACAAATCACCACCACCGTCAAGACTCGCTGCCTCGCCTCGCTAAACCAGTATCACATCAAACTCATCCGTTTCCATCATCACAGTTCCACCCTCTGTTCAGTCTCCCCATCACATACAACACATCCAACCAATTTTATCTTCATGGAAAACAAAATACCCATCATAACAGCCTCGTCACCACCCCGGTATCACCATCACAGTTCCAAGAGCAAAAGGGAACACGGGCAGTGGGGGCAAAGGATGAAAAGTGGGGATCTTTTAAGGAAACTTACCTATAGAAACGTGTAGAGACTGAGATGATGTTGTCGATGTATAGCATGGCCGAAAAAATTGAGATCGACGGGGTTAGGGTTTCATCCGAATCTTTGAACCTTGATTTACGCTGTTTCAGTTGGATTTTTGGGAAATTGACCTTGGAAATGAAGAGAGGAGATGAAAATGAGTTCAGGGATGTACAATTTGTGGGTGGACGTCGGTGGTCGACGGTGGAGGCGCGGCGGTTTGCGGCCGTTTGCAAATTTGGGCAAAGTTCTGTTGAGAGTTGATTTGGGGAAGAAAATGGACTAGAATGGCAAAAATTAGCTTTTGTACTTAGCAAATGTGGGCCGGGTTGAGTGGAATTGGGTTGCACGACTAAGCTGAGTGCTTGGTTTTTATTCACAAATGACCACTAGAGTTCCAAACAAATTAAAGCATGAACAATAAACTAAAATTAAAGCTACACAAATTGCAACATTACCATAATTAAAATATAAAATCAGAATTAAATAAATAACAAGTATTTTTGTTAATTTTCATTTTTTTTTTCATTTAATGACAAATTTTAGCTAAAACAAAAGATAAAATTCTAGAAAAATTCGGCAAAAGTCCTAAAATGTCAGCTCGGCTATTTTGAGCTATTTTTGATATTTTGTGCCAAACTTAGGTGATTACAGCTGCCCCTCTTTGTTCGAGAACACGAAGAGTTTTTGGACAAAGAAGTAATCAACACGTAATTTTGGCTTTTCGGTTCTAGCCGAGAGCATGCTTTTCAAAATGGTGACCGTACCTTGACTTTTCGGTTCTAACCAAGAACAAGGCTACCTACATATCCTCGGACTAAGGAATCAGGTCAGTGTAGTTCCTCGCGTGCGATAGCTGGGACTACCGCAAATAGATAGACACTAGACTCTTCTAGACACACTAGGACTTACTCTAGACGCTACTAGACACACTTTGACTGACACTAGAAGCTTAGGCTAACTGGGACTGACTCGAAACACTTCTAAACACACTTGGAACTATTGCTGCTGGTTGCTGGTCGCTGGCTGGTGGTCGTTGCTTTACAAGGAAAAATGGAATTACAACACTGAAAAATGTTAAAGTTACAATTCCTACACTACTCTTCATGCTTCCCAAGCTGATGAACTGGTCTGAAGCTCCCACTAATCAAGTGGGTTTTGAAAAATTGAAATTGCCGCTCGGGCGGGCTTTAACTTGAAACTTGAAATTGCCGCTTTGACGGGCTTGACTTGGATGTTGAAATTTCTGAAGCTTGAAATTGCCGCTCGGGCGGGCTTTAAGTTGAAGCTGGGAATGGTTGCTATCTTTGAGCGGGACCAACTTGAAAAGTAAGTGGTTGCTATCTTTGAGCGCAAATGACTTGAACTGAATGTGAGTGCTATCTTCTAGCAAAACTGACTTGAAAAGAAAATGATCGCTATCTTTTAGCAGATCTTGACATGGAAAGGAAATGACGCTATCTTTTAGCGGGATTGACTCGAAAAGGAAATGATCGCTATCTTTGAGCGAAACTGACTCGAAAAAGAAATGATCGCTATCTTTTAGCAGATCTTGACATGAAAAAGAAATGATGCTATCTTTGAGCGAACTGACTCGAAAGGAAAATGATCGCTATCTTTTAGCAGATCTTGACATGAAAAAGAAATGACGCTATCTTTGAGCGAACTGACTCGAAAAGGAAATGATCGCTATCTTTTAGCAGATCTTGAGATGAAAAAGAAATGACGCTATCTTTGAGCGAACTGACTCGAAAAGGAAATGATCTTGACATGAAAAGAAATGACGCTATCTTTGAGCGAACTGACTCAAAAAGGAAATGATCGCTATCTTTTAGCAGATCTTGACATGAAAAAGAAATGACGCTATCTTTGAGCGAACTGACTCGAAAAGGAAATGATCGCTATCTTTTAACAGATCTTGACATGAAAAAGAAATGACGCTATCGAAAAGGAAATGATCGCTATCTTTTAGCAGATCTTGACATGGAAAGGAAATGACGTTATCTTTGAGCGAACTGACTCGAAAAGGAAACGATCTCTATCTTTTAGCAGATCTTGACATGAAAAAGAAATGACGCTATCTTTGAGCGAACTGACTCGAAAAGGAAATGATCGCTATCTTTTAGCAGATCTTGACATGAAAAAGAAATGACGCTATCTTTGAGCGAACTGACTCGAAAAGGAAATGATCGCTATCTTTTAGCAGATCTTGACATGAAAAGAAATGACGCTATCTTTGAGCGAACTGACTCGAAAAGGAAATGATCGCTATCTTTTAGCAGATCTTGACATGAAAAAGAAATGATGCTATCTTCGAGCGAACTGACTCAAAAAGGAAATGATCGCTATCTTTTAACAGATCTTGACATGAAAAAGAAATGACGCTATCGAAAAGGAAATGATCGCTATCTTTTAGCAGATCTTGACATGGAAATGAAATGACGCTATCTTTGAGCGAACTGACTCGAAAAGGAAACGATCGCTATCTTTTAGCAGATCTTGACATGAAAAAGAAATGACGCTATCTTTGAGCGAACTGACTCGAAAAGGAAATGATCGCTATCTTTTAGCAGATCTTGACATGGAAAGGAAATGACGCTATCTTTGAGCGAAACTGACTCGAAAAGGAAATGGAGTTTCATCTGACTTCTAGCGCAACTTCCCCAATTCAAGTGGTCCTATCTCTTTCTTGGCGACATAGAAAATGTCACATTGACCCTCTGCATCGTGGATACACTCTGTTTCTGATCTTGCAAATAAGCTTAGTGACTCTTGTTCTATTCTTCACAGTAATGTGGGATGAACAACGCCTAAAGCTTCTCCCAAACATGTCCACTTTTCATGATACAATTTTGGTATGTCGTTCCTCTGTCCTGATGTGCGGTGCCGGGCTCCCATTATCAAGGTTGGTCAATGACTCGCTGAAACCTTTCCATTGTCGAGGGTGTGCCCTGCTCGCTGAATTTGACATCTTCCATTATAATGGGAGGGCCCGTTGTTGAGGTTGACATCTTTCTGGCGGATCACATCTTTTCTGGTCATTAACCCATGGCGAACGCTTGTCTGAAAGGTGGGAATTCTACCGGTTTCACACATGTGGTCTTGATTTGACAGCTGGAAACTCTGACCCATGAGGTGTTGTTTGAAGATTGAAAGCCCCACTGATCTTCCAAATTAGGGTTCAGTTTGAAGCTTGAAGTTGCCACTCTTGATTCAGGTGGAAGTTGCCACTCTTGATTCAGGTGGTCTTTGCTCTTGCCAACCATTTTAGCATTCTTTCATTCTAGTTACACAATCCCCCAAAGCATGTCTTGCAAAATGAGGTTGGTGATTCTTGTCTTGCCCTTCAGAGTAATTTCAGACAAACAATATCTTGATGTTGTCAATCTGTTTCTGATATCCCAACAAAAGGTTAATGATGCCAAATGTTACCCAAAAATCTTCAGCCCAAACACTTGTAGAAAATAGCATGTTGTTCTATGGCGACTTATCTAGTACATTCTTGGCATGTCGTTTTTGTTGCCGAGGTGCGGCATGGGAGTTGCCCATTTGGGTCTTGACAATGATATGGTACAACTTTGAAACCTGTGAACAAATTTTGCCAAACTTTCTTTTTGCTTGTTTCATATTATCAAATGAAAGAAATTGAAAGAATAATGAAGGAAGGATGAATTGAAGAAATTTGAAGGGGAGACATCGAACAAAAGATGTCCTTGAAAGATAGAAGGAAAACTATTTAGAGGTTAAATGACAACTTCAATGAACATGACATACGTCGTGGAATAAAGTCTTGACCTTTTCAGCACAGTCTGTCCTTGATTTTGCCCCGGTTTGACAATCTAGAGGCAATTGCATGCTTGGTCCGGTCATGATGAAAAATCAGACACCCCTCATTCGACTAGTGGCGCCCTATCAGGTTTTCACCGACTAGCCTCTCTCTTTGTTCTTTTAACTCACCGTTGTCTTGCAGCGCCTTTTCATATTTTCACCGACAAGACTTCATTTTTTTTTTTAATTCTTTCATTTTTTCACTCTTTCCCAATCGAACTCCCATCTCTCCTTGCTGCTCGACCCCGTCTTTCATTTCTTTCTTAAATTTTGGCCTTTATCTTGATTCCCCGAAGAATTTCTCCTTTAATGACCTTGGTGCTCCCAGCTCCTAAATGCGATTGTCGGCTAATAAGAATGCGACTTTACAGCATGGAACTTATCCCTTGATACCCTACTTGGCTTGACATTCTCAATGATCGGTCAGAAGGGTCTTTATTTGGACTGTAACGGGGATTTGGTTAGGCTATGGAGAAAGGGATTCGGCCTAAAAGCTTAGAAACATCTCATAAGACGACTAGATGAATATTAGAACTTTGAAATCACCGCTTTTTAAAAAATAAACAAACTTTTCCCTCAGTTTAGGCAAATTGGGGATTATTTCTCTTCTTTTTTTTTTGTTTTTTTTTGTTTTTTTTTTTTTGAGTTTTCTCTTTAGTTTGAAAAGCGGTATGAAAAAACATCTCATGAAATGACTTGGCGAATGATACAACCCTTGGAATCATAACAACAAACGGTAGCCCCGATTTAATGAAACCGAGGAATTATCTTTTGAACTTTTCTAATATGAAAACATAGGGAATATTGGGATTATCCCCCAAGATGAACACAATGAAAGAAAGGGAATGTTGACTTTCTTCTCTTTCTTTTTTTATATAAATAAACTTTTGCCCCAGTTTAGAATAAACTGGGGTGCTTTGAGTTTTTTCCTCGACTTCGGGACTGATATACCAAACATCTCATGAAACAGACGAATATATGGTATGATAAAATAGAAGTTTGTTTTTATTTTATTTTATAAAAAATAAAATAAAAACAAACTTCTGCCCCAGTTTAGCATAGAATGGGGAACAAAATTTCTTTTGACGTTGGCCGCAAACTTGGAGGCAAGTTTTGCGTCAATATGAACAGGGAAAAAAAATAAACTTTTCCCTGTTATGACCGCACCCGAAGGGTTGCCTACGTATCCTTTTGAGAGGAATCAGGTCAGACGTAGCTCTACCGCTGAGGTAGATTTTTGTTTTGTTTTCTTTTGATTTTTTTTTTCTTTCTTTTTTTTTTTCATTTTTTCCAATTTCAATCACATTGATTCGAAAGGAGGGTAGCCAAAGAAAAATACACAAGGCTCAAAGGGCTAGAAAATTGGTATAGTGTTTGGGTAGCAAAAACGAAAGCCGTTCATCATCCCGACCCGAGAATACCTCGCACAAATAATGATTCAACGAATTGACCTGGATTGATCCACACATATCCTCGACTTCTGCTTTAATGATGGTTCTCAAAACTGGTATTTAAAATTCGGTCGAAGCGACCGTGCACGATTTTGAACTTCTCAAAGATCTCCCTCATCCGATGACTACTGATTAATTCCCAATTTATTTTGCTCCCTCTTTTATCCCTCTTTACTACTCAAATGACTCACAATGCCAGAGCGCGTGTTTAGATCAAGACGTAAATTCCGCATGCATGTCATGTTATCAAGGCCGACAAAACATAAAAACAGAATACTAAGAAAACAAGACCAAGAAAGAAAATAAGAGAAATAATGTCGAGACGGGAGAAAGATCTTGCTTTTCATTGAATTAAAGATAGAAGGGTTTGAACAAACAAAACAAACAAAATAATGCACTTGGGTTACAACACTTGAATAACCAAGTACACAGCAAGATTAGCAAAACAAGCTACAATATTTCACAGTCACTCAATTGCAAGTCAGTGCCAGTTTTCCTGCTTTTCATGCGTTGTTGAGCCTTTTACCAAGATGTACCATGCTGATACCAAAGAAATTCCCTGAATCTGGCAATATCTTCTCCTTTTCCTCATTTTCTTCAAGCCCCATCAGGGTGGACTTTACTTCTTTGGGACTGATGAATGACCGGGTAAGATTTGGAATTGGCTTCTCGAGAGACATGTTCGTCTTCTTCATTTCTTCACCCCTCGCTCTGTCTACTACCCCAAGCACATTCTCAGGAACACAGTTCATTGTCACTAGCATTTTGTTGGCCCCAATTGAATCATCACCAACAGGTACTATCGGCATTGCAGATTCAGCTCTCAAATCTTCTCCACATACCATACCGACCATATGTACATCATCACAGACAGGCAATGAGTTCTGGTTTATATATGGTGCATCTGAACCATCAATTTGAATCTGACCGTTATCAATCAAAGCTTGGATGTCCTTCTTGAGAAAATGACAATCCTCAGTGTCATGCCCCGATGCACCTGAATGGTAAGCACATTGACGAGAGTCGTCAACCCTATCCCTAGGATGCATTCCTCCGTTGATCGGTTTCAGTATGTCTAAAGCTTCCAACTTCTGAAAAAGTTTGGCATAAGATTCTCCAATTGGCGTGAACTCATTCCTTTTCGCTTGATGCACCTTTTTGTACTCAACTTTTGGGCGAAAACCTGGAGGGCCTCTTGGTCGGTGAGGAAGGTTCGGTGGAGGCTGGAATTGGTTATGTGGAGCTTGGTGAATAGGATATATAGGATGTGGGGCTGGAGCGTGCAATTGCGGATAAGGCGATATTGGAGCATATGGCTGCACTGTATGGATTGAGTATTGGGGTGGAGGGACAGAATACTGCGGATTTTGTGGGGTGTAGTAGTGTTGTGGAGGGTATATTTGTGGAGCTTGGTATGAGTGGGTTTGATTGTATCTTTTCTCGCTCCACTTTTGTGAACCCGAACCCACCATGGCCACATCATCTTGATTCTTCTTCTCCAAGGCTCCTGCCTGGGCTTGCAAAGCTGTTTGGCTAACAATCTTGCCTGCCTTGATTCCTCTCTCAATCATCTCCCCAATTCTCACTGCTTCACCGAATTGTTTCCCTATGGCGGAGGCCATTGCTTGGTAGTAGGTCTCATCAAGTACCTCGATGAACTCTTCGACCATTTTATCATCGGGTATCAAGGGACTCACACGTGCTGCATGCTCGCGCCATCTATAGGCATACTCCCTGAAGCTTTCACTTGGTTTCTTTGTGATCGTCTTCAAGGAAGAACGGTCAGGAGCAGCCTCCATTTTGTAACCATAATGGTTTAGGAAAGCGCTGGCCATGTCATCAAAGGTGACCCACTTTGAAACATCCTGTTGCACAAACCATTCTGTTGCCGGTCCTCCCAAACTGTCAGCAAAGTATGCCATCAACAATTCATCCTTCTCAATGCCCCTCATTTTGTTAAGGTAGATCTTCATGTGGATCCTTGGATCACTTTGTCCTGTGTACAGATCAAATTTGGGCACAACAAAACCTTCAGGCAATGGCACATGAGGGAACAAACACAGGTCTTTGTATGAAATATTGGTTTTGCCCCCTTGCCCTTGTATGTTTTTCACGGTTTGCTCCAAGCTTTTCAATTTCCGAGCAAAATCATTCTCTTCTGTTTTTCCCAACCTTTCGATATCAGAATGTGATTCTGGGTGATGCACCCGATCATATGACTCAGTGGGGCGGAGAACATTACCTTGAACTTGGTCAAATTGTTGATCATGGGCCCTTAACTGTGGGTCACTGTTCGATCTTTGCAAAGCGTGTCCTGCAGGAACGGTGAATGTTGCGGCAGGAACCTGGGGTTGGCCATGTTGTCCATGTTGTGGGAATTGTGCCCCAAGTTGTACAGTAGAAGGTCCGGCTGCATTGTCAGTTGCCGGATGTGGACCCAATCCCGGAGGGTAACGAGGGTCTCCTGCCATTGTGGATTGCCCTTGCCCTATTGGCTGAGAATTTTCCATGAAACCAGCAGCACTTGGCGGAACAGGAGATACCTGAACTGCTGCCAAGTTACGAGTTAGCTGCGTCATCATTTCTTTCATGGCTGCAAAGTCCTCGGCCATCTTGTCCTGTTTCTCAGCTAAGCGAACCAGCTCAGTGTTCCCAATTTCCTCAGCCATCGTTGTTTGAGTGCTTTCCTGAAGAGGAGCTTCAACCACTTCTGGTACAGGCAATGGTCCCTTGATTCTGGTGGAGTAGGAATGTGGGGCCAGCACGGCAATTGCTCAAGCTAGTGAACGAAACAGGTTAGCACAAAAGAAGCACAGATTGCAGCCTAAGGTTGTTATGCGTCATCCCGAAACGGTTCGCGGCATATGCCGCGTGTATTGAGGGTATCCCAGAAAAGGTCGTCTATGTGTCGCGTTGAGACAATGTCAAAATACAAACCGTAGACGACACATAACTCGAGACGACAGAAACACTTGATTTTTTGACGATTTTTTTTCTTTTGTTTTTTTTTTCATTTTTGTTGAAGCAACTGACATAATTTAAACAATGACATGAGACAAGAGTCAAAAATAAAAACACGATGTCTGGGTATTTAAAGAATTAGAGAAAAACTAGGACACAAAATGACAGACACGAGACACATGAACAATTAATAAAATTTCGCCATTTGGCATAAAAAGACGAAAAATTATTCTCATACTTAGGGTAAAATCAAAACACAGACCCAAACACAGGAACATTTCAAAAATTTTGTCATTATAACATAAACTGATGACCAAAAATTATTTTGAGACTCGGGATGAAATCCGGACGCAGACCTAGGCAAACATAAAGGGTTCCAAAACTTTTGTATATATAACGACAACAAATTATTTTTCAAAAACAAACTCGGGCCAAAACCCGAACACGGACCTAGACAAACAGAAAGGGTTCTAAAAGTTTCACCATTATAGCGACAACAAATTATTTTTCAAAAACAAACTCGGGCCAACACCCGAACACGGAACTAAACACAAGATTCTAAAAAAAATTTGTCGTTACAATGGCTTAAATGACGACTAAATTTTTTTTTTCTTTCAGACTCGAGACTCAAACCACCATTCTTTAATTAATTTTTTTTTACGACTTGGATAAAAGTATAAAATTGACACAAATTTCGGATAATTCGTCATTACGACAGCATTAGAGTGATAGTTTATTTGACAACTTGAGATAAGATCCTTGACTCATATTTGGACAGTTGTCGTAATGATGTAAAAACCGGACAAAATTGAGGAACCCTTTGACACACATTTAGACACAAAATTTAAAAATTCCAAAAAGTTTCGCCATTATAACGGCGTAAAAAAAATTATTTTCAACATTTTAGGCTAGACTGTGAGACTTGACTTAAAACACAAATGACCTAAAGAAAATTCGGCTTTATAACGACAGATAGTTGAAGAAACAAAAAATAAAAACCTTTCTTATAGATTTGACACAATGACCCTAAAAAAATTCGCCATTATAACGGCGTAAAAACACATTTTTTTTTTGACCCAAAATTCTATGTTCTTTTTGCATCCATTTCAGTGTATCCCGACCCCCCAAACCAATAACGGTCAGCATAACGACCTTCCGAACATATGCAACACAGAAAATGCCCTAAATGTGTCTCTCTAGGACGTGGGTCCCGTCTTGACATGAAGGAGGTCAGCCTAGACAAGTGCAGTACCGGTGTACCGCACCTCACTAAGTCATCAAATGAAATGCTGATAAGTCGGGCCTGAATCTAGGTGACAAAATTGACTCGGTGTCTAGACTGGCTCAGAACCCGGTGGACAAACCGGGCGGAAAGCGCATCGAGGTTGTTCGGCAACAGTGTCTCCGACTTAACCCCGACACACCGTCCTCCTAAATCATGGGCAATTTGTGTAAGAAGGTTTCCCAGATGCTGAAAGCAATACTGGTATATATATCAAAGACTCAGAGGGGTTGCGCGAGAGGAGACAGTTTATATACAGTTCAGATAAATATTAAAGCAGTAACATTCAAAACATGGCAAACAAACAAACAAATATTCACAAGCCTAAAAGCGAAAACTATTAAAGCCTGAGATACTAATTTTCCCCAGCGGAGTCGCCAAGCTGTCACGCCCTAAAATTTTACTAAAATAAATAAAAGGCTAGGTTGCAGTGACTTGGGTGTTTTAAAGGTACATAATTATTGAGATATACGGAGTCGCCACTTGACATAGTTCAAAGGTGTGCCAAGTCACCAAAGTGGTACCTTAGAACACCTATGACTCGTAAGTGGTCTGCGTCAGAGTTCCGGGTAAGGATCTCGGTTGACTCTCGGGAAGGTGTTTGGCACCCTCGAGTCCTGTGCCAAGCACAGTTGCCTTGTTGACGCTCTCCGGCTTTTGTGAATTATGTTTGTTGTATTTGCCACTTTATTATTCATTACGTTTTGATTTGGATGAAAGTCACCTGTTCATTGACGAAAACTCTACCAGAGATTAACCGTGGACGCGTTGTCCATTCGAATCTTGATATAAATGAGTTTTGTGTAAACCCCGGACTTTGTTGCACTTTTATTTTCCAACTTAATTGAGTTTTAAGCGAATACATCGGCATTTGTTACGTTATTTAATTTTAATATTTCCCGTTCATTGATGGATACTCTATCGATAATTAACCCCAAACACAATGTCCGTTCGAATTACCAATATAAATGAGTTCCATATAAACAATAGGCAACTTGATTTCGTGATTAGATAGCTTTACTTTCGGCCTATGTTTTGCCTAGTCGTTTGTTTGTTTAGCTTGTACACTTCAAGCTAGCCACGTTTACATAGTTCTAATCGTGACTGATCTGTCCATTGCGTTCTTTCTTTTCATTTTACGTCTCAGGCTAAACCTTGCCTACCTTTCCTATTTTTGTTAAAATCCAGAAGAGTCATACTATGTACAACCTTTGTTTTACACATGGTACAAATAGCCTAAGTATGCCTACTTATTTCAGATTTGTACAGCGTTTACAAGTAATGTTATCCAATTTCAAATCTAATTACTTATCCATGGTTAATTATAAAACATGTCATGGAAAAATATCATAACCTTGCAAATCGAACAGCACCTGACATGGACCATAGTTAACTTTAAACTCTTATTTCCAAGAAAGGCACAACAGTAACAATGTACATACAAGACAGAACCGTAAAGTAGAAAGTCTTCTGGGCTTTAAGGGCCCATTTCATGCATACATAAGCTTAAGGCTGAAAATTACATACAAGGTAAGAGCAAAGTTGGGAAAATTTACCTAATGCCAAAGCTATATCCACAAAGCCTACAACTAGCACCAATCCAAAAATAGCAAAAAAAAACCAACAGCTCCAGTAGCAAACGAAGCAAGCAGCAGCAGCAACTATCAGACCTCAAATCAACTTGAAACCAAAACTTTCAAAGACTCTTTTCTTTCTATTTCTCCAACTCTATACATTTTCTCTCATAATTTTTTTTACTCTTTTCTCTCCTGTTTCTTGCTCTATTTCCCCTCTCTATTTTTTTGCTCTCAAACTCTTCAAATTGTTTTCAGATCTGTGTTGGTGTGTTCTGTGTAGTGAATATTCAGATCTTTGTGTAGATGTGCTCTCTTTCTTTTTTTTTTTACCCCCTGAACAATGAAAAGGGAGAAGGGATTTAAATAGGCAAAGAGGGTGGGGTAAAAACCTGGGTAAAAAGGACAAAGTAATAAATGTAAAGTAAAGCTTGCAAGCATGCTTCACTAGAGACCAAATGAAATGGAAGAAAGCCTTGCTGTAAGCTGCCAAAGCACTCCTTTTCTTTTGTCTTTTTATTTGACTTTTACTCTCTATTTTTTTAACTTTTCTTTTTCCAGATTTACCCTATATGACTTGGACATTTGCTGGAAATTCAAATCCAAACTATTCTACTTTACCCCCTACAACTACTAACCATCCCATGGCTATTTTGAACTCTTTTGAGTCCAAAACAAATCACCTTCACTTTCAAAACTAAACCAACATCTCAACTTTTTAACTAAAGTAAATCAGAACATTCAACTAAACCTAAGTTACCCAAAATTCAAGTTCAAACAAGTCTAACTCCCAGCTTACTAAACTAATAGGTCAAACAAGTTACTAAGCAAGATTCTACCTATCCATGGACCAAACATGTCTCACAATTTCCCTTTCCAATATGTAGATAATACATATCCAAGAACTGAAACAAGTAGGCTCGGACAGAGTTATGCCACGGCTAATCAATAAGAAAGAAATGTTCATACAAGCCAAACCTTACTTGAACTAGACGAATGGAACCAATGCGACGAACAAGAATCAAAACTCAGGAACATGTTTAATTTATTTAAATTCACAACGACATCCTCATACATACGAAATTGATATCCGATCACGACTCAACATATTTAAACTAAAGCCGTCACTTCATTCAACTAAACAAACATACAAGACACCTTTAATTTTTATCATGCTAATACTAAAGCTAAAACAGCGAGGTAGTCCAGACAACTAAACAAAATCAGAGGGAAAGCTAAAGTTCTTAAACCTGACCCGCTAAGGCTAGAGCATCACCACTGTCTTCGCTGTCAGGACAGCCTCCCCTCACTGTCACAGCCACGGTCAGCAACACCTCGGCATCTTCATAAATGTCATCTCGATGCTAGCAACCTCTCTACTGCTATAGCAACATCACTATGACCCGCTTCGGTCGGGGCAGCCATCACAGTAACCTTGTCATGCTGCTGCACCATCAATGCTATCGCAGCACTGCCTGAATGCCAATACCGTAGCCTCATTATCATGTTCATAGGGTCGCGGCTGCTGCACCAAACAAAATATTACTACTGCACACTCATACAAGCAAGAAACAGCCCTATAGCTAACACAAATCACCACCACCGTCAAGACTCGCTGCCTCGCCTCGCTAAACCAGTATCACATCAAACTCATCTGATTCCATCATCACAGTTCCACCCTCTGTTCAGTCTCCCCATCACATACAACACATCCAACCAATTTTATCTTCATGGAAAACAAAATACCCATCATAACAGCCTCGTCACCACCCCGGTATCACCATCACAGTTCCAAGAGCAAAAGGGAACACGGGCAGTGGGGGCAAAGGATGAAAAGTGGGGATCTTTTAAGGAAACTTACCTATAGAAACGTGTAGAGACTGAGATGATGTTGTCGATGTATAGCATGGCCGAAAAAATTGAGATCGACGGGGTTAGGGTTTCATCCGAATCTTTGAACCTCGATTTACGCCGTTTCAGTTGGATTTTTGGGAAATTGACCTTGGAAATGAAGAGAGGAGATGAAAATGAGTTCAGGGATGTACAATTTGTGGGTGGACGTCGGTGGTCCACGGTGGAGGCGCGGCGGTTTGCGGCGGTTTGCAAATTTGGGCAAAGTTCTGTTGAGAGTTGATTTGGGGAAGAAAGTGGACTAGAATGGCAAAAATTAGCTTTTGTACTTAGCAAATGTGGGCCGGGTTGAGTGGAATTGGGTTGCACGACTAAGCTGAGTGCTTGGTTTATATTCACAAATGACCACTAGAGTTCCAAACAAATTAAAGCATGAACAATAAACTAAAATTAAAGCTACACAAATTGCAACATTACCATAATTAAAATATAAAATCACAATTAAATAAATAACAAGTATTTTTGTTAATTTTCATTTTTTTTCATTTAATGACAAATTTTAGCTAAAACAAAAGATAAAATTCTAGAAAAATTCGGCAAAAGTCCTAAAATGTCAGCTCGGCTATTTTGAGCTATTTTTGATATTTTGTGCCAAAATTAGGTGATTACAGCGTGACTCTCATCGACAGCCGGGAAGTAGATGCCAACTCACAGCCAGTGTGCACACTCAGATCCTCAATGCAATACCAACAACAGGACATAACATATAATATACCATATAAATCCAAAGCTAAGGCGTAATGAGTACGCCTATCGGCAGATACACACGTAAGGAGCACGTGGTAGAAAATCCATGAGGCCAGGTTCCTCCAAACAAATAGATATAAACACTTACCTTGTTACAAAGTTAGTACAGCCACTCAATAACCGCTTTGTCCTTTGGATTCATTGTCAAACGATCCCGCTGTGTTCAATAACCAAAAAAATATATCACATAAGGCTAAAGGCTTCATTCCCCACATCTTAGGGTAATCCGGTTAGGAACCTGATACCCTATTCGCATACGCAATACGCAGGTCATGCCTATGTACAGGATTTAAGGTCACATAACCAAACCCTAAATAACTTACATTTATATGTTGCCCATAACTTACTGAGTACAAATATATAATCAATTCCACTATCGGGATCCAATTAACCCTTTAAACTATTAATTGAACTTATTAAAATGATGTCTAATACTCCAAGTTTTACCGTTAAAATATTCAAACACACGTAATAAACTCAAATAATATATTAAGATCATTACCTTAATGTTTCGGGGTAAAAACTCTACTTTTTTCGGGCTCTTCTCTCATTTTCTGGCATTTTTTCTGATAATTTTCTCTGTTTCTCGTGCCTTCCTCATGTTTCTGTTTTTTCGTTTCTGTTATATATGTATGAGTGGAATACATTTCCACTCACCACCTCTCTCATTTTCTTTCTTTTGTTTTGTCCTTTTCTCTTTTCTTTTCTTTCTTTTCTTTTCTTTTCTTTTCGTGATGAAAATTAAAACGGAACCCTACGATATTTGAAATAATTCCAACTTTTGCATACAAGCTATACAAAATATATGTAATATACTTGCTAAGACGGATCTCCAATCGGACTCCCAAAACTCAATATGCAAATTAAATGGAAAAAGGTCAAATTATTTAACTTTCGGCATTTTAGCAGAAACTAGCCGAACAACCTCGAAATTCACTTTCAAAAAATCACAAAAGTCACAAATAATCATACGAACCTAACGACGCTTTCGGATTTCGAATCGGAGCTCATTCGCCAAAACCAAGCTCGAAAATCTCTTTTTAATATTTATCGATAATAAAAACTGAAACCTTCTTCCGATGCCTACCAAACGAGGTCTGATTTAGCTCAAATTTTACAGATAAGTCTCAATGGACCTTATGAATATTTTAAAATTATTGCAACGCCAATCGGAGTCCTAACTTCCGAAACGACTATCCGAGGTAGTTTCATTCTCCACCACTTAAACTCTCGTTTGTCCTCGAATGAGCCTAAGTCTAAAAAAAAACTTAGGCTCCCGAATTAGGATCCCACTATCCTACCAACACTGAATTTTGAGGAGAGATGTAAACTGAATTGACATAATAACAGAAGGTTGTACGATAAGATGCCTAGTAGACAATACCGACACTCACTATCAAATCTCTCATATTTAGACCAGATAAATTAGTAGGGTCTCACAAATGCCAGGAATAAATCATACCAGAAACTCACCCCTGTACTGGAACCAATTCTTAATAGAAACGGTATCAAAAGAAACCATGGAAACATGATAGGAACCCCATTTCTAGATCGACCGGAAGAATCAAATCTTATTCACATTTAAGGGAAGAAGAAATACTTGGGTCTACTACATCGGATACCTCAGCATCCTGCCAGACTGGCAGTTCATAGAACTACCTCTGCAGCTGAACTGAGCCACTATCCTGACAATCACTTTCTGAAGAACCACTGCCACCACACTCTCAATCTCTACTGGATGGTTGCATTGCTTTTGCTGATTGAGATCTAAATGAAATCCCCTGCGACTGTGCAGGTGCCTGATGACGAGAGAAAGGACGACTACCTACTTACCGGAGTAAAGGAAAACTCCTCAAAGGATAACTAGACTCACAACAATGATAACACCTTTCCACTGAAAGTGGAAGCTGGATAGATTGTTGAAAGCTACTAAGAGAAAGCTGAGTCTAATCTTGATAAACTACTCACGCACTCTGAGAATCACGCTCTACAAGCTGAGATAACTTGGAAGGTGACCTCTCAAAATAATCAGACCTTTTACCTCCAAATGAGGTACCATGGTTGCCCACCAGGGTCACAAAATTTCTTACTCTCCCGCTCTAACTCTTCCCCCTCTAACTTATGGTATGCCTAATACCTTTGAGCAATATCAACAACGACATCAAATGAAGTCCCAACCTCAATTTCTCGAGCCATCTGGGATCTCAAGGAAAAAGAAAGGTCACCAATAAATCTTTGAATCTCTCGAAAGGCTCATGGACTAGTTCTAATGCATATCCAACCATTCTATAGAATTCAATCTCATATTCTGAAACACCAACAGGCTAACCGACAGGTAGGGGTGAACATAGGGCGGTTTGGTTCGGTTATCCCATTAATCAAACCAAACCAAATATATCGGCTTTTCAAATTTATAAACCAAACCAACATAAAGTCGGTTTTCTCAATCTCGGTTTTCTCGGTTTTTTCGGTTTTAATTAGATAAAGTCACCACAACAAAAATTATGTAACTATCGGTTCAAATATTTAATGCTGACAATAACAAGTTGAAGCTTGTCGAGAATTCTTGGAAGTTCTATAAATCAACATAGAAGTATTTGGATTTAGCCAGAACCTTTATGTGCATATATCACAAATTTATAGAATACGTAGATGACAGAAACCGTAGGCTCTATTAAAAGTTACAAACATGAGGAATGATATGTATAATTCCTGAAACAAAGAGAACAAAAAGCACATTTGATTATTTAGTGCTTGTTGAATAAGTTGTTCATTTCATTAATTCTAGGAAGAAGCAAGCTGCTAGTACAGTAGCATAGAAAGACTTTGGAAGATTTTAATTCTCTTTATGATTTGTTTTACAGATTAAGGCGTGAGGACATTGTGATATTTGGGCCTTTTCCAATATCTCAATGGGCTAAAGTGGGCTACAATTTCATTTACTGATTCTAGTACCATAAATATTGTAATTACCAAAACTTAACCCAAAAAAAGATTAAACTTTATTTATAAAAAGTTTACAATGAATATTATATGTATAAGAGTATAAAAAATATATAATGTAATATCGTTCGGTTCGGTTTCTGTTTGGTTTTTTCATGGTAACACCAAATCAAACCAAATAAGTCGGTTTTTATTTTTCCAAACCAAACCAAATCAAACCAAACCATGAGTCGGTTTCTTTTTACGGTTCGGTTTGGTTTGCGGTTTGGTTCGGGTTTTCGGTTCGGTTTGTTCAACCCTACCGACAGGTTACCTTATCCAATCCACTCAAACTGGCAAAATTTTTCATCTCGCTCGCTCCTCGAAAGGAACTTTTCCACGAATCTAGAAGAAAAATCGAACCAAGTTAGCTAATAAAAGAGCGGCCCACCAATTCAAGGCTAGACCCCTGAAACTGGAAAGCAGAATAATCAACACCATACCGCTCGATATAATCAAGAGCGTGAAGGATATGCTGATATCATTGTATTTTAAAAATTTACAGAGGGATTATCTGATGCATGGCTTAAGAATATCAGAAGGCTCAATTGGGTAAATTAATGCAGCCTTTTTAGATACTCGGACCGAGCCATTACTCGGGCTAGCTAACCAGCCAGAATAACTAGAGGCACAACACATGCTGCCTCCGGAACATTCTTTACTGCGGCAATATTAAGAACTGGAATAGGCGCTCCCTGAGACCAAACATCTGCATCTGCGGCACCCTGATAAGCTGCCTAGCGAATAATAGGTTTTTGCGGTATCTGCGTCACTAAGATTCTCGTGAAAGCATCGTAGAGAGCCAAGGTAACCACAAGGCCCTGCTCTCTTGCCCATCGCGAGCTCGTACAGCTGGGACCTCCGTAACTAGATCGTCAGCACGATCAAAACTCACGGGCTTCGTCATTGCTAGCCCCAGGCTAGACTGCTTCATCTTGAACTCATACCATTTGCTGATTCATCGCACGAGGGTTCACAATTACCACAAAGGAATTAACGAAAATACTTTTGAATCCTAGACCGACCCACGATCAGAAAAGAAGGAAGTGAAAATTCCTAAATGCCATCATAGCCTCTCGTAGATAAGTACGGACGTCTACGTACCCATCAGCAAGACTCTACTAGACACTGTCTTAGTCTGGATAGACTCTAAACCGAGCTCTGATACCAAGTGACACGACCCGGAGTCCGGTTAGGCCGTGCGGGCACCCGACATCCTCCCCTAGACCCGTCGGGCGAACCCTTACCAATTAAATTAGGAAAATAAATATAACAATTCATAAATAAGGTCAAGACTTAAAACAAAAACACAGAAATACTGATACCTCTAAGCTGTACAAAAGAAATTACAGCTGACTACCCAACATACTAGGTTTAGGGCTATCCAGACTAGACATCTAAGAGTACAGAAGAAGAGAGATACCTCCTGAAGGGAGCAAAATGCAACTGAAATAATAAACAATAAAATGGTGGCCATCCGGAATAAAAGCTGGGTCACCCACTGACAGCTGAAGTCGTCTTCGCTCCTTCAAAACGTGGCGAACTCAATCCTAGAGTGAACCTGCCGAAACGAAATAGATAGACAAAAACAAACAACAAACAAGGGTGAGTTAAAAGGACTCAATAAGTGGGGCAGACTAGCCACCTCAAAGAATAGGATAGCGAGCCAGGGAGAAAAGAAATAAATAAACCAAATTCCTTTTATTTACATTATGAAAAGGCAGAGCAAGATAATAACTAGAAACACGTATGGAATCACAAACTCATTAACCACCAGGAACGTAAGATAGCCAGAACATATAAGTATCCCAAACATATCAACAATCAGAAATACATCCTGTTGCGGCGTGCAACTCGATCCATATAATTATCCTGTTTCGGCGTGCAACCTGATCCATATATCCATGTCGTCGCGGCGTGCAACCCGATCCATATATTTATACTGTTGCGGAATGCAACCCGATCCATATATTTATACTGTTGCGGTATGCAACTCGATCCATATATTTATACCGTTGCGGCGTGCAACCCGATCCCCGCAACCCAGAATACGAGCCAGAAATATATAGGTAAACTGAGATATGTCCACGACATAGTATACACACCGTATACATAAAACACAATACAATACACATAATAGTTAGTATGCGGTTCAATGAGATGGGATGAATGCTGTACGATGCAATGCAGTCACATATGCCTGATACCTATCTCCAGCGCGGGACTCTCATCGTCTACCAAGAGATATATGCAATAATGACCCTTCACCGGCTCGGGACTCTCATCGATTACCGGGAAGTATATGCAATGATGACCCTGCACCGGCTCGGGACTCTCATCGATTACCGCGAAGTATATGCAATAATGATCCTTCACCGGTGTGGGACCCTCATCGCCAACCGGGAACTATATGCAATAATGATCCTTCACCAGCTCGGGACTCTCATCGATTACCGGGAAGTATATGTAATAATGACCCTTCACCGGCTCGGGACTCTCATCGATTACCGAGAAGTATATGCAATAATGATCCTTCACCGGTGCGGGATTCTCATCGCCAATTAGGAAGTATATGCAATAATGACCTTTCACCGGCTCGGGACTCTCATCGATTACTGGAAAGTATATGTAATAATGACCTTTCACCGATGCGGGACTCTCATCGCCAACCGGGAAGTATATGAAATAATGACCCTTCACCGGCTCGGGACTCTCATCGATTATCGGGAAGTATATGCAATGCTCAAAACCCGGGTACAATGCTCATATGCTCAATACAATACCAACGACAGGCATAACATATAATATAGAATGTAACTTCAAAGCTAAGGCGTAATGAGTACGCCTATAGGCAGCTACACACGTAAGAAATACCTTGTTACAAAGTTAGCATAGTTACTCAAGAACCGCTTTATCCTTTGGATTCACTGCCAAACGATCCTGCTGTATTCAATAAGCAGAAAACTATATCAAATAAGGCTAAAGGCTTCATTCCCCACATCTTAGGGTAATCCGGTTAGGAACTTGATACCCTATTCGCATACGCAATACGCAGGCCAGGCCTATGTATAGGGTTTATGGTCACATAATCAAACCCTAAATAAATTATATTTATATGTTTCCCATACCTCACTGAGTACGAATATATAATCAATTCCATTATCAGGGTCCAATTGACCCTTTAAACTATTAATTGAACTTATTAAATCGATGTCTAATATCCCAATTTTTACCGTCAAAATATATTCAATCACACGTAATAAACTCAAATAATATATTAAGATCATTACCTAAATGTTTCGGGATAAAAATTCTACTTTTCTCTGGCTCTTTTCTCATTTTCTAGCATTTTTTTCTTTCTCTGCTTTTGTTTCGGTTTCTGTTCTCTTTTCCTTTTTGAGCTTCGAACTGAAGCTTGTTATAAAGGTATATATATATATCCCTGCACATGTGGCACCGCCTTTCAATTTCAGTTTCTTTCTTCTTCTTTTTTTTGTCTTTTTCTTTTTTTTTTTAATTTTATTTTACTTTTGTATTTTCTTTTCTTAATCAAAAATTAAAACGGTACCCTTATAATACTCGAAATAATTCTAAGTTTTGCATACAAGTTATACAAAATATATGTAATACACTTGCTAAGGCGGATCTCAAATCGGATTCCCGAAACTCAATATGCAAATTAATTGGAAAAAGGTCAAATTATTTAATTTTCGGTATTTTAGCGAAAACTAGCCGAACAACATCGAAATTCACTTTCAAAATTTCACAAAAGTCACAAATAATCATACGAACCTAACAGTGCTTTCGGATTTCGAATCAGAGCTCATTCGCCAAAATTGAGCTCGAAAATCTCTTTTTAATATTTATCGACAATAAAAACTGAAATCTTCTTCCGATGCCTACCAAACGAGGTCTGATTTAGTTCAAATTTTATAGATAAGTCCCAATAGACCTTATGAAGATTTTAAAATTATCAGCACGCCAATCGAAGTCCTAACTTCCCAAACGACCACCTAAGGTCGTTTCATTCTCCTCCACTTAGACTCTCGTTCGTCCTCGAACGAGCCTAAGTCTAAAGAAAGATACACGCTGATAACAAGAGAACTTGTACGACCTTCATAACTACTCCACGGGCATTATCTTCTTATTACAGGATCAAAATCATAACACGCCTATCGTACTTTTGGAATAAAATATATCTGGATAATATGATAATACCATTGCACAGCTTATTTTGACTAAGTTGATCCTTCCTCGATCACGAGAAGAGAGTTTTACCTTTTTAGAAACAAAGATATACTAAAATATGGATGGATTAACATGATTCAGCCGATAATCACCTCTTCGATAGACCTTTCGATATAGAACAGGTCGATAGAAATAAGAATTAGCTCATGCTTGAACCACGCCTTAGGGATTTAATATTAGGATTCGATATCAATTGGAGGAAAACTCCTTCACTTAGAGCATAAACTCATACAACTAGTTTGAATAGAAATAGTCATCCTCGCACAACCTGCTGGATTAAGGAAGACTTAGCTAAATAGAGAACGCGGCTCAGACCTGAGCTACCAAATTACTCTCTCGAGTTGCCAAACAGCTACAACTCTCGAGTTCACAACTCCATACATTTTCTATAAGCACCGCCACCTGATGGATCAAATCAAAGGTCAAATGACGCCTCTCATTACCCTTAGTAGCCTTGAAAAACAACAATGTGCTTATCCGGCCACCTTGACACGCACTCTGGCTCAACATAGGGAACATCACAAGAGGCTACTGACCGCCTAAGCTCACCAGTGCCAAACAAAGAAGAGATGACAATGGACTGAGGATAGAAATAATTAGAGCTTGAGGAAGATCATCTTTTTATTTACTTGGCTCCCAGAGCTACACTACTTCTGAGTCAGGCTAACCAAAGAATCACAATTGAAGAGATAGACATTAAATAAGCTTTATGGAACAACATCTATGTCAATTTAACCTTCCTACAAGAGGAAAACTCTGACAATTTACCAGAAACCCTTTTATAATTAAGACAAGCTCATGGAATAGCATGACTCTAAAAGCATCTTGAACAAAAGGAAAACACATAAGTTGCATATTACTTACTTATTACTTTGCACCGGAAGAAACGATAACACTTTCTGATGGTGACGAATTAGGATCCCATCATCCTACCAACATTGAATTCCGACGAGAGAGGTAAACTGACATGACATAATAATAGAATGTGGCACAATAAGATGCCAAGCAGAAAATACCGCTACTCACTCCCAATCTCTCACAGTTAAACCTAGTAGGTCTCACAAATGCCAGAAATAAATCATACTAGAAGTTCACCCCTCTACCGCAACCGATTCTTAATAGAAACAACATCAAAAGAAACCATGGAAACATGACATGACAGACCATTTACAGATCGATCAGAAGAATCATATCTTACTCACATATAAGGGAAGAAGAAATACATAGGTCTACTATATCGGATGCCTCAGCATCCTGCCAAACTGGCAGTTCATAAAACTGCCTCTGCGGTTGAAATAAGCCGCTACACTGATAATTACCTTCTGAAGAATAACTGACACCACGCTCTCGACCTTTACTGAATCGTGGCATTTCTCTAGCTGATTAAGATCTAAATAAAATCCCTGCGACTTGGCAGGTGCCTAAGGGCAAGAAGAATGACGACTGTTTATTGCTTGAGTAAGGGAAAACTCCCCAAAGGATAACCAAACTCACGATAATGATAACACCTTTTTCGCTAAAAATAGAAACTGGACAGATTATTGATAGCTGTAGAGAAGAGACTGAATCTGATCTTGATGAGCTACTGGCGCACTCTAAGAATCACGTGACACAAGTTGAGGTAACCAGGAAGATGACCTCCCAAAATAATCAGAACTTTTATCTCCAAATGAGGTACCATGGTTGCCCACCAGGGCCACGGAATTCCTTGCTCTCCTGCTCTAACTCTTCCCCCTCTAACTTATGGTATGCGTAATACCTTTGAGCAATATCAACAACGACATAAAATAAAGTCACAACCTCAATTTTTTGAACCATCTGGGATCTCAAGGAAGGAGAAAGGTCATCAATAAATCTTTGAATCTCTCGAAAGGCTCATGGACTAGTTATAATGCATATTCAATCATTCTATAGAATTCAATCTCATATTCTGAAACACCAACAGGC
Source organism: Petunia x hybrida (assembly GCA_037355625.1). Lineage (NCBI taxonomy): Eukaryota > Viridiplantae > Streptophyta > Magnoliopsida > Solanales > Solanaceae > Petunia > Petunia x hybrida. The sequence goes on from JBBBVM010000648.1 coordinate 1,551,284, forward strand.
TAACCGATAGGCTACCCTGTCCAATCCACTCAAACTGGCAACACTTTTCATCTCGCTCGCTACTCGAAAGAAACTTTTCCACAAATCTAGAAGAAAAATCGAACCAAGTTAGCTAATAAGAGAGCGGCCCACCAATTCAAGGCTGGACCCTGAAGCTGGAAATATGGATAATCAACACCATACCGCTCGATATAATCATGAGCCTGAAGGATATGCTAACATCATTGTATTTTAAAATTTTACGCAGGGATTATCTGATGCATTGCTTAAGAATATTGGAAGGTTCAATTGGGTAAAATAATGTAGCCTTTTCAGATACTCGGACCGAGCCATTACTCGGGCTAGCTAACCAGCCAGGATAACTAGAGGCACAACACATGCTGCCTCCGGAACATACTTTACTGCGGCAATATTAAGAACTGGAATAGAAGCTTCCTAAGACTGAACATCTGCGGTAACCTGATAAGCTTCCTAGCGAATAATAGGTTTTTGCGGTATCTGCGTCACCAAGATTCTCGTGAAAGCATCGTAGAGAGCCAAGGGAACCACAAGGCCCTGCTCCCTTGTCCATCGCGAGCTCGTATGGCTGGGACCTCCGTAACTAGATCGTCAGCACGATCAAAACTCTCGGGGCTTCGAGTGCTAGCCCCAAGCTAGACTGCTTCGTCTTGAACTCATATCATTTGCTGATTTGTCGCACGAGGGTTCACAATTACTACGAAGGAATTAACAAAAATACTTTTGCATCCTAGACCGACGCACGATAAGAAAAAAAGGAAGTGAAACTTCCTAAATGCCATCATAGCCCCTCGTAGATAAGTACGGACGTCTACGTACCCATGAGCGAGACTCTATAAGACACTGTCTTAGTCTGGATAGACTCTAAACCGGGCTCTGATACCAACTGACACGACCCGGAATCCGGCTAGGCCGTGCGGGCACCCGACATCCTCTCCTAGACCCGTCGGGCTAACCCTTACCAATTAAATTAGGAAAATAAATATAATTTAATTCATAAATAAGAACAAGACTTAGAAAACGCACAGACGTACTGATACTTCTAAGTTATACAAAAGAAATTACAACTGACTATCCAACATACTAGGTTTACGGCTATCCAGACTAGACATCTAAGAGTACAGAAGAAGACAAATACCTCCCAAATGGAGCAAAATGCAACTGAAATAATAAACATAAAACTGGTGGCCACCCTGAATAAAAGCTGGCTCACCCTGACAGCTGAAGTCGTCTTCGCTCCTTCACAACGTGGCGAACTCAATCCTGGAGCGAACCTGCCGAAACGAAATAGATAGACAAAAACAAACAACAAACAAGGGTGAGTCAAAAGGACTCAATAAGTGGGGCAGACTAGCCACCTCAATGAATAGGATAGCTAGCCAGGGAGAAAAGAAATAAATAAACAAAATTCCTCTTATTTAAATTATGAAAAGGTAGAGCCAGATAATAACTAGAAACACGTATAGAATCACAAACTCATAAACCACCGGGAACGTAAGATAGCCAGAATATATAGGTATCCCGAGCATATCAACAATCAGAAATACATCCCGTTGCGGCGTGCAAACCCGATCCATATAATCATCCCGTTGCGGCATGCAACCTGATCCATATATTCATGTCGTCGCGGCATGCAACTCGATCCATATATTTATACCGTTGCGGCGTGCAACCCGATCCATATATTTATACCGTTGCGGTGTGCAACCCGATCCCCGCAACCCAGAATACGAGCCAGAAATATATAGGCAAACTGAGATATGCCTACGACATAGTATACATACCGCATACATAAAACACAATACAATACACATAATAGTCAGTATGCGGTGCATTGAGATGGGATGAATTCGGTACGATGCAATGCAGTCACATATATGCCTGATACCTATCTCCGGGGCGGGACTCTCATCGTCTACCAGGAGATATATGCAATAATGACCCTTCACCGGCTCGGGACTCTCATCGATTACCGAGAAGTATATGCAATAATGACCCTTTACCGGCTCGGGACTCTCATCGATTACCGGAAAGTATATGTAATAATGACCCTTCACCGGCTCGAGACTCTCATCGATTACCGGGAAGTATATGCAATAATGATCCTTCACCTGTACGGAACTCTTATCGCCAACTGGGAAGTATATGCAATAATGACCCTTCACCGGCTAGGGACTCTCATCGATTACCGGGAAGTATATGTAATAATTACCCTTCACCGGTGCGGGACTCTCATCGCCAACCGAGAAGTATATGCAATAATGACCCTTCACAGGGTCGGGACTCTCATCGATTACCGGGAAGTTTATGCAATGCTCAAAACCAGAGTACAATGCTCATATGCTCAATGCAATACCAACAACAGGGCATAAGATATAATATACAATATAAATTCAAAGCTAAGGCGTAATGAGTACGCCAATCGGCAGCTACACACGTAAGAAACACGTGGTATAATATCCACAAGGCCAAGGACCTCCAATGAAATGGATACAAACACTTACCTTGTTACAAAGTTAGCACAGTTACTCAACAACTGCTTTATCCTTTGGATTCACTGCCAAACGATCCTGCTGTATTCAATAAGCAGAAAACTATATCAAATAAGGCTATAGGCTTCATTCCCCACTTAGGGTAATCCGGTTAGGAATCTGATACCCTATTCGCATACGCAATACGCATGCCAGGCCTATGTATAGGGTTTATGGTCACATAACCAAACCTTAAATAAATTACATTTATATGTTTTCCATAACTCACTGAGTACGAATATATAATCAATTCCATTATCGGGGTCCAATTGACCCCTGAAACTATCAATTGAACTTATTAAAATGATGTCTAATATCCTAATTTTTATCGTAAAAATATATTTAAACACACGTAATAAGCTAAGATAATGAGTTAACATCATTACCTGGATGTTTCGGGGTGAAACCTAATTTTTTCCGGCTCCTTTTCCTTTCCCTTTTCCTTCCTCTCTTCACGTTTTTTGCCTTTTGCTCTGTTTCTCGTTTCTGTTCTAAGGATTAAGGGCCACCGCCCATCCCCTTCTTATCCATTTTCTTTCTCTTTTGTCTTTTCCTATTTCCTTTTTCATTTTCTTTTCTTTTTTGTGACAAAAATTAAAACGGCATCCTATGATATTCGAAATAATTCCAACTTTTGCATACAATTTATACCAAATATATGTGGCATACTCGCTAAGGCAAATCTCAAATCGGATTTCCGAAACTCAAGATGCGAATTTAAATGAAAAAAGGTCAAATTATTTAACTTTCGGCATATTAGCGAAAACTAGCCGAACAACCTCGAAATTCACTTTCGAAAGTTCACAAAAGTCATAAATAATCATACGAACCCAACGGCGCTTTAGAATTTCGAATCGGAGTTCATTCGCCAAAATTGAGTTCGAAAATCTCTTTTTAATATTTATCGATAATAAAAACTGAAATCTTCTTCCGATACGTACCAAACGAGGTCTGATTCAACTCAAATTTTACAGACATGTCTTAGTGGACCTTATAAATATTTTAAAATTATCGACATGCCAATCGGAGTCCTAACTTCCAAAACGACCGACCGAGGTCGTTTCAAGGAGGCAAGTCAGACTGAACGTCATGTGGACTAGCTTGAGATTCATGTGTTTCTTCTAACTTCGCTTTGATGGCCATATTGTGCTTCTAACATTTCATGATCAAGTATATTATTAGCGCTAACATCATGATAATATTGAGAATCATCTATGTGGGTAAACTGACTAGAACTACCAGCAATTCCTTTACCCCTATTTCCCCCGCGACCACGTGTCTGCCCCCACTACTAGTTCCAATTAAACATCTTTGAGACATAATTATAACAAATAAAATAAATATATGACAAAAAAGTTATAAAAGAGTTGAAAGTAGGAATGACCAACCAAATATAACCGTATAATTGAGGTGAAGTTGAAACTTGAGCCTTCACTTTAATTAATTAGCTGAATACTTGATAATCGAAAAATTGCAAAAATAGCCAAATTGATATTTCAACCAAGTAGCGCCTCCAATTGACCCAATACTTGATATTTGAAAACTTCACCAAATAGCCAAATATAACTTTGATAGCAACTCGAATTAAAACTTGATAAAGTAGCCAGATTGTAAACTTTTAATAAATAGCCATAGTAGCAAAATAGCAATATTGTAGAGAATTAGAGAGAATTCAGAAAGATTTTCTGCTTCTTAAGATTCCATTAGAGAGAATTAGATGATTTGTGTGAAAAATATGATGAAATAATGAGGTATTTATAGGAAAAAAATTGTTAGGGTTGGTTATGGGGTGGTAGAGGGGTGAAAATGACCGTTTTTTCTGTTGGACAACGGCTAGGGGGTCAAAAGAGCCGTTGTCAACGGCTAGTTAACGAAAGGATTTCTGGATTTCTTTTGACCGGTCTGGTCTGGGTCCGGCTCGGTCCGGACCGTCCGGTCCATTTTTATACCGGTTGATCCAGTTTTTTTTCAAAGGGCCGCGTCGGAACTGGGTTTTGGGGCTCACTTGGGTTTTTGGTCCGGTCTCAACCGGTCCGAGCCCGTTTTCGGCCCGGTTCTGTCGGAGCCGGACCATTAGCCACCCTTACTCCCAGCCCTTGAAATTCGGCCTTGAACGATTCTGTTTTTGACAAAAAGTCAGCTAAATCACTGCCATTTCGAGGTTTTGCAACAGAGGAGAGGGTTTGCAATCAGGCTGTTTTATGAAACTGTCGCTATAGCGAGGTCAAATATATAAGATCTTCAAAATACAATTCAGAATGCACACACACTCAAAACGAGGGGTTAAGCTATAAGTCTAAAAGTGCAATCGACACCCCGTTCTTGAACTTTCAAACTATACCTCAATCCCAAGTAAGTTAATTAGAATCCGCACTATCCACATCACTCAGTATTCATTTGAACCACTGATAAATTTAGGAGCACAAAAATGTACAATTCCAATTATTTGGGTCTAATGAGTACATGGAAAAAGAACAAGAGAAGAATAGGAAAGGAAAAAGCTTCATATATAATATGAAGTAAATTTTATTTGCCACAAAGGATTAGATTCATTAGAGTATGCCTCTTTGCTTACAACATTTAATTGCTCCATCATACATTTCCTCGAGGCCATACTTGTACTTGAATCCAGTCTCCAAAAGCTTTTTTGATGAAAGGCTAGGCGGATTAAGTCCTTCACTGGCTCCAGTGTACCTGAAATAAATTACAGTAAATCAAGTACTTTCTTCTATTTGTCTCATATTAAATTTTAATTTGATATTACCTACTTATATATTAAGAATCAGAAATATGCATTTTTTAAACTTATAAGAGTGAAAATTTCACGCTTTTGGCTGATAAAGAAAGTTAATGAAAGACTCTATACTTACTCTGAAATTTGTTTCTTGAATTCCGGATATCTAGTTGAAAGAAACTCAGCTAGCTCGTCTCGTGCTATTTCAACAGCTGAACAAATATACCTCCCTTTTGCATTAGGATAATCAAGAAGGAAGATATGAGCATTTGTCACATCATCTACATGTACAAAAGGTACTACTGGAGGATACATTAGCGAGTTACTTTGATGACCTGGATAAATTTGAAACTACTATTTAATTAAACATACATAAATGTTCAAGACAAAGCATATGAAAACTTCTAACTTCAAAAGATTTACTTATACATACCAAGAATTATTTCCATGGATGAACGAACAGAGCCAGGAATTTGAGGAGTAACAAAAGGACCATGTATCCAAGTTGGGATAATACTCACAAGATCAAGTCCATTTTCTTCTGCAAATTCTAGTGCTGTTTTTCTGTTACGGTCTTGCTAATCGTGTAAGAACCTCCTAATGTCTTTGAGGTTCTTAGAAGATCTATGTTTGTCCACGAGCTTTCATCGACTTTGTTTGAACTGTTACCCAAAATTACCGTAGCTGCACTAGAAGTGTATACGACTCGTTTAACTGTCTTTGCATTAAGGCAAGCTTGTAAAATGCCTATAGTCCCATCAATTGATCTCTGTGTTATGGTTTCTTCAGTTTCTTTGTTCTTAAAATCAATTGGATATGCAGCATGAAATGCACCAGTGCAACCTTCAATTGCTGCATTGAAACTCTCTGGTTTGTCAAAATCAGCATTAAATATATGCAGCCTTTCTTGTGCACCTGGAAGGTTTGTGAGGTAGCTCACATCCTTCTTGCGATCTAGAGACAGTGAATTCAAAGTTACCATCTTCAGAAACTTGAGCATTCATTATCACACAAATGAGAAAATTAGACTAACTGATACTTCAATTCACTGAACAATGACATAAAACTAGTGAGAATCCAACTTAACAGAGTACATTTCTTTCTTTTTCAAAATTTCTCAAGGCTTGGGGTGATGCCTTCAGGGGCAAAATTGGAAAAAATTTCATCCTACTTTTTTTTGAGAAAATTGTCACATTCAATAGATCTTTTTTTGTTAAAGAACTGACTGAATTTCATTAGAACATAAAGTTCATAAACAAGGGTGTGGTAAACCACTAAATGTTGTGACTTGTGGTGGACTAGTATGTACCTCTCAATCCTTTCAGAGGTCTTGTGTTCGAGATATTTACCTCAAAGTGAGACTTCCCCGCAGGAGTCCGAAATAGTTAGAGCCTCAAAATGGGTGTTGTACTCAATAGTATAAGTGGACCTCTCAAAGGTATAAGTAGACATTAGTCTTGCTGGTTCGGGCGGTAAGGCCCCGGGTAAGCTCGGGTTAGCCTGTCAGGGTGAATGAAGGTAGTGGATGTAGCTTTTCTTCTGAAGCGTCTTAGAGCGAAGCCCTCAATTTAGTGGCTTCCCTCACCCTACTCTTTCATTTCCGCTTAAGCTTCCGCGGTTTGTGGGATTAATTGATTGGTTACCCGAGACCCATAATCTTTCCTAGGAACAACTTCTACGACGATAGGCATAAAGGGGAGATGAGGGAGTTGATGAGGCAAAACTAGTTTCTTCAAACAAAAACGGAAAAACAGAGGCCTCACAAATGTTTCCTTAAAGACTGAAAGTTATCTACATATTAACATAAAACATCATGTAAAGGAAACCAATCCAAGGAAGGTAACTATTTAACAAACCTGGGTGAGACCTAATAGTGGTATTAATAGAATAACCAAGCTGTAGAAGCCTCATGATCATCCATGATCCAAGATAACCAGTCCCTCCTGTCACACATATCTTTCCCTTCTCATTTCCTTCTTCTATCTTCCTCTAATGATTTCTTTCTTTTGTTTTCCTCTGTGTTATAATATACTAGGAGTAATTATCAAGTTTATATAGGTAGTATCGAAAAGTGACGTAAAGTATTCATCGTATACAAGGAAAACTATTGTCATTGTCAGCTACCCCTTAGTTACTCAATCATTGGTTCTTTTTTCGATTGTTTTAACTCCAGCTAAATATGTACAAGAGAATTTTAACTTCGTTTAGACGAAACTTATTCTTTATTTCCCAAAATGAACTAACATAGACATGAATTTCATCCTATTAAAGGTCATGACAATCCAATACCAGTTTCATTGTTCACAATTACAACAAACGTAGCTCTCCATTTGTTTTATTCTATGTCAAAATTCAAATTACAGTCAAATTAAAAGCCATTGAGAAAGAATTAGATTTTACCGGATGAACGAACAAAGCCAGGTATATTTGGGGTAACAAAAGGACCATGTATCCAAGTTGGGATTATAGTCACAATGTCTATTCAATTTATTTCTGCAAATTCTATAGCTTCTTTTTCCGTCAAGGTCTTGCTAATCGCATAAGAACTTCCAAATGGCTTTGAAGTTCTTTGAATATCTACATTTGTCCACGAGCTTTCATAGATTATATTAGAATTTCTAGCCATAACGGTAGTTGCACTAGAAGTGTATACGACACGTTTAACTGTTTTTGAGTTAAGGCAGGCCTGTAAAATTCATATAGTCCCATCAATTGATCTTTGTGTTATTGTTTCTTCACTTTCTTTGTTCTAAAAATCAATTGGATGTGCAGCGTGAAACACACCAATGCAACCTTCAATTGTTGCATTGAAACTCTCTGGTTTATCTAGATCAGCATTAAAAATGTGCAGCCTTTCTTGTGCACCTGGAAGATTCGTTAGGTAGCTGACGTCCTTGCGATCTAGAGTCAGTTAATTCAAAGTTTCCGTCTTCAGAAACTTAAATGTAATACATAATCACACAATTGAGAAAATTATACTAACTAATACTTCACTCCACTGAACAATTACATAATGTAAGTGTGAATTTACAAGGAGTTCATTTCGTTCTTTCAAAATTTCTCTACATTTGGGGTAATGACTCAAGGGGAAAAGTAGGAACATTAAGATATTTCATGTACAATGTTGAGTTAACTTTCATCCTGCATTTGATTTCTGGGAAAAGGGTCGCACCAAAAGATCTTTTTTCAGTTAAATATCTGACCGGATTTAATTAGAACAAAAAATGTGCATAATCAAGGGTGTGGTAGACCAACAAGGTTGTGGTGGGATGGTAAGTACCTCTCCGTCCTTAACCATGTCTAGTATTCGAACCTAGAAATGAGTTGTTTTGTAAGGACCACTTTTGTTGAGTGAATTAGTTAAAGCTGTGGGGGTAGTTTAGTAATTACACTAGTTCCAAATGTTAGTTAGAAGTTAGTTATAGGATTAGTTGTTAAACTAGTTAGTTAATTAGTTTCTTCTTCTTATAAATAGGACTAGTGTGTATCTCTTCTTTAACACAATAATCAGAGTATCAACTCCATCTCTTCTTCCTCAATTATTCTCTCTCTATAGCTGAATCATATCATGGTATCAGAGCAGAAACAACCAGACGATCTGGTGTGATCCAAGGGTTTCATTCTGTCTTCTTTCTGGTATATTTCTGCACTGCACTTTGTTGCATTTTTCTGCAATCTTGAATCTGTGTTCTTGAATTCGTTTCTTGAAATTCTTTCTTGCTTCCGCGATTAGTAATGGCTCAGATTAACAATATATTCTCTACAAACAATGGTAGTCAACAGTTGAGTGGGATGGATCATAATCACCCCTTATACCTGCAATCTAATGATGTTAGTGGAATTTCCCTAATCTCTGTTAAGTTAACTGGATCTTAAAATTACTCCATCTGGAGTAGGTCAATGAAGATTGCATTATTAGGTCGAAATAAAATTGGTTTAGTTGATGGTACTTGCACAAAAGAAAGATATCCTGAAGAGTTGAAACCCCAGTGGGAAAGGTGCAATGCCATTGTGTTATCTTGGCTGATGAACTCTGCAGCTAGCAGTCTTCTTGGTGGGATTGTGTATGCCTCTAGTGCTAAGGTAGTCTTGGATGATCTGCGTGAAAAGTTTGAGAAGGTGAATGATTCAAGAACCTTCAACCTGCACAAGGAAATAGCTACACTCAGTCAAGGACTGAATTCAGTCACAGTGTATTTCTCAAAACTGAAAGATTTATGGGATGAATTTGAAGCCTTAGAACCCCCTCCTGGTTGCAACTGTGAGCAGTCTAAGGACTTTGTGACATACCTACAAAGACAAAAACTCTATCAGTTCTTAATGGGGTTGAATGAGACCTATTCTCAGGCTAGAAGCCAGATACTGCTGATGAATCCCATTCCCTCTGTAAATCAAGCCTACAATATGATAGTCAGTGATGAAAGTCAAAAGGGGGTCTCAGGTGCTAGTGGGGTCTTAGGAGCTGCTCCTGTTATGAATAGTATTGAACCTGCAGCTCTGTATACTAAGACAAATGGGAGTCAGAAGTACAAAAGGAACTACAATCTGTACTGTGATCTGTGCAAGATTAAAGGCCATGCAAGGGAGAACTGTTTCAAAGAAGTAGGATATCCTCCAGGCTACAGGAAGAGGAAATTTGGTCCCTCCACTGCACACAATATGATGCTCGAAGGAAATGAGTCACAAGGATTTCTACCTGGAAGTTATGAAATGCAGCATGTGAATCCTCCTACTCAACAATTGAAGACATGTACCTTCACATCAGAACAGTATGAGCAGATCCTGCAAATGCTTGGCAGTTCCTCTAATCCTACCTCTACTTCAGCAGCTAACATAGCAGGTATAACCACAGCACTACTAGTTTCTGATAGCTCACATGAGTAGATTATTGATACAGGAGCTACAAACCACATAGTAGCAGATGTGCATATGTTAGAAAAGTCTACTCTAGTGCAAGTTTCTAATCCTAAGAAGGTGTTTCTACCTAATGGAGACATAGCATATGTCACTCACACTGGTGCAAGCTCCATATCAGAAAGAACCACCTTAACTAATGTTTTTCATGTTCCACAGTTCAAATATAATCTACTTTCAGTGTCAAAGATGACCAGAGAATTGGGTTACTCAGTTACCCTCTACCCAAATTTTTGTGTTTTCCAGGATCCTTACAGTGGGAAGGTGAAGGAGATTTGTAAAGAGAAGAATGGGCTCTACATTTTACTTAACAAAGGAACAGAAGAGGCTAAAGGAGTGAGTCTAGCTGTGAGTCACAAGCAAACTTTGGATATTGGACTGTGGCATAGAAGACTAGGTCATGTTTCTACCAGTGTTCTGAAGAAGCTGTTTTCTACTTCAACCAATCAAATCAGTACTATAGTTGATCAGTGTAGCATTTTTCCCTGTGCTAAGCAAACTAGAGTTCCATTTCCAGCAAGTAGCATTAAAAGTACAAGTTGTTTTGATTTACTTCATGTAGATGTATGGGGTCCATATAAACATTCAACATTTGATGGCAATAGATATTTTTTGACTGTTGTGGATGATCTGTCCAGAGTGACATGGATATTCCTACTTAAACTAAAGTCAGATGCATGTGTAGCTTTACAACAATTTTTCCAGTATGTTAAGACACAATTTGGAAAACAGATAAAGATAATTAGAACAGATAATGGAGCAGAATTTCTAAACAGTATGTGCAGTACTATGTTCAACCAGCTAGGGATGATTCATCAGAGAACTTGTGCCTATACTCCTCAGCAGAATGGAGTGGCTGAGAGAAAGCATAGACATATTCTAGAGGTTACAAGAGCAATCAGGTTTCAAGCTAACATTCCTGTCAAATTCTGGGGAGATTGTGTAATAGCTGTTGTATACTTGATTAACAGGATGCCATCTTCTGTGCTTAATAATATGTCTCCTTATGAGGTTCTGTATGGCAAGAAGCCATCACTTAATCATCTCAAGGTCATTGGGTGTCTTTGCTATGCCAAAATATTGCAGGAGACTGATAAACTTCAACCTAGAAGCAGGACAACTATACTAATGGGCTATTCAGATGTGCACAAGGGCTATGTACTTCTTGATCAGACTAAAGAGTCATTCTTTATACATAGGGATGTAATCTTTCGAGAGGATGTATTTCCTTTCAAGAGGCAGATATCTTCTCCTCCCATTTTCATAGATAGTACTACAGAAATGTTCTTTGATGAAGATGTTTCTAACACAGAACTCTCAGACAGTCTTATAACTGAACCTCATGTTCCTGATGAAGAAGGCACTGGGTTTGCTGATGAGCCTATTCCTCCTGTTCCCATATCTGACTGCACTCAGTCTGCTCCACCTCAAAATGTTGCTCCACAAATACCAGTCCAACAACCATCAGCTGATAACAAAAAGCCAAGTAGAGCCAAGAATCCACCAGCCTGGATGAAGAATTTTTTCTCACTAGGAGTACATACTGACATACCCTTTGCACTAAACAAATTTGTGTCCTATGATCAGCTATCTCCCAGATATCAAGCTTACATAGTAGCCTTCTCTAATGCCACTGAACCAACTATGCAAGAAGAAATTTCAGCACTAGAAAATAATCACACCTGGGATGTAGTCAAGTTACCTGAGGGCAAAAGAACTATAGGGTGTAAGTGGGTGTACAAGATTAAGTACAAAGCCAATGGAAACATAGAAAGGTTTAAGGCCAGGCTAGTGGCCAAAGGATACAGTCAGAGGGAGGGAATTGACTATCAGGAAACTTTCTCTCCAGTAGTGAAGATGGTGACTGTGAGAACTGTCCTAGCAATAGCATCCTCTAAACATTGGCATGTACATCAAATGGATGTATACAATGCCTTTCTACAAGGAGATCTTCATGATGAAATTTATATGGATCTGCCACAAGGATTCAAGAGCCAGGGGGAGAGACAGGTGTGCAGGCTCATTAAATCCTTGTATGGATTAAAACAGGCACCAAGGCAATGGAATACAAAGCTACTAGAAGCTCTTGTCAGATAGAAGTTTACTCAGAGTCAGTTAGACCATTCACTGTTTACAAAGAAGACAAGTACTGGGATTGTGATTATCCTAGTATATGTTGATGATATGCTGATCACTGGAGATAATCTAGAACTAATAGAAGAGACCAAAGCAGCATTACAAAAGGCATTCAAAATGAAGGATCTAGGAGAGTTAAAGTATTTTCTTGGGATTGAATTTGCTAGGTCTGAGCAAGGGATTCTTATGCATCAGAGGAAATATGCTTTAGAACTTATATCTGAGACTGGTTTGACTGCTGTAAAACAAGCAGCTTCTCCTATGGATTCCAATCTTAAGCTAACTACCAGAGAGTATGATGTTCATGTGTATGGAGAAGAAAAAGCAGAGGATGACTTGCTACCTGATCCCACAAATATCAAAGACTGATGGGAAAGCTCTTATACCTAACAGTAACCAGACCTGATATTGCATACACTGTGCAAACACTAAGCCAGTTCTTACAGTAGCCCAAACAGTCTCACATGGAAGCAGCTCTAAGGATTGTGAGATATATAAAAAAGACCATCCAGGACAAGGTGTTCTATTGTCCATCAAAGGCATTGATAGAGTCACTGCCTATTGTGATACTGACTGGGCAGCCTGCTCTTTCTCTAGAAGATCAGTGACTGGATTCCTAGTAAAATTAGGGGAGTCTCTAGTATCCTGGAAGTCTAAGAAACAGTCTACCATATCCAGAAGCTCAGCAGAAGCTGAGTACAGGAGCCTAGCATCTGTGGTAGCTGAGTTAACATGGCTAACAAGACTGATCAATGAAGTTGGTGGACAAATTAAACTACCTGTAAGCATTTACACAGACAACAAAGTAGCAATGCAGATAGCTGCTAATCCTGTGTTCCATGAGAGAACAAAACATATCGAAATAGATTGTCACTTCTCAAGGGAAAAAATTCAGCAAGGACTTGTCAAGACTGAATACATTTCGACCAAAGAACAGCCTGCAGATCTGCTAACAAAAGGACTGAATCGTGTACAACATCTCTATCTTGTATCCAAGCTAGGAGTGCTTGATATTTTTGCACCCTCTAGCATGAGGGGGAGTGTTGAGTGAATTAGTTAAAGCTGTGAGGGTAGTATAGTAATTACACTAGTTCCGAATGTTAGTTAGAAGTTAGTTATAGGATTAGCTGTTAAACTAGTTAGTTAATTAGTTTCTTCTTCTTATAAATAGGACTAGTTTGTATCTCTTCTTTAACACAATAATCAGAGTATCAACTCCATTTCTTCTTCCTCAATTATTCTCTCTCTATAGCTGAATCATATCAACTTTAACTTCAAACTCAAGGTAAGACTTTCCGGTGAGAATCCGAGACTTAATCCGTTCCAAAGCGGGTGAAAAAACAAACAAGGCTATGGTAGGGCTTTCACCAATTATTCAGATACAACTATAGCTAAAATAATTGGCGAGGAATGAGGGCGACGGGGGAGAGAAATGAATTAATGAGGCAAAAATAGTTTACAAAAAGGTCATAAGACCATGGCAAAATAGATGTGGCAAAGTGCCTAAAAATTATTTCTTTAAAGAACTGAAAAATTATCTACGAGTAAAGGAAACAAATTCAAGAATTATAAGTATAACAAAACTGGATGAGACCTAATAGTGGTGTAAACGGAATAACCAAGTTGAAGAAGCCTCATAATCATCCATGATCCAAGATAACCAGTTCCTCCTGTTACACAAACTTTTCCCTTCTCCTTTTCTTCTTCCATGTCCTCGAGTGTTTTCTTACTTTTCTTTTCCTCCGTCTTTATATAGTAAGTATCAAGACTGTATATCGAAAAGTAGGAAAACGACTGCATTAAAGCATCACCTTAAAATAAGTTGGTCATCAGACGTGGGCAAACTATTGTCACTACACTCACTACCCCATGCTTCCATGGTTTGGTCTGAGAAGATACAATGATTATGATGTAGCAACTCAAATTAATTACTCAAGAAATGGTTCTTATTTCGATTGCTGAAAATCCTGTTAATATATACAAAATAATGTTAACTTTGTTTGGACGAAAATTAATCTTCATTTTTAAAATGAACTAAAATAGTCATGAATATTTCCTATTAAAGGTATTGACAATTATGGGTGTTCATGAGTCGGTACGGTTTGATATTTATCTTACTGGTGTCGGTATATCGGTATTCGGTATTTAAAAATACTAGACCCATATTGTATCGATAAGCTTTCGATTTATCGGTATCGATCCTTAATGGTTCTGTCTCAAACAGTTTGGTAATCAGTACTACTGATAATAATGTTGAATAAATAATAACATTAAGTACTAACAACGATATCCTACAATTTTGTAGTAATAGCAAAATAAAGTATAAAAACTAAGTGTAAGAATCCAAAGTAAAATGAACTAAAGGGTCTTCTCAAGTGTTGAAATAAGAAAATAGACCTCTTTGATTTTTTCTTTCCTTTTCTTTTTTACTTTCTTTTATTATTAAAGTGGGAATAAGGGTAAGTGGTGGACCTGATTAGTATTTTTAAAACTTATGGGTTAAAATTAAAATTCAAAAGTTAAAAATCTACCCGACTCACCTCACTTAACCCATGACCCTAACTACCCCCTCAATTTGAAATCAAAACACATCCCCAACGCTCCAAACACTCATCAGAGGAAGTTGTCATTGCCGATTACGCAATTCTGGCTGACAAAAGTTTTCGATAATTTATTAAATCAAACTGTAAGTATAATCTGACGCCGACATTGTATTTTATTGCACAAAAGTCGTCACTTTTCTTGTTTTCTCTCTTTGTGTTTGAAAGAAAATCCTAAAATCTATTTGTTAAATCTTTGTTGTTTCTGTTGATATTCGTTTGGATTATACTTGTTTATGAGTTGCTTGGTGTCGGGAAAACAATAGGTTTGAATGGAAATGACTGATTTTCTATGTGATATGTTTAACACGTCGTCTGATTTTTCAAACATCTTGCGAGTTGTTTCAGATCTCGTTTGGTGTTTGGAACATCATATGAGGTGTTTGTTCATGTCACCGGCTTTTTTACCAGGAGAGACGATATTCAACGGAGTTATTTTCTAAACAACTAAGGTGAATGTTTAAATATTTTCTCAGATGTTAACAATTTCAAGGTTGAACATCTACTAGGAGTTTCAAGCATTAATGTAGAAGTTTAAAACATTGATGAGTTTATTTTCTAAAAACTAACTTCAATGTTTAAATATTACTTCAGATGTTTACAATTTCATAGTTGAACATTCAAATGTGATGTTTAAACTACAGCTGTAATATCCAAAGCTCTTTCCCATTTTCTTATACGACATCCGGATAAAGAGATATGAGCGTCGGAAGATAGGCCAGAAGAATGGACATAAGGGCAAAAAATGGCTAGAAGTGAAATATTTTTAATATAAAAGGGAACTTATCTCTTTTTTTTTCCTCATTTCCAGAACATTCAAGATAGGAATAGAGCTTTCCTGAAGGTTTTAGAAATTTTTAGGGTTTTTAAGAAAGAACATCAATCTTGACTCGAAATTGAAGATGGATTGCATCAAAATGCTCTACGCGATTAAGGTAATGTCATGTTACCTTCTATTTCGTCTATAGCTTGAAGTTTGAGGATGATACATGACTAAGCAACATCTGAATTTGATGTAATTTAGTTCAAGTAAGGTTGGGGAAACTTGGCAAGTAAAGGAAATAAGGTTTGTAAGTTAAACTAGTGAGGTATGTAAGGTGTATTTTCTTCTTTCGACTAAGGCATGTTTATAGTAGCTTTCCAAGCTTGTTTTGCCTTTAAAATTGGAATATTTCATGGTGAGCTTGTATAGCATCATTTTACCCTTATAGAAGTAAATTTTGGTGACAAAAACCCTGGTATAAGGGTCTCAAATCCGTCCCAAAGAGCAGCACAAAAGATGGCTCAAAAACTGGAAAAGACTGTTTTTAACTCCGGACAGCTGTTAGTATTTTGAGCATAGTTTTTTGTACAAAACTGATATTGGAGTGATTTAGGATTTCGTGGAACCCCAAGAAGGATATCTAAAACTTTTATGCAGACGTCAAAGTATAAAGTTTCTATTTAGATACTGACAAATTACGATGCAATACAGGAAAGTGGTGCTGTCCAGAAATTCTAAGCGACAGTGGAATTGTTTCGCCGTCTGATCGTTTTATTTTATTGTCTATTCAATATTTTATGTAATACCTTAGCCTATACATATTTTATAGCATCCCTTATGAAGTTTTAAGCTAATATAGCATGTCTATATTCTTAGTTTTATCCTAAATCAATAGTAGAAGTGTATGTTCTAAGTCATAAAATGATTAACCGACAGTAGGTTCATAATTATATTTTGTCGCTCTTTTTGTGGATAGCTGAATTTCTTTTTGCTTGTTGTTATCATCCTGGCCGGGTATCCATTCCTGTGTATATTGTAGTGCTGGTTTAGTTTTGTGGATCATCCAGTTTAAAGGAAACACTGCCAATTTTTTATGAAAATCAAAAGAGTTGGACAAATTCTGAGTTACAGGTTGTGTCTATGATTCCATCTAGGATTTTTTTATTATTAATTTGAGTTCATATTTATAATTTCCATATTTGTTATGCCCCATACATGTTAATGCTTACATCATGATCGTTATATGTGTGATTTGGAGTCCCCCAAAGAGGACGGATACTGGACACACAGTACGGTCGCATATGATTCTACCCGTTTGGGGGACACAGCCCCTTTGGTTCAGGCGGGAGTTGAAATACCTAATGTGACCGGTTGTCATTCACACACTCTGACCAGAGATACTACATATTACTGGCTGGCGTGGACATAGCCCATAACACCCACCAGGTTTGTTATATATGCATATATAGCCACAATATGCACTGCATGACTACCAGTGGGGCTAGTTCAATTATCAATTGTATGTTATCAACCAAGATTACAGTCAGTTCTCAGTATAGTCTAGTTCAGTCTTCAGTTCCAGATTCAGTTAGACTGCAGTTTATATTCAGTTCACATATTAGATTTCCAGCTATATTGCTATAGTATAGATTTACATTCCAGTCTTACAATTTTATTCATCAGTTATGTTATATATTCTCGCCTTACATACTTTTTACATATCGTGCTCACGTCCTCTCTTGGGCGCTGTGTTTCATGCCGCACAGGTACAGACAGATTAGACCTTGAGCCACGTTAGTAGGCTATCTACCAGCCGTTGGAGTCACTCCGCCTTCTCCCAGAGTTTACTACTTTTGGTATGTTGTACAGACATCTAGTAGGTATGGCGGGGCCTTGTCCCCTCCTTTGTATATTCAATTCAGCACTCTTAGAGGCCTGTAGATGTGTCCTTGTATAGTTTAATCAGTATGCTATGTATGTCAATGAGTAATAGCCTCTTCAACTTTCTAGATTTTATGCTTTCAGCAAATATTTATGTATACATGACCAGGTTGCCATCTTATCTCTATTATTAATAGATTAGTAGTAGGTTTAGTGATGATCCGCACAAAGCGTCATTTATCCATCGCGGTCCTAGGATGGGTCATGATATATTGCATACTTGTCTAGACACGTATGCGACTTTCGCCACAAAGAAAATTATAGTAAGTTCGTCAATTTCAAGAAAGCTTGCTGAATTTTGTGAATGTTTAGAGGCTTTGGAACTTGAGGACAGATTCACGGAGAGCTCTTTTGGTCACTTTATTAGTATGCCAAAATGAGTGTTTTCTTCAAAGGTCATTCACACCCTCATACTCCATAGGGTTATTTGTTAGAAGAAGCAAGAGTAATGATTCAATTTCCACTGGCAACCTTTACGCTTTCGTCTTCTTGAATTTTCACTTATGACTAAACTAAGGTGTTTAGAGTTTCCATCTAAAGAATACTTTGAGGAGGACCGTCTAAAGTGTAAAGAATTGTCAGATTTGGTGACTAGCAAAGAAAAAAATATGGCTGCCTCAAATGACCATATCATGACACCGATAATGTTAGAAAAGATCACAGATAAAAATATGAAGTTCAGTTTGTGTTTGGCTTGGTTTGTGCATGGTGTTTTGTGTGCAAAAAATACGCGTTGTTGCATTAAAGAAGATGTTGTTTTCTTAGCCAGCAGACCGGAGGAATTTAACAAGTATCCTTGGAGTAGAAAAAGCTTTGAATTACCGATGACATATCTTGGTAAGGATTTTGCAACACTTGGAGCTCGAGAAAATAGCTAGAACCTTTACGGATTTCCCTAGGCTTTAATGGCCTGGTTATTATGGCCATGATTAAACCTTTGCGGGTAACCAGTTGGATGCAAATATAGTCGGTAAGTGATACCAAGTCAATTTCCTCAAGGAACTAGCACGTTCAAGTGAGATTTTTGCAAATAGGCATTCAAGTCGATTAAGTTAATAGTCCTAGAAGTATACAGTGTTTTTATATGTAATCTATCGTAAACTAAGTAAACAAGTAAAGTAAAGTGATTGTTGTGATTCTATAATAGGAACCCTAAGGCCGTAAATGGCTGCAGCAGTGTTCACACAATGGGTAAGGTATTTTCATATACTTATCACGTGTATGAATATGGTCGAGTCCATCTAAGGTAACCCCTAGAATTCGCCAAGCCTAAAAGGTGTCTACCTCACTACGCTTGCATGAGCCATAGCTTGGCGCATAAAGGGCTAACTCATAGACCCAAGGAAAGATGACCTCTCCCAAGTGTAACATCTTTTAAGTGGATCAGACTAATTTTTAGCCAACAAGACCCAAATTCTTGCTAGCTCAGCTATCCTAGGCTACTTAATCTCTCTCGAGTCTATAACTAGTTAAATAGGCATGTAACCCTAATTTCATGATCACTAGAGTTATGATATTAATTTTATAAGAGCTAGATAATCAAACCCATGATATGTTTAGTGAATCTAAGCAATACCCATTGAATTTCTACCACTATAGCATGTTTACACCCCTAGTTATGAGTTTAGCTACTCATACTAGGGGTTTGAATCAAAGACATATACATGTAATGGATTGAGGATATGAAATAAAACATGTAATATGTATTGATTAGTGATCCAAATGAACAAGTTAATATTTTTACAAATGGATGAAAGATCTTGTTACTTGCCTCTCAAGTCTTGCCCAAAGTAGTAAAAACTATGAATAGTATGGAATAGAATAATAATAAAATCCTAGCATGTTCTATTTATACTAAGTCTAAAATTTAACTACAAAACTACCATTTTTGGGTTGGGCGATCTCCTTATGACACGGGAGGGTCACTCTTTGTGACGTTGGCTGACTTTCTTTTTGTCCTTGCATGTTAAGGCAGAGCGTGCCTTCATGTGGGACGACCGCCTGTTCTTCATATTTCCAGATTGGGCGGCCCGTCGCTTGATTAGGCGGTCACTTTCTCTTCATAGATGGGTCGTCCTGAGCTTGAGGTGGGCCGCCCTTTTTGAGCTCTAGTTTGCAATCTCTCTGATTCTCATTAGGCGGTCGCCCTGAGCTTAATGTGGGCCGCCTTTCTTGATCTTTAAGTAACATATCCTCTAATTCTCATTAGGCGTCCGCTGCACTACATTAGGGTGGGGAGGGGGGGCTTGTCTTGCTGCACTTGCATTTTCATCCTTTAGCTCTAGTTCTTGCTCATTTAGTTCCAATATTCAATCATTAACTCTTGTAAGCTCTTATAACCTGAAATTAAGTAAAATATAGCATTATTCACACAAAACACCGCTTTCAAATTCAAAAATAAAAGTCAAAAGTAGTCTCTAAGTTAGTAAAATACCAGCTTATCACCAGAGCGTATGAGACTACGCCGGCTATTAGGCTAAGGCAGTATCCAGCAACAAAGACTATAATAAGTGATATTTCCCACGATTACACCACTTTACTGTTTTAAGGACCAGTTCCTTAAAATGTGTTCCTTTACTCTACGATATGCGGAATTAAAACTGTAAGTAATTGAACACCAGATTTTAGCGTGGAAAAATCCCTTGACTCGGGATCAAAAAACCACGACCTACTTCTCAAGTAGGATTTCAACTTCACTATGTAAAAAGACCCACTTGGTTGCAAGACTCACTCTTACTAACCTAGGACTAACTCTAATCCTTTAGTGATCTTTCTCACGATCAGTGAAGTTGTGTCAAGTCCACGACTTGAACCAGAAAGTTTACAACTCGATTTTTGCTTACTACAATTGAACTAAGATTTGAACTTTTACAAGATTCAATCTAAGGAACAGGTTCTAACTTAGTTCTACTGTAGCTCACTGATTACACAAATAAGCTAATAACTCTTTTAAGCTTTTGCTCGATGCTCTCTGTATTTGTGCTTAACTTCTACGGCTGAAATGCTCCATACTTTATAGCTCCAGCAGCCAAGAAGTCTTCAATAATTAGAACTCCAATGCTCCCTTGAGTTTGAGTCCTAATTGGATTCTCCTCTTTAGAATCCGGATCTACTATCCTTATCCTTGTGTTTATGCAATCTTTTCATATCTGTTTAGACCTGCATAATTATCAAGATAAACATTAGTTTTAGGATAATTAATAATATCTCAACTTAAACGATTTTGCATAAATTATCTATTTAGCTGCAGTGATTCAAAGGAACAGGTCCTTTGAATCCGTTCCTCAATCATCAGTCAAAACTCCAAGCTTATCCAAGCTAACATTTTCCCCCTTTTTGATGATGACAAATTCATAAGCATAGCTGCATATCCTTAATGTCCTGAAGTACAACTTAATCTCAAAACACAGTTAGTAGAAACTTTATTCATCATTAAGGAACAGATTTTCAATTAGGTATAACTTCATGCTAAAATCACTCTTCCCCCTTTTGGCATCATTGAAAAGGTTGCATAAAAAATATACTCAAGTGTTAGAATAATCAGCACATGGCCATTGAGGCAATTCAAAATGCAAACATAAATCAGATTAAAGCAACTACAAAACAATGATATTAGCCATCAAAGACAATTCATTAAACCAAAAGATGAAACCAGGGGATACAAGCAAGTACTACAGAATTATTCAAAGACTAAAGAAGGAAAAGACTAAGGCACTAAACTAGGCTAAATCCCACTGGACAAAAGATGGCTTAAGGCGAAGGTGGTCAGGATGAAACCAAACGGCAAGGAGTGCTTCCTTTTCCCAACAATCACCCTTTTTTTCAGGTGGATCATAAAGCTGGGCCAGTTGATCTGCTTTTCAGTGTCCAATAGTTCCATAAGGACCAGGTCCATGAAACTAGCAGCTCCTCTTTTCTCCTGCCTTGGCAGCATAATTTTGTACACAAATTCGAATAATACTTGGTGCTGTGGGTGCATCTCACTCTTCTGCACAGTCCTGGGTTTTTCTTCCCCATCATTCTCAGCAAACTTCCTAGTGATCTCCAGATCAGTAGGCCAGTTTGTCAAGTCAGGCCACACCTTCTTGACATAGCTGTCATACCCAGTAAAAGGAATACCCAACAACTCACCAAGTTCCCTGGTATCAAATATTATCACATTATCATTGACAGAGGTAGTAAGGCAGTCACCTCTGATGGAGCAGTTCTTATAGAACTCCTGCACCATCCCCTTTGCACACCTGCCAGAGATCTTAAGGACCATGTCCCTCCAACCCTGAGCATGCAGTTTTTGCAGCAACCATAGCATTCCTTCTTCTTGCACATCAGACATTACGCAACCTTTCAACACCTTCCTGGTCAACATGTCATCATGAACACAATGTACAGACTCATCACCTTCAGCTTCACTATCACTGTCACCTTCAGCAAACAAGTCATCACTATCACTATCAGAACTTTCAGACACAACAACTCTCTTAGAGGACCTGGTCCTCTTAGCAGATTTTTCTGCAGCTTTAACAGAACTTCTTGTCACCCTTTTCTCAGAAACTTTTCTTTTCTTGGACTGAGGAACAACCTCCTCAGCCTCTGCCATCTCATCATCCTCAGAAAAATCATCAAGATCAATGTCCTCCACTTCTTCCTCTTCATCTACCTGTTTTCCTTTCCCTTTTCTGCTCCTTTCTAAGGCAGCAGCTAGTTTTTCATCAGCAGCTTTAGCAGCACTTCTTGTCCTCCTAACCCCAGAAGCAGGGGTTGAGGCAGAAGGAACAGGTCCTTTTGCTTTGGAGGAACTTTCTACTTTCTTCTTATTTCCGGACTTATAACTATCACCTATTTTCTTCAACTTAGCAGCAATATCAGCAGTCACATGAGCATCAATGGGTCCCTTTCTAGCCAATTTTCTTTGCAGACTCCTAATGTTGATCAAATCTACCAAGGGCCTATCACTATCACTAATAGCCTCATCAACATCGATCACATCCTCCATGGGTGCTCTAGGAACAGCCTCTGGAGACCCTAATGACCCATGCATAGGTGCTTCCAAACTCCTAATAGGTTCCCCCTCAAGAGTAGCCTCAGACCCCTCTCCCTTTTCTTCCTCGTCTATAACAACATTCAAAGGGTATGTGAAGTTTACCTGATACTGATACAACACCATAGCACGAGATAAATCCTCAACCTGCTCAGCAATGGATTGAGCCGTGGGAACTGGTCCTTCCCCCTGAATTTCAGGTTCAGGTATTTCTGGAATTTGTTCAGGGACTTCAGGGTTTAGGTCGGTGGTTTCCATGGGTGAAGGAGGATTAAGATTTTGTGGTTGTTCATCAATAGGTGCAGTGGAAGAATTATCAGACTCAAGAGACATTTTTGCAATTCGAATTAACAAATAATTTACTACTCTTTCTGAAATTGTGATAGCTTTAATTGATGAATCAATGTAAAAGAATAATGAAGAAGAAGAAGTGTATTTATAGAGTGAATTAGGTAGTGGAGTTAGAGTGAAAAACGATCAACTTACCTCAGCACAACATGCAACGGCTAAGGACTCTTGGGAGTCTCCCGGAGAAAAAGAGCCGTTAGGCTGCAGGTTACTTTTTCAGAATGGGAACTGTTCCTCCGATGGGACTCTTATTCAGTCTGGATATGGTTAGAAGACTTAGTGGGATTTATCCTAATCACAAGTTACCTATAGCTTTTGCACTTCTAAATTAACTGAATAATAACGAGTACATACCTGATTTTAACACAAAAATTCAGTGTCCTTCCAATTTGCAACATTTTGATCATCTGAAATTCTAAGAGCATAAGGGTAACATCATTCAATTTTAGCAACTCTAAATAAGAAATATGGCATAAGAATATACATTTAAGTATTAAGCTGGACTGAATCATTCATAATGACCTGAACAAAATTCATTTTAATTGCAATTTTCTAGCCAATTATGAAGTAAAGTATTGATGATTTTATGTGAATTTAATCATCCCTAATTCCAATCTATTTCTTTCAAAATCATCTCTACCTAGAGCTTTTGTAAAAATGTCAGCAATTTGCTTTTCAGTGGGACAAAATGCTATGGTGATCAAACCTTTTTCATAGTTGTCTCTTAGGAAATGATGTCTTATGTCAATGTGTTTAGTCCTTTTGTGATGCACTGGATTCTTTGTCATATTAATAGCACTAGTGTTATCACAATAGATAGGAACAGTTCCTACATCAACACCAAAATCCTGTAATTGTTGTTTGATCCATAACAACTGTGAACAACATGAAGCAGCTGCCACATATTCGGCCTCAGCAGTGGAAAGTGCCACTGAATTTTGTTTCTTGGTTCCCCAAGAGACCAAACACTCACCAAGAAAATGTGTCATACCTGAGGTGCTTTTTCTATCAACAAGGAAACCTGCATAGTCGGCATCAGTATATCCAACAAGATTAAAGTTACCACCTTTTGGATACCATAGTCCCAAGGGACCTGTTCCTTTCAGATACCTCAATATTCTTTTAACAGCTTTCAAGTGAGATTCCTTAGGATCTGATTGAAACCTAGCACACAAGCCAACACTGAACACAATATCAGGTCTACTAGCAGTTAGATAAAGTAGAGAACCTATCATACCCCTATACAATTTTTGATCAACTGATATTCCATGTTCATCAAGATCCAATTTTGTGGCAGTGGCAATAGGTGTGTCGATTTCCTTAGCATTATCCATATCAAATCTTTTAAGTAATTCCTTAACATACTTTTGTTGATGGATCATAGTTCCATTTGAGGTTTGCTTAATTTGTAAACCCAAAAAGAAATTGAGTTCACCCATCATGCTCATCTCAAATTCACTCCCCATCAAGTTTGCAAATTCCTTACTTAAGTTTTCACAAGTAGCACCAAAGATTATATCATCTACATAAATTTGAACAATTAAGAGATGCTTACCTTTTTCTTTCAAAAACAATGTGCTATCAATTTTACCTCTTTTATATCCATGCTGGAGCTGAAATTTTGATAGCCTTTCATACCATGCTCTTGGTGCCTGCTTGAGCCCATACAAGGCCTTGTCCAACTTGTACACATGTTCAGGGAACTGTTCACTTTCAAAACCTGGAGGTTGCTTGACATACACTTCTTCTTTCAAGTAACCATTCAGAAATGCACTCTTGACATCCATTTGATGTAGAGTAAAATCCATGTATGTGGAAAAGGCTATAAGAAGTCTTATTGCTTCCAATCTTGAAACTGGAGCAAAAGTCTCATCATAGTCGATGCCCTCCTCTTGACTGTATCCCTGAACAACTAGCCTGGCCTTATTCCTTGTTACCATGCCATCCTCATCAAGTTTGTTTCTGAAAACCCATTTTGTTCCAATTATGGACCTGTTCCTTGGCTTGGGTACAAGATGCCAAACTTGACTTCTTTGGAATTGATTCAATTCCTCCTGCATAGCATTTATCCAATCCACATCCTTCAGTGCTTCTTTCATATTTTTAGGTTCAACAAGAGATAGGAAAGCACTAAAGGCACACAGATTGTGATTTTTGACTGCTAATCTAGTTTGAATCCCAGCATTCTTGTCTGAGATTATTTGATCCACAGGATGTGACCCTTGATACTTGTAAGGCTTGGGTGTCAATCCATTATCAGAAGTCCTCTGCTGAGGAACAGTTCCTGATAGAGTAGCACTACCAGTTTGTGAGGTGGAACCAACATTTGTTCCCCCTGTATCTGTGCCACTCTTCACAGTTCTGTCCTGAGGAACAGTTCCTTGCAGTTCACTTCTCATATCCAGACTCTGCATTTGTGGATCAAGTTCATAAGCTTTCAGCAGTCCAATTTCTTCATCCTCCTGTACCTGTTCTTGAGTGAGACTGTCAGTTTCATCAAATTTAACATGCATGCTTTCTTCAATTTTCAATGTTTTCTTGTTAAACACCCTATATGACTTACTATTTAAAGAATAACCAACAAAGATTTCCTCATCACTTCTAGGATCAAATTTTCCTAAGGCATCTTTCCCATTGTTGTGTATAAAACACTTGCAACCAAAAGCCCTAAGATGAGAGATGTTTGGTTTTCTTCCCTTAAGCAACTCATATGGGGTCTTTTCTATTAATGGTCTAGTCATACATCTATTTATTATGTAGCATGCAGTATTAATAGCCTCAGCCCAGAAGTTTTGTGGAAGATTTCTAGATATTAACATAGTTCTTGCCATTTCCTCTAGAGTCCTATTTTTCCTTTCTACTACACCATTTTGTTGTGGAGTTCTAGGTGAAGAAAAATTGTGATTGATGCCATTTTCATTGCAAAAATTGAAAAACATATGATTTTCAAATTCAGTTCCATGATCTAACCTAATAGCAACAATATGACTATTTCCCTGCAAAATAATCTCTCCAGAAGTATTGTTAGTCACAGTGCATCCAGTAGATGAGAAATTAACATTATTACCTTTGTCACACAATTGAGATATACTCAATAAGCAATGTTTCAGCCCATCTACTAGAAACACATTATCTATACAGTGTGAATTAGACCTACCTACCTTTCCAATTCCAATAATTTCCCCTTTCTTACCATTACCGAAGGAAACACTTCCTCCTTGAAAGGCTGAGAGTGAAAGGAACAGTTCCTTATGTCCTGTCATGTGCCTTGAGCAACCACTGTCCATATACCATTTGTGGTTTATCTCCTTCACTCTAGCCTGCAAAATGGATGAATCAGATCTTTCTTAGCCCAAAATGGTAATGGTTTCTTTGTATGAACAGTTTCCCTTTTTACAGAATGTTGAACAGGTTTATAGGACCTATTCTACTGTTTCACAGAATTTTGAACAGGTTTATAGGACCTGTTCCTCTGGGCAGCCCTTTTTAAAGATTGACAATTTTCTTTTCGGTGACCAGTGTTCCCACAATGAGTGCATAGCCAGTTTTCAGGAAATGATAAGTACTTACTCTTTGGATCCCATTTGGATGAACTCTGTGCTTTCATGAATCCAATACCTTTCCTGTTACTACTATGATTTTCCTGTAACCATTCTAGTGCTTCAGAAGACTTGTTCCATTCTACAATTTTTCTTAGTTCCATTTTTGTTTTAACCAAGTCTTCTTCTAAAGATCTTATCTTCTCATCTTTTTTACACAGTTCATCAACTGTGACTTTCAGTTTCTCTTCAGCAATGATCTGATGAGAATTAGCAATACCTTTACCTTTTACAACTGTTTTACCATTTTGTAATTCCTGAGCAGTTGTTTCAAGTGTGAGGACCTGTTCCTCAAGCATGCTAATCTTCCTTTCCAGAAAATCATTTTTAACTATTTCTTCTTTGCATTCTGTTTCTAAACAATCAATTTTATCATGCATTTGATGATTGCTATCCCTTAGAGATTTAAATTTATTTAGCACAATATGGAATACTTTAACCAGTTTTTCTCTAGGCATGCTTTTTACATCATCTTTGAGTTTAGAAACAAATACCTCAGCATCTTCTTCATTTTCTGAATCTCCAAGTGCCATTAGAGCAAGATCCTCATCCAGATAATCATCAGTTATTTTGTCTTCACTGTCTTGCCATCCTGCAACCAATGCTTTGGGATTTCCACTTTTCTTATGGACATGTTCCCTAGCCTTCTTCCTTTCATCAATGAATCTCTTCCTCCATTCTCCTTCCATAATTGGACATTTGCTGATGTAGTGCTCCGAGCTTCCACATTTGTGGCATTCTCTAGCCTGTTTCATGTTAGTAGACCTACCCTGTCCACTAATTTCCCTTTTCTTATTCAAATATTTTTGAACACTTTTAGCGATAAGGACCAGTTCCTTATCATCAATGATTTTATCACCAGCAGTCAAGGCTAGGTTAGGTTCAGTTTTAACTGGTGCTCCTATGTTTTTAACCTTCTTCCTCAGTTCATAAGTCTTTAAATTGCCTATAAGCTCATCTAAGGACAGAGTGGTTAAATCTTTGCTTTCTATGATAGCACAAGCTTTGATCTCCCAAGAATCTGGAAGAACCCTAGTTAAAATCTTTTCTACTCTATCTTCCACAGTTAAAACCCTTCCCAAAGAAATAAGTTCAGAAGCAATGACATTAAATCTAGTATACATTTCAGAGATTGACTCTTCTTCTTTCATTTTAAAGCTTTCATATTCAGCATAAAGAAGTGTACCTCTAGACCTTTTTACCTGACTTGTTCCTTCGTGTGCCACTTGTAAAGCATCCCAAATCTCTTTTGCAGTGGCATACCCTCTGATTCTAGTGCATTCGTCAGGACTAAGTCCACCAACCAGCCACTTCCTTGCCTTTGCATTCTTTTCCCATTGCTTTATGTCTTCAGCATTGCATTCCTTCCTGGTTTTGGGAACATCATTTCCCTCAGCATCCTTCTTCATTGGGATGATGGGACCTTCAGTTACTATGTCCCACAATTCATAGTCCTCTGCTTGAAGGTGATCACGCATCCTTTCTTTCCACCATGAATAGTATTTCCCATTGAAGTAAGGAGCTCTAACCATTGACTGACCCTCACTGTTCTCTCGTGATGTACTCATCTAATCCTAGGTGTTAGCCTTTTCAAGGATAACCTGCTCTGATACCAATTGATATTTCCCACGATTACACCACTTTACTGTTTTAAGGACCAGTTCCTTAAAATGTGTTCCTTTACTCTACGATATGCGGAATTAAAACTGTAAGTAATTGAACACCAGATTTTAGCGTGGAAAAACCCCTTGACTCGGGATCAAAAAACCACGACCTACTTCTCAAGTAGGATTTCAACTTCACTATGTAAAAAGACCCACTTGGTTACAAGACTCACTCTTACTAATCTAGGACTAACTCTAATCCTTTAGTGATCTTTCTCACGATCAGTGAAGTTGTGTCAAGTCCACGACTTGAACCAGAAAGTTTACAACTCGATTTTTGCTTACTACAATTGAACTAAGACTTGAACTTTTACAAGATTCAATCTAAGGAACAGGTTCTAACTTAGTTCTACTGTAGCTCACTGATTACACAAATAAGCTAATAACTCTTTTAAGCTTTTGCTCGATGCTATCTGTATTTGTGCTTAACTTCTACGGCTGAAATGCTCCATACTTTATAGCTCCAGCAGCCAAGAAGTCTTCAATAATTAGAACTCCAATGCTCCCTTGAGTTTGAGTCCTAATTGGATTCTCCTCTTTAGAATCCGGATCTACTATCCTTATCCTTGTGTTTATGCAATCTTTTCATATCCGTTTAGACCTGCATAATTATCAAGATAAACATTAGTTTTAGGATAATTAATAATATCTCAACTTAAACGATTTTGCATGAATTATCTATTTAGCTGCAGTGATTCAAAAGAACGGGTCCTTTGAATCCGTTCCTCAATCATCAGTCAAAACTCCAAGCTTATCCAAGCTAACAATAAGGATGTATTCTTGGTTATGTGACAAGGTTGAAAGAGACCTTGAACAAGTGTTTCAACATGTAAAGACCCCGGTGAGGCACCATTTTACATTTGCTAAGTAGTTCTTTTACACATATGATATGATGTTTGAACATCCATGAGATGTTCAACACATCATATTGAATGTTGAAACAACAGTAGTAATGTTTCAACATCACATTTAGTGTTTACCATGTTACATCATACCTGATGTTTTCACATAATAGGTTTGTTTCAAATATTTGAAATGATACTGAAACATGTTTATTGTATGTGTTAACACTTGTTGACTTATGTTCTGTGCAAGAGGTGCACCCTTACCTAGTTCCTACCGATATTGCTTTGTGCTATATCAGGATGTAGAGGACGAATTGGTTGATGTTTGATGTTGATGCAATCCAGATTAGCACTTATGACGTTTGAGGATTCATGCTCGACATCAAGAGCTTGGAGTGCTTTAAAAGGGCATGGAAAGCAAGTTCTAAGCCAAAAGATGCACACGATCATGAGATAACCGGCGTGGTCATGCAGAAGCAGACAACTCAAGTGTGCGACCGCAGCACCTTAGGACACATGGAATGATCGCGACACCCTAGACTCGGTCGCGATGAAAAGTGTTGCAGACAGTTGACTACTTTAGTACCTAGGGATTATTTAGTCTTTTTTGTAATAAAACATAGAGCTTACTATATATAGTGTCATTAAGAGTAATTGGCCTAGATTTTATTGATGGATAATTGAGAATACTCTAGTGAGAGTGTGTATGGGTTATATTATTTTTCCTCTTCTTGGATCTCTCTTGGATTCTCTTATGTGAGAGATCCATTTCTTGAGTTCAAGTCTCTCCCCCCCCCCCCCCCCCTTTGATAGTTAAACTTGTTTTAATTGTAAATTAGTAGGTCTAAGCATTGATGACTTAGGTTGATCAGTTACATCTTTCCTATTCTTTCTTTCTTCTATCCATCCCCTATTTTTCTTTCTTTTACTTGTGTTGTTAATTTGTGTCTCTTAATTGCTTGTTTTCCAAATTTGGTCGTGTTCTTGAGGGTTGAAGAACTAGTTTCTTCAATTTGCTTAAATCTCCATTCCTAGGATCATATCAGATGCAACAGTTGGAGGGGTTACAATGTTTTGGAAAGAAAATGTTGGACCTAATACCCGTCTAGAACGTGTTGTTCACAGCGGTGGGTCAATGTTGAAGGCATACAGTAGTGGACATGGAGTTGATCTGTTTGGATATGTTGGAAGACAGTATAGTGCCAATGCAGGTGATTTGTTTGGATATGACAAGAGAATAGATAGTACCAGACCAGAGGTTTTTAGAAGAGAAGAAGCTGGTGGAAGTGGGAGTAAGAAGAGAAGAATGTGGAAGGGGAGTAATAGCAAGGAAAGAAAAAGAAGGACCGTGTAATGCTACAAGAAAGTGTAGCTGCAAATGCTGACAATGTAAAGAAGATAAGAAGCTGTTGATGGACACACTTGATGCAATAGAGAAAGTTCTTGTGAAGGAAAGGGACTAGAGAAAACACCAGGTGCGTTCCCTGGGAGTGCTCCAAAATATCCATTTACTGGTGAAAAGAATATGGGGATTGAAAAGGCCTCGGTCAGTCATTTCAGAAGTTTGGACTCTAATTGGGATGCTGCTAGTCTTAAAAGCTCCATAAGGTCCATTAAGATCTGCTCGCAAAGTTTGAACTGATTCGGACCTTGTTTGGTATTTTCTGTGAAGGTTTCTATTTTGGTTGTCGGTAAAGCCTAAAATAGATTTTTGAGCTCGATTTGAGTAAATGAGCTCCAATTCAAAATTTAAAAGTTGCGTTAGGTTTATATGGTCATTTTTCACCTGTGAAAACTTTCGAAAGTAAAATTTAAGGTCGTTCGGATAGTTTTCACTAAAAATCCGAGTCAAGAGATTGATCTCTTCCTGTAGGACCCACATCATGAGTTCGGAGATCCGATTCAAGATTTGTCTTTGTGAGCATGTCACACAAGTGTTGTGTGACTTGTGTGCAAAATTTGGGGTCGATCCGAGCTCTGTAGAGTCCCATTTGGACCAAAAATGCGGCACTAGCTGTTGCTGGTGCATTTCCTGGTACTATGGCAACGGTTATTTAACTTACTGCAACGGATTTAGAACCGTTGCGATAGGCTATTTTTTTTATTAATAGGGCTCTAGTCGGCCTATTTAATTTCTAACTCAATTTCAAACTTTTCTAATCGGTTCTAAGGCAAGATTGAAGTAATAAACTGCTAGAATTCATCAGGTAACATTCCTTAATCCTTCTATTGCGTTAATTCATAATTCCTAGGCTTGAATTTCTCGAAAATGAATCGGGAAAAGTGGGTTGGGAACCTAACAATTATGAAATTAGGAAATTTGATCAAATTGAAATCGAATGTGAAACTAATAACATATTTGGACTCGTGGGTCTATGTGGAGTCCGAAAATATAAAATTTGTGAGCGTTCGGCTAAGCACGGCCCAGGAAAATTTTCGTAATTTTCTTCCATCTCTAACCAAAAGCTAAATATTCAGTTCGTGTGTGCTTATATATGCAATTTCTATTCTTTGACTTAGAGGAAAGTGGTTTCAAGAGGCGTAGGGGAGGAAAAGAGTTCATTCAACAGCCGATTCGGCCCCAGCCTAAAGGTAAGTTGTTTCATCCTTTCTTTGATGGCCTTTGACCTTTATGGATAATCTACGCATGTATCTCTCACGTGTGTTGCTGCCAATAAGGGGTACTTACTACGATGAAGCTTCGTAAGTGTAGTTCGATGTTTATGTGTAATTGGGAGTATCGAAATCCAGCTTGGGAGTTTGATATTTTCTATTTGCCTTATATATGTGTTAGAATATATTGGGTTTGTTGTCGAGCTTAGGAGAGAATGTTGTGATTTTTTTGAACACCAATTGTAGAATTTAAGCCTAAGTCTATGAAAGAAACTCAAAGGTCTGGAATGGGTTATGGATACCGAATAGTTAATTGTTTGTTTTCTTGTATTATGCGTTATTATGTCAGGTGCATTATATTAGGCTCGGTGTCGAGCCTAGAATAGAAATATATTGTTAGAAATATTAACTTGAATTGTTAGGCTAGGATGCGTGAATACTATTTTGAGGATAGAAACTCTATAATCGTTAAGGACACACCTATTGTTGAATAAAAAGTTTTGTAATAAATTGAGAATGGAAGTCATGGTACGATGATGAGTGTAAACTAGGAGATAGACATATCTTGTTAGGTTGGAAATCCTCATAGGGTCACAAAGCAGGCTAATTCATTTTATGATATTTCGAATTGCGTGGCAGTACATATCATATCTTCTTGGATAAGAATTGTATGGAGCATGCGTATACCGCCCTAGGAGTAGGAGTGTTCCACTCCACGAGCAGGAGTATTTCACTCAGATTGTATATTATACTGCCGGACATGAGGAGTGTCCTGAGCCGGGGAATGCTAATATTCATTTATATATCTCACGATGGCGATGAGAGTGTCGCACCGATGAGGGTTATCAAGCATTCTGGCACATGTGACCCCATTGCATCATACTGCATTAATCACATTTCATTACACTGGCTGCTGATTATTATGTGACTATTATGTTATGTTTGTGTACGCGATATATATATCTGGTTATTGATATGTCTCGGATTGTCTATATGTTTCTGGCTACTTTGTGTCCCTAGTTGTTTATATGCTTATAGTTGCTTATACATTTCTGGTTAGTATTTTCTCATCTCTTCTGCCTGGCTAGCTTACTTGTGCTTCAAGGTGGCCAGTCAGCCCCACTTATTGAGTCCTTTAGACTCACCCTTGCTTGTTTCTTGTTGTTTTTATTCGTTTCAGCAGGTTTCACTCCAGGATCGAGTAGCTCGCGTGATTGAGAGGCGGAGGCGATATCAACTGTCAGGGCGAGCCAACTCTTGTCAAGAATGCCCATCAGTGCTAGTTTTGCTTAGATAGTCTAATTTTACTCCCTTCGAAAGGTGTATATATTCTTTTGTACTCTTATATGTCTAGTCTGGATAACTCCCAACCTAGTATATTGGGTTGTCAGATGTAACTTCTTTTGTACGGCTAATGTATATCAGCAAGTTTATGTTTTTTTAGTTTTTTTCTTATTTATGAATTAGTTTTATATTTATTTTTCTAGTTCAATTGAAAAGGGTTCGACAAATGGATCTACGGGAGGATGTCGAGTGCTCATATGGCCGAGCCAAAAATATGGGTTGTGTCAGGGATGAAGAAGATGCCTTTGAAAATTTTTTATATTTACAAAGATGTCGGGAAGAATAGAAGAGAGGCATTAGATGCCTTTTTGGAAGGGAAGATAGAGGAAAAGACACCTCTGTCTTGGTCATGAGTACAACTAAAGGATCAGGAAGGGGTGATGAGTATGTAAACCAAGCTGGATGACCAGGTACATGAAATTTACTTCAATGCTTTTTTTCTTTTAAAGTGTAAGCAAACATTTAGTGATATGTTTAAACATCTCTTATGATGTCTACGCATCTCAGTTGATGTGTTAACATCTTATGAAAATGTTTACATATGCACCAGTATGTGCGTGTATGTTTAAACATCG
This sequence comes from Petunia x hybrida, assembly GCA_037355625.1. Taxonomy (NCBI): domain Eukaryota; kingdom Viridiplantae; phylum Streptophyta; class Magnoliopsida; order Solanales; family Solanaceae; genus Petunia; species Petunia x hybrida. The sequence continues at coordinate 1,584,947 of JBBBVM010000648.1, forward strand.
CCCATGATATGTAAACATACAAACAAATGTTTAAACATTGTGTTCATATGCTTCATTTTGTGTAAACATCAAAATGATATTTAAACATATGAAGGATGTTTAAACAATGTATGTAGTGTTTAAATATCTCAAGTAATGTTGCGTTATTCTGCCTTGGTTTTTCTTTTTTTATGTTTATTTTTTTCTTTATCTCCAGCATGTTGATGACATCTTAAGTATGATGAGGTTTAGAATTAAAAAATTACTCCTAGCACTATCTCATAAGTGATGTCATTCTTGATTGTAGTTTTTAAGGAAGATGTGTGAGGTATACAAGAAACACAAAGTAACAACGGATGCCTTGGCTGCACCAATGCAAGAAATGTTGAACATCATCCATTTTGAGGAGTACCTTATGGAGTATGCAGAATGTAAGAGGCCAACCCTAAGGGCTAGAAAGTGGGTTGTTTTGAGGAGTACCTTTGGTATTTCAAGTTAGAAGAAGAGTATTTTGTCATACTGGAGTTCATAGTGGAAAAAGCAAAGATTTTGGTGTACGACTTCAACTATGGTGACATAGCGATGATGCCTTTGACACACTCATTCAATCAATCACTTGCATGTTCCCATGTACTTCAAACAGTGTGGTATGTTCAAAATATTGCTGGAAGAGATCCTGAACAAGAACACATGGTCATACCAGCGTACACCCACACTGCATCAGCTGGGTATGCCTTAGCGTTCATAGAGCGCCTTCTCACAAGGACTCCTTGGGACAGTATTACTGAAGATATCATGGTAGAACATAAGGTCAATGGGTTATTGACATTTTTCATGGTAAAATGGTACCATGATGATTTGTGATGGTTGGATAATTGAAATATTTTGGGTTGTAATTAAGGATAATTTAAGCTTTCTTTAGTACTTTTAGTTTTGGGTTATGTAAGAATAATTTATGCTTTTGTTAATTTAGTGGTAGTGTGCATTTGCAATTTAATGTTACAATTATCAACTGACTGTTTAAACATGCCATAGTGTGATTCAAATATTGTTTTGGATATTTGGGCAGTTTTTTAATTTAAAATTGTAATTTAGAACATCGTAGTTACCTTTTCAAAACCCTTCTCCTCTCTAATACACCCACTCAAAAAGACTTGCAATTTGGGACGGGGGAGTAGTTAAAGGTGTCAACAATACTTGTTTTGCTAGAATTGAAATGTCTATTTACAAACTTAATGTTAGAGAGCCAGTATGGAAATTGTAAAGTATGGGTGAATTGACTACTAAGAGCCTGTTTGGGTGGGCTTATAAGCAGCTTATTTTAAGTGGCTTATAAGTCAAAAAGTGACTTAAAAGCTACTTTTTGAGAAGTTAGGTCTAGCTTCTAAAAAAGTGGCTTTTAAGCCAGTTATGACTTATAAGCCCAAAAATTTTTAAGTTACCAAATATATATTAATAGGCTTATAAGCTTATAAGCTACTTTTAAGCTCATCCAAACGGGCTCTAAGTCTTTATTAAATCTCTATGCAACAATGTAAAAGACGGTAAAAAGTGGCTAGAGGATCTCACTAATCAAGCCTAGAAACAACAAATACGTTCTTTGGGAAAAACCCCACTATTAGGCTTCTTTGATGGTGTTCAAGTATCCGCTCCATCAAATATTCACCTCTCTCATTTTGAGTGCATTCTTCTTGTAAAGTGGATAGGTCCATCTCTTCTTGAAACTTCTCTTGGATGCCTTACCATTCGGGTTCAAGTTCCATATTCATATTTGCATTAGACCTATCAAACTCATAAGAATCATTAGCATCATTATAAAAATTATTAGGAGAAGAATAAAGAATATTGGGACAACCGTCTCAATGGCCATTTTGACCTCCACACTCATGACATATGTCCCACTCAAAGGGTTGAGAAGGTGCACACAACTCGCCCCCGGAAATATATAATTTGACAATCTTGCCAATAGTGAGGTCCACCACAATAAGGACAAGGATCACTCATGTATGGATTTTCAACATTTGACTCATTTTGGTTCCATGATGCCATTTCAAGATAAATACCACTAAGCTAAACTAACTAACTAATGCAAGTAAACACTACACAAAAACAAATATTTACAATTTACAAAGAACATTACTACTATTCACAATTTATACGACAAAGGTTCACAAGGTTTGGAACTAAGCCAACTAGCTCAACTCCACAAACTACACCAATACGCCTATTGTTCCCCGGCAACGGCGCCAATTTTGACAACGCTCAACACACACCTCGGCTTGAGGTATGAACGGTCATCGCAATATAATTTACCTAACTAGGAGTTGGGGTCGAATCCACAAGGAACAAAGTGATGCGATCAAAGTAGTGGAGGAACTAAACCTATTTGACAAAGCCAAACTAGGACAACAAGGTGATGGAATGATATTAACAACTACAAACTACACTAGGAAAGCAAGTAAAGGTGATCAATGGCCTTCTCACAACCAAGGAACACAAGTTTTGAGCCTAGGATGCAATTATAGTGCGGGGTTTATATATTATGGCCGAGTCGTTCTAATGTAATCCCTAGAATCCTTCTGGCCTAGAAGGGATTTGCCTCAATGGCGCTCGTCAAAGCCATGGTTGAGCTTATAAAGCACTACCCATTACCCGAGGAAAGAAGACCTCTTCCGAGCGTAACTTCTTTTAGATGAGTTAGTCTATGAAATAGCCTATCAACCCAAATCCTCGCTAGCTTCACTATTCTACGCTAACTAATCTCTCCCGAGTCTTTAATTAGCAAAGTAGACATGTAACTTAAGTTTCATGAGCACAAAAGTCAAGCAACCACAACAATAGAAGCTAGATAATCAAAACCCATAAATAATAAATCCTAGCCATGCTTCATTCATATATTCATGTCCAAAATTATACCAATTAACAATACAAGTAGTCATGAAATATATTCACAAATCAAGTCTTCAACAACATCAACACACCAAATATATGCAATACAAAGCAAGGAAATAAAGAAATGAGTACAAAGGATCAAGAAATTCTCAATGGGTTGCTCCAAATCAGATGCAATATAAAATGGCGTAGTTCCCAACCATCAAAAGCCAAGCTCGAGAGCACAAGAGATACGAGTCAAGGCCTCCAAAAACGTCTTGAAGATCATGCATTAGAGCGCCAAGGACAGAGGAAAACAGTGCAAGAAACAGGGCAGCGCAAAACAGGGCAAAACAGGGGAGCACACTGGGAGCTCACTGCCTGCCGAAGAACAAATGTTCTTCGCGATCGCGACACTCTCTGCGCGATCGCGAAGAGAAGTACATTGCCCAGCGCGACAGCGTTCGATCTCGCGCGATCGCGAGGAGTTGAAGTCCTGTTTGTTCGATCTCTGCACGACAGCATCTCGTTGAGCGCGATCGCGATGCTTTGGTTGATGCACTGCGCGATCGCGAGCCCTCTTGGCGCTATCGCGATGAAGAGGAGCTGAGCAGCGAGCCAGAAACAGCTACAGGGGCAATTTTGTCCATTTATCAATGTAAATGTATAAATAGCACATTAGCTCTTTCATTCATTAGTTAGTTTACATTGTATTGAATTGAGAAGTAGAAAGAATTGAGAGAAGGCAGAGCCTTTCTTGTCGAAGCCCGAGGCTTCATATATCTCGTTGACTTGGAATCTATGGAGATTCACCACTAGCGTGAATTCCTTGTAAGGTTCGAGTTTCATTCTCCCTTTTGGACAATTTAATTCATGTCTTGAATTCCAATTATCCGTTCTTTCTTCTCGTTTCTTGACTCCCCAATCCTTGTTTCCCGATATCTTTGGTATCATCTATCTTGTGTTTTATCGCTTCCGCATTGTTTGTATCGTGTTTAGCTTCCGCTCGTTTTTCCATTGCATCAGTTGGTATCAGAGCAAGGCTTGGGTTATGTTCTTACAAACCCCCGTTCCTTGTTCCGTATGTTAGTATCGCTATTGTGTTGTTGTTTGTTCTTGAAAATTGAAGAAAAACAAAAAAATAAAAAAACTAGAAAAATTGACCAAAATTGGTCGAGCGGGTTGGATACGAATCCCCGAGTGTTAAGAAAGTAGTGGGGTTTGTTCCTTGTTGTATTCCCATCGTTTTGATACCTATATCTCGTGTTTTGGTGTTACGATTCAAAAACTCGAAAATCAAATCTAAAAGTTGAAAATTTCTTGAAAACGCTTCAAACTTGAATCGAAGCTTTATTGTTGTTTGTTAGAGGTTTAAAACCATTGGGAATTGGTTGTTATAGTTGAAAACACCATTGGGTATCGTTGGGACTGAGTAAAGGTCGAGTCGGGGTGGTTTTGTGTGCCAAAAACTGAAGTTGCAGTCGGGATTCTGGTTCTGCACTGCAGACCTGCGCGATCTCGCGAGGTCTGGCGCAATCGCGCTGAGGGAGGATTTTCCCATCGCGATCGCTACTTAAAAACACGCGATAGCGAAGAACAATTTTTTTCCAGAAAATTCCAGTTTTGGACAGAATGTTCGCAACGTCTCCCAAACAGTTTCCAAACATCATGACTCCAATTGGTTCATTAAATATGATGAGTTTCTAGATTACAAACGAAATTTCATCCGATTTCGAATCCGTTTGGTACCAATTCGAGTCAAATATTTTGTGTCCCGTTTTCTACCTTACCTCTTGGTTAGTGTTTCTAAGGTAATTGGCCTACTTGAAAGACACTAATCCTTTAGCGTATTAGGGTATTCGTGCGTAGAGGAGACTAGAATTCAAAGAAGAGTCGTAGAACTCCGTTTGGCCTCAAGTGCGCACTTTAAATAGCCGTCCATACATCGAGTCTCATTAATTCCATTCCTAACTTTAACTTGGACATGCTAGTTGTGATTACCTTGGTTCCCAAGTTGATTAGGCCTCGCTCTTGAGTGTACATATATTGAGTGATACACGTGAGGGAGTGACTTTTGGGAGGTTTTGTTCTTTGGTGTTGCAACAATGTCGGATGTTGATTGTGGGGATTATGGCTCATGCGGGGATGATACGAGTTGCTATGACTCGTCTGGTGATGATGGAGACTATGGTTCCTACGAGGGTGATGATGGCCATTACTATGATGATGGAAACCATGGCTCCTATGTTGATGAAGTGGTTCACTATGATGATCGTGAGATTGAAGAAGACTATGAGGCTTGTGATGAAGATTGTGATGATGCCTATGCTTCTAGTCAAGAAATCGAAGATGGTGACGCTTCAAGGTACATTGATCCTACTTACTCTACTTGTGATGAATTAGAGCATGATAGTGACATAGATAGAGTTGATGATGATGTTGAGTATATGAATTGTTCTTATGCATCTTCTCTTGGTGTTGCTAATGGAGTACAAGCGAGTAGTGGAGGACCTTCCATTAGTATGGAAGGTGGTGGTGGTTGTTCCGTGGGAAAGAAGAAGCTTGCATCTTCTAGGTACGCTAAGCGACCTAATGCTTCTAATTCCCATGTGGAGGGTGGTATGATAGATGGTGTTGCTTTTGCTACAAAAGGGTTATATGTCGTGTGGGGCGTGGATGGTTGTAGTAGGAGTACTACTATAGGCTATGAAACCAAGGCGAGAGGCACTTATGGGTTCCATGGCAAGAATCCTTCCTCGACTTCCAACAATATTTCTAATGTTGGAAGAGTGACGGGAAGTGGAGATTGTCCTAGTGGTGTTGCCACTAGTGGAGGGATAAGGAAGACCCAAGTTGTTGGTGTTGACACTCGTGGGCATTCAAGTTCTTTCTTGGATGCATCTCTAGGAAACTTGGGTAGGAGAAGGTTTGTTGTTGGGGTAAACGGTATTGGAGGTTAGTTGCTCAAAATTGATGATACCGATGCTAATTGCATTAGCACCTCTTTGGTTGATAAATTGAGGATACCATGCCGTAAGCTAGAGAGTCCTTATGAGTATGAGGGAGTGTGGGTTTACAAGGAGGCTCAGGTACTTCTATCTCATAGGAATTATAGTAGTTATGTGTGGTGTGATGTGTATCCAATGCAACATGTTGATGTTTGGCTAGGTGAGCCATGGTTGCAAGACAAGAGTGTGCGACATAGTGCTATGAAGGATGCCTATCTTGTGAGCATAGGGCAAAGGGTTTATGACTTTGTGCCTTATCGGGCAAGGGGCCGAGTGCCTACTAGTGCACCTTCTTTGGCAATGCAAAGGAGCAAGGAGCGAGATCTTCATTCCATGGGTAAAGTTGAGCAATCAAGGAGTCCTACAATTACAAGAAGTGGTGGGACAAGTGCTACAAAGAAGTTGATGAATGTCAACAAGGTGAACCAACCACAAGTTGCAAAACCAAGTGGTTCACCAACAAAGAAGAAGGAGACCTCAAGCGATGAGTCTCCAAGTCCTAGATTCCGGGTTGACGTGAAGAGTCCACCTACTCCAGCTATGGGCATTCTTGGGCCTCATCCCAATTCACCCGAATTTGAGAGACAAAAGATAGAGAGGAGTAAGGGAGCGACCGGTGACAACTCTCGAGTGGAAAAAGAAGAGGTTGTGTTGAGTGATGTGAGTGGGTTGTCACCATCCGAATCTACCCCCGACCTTGGAAAAAAATGAGGGAAAGGAAAGAGGGAAAAAGAAAAATTGAGAGTGAGGGCACCCTTTATTCTAACCTTAACCCTTTATCTTTTTCTTCTATGCGTTTGAATTCTTGTGTAGGGATTCTTGGAGGCAAACCAATGGAGCCTCAACCATGTTCTGAGATGGAAAGACGAGGTGAAGGAGATGCCGAATGTGAGCTACAAGGTGGAGACAATCATGACACCTCAAAGGTATATGTTAGTTCTTCCTCCCTTGAGCATGCTACTTCCTTGTCTTGTGATCTTGATTGTGAAAACTCTATGCTAGTTGATGATTTGCATGGGTATAATGTGTTTGCAACTAGTGTAGAGCCTTTGGGTCAACTTGTGTGCGCCAATGAACCACTAGTTGAGAGGGTTGAAAAGCCACACCATGATGTGAGCTCGGTTTTCATTGAACCTCTCTTTAGTGAAAATGTTGAAGTTGACCTTGATTGTGAACCTTGTTATGACACCCCACCCATATTTGATAAAGGAGAAGATGAATTGCATGACTATCCTATTCTTCCCTTTGATTGCTTATTTGCTAATGGTGGTATCTTGTGTCGTAGTGAGGAAAGTTGTAACCTTGAGGAGTCTCTTGAGAATGAGATAGATCGACTTGTGTTCGATGACTCCTCAAGTGTAGATATTGATGCCTCTAGTTTGAGAACTTCACCTTTGTTTGCTAATGAACTCGAGAAGTGTGCCTATACTAATCCTTTGTATGAGGGCAACTTCAATGAAAATGGTGAATTGTATCAAACTAGAGAAGAGTGTGAGTTTGGACCTCCATGGATTGGAATGCCTAACTCCATAGATAATCCATTGTTTGAGACTTTCCTTGGGAGTTTGTCTAGTGACGAGGGTTGTCTTGGAGGAGTATTTGGAGGTGAGGAGGTACCTCTCGGTGTGTGTAAGAGTGCCTATAAGAAGGGGAGTGGAGTATTTGATGTTAGTTGTCGCTTGAACTATCTTACTTACTCCATTCCATATGTTGAGCGCACCTTGAGTGTTGAACATGTCAGAGCCAATGTGTCACATTGTGGTAAAATTGATTGTAAGGCTTGGTGTGTCGATAGTAAGCTTAGGGGTCATAGGACATTTGATTGCTACATGTTGCATGACTTTGATCTCTTTGCTTGTTTTGATAATGAGTGCTTGTTCTTGTCGAGCCAAGACTTTGTTGTCTCTTTTGGGGACATAAGCTTTTTAATAGGTATTGATGCTTGGCTCTATCACAAGAGTGTGTTTTCCACACCACTTGCACTCTTTCTTGTTAAGCTAACCTACTTGTGAAGTAGGAAGTTTTGGTTGTGCTTGCTTTGATTGTAGGTTTTGATGGTTCGATTTCGAGGACGAAATCCTTTCAAGAAGGGAAGGATGATGCAATATAAAATGGCGTAGTTCCCAACCATCAAAAGCCAAGCTCGAGAGCACAAGGGATACGAGTCAAAGCCTCCGGAAACGTCTTGAAGATCATGCATTGGAGCGCCAAGGACGGAGGAAAACAGTGCAGGAAATAGGGCAGCGCAAAATAGGTCAAAACAGGGGAGCACACTGGGAGCTCACTGCCTGCCGAAGAACAAATGTTCTTCGCGATCGCGACACTCTCTGCGCGATCGCGAAGAGAAGTATATTGCCCAGCGCGACAGAGTTCGATCTCGCGCGATCGCGAGGAGTTGAAGTCCTGTTTGTTCGATCTCTGCGCGACAGCACCTCGTTGAGCGCGATCGCGATGCTTTGGTTAATGCACTGCGCGATCGCGAGCCCTCTTGGCGCGATCGCGATGAAGAGGAGCTGAGCAGCGAGCCAGAAACAGCTGCAGGGGCAATTTTGTCCATTTATCAATGTAAATGTATAAATAGCACATTAGCTCTTTCATTTATTAGTTAGTTTACATTGTATTGAATTGAGAAGTAGAAGGAATTGAGAGAAGGCCGAGCCTTTCTTGTCGAAGCCCGAGGCTTCATATATCTTGTTGACTTGGAATCTATGGAGATTCACCACTAGCGTGAATTCCTTGTAAGGTTCGAGTTTCATTCTCCCTTTTGGATAATTTAATTCATGTCTTGAATTCCAATTATCTGTTCTTTCTTCTCGTTTCTTGACTCCCCAATCCTTGTTTCCCGATATCTTTGATATCATCTATCTTGTCTTTTATCGCTTCCGCATTGTTTGTATCGTGTTTAGCTTCCGCTCGTTTTTCCATTGCATCAAAATCTTCACAGCTCCCAAGATTAGAGAAATGGCCAAAAGATCTGCCCTAGGGCGTGCAAAGGGCAGTTTATATGTTCCCAATTCAGCTGGTGTGAAATACCAAAACTGTCCACTGCAATCCAGACGCGCTCTTGCGCGATCGTCCAACATCTGACGCTATCGCGCTAAACTTCTTTTCCTGATCTTCGCGATCGCGTGAACGTTAGCGCTATCTCACTGCATAGAACTTAGAAGCTTTGCGATCGCGTCTTCTTGTCGCCTTCGCGCTGACTTGACTATTCCTTTAGCGCAATCAAGTGTGTTTCAGCGCGATCGCGTTGAAACGTTTTCCAGTCCAGAAACAGAAACTTCTTAGATTGTCTTGTTTTGAATTGTTTTCCATCTATTCATCACAACAGCTCCAATATCCTGCAATATGCAACTAAAACATGATAAGTGCACGTATTTAATCAATAATACACAACAAAAGCTCAAGTAAATAGAAGGTAATGTGTGGCATTTTGCCCACACATCAGTGTTATGGTTTCTTCACTTTCATTGTAAACTTGTAAAATGCCTATCAATTGATCTTTGTGTTATGGTTTCTTCACTTTCTTTGTTCTCAAAATCAATTGGATGTGCAGCATGAAATACCCCAATGCAACCTTCAATTGCTGCATTGAAACTCTCTTGTTTGTCTAAATCAGCATTAAAAATATGCAGCCTCTCTTGTGCACCTTGAAGATTTGTGAGGTAGCTCACATCCTTCTTGCAATCTAGAGCCAGTGAATTCAAAATTTCCATCTTGAGAAACTTGAACGTAACTCACAATCTCATAAATGAGAAAATTATACTAACTAGTTCTTCTATTAACTGAAAAGTGACCTAAAGCGAATTAAGAATACGATTTAACAGAGAGCTCATTTCTTTCTTTTCAAAATTTCTCTAGGTTTAAAGATATGCCTCAAGGGGCAAGTTGGAACATGACCAATTAAATTTCATCCTGCATTTGATTTACGGGAAAGGTGTCACATGCAATAGATTTTTTTTTTTTTTTTTTTTTTTTTGTTAAAGATCTGGCTTGATTCATTAGAAACTAATGTTCACACACAAGGATATGGTAGAATACCAAAGGTTGTGGTTGGTGGCAACTATCTCTCCATTCTTAAGCAGAAGTCCCGGATTCGAGGTTGGAATGGAGTCGTCTTTTGGTAGGATCTCTTTATACTCAGTGAGACTTCTCATCGGCAATTCGGATTAGCCAGAATCTCAATTCAGGTAGCGGACACAAGTTGGAAAAAAACAAGGATGTGGTAGGGGATTCACCAATTATTCACATTATTATTATTATTAGAGCTAAACATATGGTGATCAGTGAGTTGATGAAGCAAAAACAGTGCCAACAGAAAAGGCACGAGAACCATGGCAAAACAGATATACCAAAAGGACTAAAGGTTGTTTCATTAAAGACTGATAAGTTATGTACGTATTAACATAGAAAACATGTAAAGGAAACAAACCCAAGGAGTGTAACTATAACAAACCTGGATGAGACCTAATAGTGGTATTAACAGAATAACCAAGTTGAAGAAGCCTCATAATCATCCATGATTCAAGGTAACCCGTTCCTCCTGTTACACATACTTTTCCCTTCTCGTTTCCTTCTTCCATTTTCCTCAGAGAAATTTTTTTCTTTTCTTTTCCCCCGTCTTTATTTAGCTAGCATCAAGTTTGTATAGCTTGTATCGAAAAGTAGACATTAAACAATTGTTAGTGCTCATTGCTCAATGTCAGCTACCCCTTGCTTTCACTGCATCTCCTTATAAAATAGCCTAACATCCAACCGATTGATAAAAAAGTAGTATTTTCTCCTTTGTTTGGTCACAGAATATTACAGTGATCATGACATCGCAACTTAAGTTAATTACTCAATCATTGCTTTTTATATCGATTTATTCTAAATCCAGTTAAATATGTGCAAGAGAATTTTAACTTTTTCAGATTACACAATCATATAGATATGATTGTCATCCTATTAAAGGTCATGACAATCCAGTATCAGTTTCATTGATCGCAATAACTAAACGTAGCTCTCCATTTTTTTTCTATGTCAAAATCCAAAATAAAATCAAATTAAAAGCCATTGAGAAAGAATTAGATTTACCTAGTTTGGTCTGTAAGATAATTACTGTCATGGTCACTCGAGAATGAAATTGATGGTGTTGTCCACAAGTGAATAAAAGCTCTATAATGTAAGGCGCAGTCTAAAAACAAATACTTAGACAGTGTTTGGATTGGCTTAAAGGATATATGGCCGTTTTAGCTAATAATTCAAAGTTAAATTGGAAAAAAAAAAAAAAAAAAAAAAAAAAACGTGTCCCATTTTATCTTAGTTTTAACCAAACACATCATATATTTCAGTCTACTGATAAGTTTATCATAAGTAAATAACCAAATCCATAGTATTCAAGTTTTACATAATTATTGTCATGGTCACCCAAGAATGAAATTGTTGGTGCTGTCCACAAGTGAAGAGAGTACATTGAAATTTGAACGCACAATAATGTAAGCTACAACATCTTAAGGCGCTGTCTAAAAATATTACTTAGATGATGTTTAGATTGTCTTAAAAGCTGGCTGGTTGTTTTAGCTAGTAGTAGTAATTAAAAGTTAAAAAAAAAAGCTTGTCTCATTCTCAGTTTTAACCAAACACATCACATGTTTCATGTTTCATTCCACTCTACTGAAATGACTCATTTCAGTCTACTGTTAAACAAGTTTAACATAAGTAAATAACCAAATCCGTAGAATTCAAGTTCAACATAAGTAAATCTAATAAAACGTCTCTTCATAACCGCAAAGGAATTAGAGTATGCCTCTTTGCTTGCAACATTCAACTGCTCCATCATACATTTCCTCAAGGCCATGCTTGTATCTGAATCCAGTGTCCGAAAGCTTTTTTGATGAAATGCTAGGGACGTTAAGTTCTTCACCTGCCCATGTGCACCTGCAATAATTAACATACAGCAAGTCAAATATTTTTTTCTTCCAATGTCTCAAGTTAAATGTTCTAATTTGACTTTTTACCTAGACATTATATAAGGATCAGATATATGTATAGTTTAATAGTAGGTTATAAGAGTGAACAATAGACATACTTTTCGCTGATTAAAAAAAAATGATAAGGTAAGACTCTATACTTACTCTGTAATTGGCCTTTTGAATTCAGGGTATCTAGTTGAAAGAAATTCGGCTAGTTTTTCCCGTGTTATTTCAACACCTGAGCAAATGTACCTCCCTTTTGCATTAGGATAATCAAGAAGGAAGATATGAGCATTTGTCACATCATCTATATGTACAAAATGTACAATCGGAGGATGCCTTGTTAAATTATCTTGACAACCTGTATAAATTTGAAACTATTATTTAGTAAAACATACCATAATGTTCAAGACAAAGTATATGAAAAATTCAAAAAAATTAGACACATACCGAGAATCATTTCCATGGATGAACGAACAGAGCTAGGTATATTTGGAGTAACAAAAGGACCATGTATCCAAGTTGGGATTATAGTAACCAGATCAATTCCATTTTTTCCTGCAAATTCTAGAGCTGCTTTTTCGGTCAAGGTCTTGCTAATCCAATAAGAACTTCCAAATGGCTTAGAAGTTCTTAGAATATCTACATTTGTCCACGAGTTTTCATCAACTATATTTGAATTGCTAGCCATAATGGTAGTTGCACTAGAAGTGTATACGACACGTTTAACTGTTTTTGCATTAAGGCAGGCCTGTAAAATTCCTATAGCCCCATCAATTGATCTATTTGTTATTGTTTCTTCACTTTCTTTGTTCCCATAATCAACTGGATGTGCAACATGAAACAGACATTTGCAGCCTTCAACTGCTGCATTGAAACTCTCTGGTTTGTCTAGATCAGCATTAAAAATGTGCAACCTTTCTTGTGCACCTGGAAGATTCGTTAGGTAGCTCACGTCCTTGCGATCTAGAGTCAGTTAATTCAAAATTTCCGTCTTCAGAAACTTAAATATAATACATAATCACACAATTGAGAAAATTATTCTAACTAATACGTCACTTAACTGAACAATTACATAATGCTAGTGTGAATTTTACAAGGAGTTCATTTCGTTCTTTTAAAAGTTCTCTACTTGGGGTCAAGGGGAAAAGTAGGAACATAAAGGATATTTCAGGTAAAATGTTGAATAAACTTTAATCATGCATTTGATTTCTGGGAAAGGGATCGCATCAAAAGATCTTATTTCAGTTAAGTATCTGACCGGATTTCATTAGAACATAAAAAGTGCATAATCAAGGGTGTGGTAGACCAAAAAGAGTTTGGTGAGATAGGAAGTACCTCTCCATCCTTAACTATGTCTAGTGTTCGAATCTGAAAATGAGTTGTTTTGGTAAGGAGCGCTTTAACTTCAAACTCAAGGTAAGACTTCTCGGCGAGAATCCGACTTAGTTGGTCACAAAGAGGGTGAAAAAACAAACAAGTCTGTGGTAGGGCTTTCACCGATTATTCAAATACAATTATAGCTAAAAGAATTGGTGAGGAATGAGGGGAAAGGGGAGATGAATGAGTTGATGCGGCAAAAAAGTCATCACTATATATGGCAAAACAGATATGGCAATGGGCCTAAAAATTGTTTCATTAAGGACCAACTTAAATGATTATTACAAGTAAAGGAAACAAAACCAAGAATAGTAAGTATAACAAACCTGGATGAGACCTAATAGTTGTGTTAACAGAATAACCAAGTTGAAGAAGCCTCATAATCATCCATGATCCAAGAAAACCAGTTCCTCCTGTTACACATACTTTTCCTTTCTCCTTTCCTTCTTCCATGTCCTCAAGTGATTTCTTTCTTTCCTTTTCTTGTGTCTTTATATGTCTTTATATAGTAAGTATTCCATCTGTTTTAATTTATGCGGCAGTATTTTTTTATTAGCATATTTTTTAAAAAAATGGTAGCATTCTAAGTTTGGTAATAATTTTTCAAAATTAAAGTGTTATCGTTAATGAAATGATTTACAACCACACAAACATGTATGTCGTATTTTAGGCCGTAAGTTTTAAAAATCTTGTTTTATTTGTTAAATTCTGTGTCAAGTAAAACTATGACACATAAAGTGGAACGGAAAACTGGTAAATATCCGGTTTGTATATATTTTAAGAGAAAGTAGGAAACGACTGCACGTTGAAGCATCACCTCACAGTAAGTTGGTCATAAACGGTTTGCCATTAAATAAAATAGTCATAAACAGTTTATATGATAAACGTGGGCATTCATCTCCTAAAAATTGGCACACATCCACCTCAAAATTAAGATATTTTTATGTGAGTCCCACCTCTCTTTAAACTGTATTTGCCTTCTCTTTCTCTTTCGTTTTTTCTCCACCACACTGCTGCATTGACATCCTCCATTCCCATTTTTTTCTCCTCGCGTTTTATCTTGTTTTCCATAGTTTTCTTCTTCTTTAATTTTTTCTTTATCTTCTTTTTCTAAATACTTGACAAGAAATAGAGATTCACATATTAAGCAGAAGCAGCGTCCACCATTTTTTAATTATACATTATAATTTTAGTATGATTTCCTAGTCATTAAAATGTTTTCAATAAAAATTAATGTTATCATTTCTCTGATGTACAGTCTTGTGATAGACCCAGGGGAACTGATTTTAGTTGTTTCTTGCTATTCACATGAATAAACCCGCTACTCAAATTTTGTTTACTTTGTTAACATAGGGAAATTTTTTAACTGAAAGTGTAACAAAGGGTAAATGGAGACAATATTCAATAGTGGAGGGACAAATTCGACCTTTTAACTTCATAAATTTCAAATTACACATTTAAATTTTTTGGGTGATCTAATACATGTGTACACCTTCCCAATATATCATAAATTTCATGTTACACATTTAAATGGGAGTTTTTTATAACTATCTGCTATAGAAAAATTATTTATATTCCCTACCACATTAATTGGGTACCATAAATGAATTATAAATATACTACATTCAATTAATTCCTATCCATATAGATTATCTAGATATATACGAAATATATGATATTATGTCTATCAAAGACAATCACAAAGAGTCCATGACAATTAAGAAACTCCTCACTTAAGTTTATATTAACTTTTATATGCGAGATGTTTTATAGCTCATATATAGTATTTACCTTTAATATATTATTTTAATGTATACTATTATACCAATGTGTGTAATTAAAAAAAAAAAAGTCAAATCAAGGAGCAACACGAAAATTTGATGTTGTATATTATACTACTATATGTCTTTTGATTGCATTTTTGCTGATATTGATATATCAAAAACTAGAAAAAGAATCATATAATACAAATATACTAAATATATAGTATACTTATTTATGATATATGGTATATTTATGTCTAACGTATAGTATATCAATTTATAATATGTGGTATATTTATGTCTGATATATAGTATATTGGTATATTAGAGAATAGAATATTAAAAAGTGGTAAAAAAAATTGAAAAAATGGTATTTATGGTATTTAAAATTTTTTTATGGTATTTGTTCAAATTAAATCTTTTTAAGGTGGCTTTCAATTGAATATTTTTCATAACTACATATTCTATAAGATTTAATTTCATTAAGTACCACTTATATATGGCATTTATTCCTTCCTATCCTTAATCTATATCCAATACTATCAAGATTCACCCGATTCTAATCTAACTAATGTTCTAGTATTTTATTGTAATTATCATGTTTTAATTTATGTGCTAAAGTTTGAGATGACACCGAATTAAAGAATGTAAGAAAGGTTATAGGATTTTATTGTTATAAACAATGATGTTCTTACTCCATTTTAATTTATATGAACCTATTTGACTAGACACAGAATTTACTCATAAAGAAATGAATATTTTTAAAAATTATGGTCTAAAATAAGTCATCGATGTTTGTGTGGCTACAAATCATCTTATTAAAATAAAAGTAGAAGTCGGTTTCCAAATTTAAAAAAAAAAAAAGCCATTTTTTTAAACAGACTAAAAAGAAAATAAGTTCATACAAATTGAAATGAATGGAGTAATAGTTATGTGGCTAGAAATGTTTCTCGTTAAGAATAAGGCAGAAAATTAATGTTTAGATGTTTATGAAGTTATAAAATTATCATTTTTTTTAACAGACTAAGAAGTTGAAATGAGAAAATATTAGAAGAGATGGTAACTTCTTGAATTTTTGATTGGTCATTAATGGTTAGACGTAATCTAGAAGGTCTTCTTATATGGGCTGTAGAATGTAGGGCAGTTGGCACACACGGATTGGTTTAGATTTAACCTACTCCTGACAGATCAATTATTAGTCAAAGTGTCACACTACTTGGAAAAAACAAAACAGATGTGGTACTAAAGTACCGTACTATATTAGCTTGATTTTATGTAGTATTCGACATTTTGTTTTATTATAAGCCTTTAAATATAAACGGAATACTCAATTTCTTTTTATTTGTATGTCGTAGTTTGGTAAAGCGCATAACTTAATAAAAGATAATGTAACTTTTAAAATTTGTGGTATTGAATATATTATTAGTTTTTGTGACTATAAAAGTATGTTATTAAAAATAAAATGAAATATTTAAAATTAAATTGTTCAGAATAACATCGTGTAGAATAGAACTAAAGGAGTACCAAACTTGGAGGGCATTGCACAAAGCCACAAACACACGTAAGAACGCTATATTATAGTCTTAAACTTTGTGGGTAAATGAATAAAGTGTGTCCTATGTCTCTATGCGTTTAGTAGTCTAAACCCTTTTCTTGTCGTCTATTAAAAGAAAAAAATAGCAATACATGCATCTTCCTCCTTTGCCTAGCCTCAGCAATGGAAATAATTATACTCCTTCAGTACTTCTGTTCTAATTTATGTGTTAGAATTTGATCGGAATAAAATTTATGAAATAAAGGAAATTTTTTGAAATTTGTGGTCTAAAATAAAACATAGATATTTGTGTTGATGTAAATCATTTCAGTAATGACAAAATCGTAATTTTGAAGTTAAATTCTTACCATATTTAGAATGTTGTCATTCTTTTGTGAACAGACTAATAAAGAAATGTTCTCATATAAATTGGAACAGCGGGAGTATATGATATGCATTAGAAGTAGTAGTACACTAATGTACAAAATTATTGTTGAAAATGATTTTTAGACTAAAAGACAAAGCAACACACAAAATTATTGAAAATGATCCCTATTTGCGAATCTTACCCGAAATGACAGTATTTACGCGAAATAGCAGCCCGTTGCAAGTTTATACACTTCTTTAAACGTGTATAAATTTGGATAAATCTGTATAAATGTGTATGTACAAATGAATAAATCTATATAAATTTTCAGATTTCTCTAGTATTATGGATGTTTATATAAGTTTTAGGTTTTTTTTTTTTTGTATATTTTTATATTTCTCTACTTGCCTACGCATTTTTCTATGTATATTCATATATAATTTATTTTTTGGGAGGAGATTAGTGTGTATAAACTTGTCCAAAGCAATGCATGATAATGATAAAATCAATAACATAACTTCAGTGAAATACCAAAAAGTAACGACGATGCCGGTGGTGAAGTGAAATGACCTCGATCAGTCGTTTCGAAAGTTAGGACTCCGATTGGTGTGCCGATAATTTTAAAAATTTCGTAATGTCCATTAGGACCTGTCTGTAAAATTTGAGTTAAATCAGACCTCGTTTGGTAGGCATCGGAAGAAGGTTTCAGTTTTTATTGTCGGTAACAATTGAAAAGAGATTTTCGAGCTTGGTTTTGGCGGACAAGATCCGATTCGAAATCCGAAAGTGTCGTTAGGTTCGTATGATTATTTGTGACTTTTGTAAACTTTTGAAAGTGAATTTCGATGTTGTTCGGCTAGTTTCCGCTAAAATGCCGAAAGTTAAATAATTTGACTTCTTTTTATTTAAATTCGCATCTTGAGTTTCGAGAGTCCAATTTGAGATCCGCCTTCGCGAGTATGTTACATATATTTTGTATAACTAGTATGCAAAAGTTGGAATTATTTCGAATATCGTAGGGTACTATTTTCATTTGCGTTAAGAAAAGAAAATAAAATAAAAGAAAACAAAAAAAAAGAAAAAAGTAACGGAAAATAGGACAAAAGTTGACGGTGGTCGGGGTAGCTATGTGGGGATATACAGAAACAGAGCAAAATGGAACGAGAACAGAGAAACCAAAAAATGGAAAACACGCAGTGGAAAAATGCCAGAAAATAAGAAAAGGGGCCGGAGAAAAGTAGAATTTTCACCCTGAAACATTCAGGTAATGATCCTAATATATTATTTGAGTTTATTACGTGCGTTTGAATATGTTTTAACGGTAAAACTTGGAATATTATACATCGTTTTAATAAGTTCAATTAATAGTTAAAGGGTCAAATGGACCCTGATAATGAAATTGATTATATATTCGTACTCAGGGAGTTATGGGCAACTTATAAATGTAATTTATTTAGGGTTTGGTTATGTGACTATAAACCCCGTACATAGGCCTGGCCTGCGTATTGCATATGCAAATAGGGTATCAGGTTCCTAACCGGATTGCCCTAAGATGTGAGGAATGAAGCCTTTAACCTAATTTGATATATTTTTCTGCTTATTGAATAGAGTGAGATCGTTTGGCAATGAAACCAAAGAATAAAGCGGTTGTTGATTAGCAATGCCAACGTTTTGGAAGAGGTAATTGTTTGTATCCATTTCTTTGGAGGCCCTTGGCCTCGTGGATTTTCTATCACGTATTCCTTACGTGTGTAGCTGCCGATAGGCGTACTCATTACGCCTTAACTTTGAATTTATATTGTATATTATATGTTATGCCCTTTCGTTGGTATTGCATTGAGCATATGGGCATTGCACTCTAGTTTTGATCATTGCATATACCGGTAATCGATGAGAGTCCCGAGCCGGTGAAGGGTCATCATTGCATATACTTCTCGGTTGGCGATGAGAGTCCCGCACCGGTGAAGGGTCATTATTGCATATACTTCCCGGTTGGCAATGAGAGTCCCGCACCGGTGGAGGGTCATCATTGCATATACTTCCCGGTAATCGATGAGAGTCCCGAGCCGGTGAAGGGTCATCTTTGCATATATCTCCTGGTAGACGAAGAGAGTCCCGCACCGGAGATAGGTATTAGGCATATATGACTGCATTGCATTGTACTGCATTCATCCCATCTCATTGCACCGCATACTGACTATTGTGTGTATTGTGTTGTATTTTATGTATGGGGTATGTACACTATGTCGTGGACATGTCTCAGTTTGCCTATATATTTCTGGCTCGTATTCTGGGTTGTGGGCATCGGGTTGCACGCCGCAACTGTATAAATATATGGATCGGATTGCACGTCGCAACGGTATAAATATATGGATCGGGTTGCATGCCGCAACGGTATAAATATATGGATCGGGTTGCACGCCGCACGGTATAAATATATGGATCGGGTTGCACGCCGCAACAGGATGAATATATGGATCGGGTTGCACGCCGCAACAGTATATATTTCTGATTGTTGATGTGTTCGGGATACCTATATATTTTGGCTATCATACGTTCCTGGTTTTTGATGAGTTTGTCATTCCATACGCGTTTCTAGTTATTATCTGGCTCCGCTTTTTTTTATAATTTAAATAAGAGAAATTTGGTTCATCTGTTTCTTTTCTCCCTGGCTAGCTATCCTATCCTTTGAGGTGGCTAGTCTGCCCCATTTATTGAGTCCTTTTGACTCTACCCTTATTTGTTGTTTGTTTGTTTTTGTCTATATATTTCGTTTCGGCAGGTTCGCTCCAGGATTGAGTTCGCCACGTTGTGAAGTAGCGAAGACGACTTCAGCTGTCAGGGTGAGCCAGCTTTTATTCCGGATGGCCACCAGTTTGTTGGTTATTACTTCAGTTGCATTTTTCTCCTTTCAGGAGGTATTTGTCTTCCTTTGTACGCCTTAAACCTAGTATGCTGGGTAGTCAGCTGTAATTTCTTTTGTACAGCTTAGAGGTATCAGTATGTCTGTGCTTCTTTTTCTAAGTCTTGTTCCTATTTATGAGTTGAGTTATATTTATTTTCCTAATTTAATTGGCAAGGGTTCGCCCGACGGGTCTAGGGGAGGATGTCGGGTGCCCGCACGGCCTAGCCGGATTCCGGGTCGTGTCAGTTGGTATCAGAGCCCGGTTTAGAGTCTATCCAGACTAAGACATTGTCTAGTATAGTCTCGCTGATGGGTACGTAGACGTCCGTACTTATCTACGAGGGGCTATGATGGCATTTAGGAAGTTTCACTTCCTTCTTTTCTGATCGTGCGTCGGTCTAGGATACAAAAGTATTTTTGTTAATACCTTCATGGTAATTATGAACCCTCGTGCGACAAATCAGCAAACGGTATGAGTTCAAGACGAAGCAGTCTAGCGTGGGGCTAGCATTGACAAAGCCCCGAGAGTTTTTATCGTGCTGACGACCTAGTTACGGAAGCCCCAGTTGTACGAGCCCGCGATGGGTAAGGGAGCAGGGCCTTGTGGTTCCCTTGGCTCTCTACGATGCTTTTATGATAATCTTGGCAACGCGGATACCACAACAACCTATTATTCGCTAGGCAGCTTATCAGGTTGCCACAGATGCAGATGTTCGGACTTAGAGAGTTCTTGTTCCAGTTCCAGTTCCTGATGTTGCCCCAGTAAATTATGTTCCAGAGGCAACATGTGTTGCACCACTAATTATTCTGGTTGGTTAGCTAGCCCAAGTAATAGCTCGATCCGAGTGTCCAAAGATGCTGTATTATTTTATCTGGTTGAACCATCCGATATTCTCAAGCCATGCATCAGATAATCCCTGTGTAAGTTTTTTAAAAAATAAAATGATGTCAGTGTATCCTTCAGGCTCTTGATTATATCGAGCGGTATGGTGTTGATTATTCTTCTTTCCATTTTCAGGGGTCCAACCTCGAATTGGTGGGCCTCTCTCTCTTATTAGCTAACTTGGTTTGATTTTTCTTCTAGATTCGTGGAAAAGTTCCTTTTGAGTAGCGAACGAGATGAAAAGTGTTGACAGTTCGAGTGGATTGGACAGGGTAGCCTGTCGGTTAGCCTATTGGTTTCAGGATATGAGATTGAATTCTATAGAATGGCTGAATATGCATTAGAACTAGTCCATGAGCCTTTCGAGAGATTCAAAGATTTATTGGTGACCTTTCTCCTTCCTTGAGATCCCAAATGGCTCGAAAAAAATTGAGGTTGGGACTTCATTTGATGTCGTTGTTGATATTGCTCAAAGGTATTAGGCATACCATAAGTTAGAAGGGGAAGCGTTAGAGTGGGAGAGCAAGAAATTCCGTGGCCCTGGTGGGCAACCATGGTACCTCATTTGGAGGTAAAAGTTCTGATTATTTTGGGAGGTCACCTTCTAAGTTATCTCAGCGTGTGTCACGTGATTCTTAGAGTGCACCAGTAGCTTGTCAAGATCAGATTCAGTCTTTTCTTTACAGCTATCAACAATCTTTCTAGCTTCCATTTTTTTTGCGAAAATGTGTTATCATCATCGTGAGTCTGATTATCCTTTGAGGAGTTTTCCCTTACTCCGACAAGTAGGCAGTCTTCTTTTCTCTCGTCACAGGCATTTGCGCAGTCGTACGTATTTCATTTAGATCTCAATCAGCAAAAAGAAATACCACCATCCAGTAGAGGTTGAGAGTGTGGTGGCAGTGGTTCTTCAGAAAGTGATTGTCAGGGTAGTGGCTCGGCTCAGATGCAGAGGCAGTTCTATGAACTGCTTGTCTGGCAGGATGCTGAGGTATCCGATATAGTAGACCCTGAGATTTCTTTTTCTCTTAAATATGAGTAAGATTTGATTCTTTCGATCGATCTGGAAATGGTGTGTCTTATCATGTTTCGATGGTTTCCTTGGATATCGTTTTTATTAAGAATCGGTTGCGGTGGAGGGGTGAGCTTCTGATATGATTTATTCCTGGCATTTATGATGACCCTACTAGTTTATCTGGTTTAAATATGAGAGATTTGGGAGTGAGTGTCGGTATTGTCTGCTTGGCATCTTGTTACGCCACTTTCCGTTATTATGTCAATTCAGTTTACCTCTCTCCTCGAAATTCAATGTTGGTAGTATGATGGGATCCTAATTCGTCACCATCAGAAAGTGTTATCGTTTTTTCCGGTGTAAAGTGATTAGTAAGTAATATTCGATCTACGTATCTCCTCTTGGTTCAAAACGCTAGTAAAGTTATGTTATCCTATGAGCTTGTCTGGGTTATAAAAGGGTTTCTGGTAAATTGTTAGAGTTTTCTTATTATTGGGAGCTCAAATTGGCATGGATATTGTTCCATAAAGCTCATTTAATATATGTTTCTTCCCCTCTAAGCCTAAGTATTCCTCAATGACCGATAGCGTACAAATACCTACCAGCGAAGCAACTGGTACTTGATCGGGCGGGGGATTTTCTCTATTTAATGAAGGAGATAGCCGGGTATTCCCATAGAGAAGTCTTGCTCTGGCTTGCCCAAAGCGTTGAGTGGGGATTCACTAAGCGTAAGTTCTTAACCCGGTATGATGCGACGATGACGTCGGGGTTGAGAATTGGGGGGCCGTTCTACTCAATCCAGAAACAAGATCAGACGTTATCCTTATTCTTGATTTTATGTTAAAAGGTCTAGACTCTAAGCTCGTTGGCTGAAAGCAGTCCCTTACGTGCCCTTTCATTACGTACAAAACTGCCTTCTGTCTGTTGCCATGGAATGTATAGGTCGGGATTGTTTTATGCTTGGAAAGCGCTTTCAATTGCGATTCTTGCGCTACTTTGACTCGTAAGTAGTCTAGCTTTGATAGCCAAGCAAATAAGAAGATGAGCTTCCTGAAGCTCTAATTATTGCTATCCTCGGTTCATTTCCATTTCTTCTTCGTCCGGCACTAGTGAGCTTGGGCGGTCAGTAGCCGCTTGTGATGTTCCTTATGTTGAGCAAGAGTGCGTGTCAAGGTGGCCGGGTTAGCACATTGTTGTGTTTTAAAGCTACTAAGGGTAATGAGAGGCATCATTTGACGTTTGATTTGATCCATCAGGCGGTGGTGCTTATAGAAAATGTATGGAGTTGTGAACTCGGGAGTTGCAGTCTTTTGGGAACTCGAGAGGGTAATTTGGTAGCTCAGGTCTGAGCCGCATTCTATTTTTTTGCTATGTCTTCCTTAGTCCGGTAGACTGTGCGAGGATGACTATTTCTATTCAAGTTAGCGGTATGAGTTAATGCTCTAAGTGGAGGAGTCTTCCTCCAATTGATGCCGAATCATAATATTAAATCTCTAAGGCGTTGCTGAAGTGTAAGCTAATTCTTTGTTTCATCGACCTGTTCTATATCGAAAGTATATCAACGAGGTGATTCGTTGGTAGAATCATGTTAGCCCATCAAGAGTTGCGTGTATCTTCATTTCGAAAATATAGAACTCTTCTCTCATGATCGAGAAAGGGTCAGCTTAGTCTGAATAAGTTGGGTAATGATGTTATCATATTATCCAGATATGTTTTATTCCAAGAGTTCGGTGTTTGTGTTATAATTCTGATTCTACAATCATGAGATAATGTCCGTGGAGTAGCTTATGAAGGTCGCGAAATTTATTTTGTTATCTGTGCGGAATTTTCTTTAAACTTAGGCTCGTTCGAGGACGAACGAGAGTTTAAGTGGAGGAGAATGAAACGACATCGGTCAGTCGTTTCGGAAGTTAGGACTCCGATTGGTGTGCCGATAATTTTAAAAATTTCTTAATGTCCATTAGGACCTGTCTGTAAAATTTGAGCTAAATCAGACCTCGTTTGGTAGGCATCGGAAGAAGGTTTCAGTTTTTATTGTCGATAAATATTGAAAAGAGATTTTCGAGCTCGGTTTTGGCGGACGAGCTCCGATTCGAAATTCGAAAGCGCCGTTAGGTTCGTATGATTATTTGTGACTTTTGTAAACTTTTGAAAGTGAATTTCGATGTTGTTCGGCTAGTTTCCGCTAAACTGCCGAAAGTTAAATAATTTGACTTCTTTTTATTTAAATTCGCATCTTGAGTTTCGGGAGTCCAATTTGAGATCCGCCTTCGCGAGTATGTTACATATATTTTGTATAACTGGTATGCAAAAGTTGAAATTATTTCGAATATCATAGGGTACTATTTTAATTTGTGTTAAGAAAAGAAAATAAAATAAAAGAAAATAAAAAAAAAAAGGAAAATAGGACAAATGTTGACGGTGGTCCTTAGCTTTGGGGTAGCTATGTGGGGATATACAGAAACAGAGCAAAATGGAACGAAAACAGAGAAACCAAAAAATGGAAAACACGCAGTGGAAAAATGCCAGAAAATAAGAAAAGGGGCCGGAGAAAAGTAGAATTTTCACCCTGAAACATTCAGGTAATGATCCTAATATATTATTTGAGTTTATTACGTGCGTTTGAATATATTTTAACGGTAAAACTTGGAATATTATACATCGTTTTAATAAGTTCAATTAATAGTTAAAGGGTCAAATGGACCCTGATAATGAAATTGATTATATATTCGTACTCAGGGAGTTATGGGCAAATTATAAATGTAATTTATTTAGGGTTTGGTTATGTGACTATAAACCCCGTACATAGGCCTGGCCTGCGTATTGCATATGCAAATAGGGTATCAGGTTCCTAACCGGATTGCCCTAAGATGTGAGGAATGAAGCCTTTAGCCTAATTTGATATATTTTTCTGCTTATTGAATAGAGTGAGATCGTTTGGCAATGAAACCAAAGAATAAAGCGGTTGTTGATTAGCAATGCCAACGTTTTGGAAGAGGTAAGTGTTTGTATCCATTTCTTTGGAGGCCCTTGGCCTCGTGGATTTTCTACCACGTATTCCTTACGTGTGTAGCTGCCGATAGGCGTACTCATTACGCCTTAGCTTTGAATTTATATTGTATATTATATGTTATGCCCTGTCGTTGGTATTGCATTGAGCATATGAGCATTGCACTCTCGTTTTGATCATTGCATATACCTCCCGGTAATCGATGAGAGTCCCGAGCCGGTGAAGGGTCATCATTGCATATACTTCCCGGTTGGCGATGAGAGTCCCGCACCGGTGAAGGGTCATTATTGCATATACTTCCCGGTTAGCGATGAGAGTCCCGCACCGGTGGAGGGTCATCATTGCATCTACTTCCCGTTAATCGATGAGAGTCCCGAGCCGGTGAAGGGTCATCTTTGCATATATCTCCTGGTAGACGATGAGAGTCCGCCGGAGATAGGTATCAGGCATATATGACTGCATTGCATTGTACTGCATTCATCCCATCTCATTGCACCGCATACTGACTATTGTGTGTATTGTGTTGTGTTTTATGTATGCGGTATGTACACTATGTCGTGACATGTCTCAGTTTGCCTATATATTTCTGGCTCGTATTCTGGGTTGCGGGGATCGGGTTGCACGCCGCAACTGTATAAATATATGGACCGGGTTGCACGCCGCAACGGTATAAATATATGGATCGGGTTGCACGCCGCAACGGTATAAATATATGGATCGGGTTGCACGCCGCAACAGGATGAATATATGGATCGGGTTGTACGCCGCAACAGTATATATTTCTGATTATTGATGTGTTCGGGATACCTATATATTTTGGCTATCTTATGTTCCTGGTTGTTGATGAGGTTGTCATTCCATACACGTTTCTAGTTATTATCTGGCTCCGCTTTTTTTTATAATTTAAATAAGAGAAATTTGGTTCATCTGTTTCTTTTCTCCCTGGCTAGCTATCCTATCCTTTGAGGTGGCTAGTCTGCCCCACTTATTGAGTCCTTTTGACTCACCCTTATTTGTTGTTTGTTTGTTTTTGTCTATCTATTTCGTTTTGGCAGGTTCACTCCAGGATTGAGTTCGCCACGTTGTGAAGGAGCGAAGACAACTTCAGCTGTCAGGGTAAGCCAGCTTTTATTTCGGATGGCCACCAGTTTGTTGGTTATTACTTCAGTTGCATTTTTCTCCCTTCAGGAGGTATTTGTCTTCCTTTGTACTCTTAGATGTCTAGTCTGGATAGCCCTAAACCTAGTATGCTGGGTAGTCAGCTGTAATTTCTTTTGTACAGCTTAGAGGTATCAGTATGTCTGTGCTTCTTTTTCTAAGTCTTGTTCCTATTTATGAGTTGAGTTATATTTATTTTCCTAATTTAATTGGCAAGGGTTCGCCCGACGGGTCTAGAGGAGGATGTCGGGTGCCCGCACGGCCTAGCCGGATTCCGGGTCGTGTCAGGGAGGGTGTCTGCCGGGGGGTTCAGTGGCAAGCCAGGGGAGAATCGGTAGCTAGGATTTTTTATTTTGAAGTAGTTTTAAATTTATAATTTAGAGACTGTGTTATGCATGTAAGAAAAAAATATGGGCCTACTGGTTGTAAATTTAAATAGTAGACTGCTTATTTTTGAAAATTTACTTCGTTAAAAAGTTAAGCGAAATATCAAAAGAAAAAAAAAGGAAAATTTACATCACATATCTACCCTAATAGCTAAATTACAAAAAATAACAATAGTTTTATCATATTTACAATACATAACAATACATAACACTAGTTTTCCATTTCCCTCTCCCCAAACATAAAACCCTAATTTCTTCCCCATTTCTCTCTCCTTCTCTCCCTCCTCCACCCACCCCCGCCGCCGTCCCTCCCCTCCCTCCGGTGAGCAGATCTCCAGCAAGCCCGTCACCCCCACTGTCTCTCCTCACTCATTTCCGGAGCTTCTGCCGCCGCAGTGCAGCGGCGCTGTTCCTCGCGGCGGCGCTGCTGCATTGCAACGGATGTTGCTCCGATTCAAGTTTTCCGGTGAGTTATTCGATGGGATTTTTCAGATCTGTTTTGGTTTTCCCCTTTCCCTTTTTGTATGTGTGTATTATGTATATTTTTGTATTTTTTGTATATAAATTCGTATATCTTTGTATATTTTTGTATTTTGTATATAAATGTCTATATCAACCCTTTTTTGTATGTGTATGTGTTTGTATATATGTGTATGTTGTTGTATGTTTGTGTAGAATGGATAGTTATTTGTATTTGTATTTTTTGTATTTTTTTGTATGTGTAGTGTATATCTTTTGTATGTTTTTGTATATTTGGTTGTGTATAGTTTCAAAACAGTAAATTTTTAAAGTTTTGCAATGTATATATTTGTATTATTCATGGTGGAAGGAAAGGATGCGAGATCATCTTCAAGCTGAGGACTATGAATTATGAGACATAGTGACTGAAGGTCTCATGATTCCAATGAAAAAGGATGCTGAGGGAAATGATGTTCCCAAAACCAGAAGAGAATGCAATGCTGAAGACATAAGGCAATGGGAAAAGAATGCAAAAGCTAGGAAGTGGCTTGTTGGTGGACTCAGTCCTGACGAGTGCACTAGAATTAGAGGGTATACCACTGCAAAGGAAATTTGGGATGCTCTACAAGCTGCACATGAAGGAACAAGTCAGGTAAAAAGGTCTAGAGGTACACTTCTTTTTAATGAATATGAAAGTTTTAAAATGAAAGAAGAAGAATCAATCTCTGAAATGTATACTAGATTTAATGCCATTGCATCTGAACTTATTTCTTTAGGAAGGGTTTTAACTGTGGAAGATAGAGTAGAAAAGATCCTAACTAGGGTTCTTCCAGATTCTTGGGAGATTAAAGCTTGTGCTATCATAGAAAGCAAGGATCTGACCACCTTATCCTTAGATGAGCTTATAGGTAATTTAAAGACTTATGAACTAAGGAAAAAGGTTAAAAACATAGGAGTACCAGTTAAAATTGAACTAATTTAGCCTTGACTGCTGCTGATAAGCCTATCGATGATAAGGAACTGGTCCTTATCGCTAAAAGTGTTCAAAAATATTTGAATAAGAAAAAGGGGATTAGTGGACAGGGTAGGTCTTCTAACATGAAACAGGCTGGAGAATGTTTCAAATTTGGCAGCATGGAACACTACATCAGCAAATGTCCAATCATGGAAGGAGAATGGAGGAAGAGATATATTGAAGAAAGGAAAAAGGCTAGGGAACAGGTTCGTAAGAAAAGTGGAAATCCCAAAGCAATGGTTGCAGGATGGCAAGATAGTGAGGATGAAGTATCTGATGATGATCTGGATGAGGATCTTGCTCTAATGGCTCTTGAAGACTTAGATAATGAAGAAGATGCTGAGGTATTTGTTTCTAAACTTAGACAAGATGTGAAAAGCATGCCTAGAGAGAAATTAGTTAAAGTATTTCATACTGTGTTAAATGAGTTTAAATCTCTAAGGGATGGCAAACATCAACTGCATGATGAAATTGATAGTTTAGGAGCAGAATACAAAAAGGCAGTAATTAAAAATGATACTCTGAAAAGAAAGACTAGCATGCTTGAGGAACAGGTCCTCACACTTGAATCAACTGTTCAGGAATTAGAAAATGTTAAAACAGTCGAAAAGGGTAAAGGCATTATTAATTCTCATCAGATCATTGCTGAAGAGAAACTGAAAGTCACAGTTGATGAATTGTGCAAAAAAGATGAGAGGATAAGATCTTTGGAAGAAGACTTGGTTAAAACAAAAATGGAGTTAAGAAAAACTGTAAAATGGAACAAGTCTTCTGAAGCACTAGAATGGTTACAGGAAAATCATAGTAGTACAGGAAGGGTATTGGATTCATGAAAGCACAGTCTTCATCCAAATGGGATCCAAAGAGTAAGTACCTATCACTTTCTGAAAACTGGCTATGCACTCACTGTAGGAACACTGGTCACTGGAAAGAAAATTGCAAATCTTTACAAATGGCTGTACAGAGGAACAGGTCCTATAAACCTGTTCAAAATTCTGTAAGAAAGAAAACTGTTCACACAAAGAAACCATTACCATTCTGGGCTAGGAGAGATCTGATTCATCCTTTTTCTAAAGGAAAGGAACCCAAACTAGTTTGGGTTCTTAAAATTAACCCCTAGTTTTCTTTTGCAGGCTAGAGTGAAGGAGAAAAACCACAGATGGTACTGTAATCACCTAATTTTGGCACCTAAAATCAAAAATTACGTAAAATAGTGGTTTTAATTATTGTGTGATTTTTGCTAGACTTTAGCCTTTATTTAGCCGTTAAGTAATTAATTAGATAAAACTACCGAAAATTAACAAAAATACTTGTTATGTGTTTAATTATGATTTCTTATTTTAATTATAGTAGTGTTGTAATTTGTGTAGCTTTAATTTTTAGTTATTGTTCATGCTTTAATTTGTTTGGAACTTTAGTGGCTATGTTGTGAATAAAAACCAAGCGACCAGCTTAGTTGTGCAACCCAAATGTCCCTTGTGACCCGGCCCATTCCCTTTGTATATAAAAATTTTATTGCCATTTTTGGCATTTCTCCATAAACTCACACATCCAAGGCAAACCCTTGCCATTTTTAACAGACCCACCGGAAATCGCCTACCACCACGGTTCCGCCGTTGTCCACCGCTCCTCCACCGGTCAAACCACCGTTGACCGCCACCAACCGCCACCGGAAAAATATGAAAAATACATGTATCGACTCCGTTCGGCCTCCTCTCTTCATTTCTCAACTCGGTTTCTTCAAATTCGTAGCCGTTTTTTGTAGATCGGATTTTGAAATTCGGCCAAACTTCAAATCCGGTAAGTTTTACTTTTTTTGTTAGTTTCCTTTTTCTATGGTCTCCCTCTCCACTTTCCCCATCACTCTCATCATCCAAAATCCCTGCCCTTGTACCCCATTTCTGCCCCGTTTTGTTTCCCTCTTCTTTCTTCTTATTTTTCTTTTTTTGTTGCTATTTTGTTATGGCGTGGTGGCAATATTTGGAGGGGCTGTGATGATTGTTTGTTTGGAGGTGTGGCGTCGAGGCAATAACGAGGCAGTGACAGGGATGGAGGGGCTGTTCTGATTAGTGGTGTAGCGATGGTGGGGCAGGGTTTGTTTTAGCACTTTTAATTTTCAGTTTTCTTTTCTTGTATGATGTATGAATTTATCATGTTTCAAAGTCTTAAACTCTGTTGTAAAAATTGTTTTGTTTAAAGTTTTGAAATGAGAAGAGCAAGCCATTAAAGTTCGCCTAACCCATTTTGCAAATCTGCTTGGTTGTTAACAAAAGAGATGTTTGGTGAAATCATATACAAAAGAAGACCACATTTGCAAAACCCTTTCTTGAAAGTCTCAAAACGGCAGAAACGGCAGAAACATTATATATATTTTGTGGAGTTAGTCTAATTTCAGATTGAGCCTTTCACTTATAGCCATAAATGTTTAATAAATAATAAGTTATTATTGCTTAAAGGTTATAAGTAGTTTGTGATGAATCATACAAATAAATTATATTCTATGCAAGATTAGGCAAGCAATGTAGGCATGTTGACCCACGATGAATAATGAAGTGTTTAAAGTGATAAACGATACAAAATAGATACGCGAATAGGCAAGTGTTGCTCGAATAAGTAAATAGTTAAACGATCACATTGGAACTCATATTAAGTCAAGAGATTTCGAACGGGTGAAGTACCTGCGCGATTTAATTGATTTAAGTCGAAAGATTTCGAACGAGTGAAGTTCTCGCGTGATTATATTCGATTGGAGTTTCAATTGTCGAACGATAAGTTTAACAATAAATTGAAGCGTAACAAAATCAAGGCAAAAAATATAACAAAAATTCAAAGAGTCGAAACGCGTCAATAAAAGCAACTGTGCTTGGCACAGAACTCGAGGGTGCCTAACACCTTCCCGAGAGTCAACCAAGATCCTTATTCGGAACTCTGACGCAGACCATTTACGAGTCATAGGTGTTCTAGGTACACCACTTTGGTGACTTGGCACACCTTTAACTTGTCAAGTGGCGACTCCGAAAATCTCTAAATAATTAGTGTACCTATCAACACCGTCACAGATCTTTTAAATAATAAGTTTTATTTTTTGTGAAAAAAGGGTCGTGACAGGTACATGGACAATGGTTGCTCAAGGCACATGATAGGACATAAGGAACTGTTCCTTTCACTCTCAGCCTTTCAAGGAGGAAGTGTTTCCTTCGGTAATGGTAAGAAAGGGGAAATCATTGGCATTGGAAAGGTAGGTAGGTCTGATTCACATAGTATAGACAATGTGTTTTTAGTAGATGGGCTGAAGCATTGCTTATTGAGTATATCTCAATTGTGTGACAAAGGTAATAATGTTAATTTCTCATCTACTGGATGCACTGTGACTAACCAAGCTTCTGGAGAGATTATTTTGCAGGAAAATAGACATGGAAACATCTACAAGGTAGACTTGTTGACACTATCTGATGGAAGCTTGAGTTGCTTAAGTGTGGTGCAAAATGATCCCCTCCTATGGCACAAAAGACTTGGCCATGCCAGTCTTTCACAACTGAACAAACTTGTGTCCAAGGATTTGGTGATAGGTCTTCCTAACATCAAGTTTAAGGATGAAAAAGTATGTGAAGCATGTGCCAGGGGGAAGCAGGTAAAATCCTCCTTCAAACTAAAGAAACAGGTAAGTACCACTAAACCTTTGGAACTGGTCCATATGGATTTATGTGGAATAATGAGTCGTGGAGGTAAGAAGTATGTTATGGTATTGGTGGAAGATTACTCCAGATTTACATGGACAATATTTCTTGCATCTAAAGAAGAAGCATTTAATGTATTTTCAATTTTTGTTGAGAAAGCTCAAAGAACTCTAGATAGTCATATTGTTGCCATCAGGTCAGATCATGGAACTGAATTTGAAAATCATATGTTTTTCAATTTTTGTAATGAAAATGGCATTAATCACAATTTTTCTTCACCTAGAACTCCACAACAAAATGGTGTAGTGAAAAGGAAAAATAGGACTCTAGAGGAAATGGCAAGGACTATGCTAATATCTAAAAATCTTCCACAGAATTTTTGGGCTGAGGCCATCAATACTGCATGCTACATAATAAATAGATGTATGACAAGGCCTTTAATAGAAAAAACTCCATATAAGCTTCTTAAGGGAAAAAAAACCAAACATCTCTCATCTTAGGGCTTTTGGTTGCAAATGCTTTATACACAACAATGGGAAAGATGCCTTAGGAAAATTTGATCCTAGAAGTGATGAGGGAATCTTTGTTGGATATTCTTCAAATAGTAAATCTTAGAGAGGTTTTAACAAGAAAATATTGAAAATTGAAGAAAGCATGCATGTTAAATTTGATGAAACTGACTGTCTTACTCAAGAACAGGTACAGGAGGATGAAGAGATTGGAATGTTGAAACATAATGAAACTGATCCACAAATGCAGACATTGGATATGAGAAGTGAACTGCAAGGTACTGTTCCTCAGGACAAAACTGAGAAGAGTGGCACAGAAACAGGGGGAATAAATGATTGTTCCGCCTCACAAATTGGAAGTACCACTCCCTCAGGAACTGTTCCTCAGCAAGGGACTTCTGACAATGGATTGCCACTCAAGCCTTACAAGTATAAAGGGTCACATCCTGTGGATCAAATAATCTCAGATAAGACTGCTGGGATACAAACTAGATCAGCAGTTAAACATCACAATCTGTGTGCCTTTAGTGCTTTTCTATCTCTTGTTGAGCCCAAAAATATGAAAGAAGCACTGAAGGATGCAGATTGGATCAATGCTATGCAGGAAGAATTGAATCAATTCCAAAGAAGTCAAGTTTGGCATCTGGAACCCAAGCCAAGGAACAGGTCCATAATAGGAACAAAATGGGTTTTCAGAAACAAACTTGATGAGGATGGCATGGTAACAAGAAATAAGGCCAGGTTAGTTGTTCAGGGGTATAGTCAAGAGGAGGGCATCGACTATGATGAGACTTTTGCTCCAGTTGCAAGACTGGAAGCAATAAGACTTCTCATAGCCTTTGCTACATACATGGAATTTACTCTACATCAAATGGATGTTAAGAGTGCATTTCTGAATGGCTACTTAAAAGAAGAACTGTATGTTAAGCAACCTCCAGGCTTTGAGAATGAACAGTTCCCTGAATATGTGTACAAGTTGGACAAGGCCTTGTATGGACTCAAGCAGGCACCAAGAGCATGGTATGAAAGGCTATCAAAATTTTTACTTCAGCATGGATACAAAAGAGGTAAAATTGATAGCACACTGTTTTTGAAAGAAAAAGGTAAGCATCTCTTAATTGTTCAAATTTATGTAGATGATATAATCTTTGGTGCTACTTGTGAAAATTTAAGTAAAGAATTTTCAAACTTGATGGGGAGTGAGTTTGAGATGAGCATGATGGGTGAACTCAATTTCTTTTTGGGTTTACAAATTAAGCAAACCTCAAATGGAACTATGATCCATCAACAAAAATATGTTAAGGAATTACTTAAAAGGTTTGATATGGATAATGCTAAGGAAATTGACACACCTATTGCCACTGCCACAAAATTGGATCTTGATGAACATAGAATATCAGTTGATCGAAAATTGTATAGAGGTATGATTGGTTCTCTACATTACCTAACTACTAGTAGACCTGATATTGTATTCAGTGTTGGTTTGTGTGCTAGGTTTCAGTCAGATCCTAAGGAATCTCATTTGAAAGCTGTTAAAAGAATATTGAGATATCTGAAGGGAACAGGTCCCTTAGGACTTTGGTATCCAAAAGGTGGTAGTTTTAATCTTGTTGGATATACTGATGCTGACTATGCAGGTTTCCTTGTTGATAGAAAAAGTACCTCAGGCATGGCACATTTTCTTGGTGAGTGTTTGGTTTCTTGGGGAACCAAGAAAAAAAATTCAGTGGCACTTTCCACTGCTGAGGCTGAATATGTGGCAGCTGCCTCATGTTGTTCACAGTTGTTGTGGATCAAACAACAATTACAGGATTTTGGTGTTGATGTAGGAACTGTTCCTATCTTTGTGACAACACTAGTGCTATCAACATGACAAAAAATCCAGTGCATCAGAAAAGAACTAAACACATTGATATAAGACATCATTTCCTAAGAGATAACTATGAAAAAGGTTTGATCACCATAGCATTTTGTCCTACTGAAAAGCAAATTGCTGACATTTTCACAAAAGCTTTAGGAAGAGATGATTTTGAAAGAAATAGGTTGGAATTAGGGATGATTAAATTCACTTAAAATCATCAATGCTTTACTTCATAATTGGCTAGAAAATTGCACCTAAAATGAATTTTATTCAAGTCAATGTGAAATATTCAGTCCAGCTTAATACTTTATTGTATACTCTTATGCCATAATTTTTGTTTAGAGTTGCTAAAATTGAATGATGTTACCCTTATGCTCTTAGAATTTCAGATTGAACAAAAGTGTTTCAAATTGGAAGGACACTGATTTTTCGTGTTAAAATCAGGTATGTACTCCTTATTATTAATTTATCTTAGAAGATTAAGGCTATAGGTAACTTTTAATTAGAATAAATCCCACTAGGAATCTCAATCATATCCAAACTGTATAAGAGTCCCATCGGAGGAACAGTTCCCATTCAGAATATGTAACTTGAAAGCCTAACGGCTCTATTTTTCCGGGAGACTCCCAAGAGTCCAGTAACGGTTGCATGTCTTTCAATGAGGTGATTGTGATCGTTTCACACTCAACCTCCACTACCTATTTCATTCTATAAATACACTCTTTCTTCCTATTATTCTTTCACCTTGTTTTACAATTGCACTCTCAAAATTTCAGAAAGAATAATCTCATATCTTCTAAATCGTATTGCAAGAATATCTCTTTCTCCTGAAAATTCTTCATCTGCACCCACTTCTGATCAAACACAAATTCCCAACCCTCCTTCACCCATGGACACCACAAATCCAAACCCTGAAATTCCTGAAAATATCCCAGAAGTACCTGAACCAGAAATTCAGGGGGAAAGACCAGTTCCCACTGCTGAGTCGATTGTTGAACAGGTTGAGGACTTGTCAAGGGCTATGATTATTTATCAGTATCAGGTAAACTATGCCTCTCCCTTAAATGTTGTTGTGAATGAAAGGGAAAAGGACGAGGCGTATGGAACTGTTCCTGAGGGGGAAGGAGAAACTGTTAAACGGTTGGAAGCACCCATGCATGGGTCATCTGGGTCTCCAGAGGTTGCTTTTTGAGCACCCATGGAGGATGTGATAGATGTTGATGCTCCTATCAGTGACAGTGACAGACCTCTTATTAATTTAATCAACATTAGGAGTTTAAAAAGAAAACTTGCTAGGAAGGAACCTATTGATGATAAAATGACTGCTGAGATTGCTGCTAAGTTAAAAAAAATTAGTGACAGTTATAAGCCAGGGATTAAGAAGAAAGGTGAAAGTTCCTCCAAGGCAAAAGAACTTGTTCCTTCTGTCTCAACCCCTGCTTCTGGGATTAGGAGGACAAGGAGTGCTGTCAAAGCTGCTGATGAGAACTTAGCTGCAGCTCTAGAAAGAAGCAGAAAAGGGAAAGGGAAACAGGTTGCTGACCCTGTTGAGGAGGAAGAAGTTAAGGTGATAGAGAAGGATGTTGTTGGTGATGAAGATGATAAGATGGAAGATGTTGAGGAAGTTGTGCCTCAGTCTAAGAAAAGCAAATGATAAGAATCAAAAAGACAAGACAAAAATAAAGATAGGAGAGCGAGACACTTCTCGAACTCCCTACGAAGTAACCCCGGGGAACTTGTCCCGAGATACCCTCGTATCGGCGTCTAAAAGGACCTACACTATGCAACCACCCTCGAGTCGCACCCGGGACTCGTAAATGGAATGATCGGGTTTCGGTTCAAGACTCAACTAGGTTCCACTAGTGAACTCAAGCAACCAAAGAAAGGGTTTCTTCAATAAAGAGATAAACTCTATTCATCATTCAACAATAATCAAAGTAAGCTAATATTTGAAGAGGCTAAGTGAAGTATTTATAGGCTTCACTTAGGGCTAATAAAAGGTCTAAAATACCCCCAAAGTGGGCTAAAAACAAATAAGGCCACGCAGGGCTAT
The DNA here is from genome assembly GCA_037355625.1 of Petunia x hybrida. NCBI lineage: Eukaryota > Viridiplantae > Streptophyta > Magnoliopsida > Solanales > Solanaceae > Petunia > Petunia x hybrida. Next base: position 1,620,731 of record JBBBVM010000648.1, read on the forward strand.
AATTAGAAGTTCAAGCAAAAAGTAATAAAATCCCGCAGGTGTGTCACAGGGGGAGGCGGTCCGCCTAGTAGGGGGAGGCGGCCACCTTCTGAGCATCAGCTCTCTGGATCTGGGGGAGGCGGTCCGCCTAGGTGGGGAGGCGGTCCGCCTAGCAGCCTTCAAGTCTCTGGATTTTGGGAGGCGCCCCGCCTCAGCTGGGAGGTGCTCCGCCTCTTCCTGAAGCCCCTTGGGGTGTCTCATTTTGTGCCTCTTGAGCCTCACCAAGCGTCCTAGAGGGTCCTCCATCCATGGCACACACAAGTATGACCTTGAAGTGCTCTTCCTTGGCCTTGGACGATGCTTTTGGATGGGTGCTCGATTTGGGTCTTATCATCCTCCCCTTCTTGAGAAGATTTCGTCCTCGAAATCGAGGCTTGGTCTCTCATAGCATCAACAACTCCTCAGGGTGGCCAAAGCGCTCCTTCTTTATCCCTCTTGATCGTCACTTTGATATAGGCTTCTTCCAAGATCTCCCTCGCCTTAGCATGGAGCTTAGAACCTACAAGCAACGACAAGCAAAAACACACAAACTTCCTACTTCGAAAGTAGGTCAGTGCAAGAAGTGTGGAAAACACACTCTTGTGATATAACCAAGCATCAATTACAATCATGAATATCAAGTCTCCAAAGAGAACCATAAGCACTTGGTTAAAGATCAACATGCACTCAACAAGATAATGAGCAAATAGGTCATGGGAAGATGGGAAATGCAAGATCAAGCTACCAAAATTCCCTTGAACCTTAAGCTCAAGATCAACACACCAATCTATCCTCGAGGTGTGATCAACATGTGGAGTGGAGTGAATCAAATAGCCCAACCTACAAGTAGGATCAAGCACTCCACTCTCCTTCTTTGAAGCATACCTACTCACACCAAGGGATTCCTCTTCCCCTCCAATTTCATCACCTAAGCAACCCTTCCCAATAGACAAACTTTCAAGAAAGGTATTGATGATGACCTCTTCTTCATCATAACCCAAACAAGCAATAGTAGGGTCACTCAAAGAGTCATTTACCTCATTCAAATACTCACACAAGGGTTTGCCTAAGGGGTCAAACCCTTCACACCATAGAGGTTTCATTTTACTACTCACCCTAGTCCGATACAAGTCATTACCACCATTGGCATCATCTTCAAACAATGGAAATGTAAAAACATGCATCTCAACATGATCAAGCATAGACAAGTTATCAAGACTAGGTTCACTTGAGGAGTCATCATAGACAACCTTGTTCAATTCATGCAATTTGGACTCCTCAAGGACAAGACCATCCTCACCACAACACATTGGTCCACCAAATAGAAGCATATCAATTAGGGAATGGTCAACTACCTCATCTTCCCCTATGTCAAAGGTTGGCGGTGTGTCATAGCAAAGGTCACTATCATGGTCAACTATCAAATCTACTCTAGGGAGGGGTTCAACGAACAATGAGCTCACATCATAATGTGGCATAGCGCTCCTCCCAACTAGTGTTTCACAAACAAGCTCAAGTTGACAACTAGACTCTTCACTAGTGGCACATTTACTAGATGTATCACAAGTTCCAACTAGTGTTGAGTCATCACAAGACAAGTAGCTAGTAGGCTCATGAGAAGGTGAAGCAACACTTACATTTGTAGTACTTTCTTGATCACTCACAAGGTTCGAAGTGTCACATGCAACTCCTCCTTCATGAAGCTCACATTGAGGCTCCAATTGCTTGTCTTCAAGTGTACCTACACAAGAACCTTCACAAGAAAAAGTAGGAGATAAAGAAGGGTTAGAACGATGGGTGCTCTCACTCTCGATTTTTCCTTCCTCACCTCTCATCTCTCTCAATTTTACCTCATGGTCAAGTGTAGTTTGTGGCGACAATCCACTCACATCACTCCTCAAATCCTCTCCTTTTTCCTCTCTTGGATTGTCACCGGTCACTCCCTCACTTCTCTCTATCTTTTCTCTTTCATTTGAAGTGGAGTGACTCCTATTTTTATCATGCAATGGCAAGACAACAAGATTGTTTGCTTCGGGTTTAAGTTCAAGGGGTGATTTAGCTTTAGCCGCTTCCCTCAACTCCTTCATTTTCTTGTAGTCCTCACTCACTTGCTTAGGAGTGAGAGGTTTAAGCACAAATCTCTTCCCTTCATGTTTGACCGTGTAAGTATTGACATGACGTCATGCACCACTTGCCTATCGAATTGCCAAGGCCTCCCTAAGAATAGGTGGCACGCTTGCATGGGCACAACGTCAAACAAATGCTCATCTACATAACTCCCCATTTTGAATCGGATCATCACTTGCTTTACTACTTTAAGCTCCCCATATTCGCTAAGCCATTGTAGCTGGTAGGGTTTGGGATGCTTCAAGGTAGTCAACTTCAATTGGGTTACAAGTGATTGACTCACGACATTTGCACAACTCCCCGAATCAATTATCATAGAGCAAACAACATCTTTGACCCGGCACCTAGCATGGAAAAGATTTTTCCATTGCAAGGTTTCACTATCTTCTACAATCATAGCCCCTAAGCTCCTTCTCACTACCAAGAAAGTACGAGGCTCCTCATCCTCCACTGTGTCTTCCACCACATCCTCCTCTACTCCCTCGTCTCCCTCTACTCCCTCATCTTCCGAATCACTCTCTTTCTCATATGCATCGTTACCAACAACAATCATGGTCCTCTTCGTAGGACATTCCCTATAGGACATTCCCTAGCAAAGTGCCCATAGCCTTTGCACTTGTGGCATTGTATGGAAGTAGAAATAGGAGCATGCAATTGAGTTTTAGAGTTACCTCTCACATTAGGTGTGTGCTTCTCAAACGGCTTCTTTACATCCTTGCTTGCATTGGCACCACTCGTTCCACTTGCACTTGGGAACCTTGCATTTGTGGTAGGAGGCTTCCAATCCTTTGTATTGCTTGTTGGAGTAGTAGTGCTACTCTTGTAGCGAAGGGATTTCTCCTCTTTGAGCCATTTCTCGGCTTCAACCGCATCTTCACATAGCTTGTAGAGATCATCATATTGTGGAACTTCAATTGTGAAGCTATGTCTCGGTTCAAGCCCCCTTTGAAACGGATCATGGCCGTCTCATGTTCTTCATCATCTAAGTCAAGGTTCATTCAGATTTGCTCAAATTCATTGAAATATTCCCCAACCGATTTAGAACCTTGCTTCAACTCATAGAGACGCTTTTGATGTTCAACCCGTTATTGGTTAGTCAAGTACTTCTCATCCATCACACGGATCAACTCTTCCCAAGTAAGATTGATAGGCATTCCCGTCCTCCTTCTATTCCTCTTCACCGATTCCCACCAAGTAGAAGCAAAAGATTCGAAGGACGATATTGCATACTTGGTTTTCTTCACCTCGGGCATATCATTGGTTTCAAATATTCTCTACATAGTCAATTTCCAATCAATGTACTCCACCGGGTCACTACTTCCTTTGAATGAAGGAATAGTGAGCTTCACACTATTTAGGTTGTGGTTGTTGTCACGACCCCCTTGGAAAGGCTCCGGTTGGCCCCCATAGTGATCTCCATAACCTCCATATTCTCTCCTAACATTCCCTCCAACATACCCCATGGGTGGCCCTCGACCTCGGCCTCTACCCCGATCCACATTCCGACCCCTAAATGGAAAGTGAGCATCATACCCACCATCACCATAATCATCCTCCTCCCCTTCTTGAGCTTGTACAACTTGCTCAAGGGGTTGAACATTCCGGATTGGTCCGGGAAGTGGAGCATTCCTTTGGGGATTGCCCATAAGGTTTGGAATAGTCACACGTTGGGTATTGCCCAACAATTGGTCAATTCGATCACGATCCTCCCTTACCCGTTGTTGGCGATTGAGCAACTCAACAACTTGTTCCGGGGTAAAGGTTGGGCTACTTGTGCCCTCAACACCGTCAACTTGGGCTCTCGGGGCCCCTTTCTCAACTTGGACACTCGGGGTCCCCTTCTCCGATTGGGCATTGGAAGTCCCTTGCTCAACTAGGGCACTTGAGGCACCCTTTTCAAGAGACTCAATCCTTTGGTTCATGAGGTCCATCTTGGAAAGAAGGTTAGCCAAGGCCTCCTTTATGAAATCTTGTCCTTCGTTAGCCATCGTACCTACACAAGAAACAAACGTTAGCAAAACAACCTCACTCACTCCCTCACAAGTGTTTCGCTCGGATCACTCGTTTAGTGGGTGGTGGCTTTTTCACTCTTGCTTGAATCCAAATTTTCACTAAGTTGAATAGCAAACCTCAATTTAATCACTCAACTCAAGAGCCAAATGCACTCCGGGGTGAGTGGAGTTGATAGGACTCTATTGGAACGATAAGCTCTTTAAGTGCGGACTTGAGCCAAATGAGACTACGAGTCTTCTTTGAATTCTATTCTCCGGTCTAGGCTTGAGTTTTCTAATAGCTTAGAAGGGCTAGCACAATTCAAGTAGGATAGATTACTCAAAGGAGTACTAGCTAGATGCAATGGAATCAAAGAAACAAGAGGTTCTACGAAAAACTACCCGGAAAGAACCCCTACAGGATCAGGCGCCCCGCCTCAGGAAGCCAGGCGGCCGCCCAGTGCAGGGTGCAGGGGGAGGCGCTCAAATCTAGGCGCTCCGCCTCCTGCTGTTGACAGCACAGTTTCACTTCGTGTTTTCTTGGTTTTGCACCCAAAAATCCAACTAATCAAACGTTGTTTTAGCGATTCAAAGGTACCCAAATGTTGTATTAGTCACAAAGAACAAACCCCAACAACTTTTATCAAACCCCAACCAATATCAATCAATCCACCATGATCATCATCTTTAAAGCTAGGGTTTCAAAATTTTCAAATTTTCAAAGGGTTTCAAATTCTCAATTCATGCAATACAACTCCAAATTGGGTGTTTAAGGTACCAAAAGAACGGGTTTCCAACAAGGAACAAACCCCAATAACAAGTTCTCAATCCAACATCAATCCAACCAAGAATCAAGCTAAATTCATCAAGAACAAGTTCATCAAGGTTTCAAGGACAATTTGGGGTTTCGATTTTCAAACTCCACCAATCCCAGTATTTTTAGTATCCACACGACGGGGTTCCAACCACGATCAAGAATCTATAACACCCATATCATGAATCATCCAAACCAACAAGTTACACCAAATTTTTGGATTTTTTTTTTAATTTTTCAATTTTTTTGTGTTTTTCTTCTTTTAATAACAACAACAAGGAAACTAAAGATAGAATCGACCTAGGCACGAAGAATCAAGGGTCGGGGGTTTGTAGAAACAAAACTCGAGCCTTGCTCTGATACCAAGATGATAAGAATCAAAATGACAAGACAAAAATAAAGATAGGAGAGCGAGACACTTCTCGAACTCCCTACGAAGTAACCCCGGGGAACTTGTCCCGAGATACCCTCGTATCGGCGTCTAGAAGGACCTACACTATGCAACCACCCTCGAGTCGCACCCGGGACTCGTAAATGGAATGATCGGGTTTCGGTTCAAGACTCAACTAGGTTCCACTAGTGAACTCAACAACCAAAGAAAGGGTTTCTTCAATAAAGAGATAAACTCTATTCATCATTCAACAATAATCAAAGTAAGCTAATGTTTGAAGAGGCTAAGTGAAGTATTTATAGGCTTCACTTAGGGCTTATAAAAGGTCTAAAATACCCCCAAAGTGGGCTAAAAACAAATAAGGCCACGCAGGGCTATAATTGGAAGTTCAAGCAAAAAGTAATAAAATCCCGCAGGTGTGTCACAGGGGGAGGCGGTCCGCCTAGTAGGGGGAGGCGGCCACCTTCTGAGCATCAGCTCTCTGGATCTGGGGGAGGCGGTCCGTCTGGCAGCTTTCAAGTCTCTGGATTTTGGGAGGCGCTCCGCCTCAGCTGGGAGGCGCTCCGCCTCTTCCTGAAGCCCCTTGGGGTGTCTCATTTTGTGCCTCTTGAGCCTCACCAAGCGTCCTAGAGGGTCCTCCATCCATGGCACACACAAGTATGACCTTGAAGTGCTCTTCCTTGGCCTTGGACGATGCTTTTGGATGGGTGCTCGATTTGGGTCTTATCAGTAAAGTTGCACAGAGACGTGTGACAAGGTGTTCTGTGAAAGCTGCAGCAGAAAAGTCTTCGAAGAGGACCAGGTCCTCCACAAGGACTTTGGTGGATGAAAGTTCTACTGATGATAGTGAGAGTGATGAATCTTTTGCTGGTGATGATAGTGAGAGTGAGGCTGAGGGAGATGAAGTACAACATTGTGTTCATGATGACATGCTGACTAGGAAAGTGTTGAAAGGAAGAGTGCTCTCTGATGTGGGAGAAGAGGGTATGCTGTGGTTGCTGCAGAAATTGCAAGTTCAGGGCTGGAGGAACATGGTCATTCAGATTTCTGGAAGGTGTGCAAAGGGGATGGTTCAGGAGTTCTACAAGAACTGCTCTATTATGATGGACAGGATTACCACCTCTGTCCATGATAATGTGATTACTTTTGACACTAGGGAACTTGGTGAGCTGTTAGGGATTCCATTTGTTGGATCTGAAAGCTATGTCAAGAAAGTATGGCCTGACCTGACAAACTTGCCTACTGGATTGGAAATTACAAGGAAATTTGCTGAGAATGAAGAGGAAGAGAAACCAAGAGCTGTGCAGAAAAGTGAGATGCATCCACAGCACCAGGTGCTATTTGAGTTTGTAAAAAAGATTGTGATGCTAAGGCAGGAAAAAAGAGGGATTGCCAGTTTCATGGACCTGGTTCTTATGGAACTGCTTGACACTGATAAGCAGATCAACTGGCCCAGGTTTATGATCCATTTGACCAAAAGGGTTATAGCTGGGAAGAGGAAGCACTCTTTGCCCTTTGGTTTCATCTTGACTGACTTGTTTGCAAAGTTGAAGATTCCTTTGGAGGGGGTAGTAAAGGCTACCAAAAAGGAGAAGTTTGGATGTGCTACATTGATCAGCTGTGACTTGCCTATTCAAGCTGATCCTCCATGGGCTGGTATTGGGAGACAGCCTTTGAACAATAAGGTGAGGGCACTGAGGCAACAGATTGCCATACAGGCTGCTGAAATAGCAAGGTTGGAAGAGGAGAAGAATTACTGGAAGACAGAGGCAACAAAGGCAAATGAGACTAATGAGGGAATGCTCTAACAGATGTTTGAGTTGTTAAACAAGTCTCAGGGACCTGGTCCTTCGACATCCTGATCACTTTAGCCATAAGCCATCTTTTGTCCAGTGGGATTTAGCCTAGTTCTAGTCCCTTAGTCTTTTCCTTTTCTAGTTTTTGAATAATTCTGTAGTACGTGCTTGTATCCCCTAGTTTATCCTTTTGTTAATGATGACTTGTCTTCGATGGCTAATATCATTGTTTTGCAGTTGCTTTAATCTGAATTGTGTTTGCATTTTGAGTTGCCTCACTGGCCATGTGCTGATTATTCTAACACTTGAGTTATATTTTTATGCAACCTTTTCAATGATGCCAAAAAGGGGAAGAGTAAGTCTGATTTTGCGTGAACTTTATACCTAATTGAAAATCTCCTTAATGATAAATAAGTCTCTACTGATTGCTTTTGAGCTTTAAGTTGTACTTCAGGACATTAAGGATATGCAGCTATACTTATGAATTTGTCATCATCAAAAAGGGGGAAAATGTTAGCTTGGATAAGCTTAAAGTTTTGACTGATGATTAAGGAACGGATTCAAAGGACCTGTTCCTTTGAATCACTGCAACTAAATAGATAATTCATGCAAAATCATTTAAGCTGAGATATTGTTAATTATCCTTAGACTAATGTTTATCTTGATAATTATGCAGGTCTAAACGTGATATGAAAAGATTGCATAAATAATGGATAAGGGCTAAAAGATCCGGATGCTTAAGATGAAGAGTTCAATTAGGACTCAAACTCTTGGGAGCTTTGGAGTTCTAATTCCTCAAGACTTCGTGCCTGCTGAAGCTATAAAACGAGGAGCAAATCAGCTATTGAAGCATGCACAAATACAGAGAGAATCGAGCAAAGCATTAAAAGAGTCATTATATTATTTGTGTAATCAGTAAGCTACAGGGAACTAAGTAAGAACCTGTTCCTTAGATTGAGTTTTGTAAAAGTTCAGTCTTAGTTCAACTGTAGTAGGTGTTATCGAGTTGTATCTTTTCAGTTCAAGTCGTGTACTTGACAAAGCTTCACTGATCGTGAAAGAGGTCACTAAAGGATTAGAGTTAGTCTTAGGTTAGTAAAAAGGTAGTCTTGTAACCATGTGAGTCTTTTACATAGTGAAGTTGAAATCCTACTTGGAAGAGTAGGTCGTGGTTTTTTGATCCCGAGTTCAAGGGATATTTCCACGCTAATATTGGGTGTTCATTTACTTACAGTTTGAATTCCGCACATAACATAGTAAAGAAACACATTTTAAGGAACTGGTCCTTAAAACAGTAAAGTGGTGTATCTTGGGAAATAACAGTAAGTTCATGTGCTTTTCTTTCTTCTTTACCTAATTATTTTCATTTGTTTGTTGCAATACAAGGAAACTGAAGAAAGGTTTGATGTACTATCGGTGTATAAAAATTTTACACTATCAAGTAATATTGAGTTGCTATAGCTTGTTACCGACCTTTTTTATTATTTTTTTCTTTTCTTAAACTTAATCAAAATTTTTCCTTTTTAATTAGCTCCTCTCACTCCCCCCTCCCACCCTCGTCAACTTCTTATGCTACAAATTAATCTTCTTAATTCAGTTAATAGATCTGTCCATTTTTTCTCACTTTCTTCTCCAAGAACTCCATCCCTCCTTTCTGTCACTGAATTGATAACTCGTACAACGAGTTGCAGCAATTCATAGTAACATCAGCAGCAAGTTGACAATATATACTTGTGTCATTAATTACTGAAAAAAATTACTTTGCCACAAGGTATGAGGTGTAGAAAAATTATTAATAAGATAACCATAAAAATCATAAAAAATTACTAAATATGTACTAGGAAATAAAATAACTATAGTTACTATAATTTAGAATACAATTCGACCTTTTGATATAATTTATTGAAAAAGTCGGGTGAATAGAACATCCTTTGCTGATCTTCAATATCCATCTTTTTCAAATATTCCTTCACAGTTTTAAGATTCAATTTGTTTTTGTGTATTTATCATTTATATGAAAGAATATAGAGGTCACTTTTTTTTTCGATTGATTTGGAAGAAAAGGGATGAATTCACAGGGAATGGGGAAGGAAAGGAAGAAGAGAAGCGTAGGGGATCTGGGTGGGGGAGGGGATGGGCAAGGGGAGAATAAAGATAAGTAAAAAAATAGTTGTTGGGTAAGGGGAGAATAAAGATATTTAAAAAATAAAAGTTATTACCTTTAAAATTATTTGATGGTGTAAAAATTTCTTTACATCGACGGTGCATCAAACTTAAGCTCATCTAATATTATTTTTTACTCATCTATTTAACTATAAAGAAAATTAGCTAGAGCAATTATGGAGGTGTTAATTCATTTTGATTAAAAATAAGGGGAATTTACACTCCGTGCCCACAAAAATAAATTATTTACGTGTTTGTGCCCAAAAAAAATTGGTTTACATGGAATACCCATGCACCTCATTTTATTAACAAAAATGCCCATCTAGCATGTTTTATTTACACTATGTGCCCACCCTCCCAATTTTAACTGTATACCATTGCATTATATTGTATACCTTTTTAGTATACCAAATTAAGTATACTTCTTTTATGGATTTGAGAGTATAGTGTAACAAGTATACCATGGGAGTATACTGTATACTAGATAGGTATACAGAAGGATTTGACAATATAGTGTATACTAGATAGGTATACAGAAGGATGGGTATACAGTGTAAATAAGTTTGTGGGTGAAAATGTAATGGGTATGGAGATGTAAATAAGTAGGGTTTGATGGACATTTTTGTAAATCCCCCTAAAAATAAACCAAATTAGAATGCTCATTGTTGGTGATTAAGCAATATTGTTTGAATGTGGTAGTTGCGTTATCTTAGCGACGGTGGAAATGATCAAGGGTAGCGTTTGAAGATCGTGGTTTACTCTTTGATATGTTGCACAACAAAAGTATTAACTATCATGATAGACAAATTGAAGCGGCACAAAGGTGCCTACATCAAAAATATCATCTATAAAAAGATATTAGGTATTATTAGGTATTATTAGCTAGATACAACAATATATCATGATATATATAATTAAAAATAATATATAATAAATGACTAAACGAAATTGTTCATATTTTTAGGTTTGTAGATATACAATTATACCAAATGAGAATGAGACAAAAGCAGATAGTTCGTTTATTAAGATAAAAAGTCAAGTTGAATATTTATTGGGACTTTCAACTTGTGGTCTAGAATAAGCCATTGATATTTGTGTAACTATAAATCATTACATTAAAGGTATATAGGTAAGTTTAGAGTTAAATTATTTCTACATATAGAAAGAGGTCATTTTTTCTTAAACGACTAAAAATAAAATGAGTTCACATAAACTAAAAAGGATGAAATAATACTTATGTGATTTAGGGTTGTTTCAATGGTAGACATCTCAAACTCTATCATGTTGGTGTGTCTTTGAATCCCATGCCACATCACCATTTTCTAATGTAATAAAAATAACCATTGAAAACACTGTAGTACTTAATTTTTTGTTTGTTTGTATAATTTTTAATTGATTGAGCAATGTAATAACGCAGTTTTCTTCTAATTAAATGATTCTTGCATATATTTGGATGTCAATTCCTATTACACACCATTTTTATTCTAAAATTGTAAATTTATTTAGTAACTATTTTTTCTTATTTCGTGGAACACACGTGCAACGCACGTACGCTAAAACTAGTTGTTATTAAAAGACATCAAAGTAAATATACTAAAACATTAAAGCTGCACCAAAATATATATATCCACAAAAAATGATGATTAATTAACATCGCATTTTTGGCACGATATAGTCAAGCTGTAAGTAACAACAGTTGTTTACTTCCCTTAGCAGAACCAAGCTAATTAACATCCCTAGCTAGACAATAATATAAACTATGTCCAACATATAATTCCTAGCAAAATGATAAGTGTTTAACCTAAATCCGATTTTAAGCCAATTAACAATTAAATTTATATTTGCGGAGTCACGGTCAATAGTTGAGATTAAAGATCTACGTAATAAATAAAATAACACTAGCGCAGAGCGTTAAAAATAAAGCATAAATATAAATAAGGAAGAGTAAACGTATCGTCTTCTTTGACAGTTGGTAATCGCTATGTTGGATGATCCAATTGTCGAAGCAGTGATTAAAGTAAGAGCAAAGAATATGACTTAATGGCAGAGAGAGAGTACGTTTGAGCGCAAGAGAGAAAGTAGTTTTATTGATAGTAGATGCAGGAAGTAAAAGTTGTTACAATCGGCTAAGATAAATAGTATTTATAGACTTTGGGTGGCGCCTGTTGGAGTAGTAGCCGTTGCGGATAGAACCGTTCTGATGAATAACCGCCAGGCATCTTATCCGGAAAGGCTACAACCGCTAGGTGACCGTTTGGCGAATGATCGCATCCAATACTGCTGGTAACCGCTTGTTCAAATTATGCTGACTGTTGATATATCTTGTAACTTCCCGGGGTCTGCCCGTGGGAAGTGTCTGTCCGATGAAAGTCTGTATTGAATGTCTGTCCGGCGGCACGTCAGCTCATGCCACGTGGAGGACACGTGTCGCTTGCTAAAGTCTAGTCAGTTTTTATCCAATACAGATAGTCCCCGCACGTCTCGGGTAGAGCATCTGTTTGAGGAGTGGATGAGAATTTTGGCGGGAATTTTTGCAAACTTTTTGTCTCCACATGATGTAATCTTGATGACGTGCGACTCTGATCCGATTGATGATAAGCCTCTGTGACGTGAGCATTAAATGCGCCGTATGAAAAAGTAACTGTGACCTGCACGTCTGTGGCGCTACAGTTTATTCTGAAATGACCACTGCGTTCCCCGAGGGTAAAAAGCAATAATTTTAACCGTCTCTTTCCACGTGCCCACGTCGCTTGCTGATTATGAAGTGACTGCAGTTCTCTAGGATAATGATGATGCTGTAAAGCATTGATTAACCCTATTCCCCTCATCGACGGCCAGATCTAAGTGTGGATTATTTGATAGCCTCCACGTGTCTTCGAGGGAAGTTGGGGATCTGTACCAAGAATCCTATAAATAGGAGTTTACTTGACGAGAAACTTTTTACCTACTCTTATTTCTTCTGCATTGCTCTTTTGAAAAACCTTCGAATTAACTCTTGAATTTTTCTTGGCAGCTCCATTCTTCTTCTGAAAACATGTCTTCAAGATCCAGAAGGAATTTAAATTTCGACGCTGCTGGTAGTTCGTCGGCCACTCCCAGGCCGCGGGCTTCTCAGGCTACTGCCGCTGAGATAATCCCTAAAAAGTGGGGTGAGCTTGAGGCAGATTGCAACGTTAAATCCTTCCATAATAAGGAAGGTGACACGCGCAACTGGCCGGCATACAGGTTCAAGTCAGGGATCACGACTGAGGTGATCCCTCGTGTGGGGATAGACTGTGGCTGGGGTGATGAAATCCCTTTACTACCAGTTGCTGACGGGGAGAACATCACCTCCCATAGACCTGGGTGGACAGCCATGGGCACTTATCCCATTACGGTGGGGTGCAGACTGCCTTTGCATCCGGTGCTGGAGAGACTTTGCAGGGAGTATCTTCTCTGGCCGGGGCAATTGAGCCCCAGCGTGTACAGGATAGTCACGCTCATAGATTGGTTTGCGGCTGAAACTGACCAATCTTTTGAGTACAAGCATTTTATTTCTCTGTACAGCGTCCAGATTTTTAAGGACGGCTACGTGAACGTCAGGATGCGCGGGAGCAAGGGCTTGGTGCGTTGCTCCGAAGATACCAACGACCGAGGCTGGGTGCATCGGTATCTATTTGTGCGCTCTTCGGCCCTGACGTTTGACGACAAGGCGCATCTTCCAGAGGTCTGGAACAAAACACGTAAGTCCCCGAGTTTCTGTGTATGTATCTCGTCTTTCCTTCTGTTTTCTGATCAAAATCTCTTCGTGCAGCGACCAAGCAACCCTACGACAGGTTCATAACTATAGATGAACTGAGGGCGTGGGTTGAGCCGATCTTGGCAAGATTTGAACCAGAGAAGAGAGAGTGGTCACACTATGCTTCTCTTAAAGGTTTGACCGTGAAACACCACGGTGAGGATATCTCTTGACGTTTGATAGCCCTTTTTCCTGGGAACCTTCTTGTTGCTGACCGTTTTACCCTTGTTGTAGGTTTGGGTACTTCAGGAAACTTTTTCCCTGCTCCTCCTCAGGACGAACCCACTGAACCTGTCGCCGACCCCATTGATGAGGCTGAGGCTATATTGGCTACAGCCGGCGCTTTGCGCAGCAGGGAGGGAGGCGAAGCACTTTTGTCCGAGGGGTTGAGCCCCTTGAGAAAGAAGAGAAAAAGCCACGGCGAGGGTGGAGCGTGGAAGAAGTCCCGTAAGGCTTCCGCTGCTGCCGGACAGACCTCGTCGGCCGGTGGTGATCCTTCAGCTAGGGCTGGTGCCCCAGAACCCATGGAAGTAGATACCGGAGCCGCAGCTGAAGTCCCCGACTCCGTACGGGGAGAGGGTCCGGCCCAGGAGGTTATACATCTGTCGGATACTGAAACCGAGGCGGATGTTCCTCTTAGGCGGAGGCCTCACCTCCGTAGTGATCAGAGAAGGGCCGAAGAGGAGGTCGTCCGATCTTCGCCGAGGAGTCCCCGAGTTGGTGACGGGGAGGAGGCAGGTCCTTCTCGTGCGGATAAGGGCAAGAGGAAAGTTGGTGAAGAGGAAGAAGAAGAAGAAGTGAGAGAGGAAAGGAGAGAAGAAGCCGGGGGAGAGTCCAGGTAGGGAGCCTCCCAAGAGGGTAGCCAGGGTCCTCGAGTTTTTCGCTTTGAGGACTTCGAAAACATGGCTTCTGAGGGAGCAAACCCGGTCTTTCTTCGCGAATGTGAGACCATAGACCCGGAGGCGGAAGGCGATTCTAACTTTTCATCCACAAGGCTTGTTTGGCGGTCAGCTATTGCTGGGCAGATGAAGCTAAGTGATATCAAAGGGGTTCGCTACAAGTTTGGGCCGAACTACCCTACTGAGCAGGCTAGGGAGCCCAAGCTTTGTGAGAGGAAACACACCCTGAGACTTGCTCCTGAGGTCAACCTTGTGGCCAGGCCGCGCAGTTTGGTGAAAGCAGTTTCTTCGCTTATCGGCCCCCGAGAGGAGTGGGTGCTAAGAGACTTAACCGATGAGGAACTGGCTTTCCAAATTGCCTCCGATTCTACCCGGGTAAGTTTTTCCCGCTTTGTCTTTAGAAGTAATTGCTAGCCCATGATTTCTAACCATTACTTACTTTATGTTTCAGTCAAGCATGCTGGCCGCTGAAATCATGTTCCGCTCCCGGCTGAATAAGAATAACGCCAATCAGGTGGTAGAAGAAGTGAAGAAAGAGCTGCTCGAGGCTCTGAAGGATAACAGGGCCTTGATCGAGCAGTGTGGTCTCCTTGGTGGGGAAGTTAATCGGTTAACGGAAGTTAACAACAACCGCGTTGAGCAAATCGACGCTCTCACCAGGGAGAAGGACCGTCTTTCTGAAGAGAAAGAGGGGTTCGCACGCTCCATTCAGGGTCTGGAGAGACTGCTTGAGGAATGTCATGACAGTTTGAGCAGTGCTAATGACGTCCGTGCATCTCTTGAGCTGAGCCTGCAGAGGGCAAATGAAGAGTCGGCCAGAGCCCGTTCTGATCTCCAAGCTGCCAAGGATCAGGTCGCCCAGTTAATGGGTGCTCAAGCCACATTGACCAAAGATCTGGCGAACCTGCGCGATCAATCAGAAATTAAGGCTAAGCTTGCTGCCCTTGAGGCCAAGCGTACATTGCTAACGCAGATCCGGTAAGGGCAGGTAGACGTCGACGAGATGCTGCAGGTGACGAAGAGTGCTGTTCAACGAGTACAGCAAGCATTGGGTCTCTCTCCTGAGGAGCTGGGCGGCGGTGATGATGAAGAAGAAGATGAAGAATCAGGGAGTGACGATGGGGCTAACGGAGCTGGTGCGTTGAGCCCTGGTCACGGCCCTTCAAGTTAATGTTTTTCTTTTCTGAATTGATGTACTGTCCGGCGAGAGCCGGACTTTCTTGCTGGATGGACAGAAGTCTAATAGAGACTTTCTGATCCTTGGCCGGTACGTTTGGCCTTTTTATACACTCTGCGAACTTCTGTCAGCCATTTTTGGCGTTTCGTAAATTCTCAGTTTAATGTATATATGCAATTTTTAGACCCATTCAGTGACTATGTTTAGTTTGAATTTTTGATCCTTCTGTATGCATATGCTTGTGGCTTTCGTGCCTTAGAACTGATTTCCAAACTTTATTAAGTTCGTACTTTCTTGAGTTTTTCCAAATGTGTTGAACTTACTCCTTTATTAGGCAAGGGTCGCAAGCTGTAGGTAGTTTGACCGAGCTCTGGTCGTTTAAAGTTCTGGCCGGACTGCTTGGCCTTGTGAACGACTCCTCTTATTTGCCGTGGAAGTTTCGTCACATGAAAGTTTTGTTTTGTGAATGACTTCGCTTATTTGCCGTGGAAGTCTTATCACGCAAATTGAAAAATTTGCCTGCCTTTAAACAAGGTCTTATGCCTGTATGAAGGTCTTTTGCCTGTACTAAGGTCTTTCTAGGCCTATGGGGCCCTCACCACCCCCCTTGTTTTCATGTTGGAACACGTAAAGTGACAATATGAAAGGAGTTTTCGGTGAGCTGTCTATCGAACACATATAACCAAACGAGGAGCGTGTCCGTTGTCGGGTTCGAACCCACAGCCGCGAAGTTGAAGAACTTCGAGCTCTGCCAGTTGAGCTAAACGGATCTGGCCTTGTTCAGGCCGTTAGTACCATTTAGGAAGAATGTATAACAAAAAGTAAAAACTTTTATGTAAAGATAAAAGTAAGAACTTCGCATGTAAGGATAAGAGTAAGAACTTGCGTGTAAAGATAGAAAAGGTAAGCGTAAAGTGACTGACCGTTTTTATCACCTAGAAGTGATACCTTTTCAGATGAATTACATTCCAGCTGTTTGGGACGATTGAGCCGTCTGGTCGTGCCAAGCGATAAGACCCTTTGCCGGCTGAAGCGATTACTTTGTAGGGTCCTTCCCAATTAGGGCCAAGCTTCCCCGAGTTCGTCTCTTGCGTGCTCTGGGAGACCTTCCTGAGTATAATTCCCCGACTTGGAAGCTTCGTACGCGCAGTCCCCGATTGTAGTACTTCTCGACTCGTTCTTTTTGTACAACCACTCGTATGAGGGCCAGTTCTCTGCGTTCTTCGAGGAGATCCAATTCTTCGAAGAGATTAACTGAATTTGATTCTTCAGTGGCATGTGCATATCGCAGACTGGGTTCCCCTATCTCGACCGGGATCAGGGCGTCTGCACCATACACTAACGAGTAGGGGGTCTCCCCGGTACTCATTTTTACTGTGGTGCAGTAAGCCCATAATACTCCGAGAAGTTCTTCTACCCAACATCCCTTTGCCTGCTCGAGGCGCTTTTTAAGTGACTCAACAATGATTTTGTTGGTAGACTCGGCCTGCCCGTTGGCAACAGGGTGATATGGGGAAGAGGTAATTCTCTTGATGTGTAAATCTTCGAGGAACCTAGTCACTTTCTGGCCGACAAATTGCGGACCGTTGTCCATGACTATTTCCTTGGGTGCTCCAAAGCGACAGATGACAAAGCGCTAAAGAAAGTCGACGACTTCTGTTTGCCGTACCTTTGAGTACGCTGCCGCCTCAACCCACTTTGTGAAATAATCGGTGATGATCAGCAAGAAACGCATTCCCCTTGGTGCCATTGGAAGAGGACCAACGATGTCTATCCCCCACTTCATGAATGGCCACGGGGAGACTATTGAATGCAACGGTTCGGCTGGTTGATGGAGAAGGTGGGCAAACCTCTGGCATTTGTCACATTTTTTGACAAATTCATTCGCATCCCTTTCCATCTTATCCCAATAATACCCTGCACGTATCAGCTTCCGAGTTAACGCCTTACCACCGGAGTGGTTT
Source organism: Petunia x hybrida (assembly GCA_037355625.1). NCBI lineage: Eukaryota > Viridiplantae > Streptophyta > Magnoliopsida > Solanales > Solanaceae > Petunia > Petunia x hybrida. The sequence goes on from JBBBVM010000648.1 coordinate 1,637,849, forward strand.
CTGCAACAGCCCTCGTGGACCTCTCTCATGACATAATTAGTCTGGTTAGGCCCAAGACATTTCGCGAGGGGTCCTGCGAACATTTTTCGGTACAGCTCGCCGTTGAGAATGGTGTATCGGGCTGCTTTTATTCGAAGTTTGCGAGCAGCCTTTGCATCTGTAGGGAGAGTCCCGTGGACGAGATAATTTGTTATCTCATTCCTCCAGTCCCAGGTAGTACTGATGGTGTTGACTTCGAATATCTCCCTGTCCATGGAAGTGTAGAGAAGTTGAACAACAGCCGAAGAGCTAGCTGCTCCCATTTCTGCAACAGATCCGATGTTTGCAAGAGCATCAGCTTTGTGATTCTCTTCCCGTGGGATTTGGACTGCTTCCCAGTTGTCGAACTGTGCCAGGAGTTCTTTTACTCGGCCAAGGTATGCCAATATCCTGGGCTCTCGTGCAACAAAACCCCCATTGATCTGGTTAATCACCAATTGAGAGTCGCTTTTTAACTTGACTATGGTTGCCCCATAGCTTCGTGCCAACTCTAGTCCTGTAATAACGGCCTCATATTCGGCCTCATTGTTAGTAATGAAGGGGCATTTGATAGCTTGCCTTACCGTCTCTCCGGATGGAGCAACGAGGACTAGCCCGACTCCTGATCCCCTCACGCTCGAAGAGCCGTCTGTGTGGAGGACCCAGGTACCCGGAGCCTGTCCGACATAGAGAATGGCTTCCTTCTGTGCTTCAGGGTATACATTCATACTGAAGTCTGCTAAGACCTGTGACTTTATTGCTACCCTGGGCTGATAAGTAATATCAAATTCGGATAATTCTATAGCCCATTTTACCAATCTCCCCGAAAATTCTGGTTTGTGCAGGACATTCCGTAAAGGAAAAGTAGTAACTACAACTATAGAATGGCTTTGAAAGTACGGGCGCAATTTTCGGGCAGCGATTACTAGAGCTAATGCTAGTTTTTCTAAAGGTTGATAGCGAGTTTCTGCATCGATTAAAGCTTTGCTAACATAGTAGATAGGAAGTTGCATACCTTTTTCTTCCCGAACTAGTACCGCGCTTACCGATGATTCTGAGATTGCCAGGTAGATTAGCAGCTGCTCGCCTTCCACGGGTGTGGTAAGTAGTGGAGGATTAGATAGATATTTCTTTAGATCCTTCAATGCCTGCTGACACTCGGGAGTCCATTCGAACTCGTTATTTTGCTTTAAGACATCGAAGAAGCTTTTGCAACGATCAGACGACCGGGAGATAAATCTTCGTAGAGCTGCTACTCTCCCCGTCAGTCTCATGACGTCTTTCTTATCGCGAAGTATATCTGGAATTGATTCAATAGCCTTAATCTGAGCGGGATTGACTTCAATGCCTCGCTGAGAAACAATGAACCCCAGAAATTTTCCCGATCCAACTCCGAAAGCGCATTTCTCTGGATTCAATTTCATGTTGTATTGATCCAGAATTCGAAAAGCCTCTTTCAGATGAGCCGGATGGTCTTCTGCCCGTTTGGATTTTATGAGCATATCGTCAATATATACCTCCATGGTCTTTCTGATGTGATCATGGAACATTCGATTGACCAGACGCTGGTAGGTCGCACCTGCATTTTTTAATCCAAAAGGCATAACTTTATAGCAATACGTACCTCGGCAGGTTATGAATGCCGTCTTTTCCTGGTCCTCGGGATCCATCAGTATCTGGTTGTACCCGGAGTATGCGTCGAGGAAAGTTAACACCTCGTGTCCGGCTGTTGCATCGATCAGCTGATCTATCCTGGGAAGAGGATATGAATCCTTTGGACAGGCTTTGTTCAGATCGGTGAAGTCAATGCAGACTCGCCACTTGCCGTTCTTTTTAGGAACGACAACCACGTTTGCTAGCCAGTCCGGGTATTTGACTTCACGCACCGAACCGATCTTCAACAGCCGGACGACCTCATCGTTGATTATCTGATTCCGGAAAGCTCCTTGCTGGCGCGTTTTCTGCTTTACCGGGCTGTGATACGGATCAACGTGCAACCTGTAAGTGATGATGTCAGGAGAAATACCTGTCATGTCTGCATGGGACCAGGCGAAGGTTGCATGCCGCTCCTTGAGGAACCGCAGGATATCTCCCCGCAGGCGTTCGCTCAATTCGGTCCCCAAGTACACCTTTCGCTCTGGCATATCAGCGAACAACTCTTCAGGTTCCAAGGCTTCTACTGTTGGCATGTGATTTTCTTTCTCATCCATTTTGGTGATGAACTCCGGGACGTCGTACTTAATTTCTTCAGGCGCAGCATCCGGTCCCGGGTGCTGTAATTGCTATTTGCTCTCCTCGGGTAGCTTGAGGGCTACCGAGTAACAATCTCGTGCAGTGCGCTGTTCCCCTCGGACCTCACGTATTCCCCATTCGGATGGGAACTTCACAACTTGATGGTAGGTAGAAGGGACAGCCTGCATGTCGTGGATCCAAGGTCTGCCCAAAATGATGTTGTAGGCTAGATCCGCGTCGACAACATGGAAGGTCGTTTCCTTCGTTACCCCCTCGGCCAGGGTGGGCAATGTGATCTCCCCGAGAGTCTTTTCGCTTGAATTGTTGAAGCCGGAAAGGACCCGAGAGATCGGCACAATCTTATCCGATAGTTGTGTTTCATTCACGACCCGTGCCTGGATGATATTTGCAGAGCTGCCCGCATCAACGAGCACTCTCTTTACGTCGAACTCCGCCACGCGTAACGTTATGACTAACGCATCAGCGTGTGGAAAATGCAGTCCATCAGTGTCGGACTCCTCAAAGTGATTGCTGCTTCTGACCGTGGCCGCTTGTTGTTGGTAATGGACACCTTTGCGTACTTCTTTGCTGTGAAGGTGACTGAATCTACCTCGATTCTGCCCGAAATAACGTTGACCGTCCGTTTCGGAGAGGAGGCTCGCGGTGGACCAGGCTTGTTTTGCTGGGCCTTCGCGTGAGTTTGCTTTCCTTTCTCCGTCAGGAATTCCTTCAAGAATCCATGTTTCAACAAATGAGCAATTTCGTACCTTAAGGCTTTGCAGTCTTCGGTAGTGTGCCCGTGGTCACGGTGGAACTCGCAATATACGTCTTGGTTTAGCTTGCTGGGATCAGTCTTCATGTCTTTTGGCCACCTGACTTTTTCTCCCATATTTTTTAGTACTGCCACGACCTCTGCTATTTCGACGTTGAAGCTTGGAAAACTCGGCAGGCTTGCAGACTGGGAACTTTCCCCTCGGGACAGCCCTCTGTTACTGTTGTTGTTGCGGTTGCGCCCTTTGGAACTGTTACGCGATTGGTCGGGATACGGCTCGTACCGTGCGCCTGACCTCTCCGTTTCCGCTTTTCCTCCGGACCCGCTGCTGCGAGCTTGAGACCTTCCCTGGGCACCTGTTTCGATCAGTTTATCCTCATCGATACGTACCTTAGAGTTGTAACGATTGTAGACGTCTGACCAACTGGCTGCCGGGAACTCGCGAAGACACTCGTAGAGCCTTCGCGTGGCCTCTGAACTCCTGACGTCCAAGCTGTTGGTGAACGCGATTGCTGCCCATCTGTCTGGTACTTTGGGGAGCATCATACGTTCTCTCTGGAACCGATCCACATATTTGCGAAGCGATTCGTCAGATCTCTGCTTGATTTCAAAGATGTCTTCCACTCGGGTCTCCGTCTTCTGAGCACCCGTGTGTGCCTTCACGAACAATTCGGCCATTTCTGCGAAGGATCCAATAGAATTTGGTGGCAACATTGAATACCACCGCAGGGCTCCGTCTGCCAGGGTTTCTACGAACTTCTTCAATTGCATAGACTCGATCTCCTCATCAGTGAGATCACTGGCCTTTATGAAATTACTGAACATCATGAGGTGATCGTTGGGATCAGATGTTCCGCGATACCTTGGAATATTTGGCATTTTGAACGTCTTAGGTATCGCCTTTGGGGCTGCTTCCTTCTTCCAGGGCCGTTGTGAGTAGCGCTGAACATCAACTTTCTTCAGCGTAGGCGGGGCGCCTGGGATCTGGTCGATCCTCTCGTGGAGAGCTTTTTGGAGTGCTTCCTGGCTTTCTTTGAATTGCTTGGTGAGATTTTCCACGACAAGGCTCATATCTGTAGGTGTTGCCGATTCCGCATTTGGATTTTGGTTGGCTGGAGTCGCAGGATCTGCGGTACCGCTACCGTTGTTGCGCTCCTCTTCTCGCCTTGAAGTATGGGAAGATGGGGCATTGACGTTGGGCGCTGCTGCATTGGCCCTTGCAGTTGAAGGATTGCTTGCCCGGAGAGAATTCAGTGCTTCGTTGATTCCTCTGTTTATTTCTGTCTGCTGCTGCATAAAATCAAGGAAAGTTCCTTGCAGGTTCCCTTAGTCAGGGGAGAGACTCCTATGTCGTCGTCTCCTCGGTGGAGTATTGCTCTTAGAGCGCCCCCGCCGATCTTGCCTGACTGACTGTTGTCGCCCATCAGACGAAGAGTCGGGAGAGTAATCGGGAACCAAATTGTGTACCTGTTGCACGCCATCGTTGGATCTATGGGAATGGGAGTTTACCTGGTGTCCGCCTACAATGGTTTGTTGGGGACTATTACCTGCCATGTTAGTTATGAAGCAAAGAGATAAACAGAGATAGATATAATATCAAAGGTAGACTTTTTAACCTACGAATGCTATTGACCGGCTCCCACTGTAGTCGCCAAATTGTTTAACCTAAATCCGATTTTAAGCCAATTAACAATTAAATTTATATTTGCGGAGTCACGGTCAATAGTTGAGATTAAAGATCTACGCAATAAATCAAATAACACTAGCGCAGAGCGTTAAAAATGAAGCATAAATATAAATAAGGAAGAGTAAACGTATCGTCTTCTTTGACAGTTGGTAATCGCTATGTTAGATGATCCAATTGTCGAAGCAGTGATTAAAGTAAGAGCAAAGAATATGACTTAATGGCAGAGAGAGTACGTTTGAGCGCAAGAGAGAAAGTAGTTTTATTGATAGTAGATGCAGGAAGTAAAAGTTGTTACAATCGGCTAAGATAAATAGTATTTATAGACTTTGGGTGGCGCCTGTTGGAGTAGTAGCCGTTGGGCATAGAACCGTTCTGATGAATAACCACCAGGCATCTTATCCGGAAAGGCTACAACCGCTAGGTGACCGTTTGGCGAATGATCGCATCCAATACTGCTGGTAACCGCTTGTTCAAATTATGCTGACTGTTGATATATCTTGTAACTTCTCGGGGTCTGCCCGTGGGAAGTGTCTGTCCGATGAAAGTCTGTCCAGTGAATGTCTGTCCGGTGACACGTCAGCTCATGCCACGTGGAGGACACGTGTCGCTTGCTAAAGTCTAGTCAGTTTTTATCCAATACAATAAGTCCATGTTCTTAAATCTGCCTCTTATATGTAGTTGCCTACAATGAATTTAGTACTTGACAAGTACCAAATAGAAGCGTCTCATGACACTACCAAACACAAGCATCTCATCCATTTTTCACTTTCATCATGTGTATGCTAATATATTATATGTATGAAACAAATTCTTTGTAATATATTGAAAATGCTAAAAACAGGAAAGTTTTGTTAATGAACTAACTTTTCTGTCTTAATTTTTACAGAAATAAGAAAAAATGAAAAACCTTTGGATAGATAAAAGATGGTTGAAGCGGATTTCTGATGTGTTGGAAGAGACTAATTCCAAACAATGGGGCCTCCGACAATCGCTTCTTAAATTGAGTTGAACATATTTCAAAATACTTTAATGAACTAGAATCGAGAAAAGTATCTGACTTTTATTCAAGAATCAATAACTGAAAATTTAAAGAAATTGGATCTAATAAGAGATCACTGGATGAGAAGAGTCAACAAGTTGAGGATTTAAGAAAGCAAGAGTTTAGAATATATTGATGACTTGAAACTGAGAGAGGAGAACCTCAGGAAGACCATCCAACAACTTAAATTTAGAGATGAGAAATTGAATAAGAAAGAGTAGTCGATTCAAAAAATCTTCGGAAGAGAAATATGAGGCGATTAAGAATTAGAGTGATTGTAAAGATAAGCAATTCAAGAACCGAGTTCATGAGCTCAATTCTGAAGAAGAGAAGTTGAAGCAACAAGAGAAGGCAAACTAGTTTATAAATATTTTTTGGCTTATCTATGCATTTGGTAAGTATCAAAAGTGCTTATAAACCAAGTACTTGATAAGTGTTTTACTTTTCTATCTTTAAAATATTTTAAAATCTATGAAATATCCCTTTTCAAAAGAAAATTTTCAACTCCCTCATCGTTATATATTCGTCATTTCTCATTTTTTTTAATAAAACGTACTTTTAAATTTATATTTTTTGAAAATATCTTGAATGACATTTTAGCCATTTAAACAAACAATATCCTTATCATTACTTTTTTACCAAACGCACCAACTGCTTATTACCAGTTTCAGCATTTCTATTCAAACACGTAAATGCTTATTTATAAAATCAGTTTCAGCACCTAAAAGTTCTTTTCAACACTTGATGCTTATCAGCCATATTAAATCAGCTAAACCAAACAAGTTCTTAGAGGGTATTTGGGTGGGTTTAAACCAGCTTTTAAACCACTTTTAACTGATATAAGTATTTGGCTACTTAAAAACTACTCGTACTTAAAAGCAGTTGGATTTTAAGTTAAAAAAAGCCAAAAGCTATAAGCTGGATAATCTTTAACTTTTTGTTTGTGGCTTAAAAGTTGTTACAATTTGACCAAGTATTTTACCTTTTATCCCTTATAATTTTTTTTAATTTTATTAATAACCTCACTAACAAATTCCCTAAATTATCCATATTTTTTTCCTTTAAGGATATTTAATTATTTCAACATAGAAAAATACTTTTTTATCAAACATCTCAATTGCTTTTTCTCAATTTCGGCACATCAATCCAAATACGTAACTGTTTATTTAATAAAACAAGCTTAAACATTTAAAAGCTGTTTTTTTTTGGGCCAACCCAAATAGGCTCTTAATTGTTTATCTTAAAATGGTAGTGAAACCGGTAGTTTGAACCATCGACGAATTGTTTGGACAATCTGTAAATCATTTGTGGTTTTTGTTAAAACTAAAAAACTGAATTTGCAAACCTAATTTCCAAAACTAATTTAAACACCAAATACTCTAGGCTTTCATGATTCATCAAAGAAGTCCGATAGTGGGGCTTTCTCCAAAGAATGTCTTTGTTGTTCATAGGCTATGAGATTAATGAGATCCTCCAGCCAATTAGTTGGACCTTTTCAACTTGCAAATATGTTTCATTTTCATTAGACTTTCTCAGTTAAGCTGATTTTGGACATTGTCAATCCAGAAAGATGTTTGGCCTGATGTAAGTGATAAGTCTAGGGGTGGATCTAAGGTAAGGAAAGGGTATCAATTGATTAATGTGAACTTCATTTTTTTTTTATGTTTACTTGTTTATATTCTGATATTCCATTCCTTAACAAAAATCCTAAGTCCACGACTACTGATAATGTAATAGGTTGATTACACATATGTTTAAACCTAAAACCTCTATTACATAAAATTAATAATAAAATTGATATTACAAAATACAAAAATATTTTTTTATGTACATATAGATAAAAAGAAGGTATTGAAGGAAATCTTGACCTCTATCTCCTATCCATCCCCTATGTTGTCTTGTACTGCCTATTGGCACCGCTGCTGGTTGGAAATCACCAGAAAAATTGCCAGATTTTTTTATAATACAAAAGATATATAAAGATTCAAAAAATAAAGTGGAGATACAAAACATATACAAAAAAATATACTGAAATAATTTTAGCTAGTCATTTTGGGAGTTAGGACTCTGATTAAAAGCTTCGTAAGGTGCATTAGGACCTATTTGTAAAATTTGAGCTAATTCAAACCTCGTTTGATTGGTTTTCGGAGAAAGTTCTCATTTCGGTTGTCGGTAAAGCTTAAAAGAGGTTTTTAAGCTCGATTTGAGTAAATGAGTGTCGATTCGAAATCCGAAAGTTGCGTTATGGTTATTTGTAACCTGTGGAGACTTTCAGAAGTGAAATCTGAGGTCGTTCAGATAGTTTTCGCTACAATCCTGAAATTTAACAATTTGACATCCTCCCGTAGGACCCACATCTTGAGTTCTGGGGATCTAATTCGAGATTCGTCTTCGCGAGCATATCATACAAGTGTTGTATGATTGTGTGAAAAATTTGAAATCATTCCAAGCTTTGTATAGTCCATTTGGACCTAAAACATTGCACCATCTGTTGTTGGCGTATTTTCGTCATTGTAGCAGGTAGTATAAAAGGCTTGTTGCCGGATGATTTTGTTAATTGTTCAATTCCAACAATTTCCAATCAGTTTCAAGGCGATATTGAGGGACCATATTGCTATAAATTGATCAGGTAATGTGAAACGACCTCGGTCAGTCGTTTCGGAAGTTAGAATTTCGATTGGTGTGCCGATAATTTTAAAATATTCGTAAGGTCCATTAGGACCTGTCTGTAAAGTTTGAGTTAAATCAGACCTCGTTTGGTAGGCATCGGAGGAAGGTTTCAGTTTTTATTGTCGATAAATATTAAAAAGAGATTTTTGAGCTCGGTTTTGGCGAATGAGCTCCGAATCGAAATCCGAAAGCGTCGTTAGGTTCGTATGATTATTTGTGACTTTTGTGATTTTTTGAAAGTAAATTTCGATGTTGTTCGGCTAGTTTCCGCTAAAATGCCGAAAGTTAAATAATTTGACCTTTTTCCTTTAAATTCGCATCTTGAGTTTCGGGAGTCCGATTTGAGATCCGTCTTCGCGAGTATATTACATATTTTTTGTATAACTTACTTGAAAAAATTTGGGATCATTTCGACTTCTCTAGGATTCTATTTTAATTTTAATCGACGTAGCGATTTTATTATAAAAAATATTAAATTGATAAAGTCGACTGCTAAGGGATTAAATCACTTAGCAGCATCTAGTTACAATGTAGACGCAGAAACATTTGAGCAAAGACAGAGAAAAGAAAAATTAGAAAGGAGAGAGGAAAAAAGGGAAAATGATGTGGAAAAATAGTGGAATTTTTACCCGAAATCTCCAGGTAATGATGTTAACTCATTATCTTAACTTATTATGTATGTTTGAATATATTTTTACGGTAAAAATAGGGATATTAGACATCACCCTAATAAGTTAAATTGATAGTTTAAAGGGTAATTGGACCCTGTTACATGTATTGATTATATATTCGTACTCAGTGAGTTATGGGCAACATATAAATGTAATTTATTTAGGGTTTGGTTATGGGACTTTGAACCCTGTACTTAGGCCTGGCCTGCGTATTGTGTATGCAAATAGGGTATCAGGTTCCTAACTGGATTGCCCTAAGACATAAGGAATGAAGCCTTTAGCTTTATTTGATATAATTTTTCTTCTTATTGAATAGAGCGGGATCGTTTGGCAGTTAATCCAAAGGAAAAAGCAGTTGTTGAGTAGCAAGGCTAGCTTTGGAATACGGTAAGTGATTATATCCATTTCTTTGGAGGCATTTGGCCTCGTGGATTTTCTACCACGTGTTCTTTACGTGTGTAGCTGCCGATAGGCGTACTCATTACGCCTTAGCTTTGAATTTACGTTGTATATTATATGTTATGTTCTGTTGCTGGTATTGCATTGAGTATCTGAGCATTGTACTCTGGCTGTCATTATTGCATATACTTCCCGGTAATCGATGAGAGTCCCGAGCCGGTGAAGGGTCATTACTGCATATACTTCCCGGTAGTCGATGAGAGTCTCGCGGAGATAGGTTTCGGGCACATGTGACCCCATTGCATCATGATACATCATTGCATATCTTTATATGCATTTTTTTTAGCTGTATAGATTTATTGCATTAATTATCTGTGAATGATTTATCTGGTTGACTGCTATGGCTTCTGTTTCCCTAACTAGCGTATCTATTTTTCGAGGTTGCTAGTTTGTCCTCACTTATTGAGTCCTTATGACTCACCCCCTATTTGTTCTTGTGTTTTCTTTTCGTTCGGTAGATTCTGCTCCAGGACCCAGCCAGCCACGTCGTGATTGAGGAGTAGTACGTTTTCAGCTGTCTACGGTGAGCCATCTTGTTCATTACGGCCACCAACTTCAGATATTACAGTTTTCCTTACTTTTGCTCCCTTCGGGAGGTGTGTATATCTTTTGGCCTTCTTAGATATCTGATCTGGAAACCTTTAAAACTGTGTATTCTGGGTAGTTAGTTGTATTACTCAGACAGCTTGTATGTTTGTCCATCCTTGAGAGTTATCTTATGTTGTTAAAGTTTGGTTCATTTTCATTTCAAGGTAATTTTTCACAATTTATATCGATTCAGTCAATAGGGTTCGCCCGACAGGTTTAGGGGAGGTGGTCGGGTGCCCGCACGGCCTAACCGAAAATTCGGGTCATGTCAGTTGGTATCAGAGCGAGGTTTAGAGTCTTTCCAGATTATGACAGTGTCTAATAGAGTCTCGTTGATCGGGCGGAGACGTCCGTACCTATCTACGAGAGGCTATGGTGACATTTAGGCAGTTTCCCTTCTTTCTTTCCTCGTCGTGCGTGAGTCTTCTTATCTGGAATCAAATTTTTTTTTTATTCTCCGCAATAAATGGTGAGAACGCGCGCGAATGTTCAGCGAGAGGCGGAGTAGCCAGCGGTCGCCCCTATGACTGCTGCTCCGCGAGGTGGTGGTGTTGGCCGATGTAGAGGTCGTGGTCGAGGTAGAGGTAGAGTTGCCCAGGCCAGGAGGATGGTGGATCATGTTGATCCTGCTGCAAAGGTTCCGGTAGTGCCAGCTTTTGCTGGGCAGGGGGAGCAAGGCTTATTCGTTTCCCCCGCACTTCATGACGCTTTTATAAGATTCTTAGCGATGCAGATGCCCCAGGGACCTCCTATTACTCAGGCTGCTGTAGATGCTCCTTTTCCTTAGGCTGCTGTAGATGCTCCTATTCCTCAGGCTGCTGTGGATGCTCATATCCCTCAGGCTGTCGTAGATGCTCCTATCCCTCAGGCAGCCCCGCAGGCTGCGGTAGATATTGGTTCTCAGGTTCAGGGAGCCCCCTTTCTAGCTCCACATGTAGCCCCAGTAGTTCATATTCCAGGTGGTTATGTTCTAGAGGTAGCGGGTGTTGTACCTCCGGTTGCTCAGGCTGGTCAGCCAGTCCAGGTAGCAGGTCCGGTTGATGATACGGCAAGGTTGCATTATTTTACCCGACTTAGTCCTCCAAAGTTCTCTAGTCAGAAATTAGGTAAGCTTAAGCCTCGTGAGTTTCTTGATCAATGTCAGCGTATCTTAGAGGCCCTTGGATATCTTGAGCAGTATGGAGCTGATTATACTGCCTTCCAACTTGAGGGTCCGGCTTTAGCTTGGTGGACCGCACTCCGATCAGCTAGGCAGGGCTTACCTAAGCTGACCTGGAGTGAGTTCTCCCATCGATTCATGGAGAAGTTTTTCCCTTGCAGTCAGCAGGATGAGAAGAGGAGACAGTTTGAGAGGATTGGACAGGGTAACCTGTCAGTCACGGAGTACGAGCTTTTATTTTCTGAGATGTCCAGCTATGCTCCACATCTCGTGCAGGAGCCCTCTGAGAGGGTCAGACATTTTTTTGATGGGCTTTCTCCTTATTTGCGGTCCCAGATGGCTCGTGAGATTGAGGCTGGTACTCTATTTGATGTCGCTGTTGATATTGCCAGGAGGTATAAGGCCTATCATAGTTTGGAGATGGAGGAGTTAGAGCGTGAGAGTAAGAGATCTCGTGGTCCAGGGCATTCTAGTACCTCGTATGGAGGTAGGAGTTATCAGCAGCAGAGTAGGCCTCCTGTCAGACCAGCTCAGTTTCCAGCGGGTGGTTTTCAGGACGCGCCAGGACCTCGACGGGGTCATCCCCAGCTTCCTCCTAGTAGTAATCAGTAGTTCGTACAGCGCCAGTATGGCCCAGGGTGTTTCCATTGTTGTGAGCTAGGGCATCATAAGAAAGATTGCCCTTATATTTATCAGCAGGGTAGTAGCAGTTCTTTCCCTCGCCCTCCAGCGCCTATGCAGCAGCAGCCTCAGGGTGCCCCTTCAGGGTCTCAGCCAGCTAGAGGTGCACCACCATCTGGTAGAGGTCGGGGTCGTGGTTTAGGTGGTCCCTCCAGGGTGGATCTCAAGGTGGTAGATCAGCTCAGCTGCAGACACAGCTATATGCACTGCCGGCCAGGCAGGATACCGAGGCATCACCAGTTGTTATTACAGGTATTTTATCTGTTTGTGGTCGAGATGCATATTCTTTGGTGGATCCAGGATCTACATATTCATATGTATCTCCTTATTTAGCTTCGGGTTTTCATGTTGATTATATGTGTCTTCGTGATCCATTCTGTGTTTTTACTCCTATTGGAAACATTATCATTGTGGATCGAGTTTATCCAGCTTGTACCATATCTTTTGGGGGTCGTGAGACACTAGTAGATCTTCTAATCCTAGATATGGTTGATTTTGATGTCATTATTGGCATGGATTGGTTGGCGTCGTGTCATGCCACATTAGATTGTCATGCCAAGTCTCTTCAGTTGTCTCTTCCTTGTTCAGCACCGGTGGTGTGGCAGGGCTCTTATTTGCCACCCAGGAGGCATGTTATTTCTTTCCTGAAGGCAAAACGGATGATGGATAAAGGGTGTTTAGCGTATCTTGCCATGGTTCGAGATACCACTGTGGAGATTCCATCTCTTGATTCTATTCCTGTCTTTAGGGAGTTCCCTGACGTGTTTCCAGATGATTTGCCAGGACTTCCTCCTGATCGAGAGATCGAGTTTGGCATTGATACAGTGCCAGAGACACAGCCTATTTCTATCCCTCCTTATCGCATGGCTCCGTCAGAGCTAAAGGAGCTGAAGGAGCAGTTGCAGGATTTGCTTGATAAGGGGTTCATTAGGCCGAGTATTTCTCCGTGGGGTGCTCCTGTTCTATTCGTGAAAAAGAAAGATGGGACTATGCGGATGTGTATTGATTATCGTTAGCTAAATAAGGTCACCATCAAGAACAAGTACCCGTTGCCTCGCATTGATGATTTGTTTGATTAGTTGCAGGGTGCCAAATTCTTTTCTAAGATCGATCTGCGATCTGGTTATCATCAGCTAAAGATTCGCGAGTCAGATATCTCGAAGTCTGCTTTTAGGACTCATTACGGCCATTATGAGTTCCTAGTTATGTCTTTTGGGCTGACTAATGCCCCTGCAGCCTTTATGGATCTCATGAACCGGGTGTTTAACTCATTCCTTGATTCCTTTGTCATTGTCTTCATTGATGATATTCTTATTTATTCTCGTAGCCGCGAGGAGCATGATTATCATCTGAGGGTGGTTCTTCAGACCCTCCGTGATCGTAAGCTATATGCCAAGTTCTCGAAATGTGAGTTTTGGCTTGATTCTGTGGCATTTTTGGGTCATGTGATATCTAGTGAGGGTATCAAGGTTGATCCGAAGAAGATTGAAGCAGTGCAGAAATGGCCTCATCCTACCACTCCGACGGAGATTCGTAGCTTCCTTGGGTTGGCAGGTTAATATCGGAGGTTTGTGGAGAAGTTCTCTAATATTGCAGCTCCTCTGACTCGGCTGACGCAGAAGGCAGTTCAGTTTCGATGGTCCGATGAGTGTGAGGCAAGCTTCCAGAAGCTTAAGGCCTTATTGACTTCAGCTCTCGTGTTATCCCTTCCTTCGGGCACCGGTGGATTCGTAGTTTATTGTGATGTATCTCGTGTGGGCCTTGGTTGTGTTCTTATGCAGCACGGGAAGGTAATTGCTTATGCTTCCAGACAGTTGAAGCCGAATGAGAAGAATTATCCGACTCACGATTTAGAATTGGCAGCTGTGGTCTTTGCTTTGAAGATATGGAGGCATTATCTTTATGGCGAGCCTTGTGAGGTGTATACGGATCATAAGAGTCTGTAGTATCTTCTCTCTCAGAAAGATCTTAACGGCCGACAGCGGAGATGGCTTGAATTGATTAAAGATTATGATCTCACTATCCACTATCATCCTGGGAAGGCGAACGTCGTAGCAGATGCTTTGAGTAGGAAGTCCATGGGCAGCATGGCTTTTCTTTACGCTGATATGAGACCATTGGCCCGAGAATTGCAGTCCCTTGGCGACTCTGGCGTGAGATTTCTTCTCCCAGACTCCAGTCGAGTCTTAGCATGTATTGCAGCTCAGTCTTCCTTGGTCAATCAGATTAAGGGAAGGCAGTTCGAGGATCCTCATCTGCAGGAATTGCGTGGTCGTGTCCTAAGTGGAGGAGTTCCCTCCTTCGAGCTTGATTCAGTTGGAATTCTTCGGTTTAATGGTCGACTCTGTGTTCCTGATGTTGGGGATTTGAGGCAGTTAGTGCTCGGTGAAGCTCATAGCTCGCGTTATTCTATTCATCCTGGTATTACAAAAATGTATCAGGACCTCCGAGAGCTATACTGGTGGAAGGGGATGAAGTGAGATGTATATGATTATGTATCTCGTTGCTTGAACTGTCAGCAGGTTAAGTTCGAGCACCGGAGACTAGCAAGGTTAGCTCAGGCGTTGCCCATTCCCTTTATAGTTAGTCTGCCAAAGACCCTGCGGCGCCACGATTCTGTCTGGGTCATTGTCGACAGACTGACTAAATCAGCTCACTTTATTCCTGTAAAGACTACTGATCCAGCTCAAAGACTGGCTCGGATTTTCATTGAGCAGGTGGTTAGGCTGCATGGTACTCCTGTATCTATTATCTCAGATCGTGGTTCCCAGTTTACCTCTCAGTTCTGGCAGTCTTTTCAGAGAGAGTTGGGGACCCAGGTGCGGCTTAGCACAGCATTCCATCCTCAGACTGACGGTCAGTCCGAGCGGGTTATTCAAATTCTGGAGGACATGTTGAGAGCTTGTGCACTGGACTTCGGGGGTTACTGGGATGATCATTTGGCGTTAGCAGAGTTCTCTTATAATAATAGCTACCAGTCTTCCATTCAGATGGCTCCATTTGAGGCCTTATATGGTCGTCGATGTCGTTCTCCTATTTGCTGGTTTGAGTCTCGAGATGTCGAGGTGATGAGTTCAGATATGGTTCGTCAGACTCTTGATGTTGTTCGTGTTATTCAGGATCGTTTACGGACCGTCCACAGTAGGCAGATTTCATATTCGAACTGGAGGAGCCGAGAGTTAGAGTTCGAGGTCGGGGACATGGTATTTCTGAAAGTGTCACCGATGCGAGGTGTAAAGAGATTTGGTAGGAAAGGAAAGTTTAGTCCCAGGTTCATTGGCCCTTTCCGTATCGAGAAGCGTATTGGTAAGATAGCTTATTGGCTCGACTTGCCAGCTTCTATGCCAGTTCACCCAGTTTTTCATGTATCGATGCTCCGGAACTGTATCCGAGATCCTTCCAAAGTGATCGAATTAGACCCTGCTCAGCTAGATGTGAATCTAGCTTACGAGGAGTTCCCAGCTGCTATAGTTGCGCGTGATGTCCGGAAACTTCGTTCGAAGCAGATTCCGATGGTTCGAGTGCGATGGAATAATTGTCTTCGTGAGGAGGACACTTGGGAGCTTGAGTCCAGTATACGTGAGAGGTATCCTTACCTCTTCGACGATTCAGGTTCGATCTTGGTCTTTAAAACCTAAAAGCTCTTATCATTGTATATGATTTTGGTTTCGTAGTAAATGTCATTGAAAATTGGTGTAAGCATTCTCATTAGAGGTGTGAAATCTATTTTAGACTCTTGCTCGTTCGAGGACGAACGAGAGTTTAAGTGGAGGAGAATGAAACTACCTCGGTCAGTCATTTCGGAAGTTAGGACTCCGATTGGCGTGCCGATAATTTTAAAATATTCTTAAGGTCCATTAGGACCTGTCTGTAAAATTTGAGCTAAA
The DNA here is from genome assembly GCA_037355625.1 of Petunia x hybrida. Lineage (NCBI taxonomy): Eukaryota > Viridiplantae > Streptophyta > Magnoliopsida > Solanales > Solanaceae > Petunia > Petunia x hybrida. The sequence goes on from JBBBVM010000648.1 coordinate 1,653,712, forward strand.
TCAGACCTCGTTTGGTAGGCATCGGAAGAAGGTTTCAGTTTTTATTGTCTATAAATATTAAAAAGAGATTTTTGAGCTCGGTTTTGGCGAATGAGCTCCGATTCGAAATCCGAATGCGCCGTTAGGTTCGTATGATTATTTGTGACTTTTGTGATTTTTCGAAAGTGAATTTCGATGTTGTTCGGCTAGTTTCCGCTAAAATGCCGAAAGTTAAATAATTTGACCTTTTTCCTTTAAATTCGCATCTTGAGTTTCGGGAGTCCGATTTGAGATCCGTCTTCGCGAGTATGTTACATATATTTTGTATAACTTACTTGAAAAAATTTGGGATCATTTTGACTTCTCTAGGATTCTATTTTAATTTTAATCGTCATAGCGATTTTATTATAAAAAAATATTAAATTGATAAAATCGGCTGCTAAGGGATTAAATCACTTAGCAGCATCTAGTTACAATGTAGACGCAGAAACATTTGAGCAAAGACAGAGAAAAGAAAAATTAGAAAGGAGAGAGGAAAAAAGGTAAAACGATGTGGAAAAATAGTGGAATTTTTACCCGAAATCTCCAGGTAATGATGTTAACTCATTATCTTAACTTATTATGTATGTTTGAATATATTTTTACGGTAAAAATAGGGATATTAGACATCACCCTAATAAGTTAAATTGATAGTTTAAAGGGTAATTGGACCCTGTTACATGTATTGATTATATATTCGTACTCAGTGAGTTATGGGCAACATATAAATGTAATTTATTTAGGGTTTGGTTATGGGACTTTGAACCCTGTACCTAGGCCTGGCCTGCGTATTGTGTATGCGAATAGGGTATCAGGTTCCTAACTGGATTGCCCTAAGACATAAGGAATGAAGCCTTTAGCTTTATTTGATATAATTTTTCTTCTTATTGAATAGAGCGGGATCGTTTGGCAGTTAATCAAAAGGAAAAAGCAGTTGTTGAATAGCAGGGCTAGCTTTGGAATACGGTAAGTGATTATATCCATTTCTTTGGAGGCATTTGGCCTCGTGGATTTTCTACCACGTGTTCTTTACGTGTGTAGCTGCCGATAGGCGTACTCATTACGCCTTAGCTTTGAATTTACGTTGTATATTATATGTTATGTTCTGTTGCTGGTATTGCATTGAGTATCTGAGCATTGTACTCTGGCTGTCATTATTGCATATACTTCCCGGTAATCGATGAGAGTCCCGAGCCAGTGAAGGGTCATTACTGCATATACTTCCCGGTAGTCGATGAGAGTCTCGCGGAGATAGGTTTCGGGCACATGTGACCCCATTGCATCATGATACATCATTGCATATCTTTATATGCATTTTTTTTAGCTGTATAGATTTATTGCATTAATTATCTGTGAATGATTTATCTGGTTGACTGCTATGGCTTCTGTTTCCCTAACTAGCGTATCTATTTTTCGAGGTTGCTAGTTTGTCCTCACTTATTGAGTCCTTATGACTCACCCCCTATTTGTTCTTGTGTTTTCTTTTCGTTCGGTAGATTCTGCTCCAGGACCCAGCCAGCCACGTCGTGATTGAGGAGTAGTACGTTTTCAGCTGTCTACGGTGAGCCATCTTGTTCATTACGGCCACCAACTTCAGATATTACAGTTTTCCTTACTTTTGCTCCCTTCGGGAGGTGTGTATATCTTTTGGCCTTCTTAGATTTCTGATCTGGAAACCTTTAAAACTGTGTATTCTGGGTAGTTAGTTGTAATACTCAGACAGCTTGTATGTTTGTCTATCCTTGAGAGTTATCTTATGTTGTTAAAGTTTGGTTCATTTTCATTTCAAGGTAATTTTTCACAATTTATATCGATTCAGTCAATAGGGTTCGCCCGACAGGTTTATGGGAGGTGGTCGGGTGCCCGCACGGCCTAACCGAAAATTCGGGTCGTGTCATAATGTAATTTGATCCTTCAATTTCACTAATCATTGCATCCTAGCTTGAAATTCTTCGAATTTAATTTGCGGGAAACAAGTTTTAGAACCCTAACTTTCCAAATTGGGAATTTAGCTCAAATGAACTTAGTTTTACTAATGGTATATTTGGACTCGTTAGGTCGTGGAGAGTCTAGAAATGTATAATTTATGTTTTTTCGGCTAAGTCCAGTCAAAAGAGTATTCTGGTAATTTTTTCTTTTTTCCGTCAAAATGTTAAATGGTCATCTTTCGGGCACTCATATGTGAATTTAAACTTATTTAGCCAAGAGAAGGATATTTCTGAGGGACGTCGGGCAAGAAAGCAGGTTGTGTAGTAGCATTATCGGCCCAGGTTTTGAGGTAGGTGATTCTATTCGCTTCATTGAGGGCCTCTGGCCTTTTGGATATTTTATTCACGCGTTCTTTACGTGAATAGATGTAGACAAGGCGTACTTACTACGCCACAACCTTTTTATGTACTTTTTAGGTTATGTTTCTTGATTTATGTGCTGTTATGTCATGCGGGGCAGGAGGACTCTACTCTAGCAGCAGGAGAACTCTACTACCTCTATTTTATTGAGGGTAGGAGGATTCCGACCCAGAGTAGGAGGATTTTGCTACATTCATTGGGCACATGTGACCCCATTGCATCATGAGTGCATTTAGTTCATATCCTTATATGAGTTTGCCATCTAAATATGATTGCTACTTTCCCTATTTGTGCATTGATTATCTGTTATATATTGTTACTTTCTGTTTCCCTGGCTAGTTTAACTATTTCTCAAGTTAAATAGCTAGTCCTCACCTATTGAGTCCTTATAACTCACTCCCTACCTATTTCTTGTGTTGTATTTTTGTTTCTGCAGATTCCGCTCCTGAACCTAGTTAGTCGCAACGTGATTGAGGAGCACCACCCCGTCTAGCTGTCCACAGTGAGCCACCTTATCCATTGAGGCCACCAGTTGTAGATATTCTAGTTTCATCTTATTATTCTCCCTTTGGGAGATGCACTTATCTTTTGGACTTCGTAGAATTGGAAACCTCTAGACTATGTATTTTGGGTAGTAGCTGTACTTATTCAGACAGCTTGTAAATATATCAGTTCATATATGATATGTGTTTCGTATGCACCTTTATATGGTTTTGATCCTTATTATGTAGTTTAAGTTAGTTTCTTAGCACTTTCAAGTAAAGTTCATTCTATATAAGTTGTTTTCATTATATTCGCCTTGAGTTAATTTTTAAGGGTTCCTCCAATAGGTCTAGGGGAGGTAGTTGGGTGCCTGCACGGCCTAACCAAAAATTTATGTTATGTCAGTTGATATCAGAGCCTGGTTTAGAATTTTTCTAGATCATGATGGTGTCTAGTAGAGTCTCGTTGATCAGGCGGAGACGTCCATGCCTATCTACGAGAGGTTATGGTGGAATTTAGATAGTTTTTTTTTTCTTTCCTTGTCAAGCGTGATTTTCCTAATGTGAAGTTAAATTTCTTTGTTAACTCTTCGCATTAAATAGTCAGAATGCGTGCAGCTGCTCAGCGGGAGGCGAAGGAGCCAGATGTAGCGCTTGTGCCTGCTGCTCTGCAAGGAGGTGGAGTTGGTCACAGTAGAGGCTGTGGTAGAGGTCGTGGTCAAGGCAGATTAGAACTTCCCGGGCCGCAAGGACGGTGGATCATGTTGATCCAGTTGCAGAGGTTCCAGTAATGCTAGCTTCTGGTGGGAGGGGGGAGCAGGGCTTATTCGTTCTTCTGGCATTTCATGATGCTTTTATGAGATTCTTGGCGGCGCAATTGCCCCAGGGACCTCTTATTCCTCAGGGAGTTCCTCAGGCTGGGTGCTCAAGCTCAGGGAGCCCCTATTCCAGCTCTAGATGTAGCTCCAGCAGTTCATGCTCCAGGTGGTTATGTTCCAGAGACAGTGGGTGTTGTGCCTCCAGTTGTTCAGACTGGTCAGCCAGCTCCAAGTGGTTATGTCCCAATATGTATATTATTATTATTATTATTATTATTATTATTATTATTATTATTATTATTATTATTATGTGAAGTGTTTCAAAAAAAAAGGGAAAAGGTCATTTTATCATTCATTATATTAGAAGTTATCAGTTGTTTCGTCTCTTATTCTTCTAATCCATCTGACTTTTGGTACATAATCTGAAGCATATATTTGTCTTCACCTTTTCAAACTTGTTAATTAAGCCTACTCACTATGTTCACATTTCTTATATAGTAGAAATTTTTGAGATGTGCATAATTTAGACCCATGATATATATGTAATTAAAATAAAACATTATGACAATTTGATATTTGGTTTTAGCTTTGTTCTTCCTCACATATATATAAATTTCTAAATTTCTAAATAATTCTATAATACTTTAATACCTTTATTAGATATTTCATAAAAAAATAAACATATTTTTAGCCAACAATTTAGGAATAAAAGTAAAATGAACTAAGTACACTATAATGGCGTATAAATTTGAAATAAACGTGAATATTTTAATTTAGTTATGTCATCAAATCAATAAAATAATATTTCAAGTATTATTTTTTCACATTGATTGGTTCTTTTCACATTGATTGGTTCAATATAAGTAGCACTAAAGTAATACCATTAATTGTCAAATAAAAATATCAATAACGAAAAACAAGATCAGAACTTTTATTTTTTAACAAATCAGAAAATAAACTTTACTGCATTACGTTTAAATATAACAGCAGAGTATGTAAATCAAGGGTTCTTTGCATTTTGCACCCCTGATGTATGTAGTATTTTTTTCATTGGCATCCTATCCTATTTATTTTAGGGTTTTGCACCCCAATCTCTTTATTCCTTTGCGAAAACATGAGAAAGGTTATTTGCTTTGTTACTTATAAGGGTAAAATATGAAACATATAGTTCAAATATCCCTTAAATTAATTCAGATATGCAGGAGATCAAAGAGGACCTCTTCCCGCCATCTCCCTCATGTTGCATGAGATTTAGATAAGCCTCGACAGAAAATACGATCTTCATTAATATGTATAGTAGTTGTGGAAAGATGAAAAAAAATAAAAAAGAAAAAGATGTTCAAGCAAACAACGACGCCATTTATGTGACCAATTTGCAACTTGTTAATCTTAAGCCATATTTAGGAGCACATGATTGCAGGCAGCGTAGAAGGTGGCTAAGACTGAATATCAAACATTGTATTTATGATGAAAGAGCACTAAGCCAAAAGCATATCTATAGATTAAGAAAAAAAAAGATAATTTAGAATACAAAGAACGAAGTATAGTTGATTGAAAAATTTCTCTCTCCACACCATGACCCCAGTGCACATTAGATAACGTACACTAACCGTGAACCACCATGGCCGGAGGGAAGAAACCCCCAGGATGGCCACGCAAAACACCAGCAGTAACCATAGGTAGCTCTGTGAGTAGTAGAGTTACATCAGAAAGCCTAAAGAGCACACTTTAACACCAGTGATGCATGACTCCTTCTGGATCGACAATCGGGATCCAAATTCTTAGTAATCAAGCATCTATGAGTGATGCAGCCCAAAGTGCTGATCAACCGAAGGCAGTGACTGATCAACCGAGGAGGCCAATTACTCGAAGCCAAGCTAAGCTGCTCCATGACATGCACATCCAGCTGGCTATGTCGGGAAGAAGCATGTGTTCGGAAGAGGAATTGCAAAGTGATGAAACCAAGGGCTACATCTTCAAGTTTGAGCCCGAGGACAAAGTTCCCGAACAGCAGCTCTTGGCCCCGGGCAGCGCAGAGCCGAACACAACATCATGTGTTCGAAGCCAAGTCAGCGCCCGATGACAAATGTGTTCGAGCAGGCAATAGAGAACCGAAGCCAGGCTCACCGAAGTCAAGGTTGCCGAGCACATTTAGACTCAGCCCTGCGTGGCTTATTTCTATTGGTCACCTGTGACCTATTTACTAGTTTACCCTTAGTATTTCCTATATAAACCTTATTTCCTTACATTGTAAGTACCAAGTTTTTGAATATTGAAATTGAATGAAAAGTGCCGAGCACATTTCTTTGTCTCCGTCGTGAGCAACCCCGGTGAGGGCTTTTATGGGCTTGTGGCTTTCGGTTAATCCGATTGAACATTCCTCTTTGATCATTCAGTTTGCAAGAGGCAATGTTCTCTTGAGGATTGTTGCATAGTTAGGGTGATTCTTGTGTTCCTTTCAATTGAGCTTCGAGACAGGTTCCTCACTGTTCTTTTGAAAGAAGCAAGTTTTGTCTTGCTTCTATCTTCTTCTTTACTTATTCTTCTTCCGCGTTTGGGCTAAGCAACACCTTCGGGTTTGCCTTGCACCATCTTGGTATCAGAGCCCGGTTTGGGCTTGTTTCTACAACCCCAAATCCTGTTCAAGTTATCTTTATTTTCGTGCGTTGTGTCTTTGTTTTCCGTTTCGTGTTCTTGATTTGGTTTTGTCACTGTTGGTATTGTTATCTTACGAAAAAAAAAAGTGTTAAAAAGAAAATTCAAAAATTGTGTTTGATTGTTGGTTGTTTGGGAAAAACGATCACTGATTCTTGATCTCCATTGTTTTCTGATTCCAACGAGTACCCGACATACTGATTTGGTGACTAGAGTTTCTTGGTGAAAATTTTGGACTGTTTGAGCTTTAAAGGTGACTGGACTCGAACCCCATTGTGTTTGGAAGAAACCGATGAAGATTGGTGGTTCTTGAGTGATTTGGGTTTGTTTATTGCTTAAAATCGAAGTTCTTAAGTTTGAATCGTTGTCCGTACACCGGAAATTTGTTACAAAATCGTAACAGTGTACGACACGATGAGCTGAAATTCTTGGCTTGAAGAACTCGACTAAATTCCTCCGTTGATACTGAGACCGGAGTTGAAAGCAACCCAGATCTTGTTAGAAATCGTGGACAGTGGACCGAAGTTGATTTGTCCGTACGCCGGAGCAAGGTCACTGTTCCATTGAAGAAGAAGGGGTAAAAGTTTGAATGTTAAAACCCCAGGTGAAAATTTGTCGGCTGAGAAAAGGAAAGTGGATAAGGTAAAACCCTATCCGTACCAAAGGGGACCACTCTTGAACGGACAGGAGTGGGTGTGATCGAAAAAGATTCCAAAGGGAATCAAAGGGTAGATTCTCCTAGGTTTTCACTTTCTTTCGTGTCAAAATTCTAGTTGGTGGATCTTTTGAGTAACTATCCTACTCGAGGTCGTACCAACCCATTTGAGCTGATAGGTTCTCGTGCGAAGGGGTGACCGAAGTCCAAACTGTCGTAGAAATTCCTTTTGACCCCCCCCGAGCTCAGTTAAAAGCGTCCGTTCCATCGAGTCGAACATCACTTCACTCTTCCCGAAGAGACAGTGACTATTGTCGAACTTGAAGGATCTTAGAGGACCGATCAATTGGACGAGCCACTGTTAACAAGTCCTTGAGTGATCAAAAACCGAACCCATAAATTGAGTGGACCCGAGCGCCACCCATCAAAGGTGAGGGAGAGTGTGAGGTGATTTCTAACCTTAACAATTGTTTGATCTTTGACTTGTGCAGGTACCATGGCTGGAAACGAAGGCAAAGGCATTGAAAGGCCCGAAGTGTCGTTAGCTGATATCATGGCTGCGATACAAGGCATCAGTGCTCGAGTAGCTAACCTCGAGCAGGGAAGTGCATCCGTGGCCAGAAATGGGTCCGGTGCTGGAACCAGCGAATCCACACTGATGAAACCTGTTCTGTATGCCGAGCTTATTCGACAACATCAGTTGACGAGTGAAGCAATTCGAAGAGAGCTTAACTTGGGCAATCCCCAAGCTGAAAATCAAAACTTGGGCAATCCCCAAGCCGGAAATCAAAACTTGGGCATTCCCCGAGGAGAGAGGTTACCACCTCCAAGGGCCCGAAGAGACCTTGGTGCTGTAACCGAAGAGGCTGATAAAGAGGAATTTCCCGAGGACGAGTATGAACGTGAGCCGCCATTCGCTCAACGAAGGCAAGCTCACCGAGGTCGTGGAAATTTCCGAGGACGAGGCCGAGGAGCCCATGTTGAAAGAAACATTGAGCGAGAGGCTGATGATCGAGAAGATGAGTATGTCGAACAGGTTCGTGGTGTTCGAGACTCAAATCTGAACAGTGTCAAAATCACTATTCCACCCTTTAAAGGAACTAGTGATCCCGATGAGTATCTTGAATGGAAGTTGAAAATGGGGCACATCTTTGAAACCAATGAGATGACCGAGGAGAGGAGAGCTGCTCATGCCATTGCTTCGTTTGAAGCTTATGCGTCTACATGGTGGGAAGCTGACAAGAGGCATAGACGAAGGAATGATTATCCCGAAGTCACTACCTGGCCACAGTTGATGAGAGCAATGGATGCTAAGTACTTGAGTGCCAAGTACAGGCAAACTCAAATGCAAAAGTTGTATGAGCTGAAACAAGGGTCCAAGTCAGTTCAAGAGTACCACGATGAATTTGAAAAGGTTCGATTGAATCTTGATCTGACCGAAGACGAGGAGCAAGCCATTATCCGGTTTAAAAATGGCTTGACCAGGGATGTGTCCTCTCAGTTGAGACTCCACGTGTACCACACGTTGGAAGATTTGTTTGATGCTGCCACCGAAGCTGAAAAATTGGTGAAGGAAGAAAAAGCAAACCGGTATCGAGGAGTCACTACTTCGACTCCCTTGAACCGAGGTAAAGAATGGAAGAGTCCTAACCAAGCAAGTGCCAACACTGTTCGAGATTCGAAGAGACCCTTCGAAAAAGGTGTGACCGTCAACCAACCAAGAGAAGTGGGAGGTAAAGTTCAACTAAACTCTCCTAGTGCTTCAAATATTCAGTGTCATAAATGCAGAGGTTATGGTCACATGGCAAAAGAGTGTCCAACTCGCAAAGTTATGCTTCTGCTCGAAGATGGAACCGTCCATGAGCAAGCGAGTGACACCGAGGAGGAATTAATCGAGGAGACTGACCGAGCTGAAGGTGATGATGATCATGAGGCTGCCGAAGCTGATCATTCGGAAATGTTTCTTGTGGTTCGAAGGAATTTGAGCTGCATGACCCTTGAAGAAGAAGACAACCAAAGAGAAAACCTCTTTCATGCCCGATGTCGAGTGAGGGGAAAGGTGTGTTCGATGATCATTGATTCCGGTAGTTGTGCCAATGTAGTGAGCCAAACTTTGGTTTCGCAAATGGGATTACCAATGATGAAGCATCCCCACCCTTACAAATTACAATGGCTGAATGAGTGTGGAGAATTGAGGGTTGTCAAACAAGTGTGGATCAAGTTTAGAATCGGCGAGTATCAAGATGAGATGGTATTCGATGTGGTGCCGATGCAAGCTTGTCATTTGCTATTGGGTCGACCATGGCAATATGACCGAACAGCTGTTCACAATGGCAGATCCAACACTTACACCGTAAAGCTTGATGGGAAGAGTTTCATCCTCAAACCATTGTCTCCAAAGCAAGTCTCCGAGGACTATAAACGGATGAAAGAATTGAAAGAAGCGGCCAAAGCTAAGCTTCCGATGGGAGAAAAATTGGGAGCCGATGAGATAAACTCACCGACCGAGGAGAAAGGAATCTGTGCAATCATGCAACCCGGTGAGATCTTACGAGGCAACGACCACGGTCAGATGATGATTTGCCTCGTGCACAAGGGTATCTTTCTAAACTATAATGATGATTTTTCTAACAATAACCCTTTGCCTAGTGCTGTACAAAGTGTTTTGCAGGACTTCTAGGACATGTTTCCCGAGGAAATGCCAGGTGGATTGCCTCCGTTGAGAGGAATCGAGCACCAAATTGACTTCGTTCCGGGATCCCAAATCCCCAACAAACCTGCATACTGGTGTAATCCCGAAGACACCAAAGAGCTCCAAAGTCAGGTTGATGAATTGCTGAACAAGGGCCTCGTTCGAGAGAGCTTGAGTCCTTGCGCCGTTTCAGTCATCCTTGTCCCGAAGAAGGATGGAACATGGCGAATGTGTGTTGACTGTCGATCAGTCAACAAAATAACGGTAAAGTATCGTCATCCTATCCCTCGATTAGATGACATGCTAGATGAATTGAGTGGTTCTTCATGCTTTACAAAGATTGACCTCAGGTCCGGTTACCACCAGATCCGAATGAAACCCGGAGACGAGTGGAAAACCGCATTCAAGACCAAATTCGGTCTCTATGAATGGTTGGTAATGCCATTTGGCTTATCCAACGCCCCGAGCACATTCATGCGATTGATGAACCATGTGCTCAAACCGTTCATAAACAAGTTCGTTGTCGTTTATTTCGATGACATACTTGTTTATAGTCGAACCATGGGTGAACATGTCAAACACCTAAGGCTTGTGCTTGAAAAGCTTCGAGAAGAAAAGTTGTATGCCAACTTCAAGAAGTGCGACTTCGGTGTCGATCGTGTAGTCTTTCTTGGATTTGTAGTCAGTGCTAATGGTGTCGAAGTCGACGAATCAAAAGTCGAAGCCATCAAAGATTGGCCAACTCCGACCTCGGTATCACAAGTTCGTAGCTTCCATGGGTTAGCTAGCTTTTACCGAAGGTTTGTTCGTGACTTTAGCACCGTGGCAGCTCCTCTAACCGAGCTGGTTAAGAAAGACAATCCATTTGTGTGGGGAGAGTCCCAAGAAAGGGCTTTCCAAGAGTTGAAACGGAGGCTTTGTTCCGCCCCGTTGTTGCAACTCCCTGACTTCGGCAAAGCATTCGAAGTCGAGTGTGATGCGTCTGGAGTTGGGATCGGAGGAGTGCTGATGCAAGAATCGAAGCCGATCGCTTACTTTAGCGAAAAGCTTAAGGGTGCAACTTTGAATTATTCGACCTATGACAAAGAGTTGTATGCCCTCGTTCGAGCACTCGCACATTGGCAGCATTATTTGTGGCCTCGAGAATTTGTGATCAAAAGCGATCATGAGTCCTTGAAGCATCTCCGAGGACAGGAGAAGTTGAACCGAAGACATGCCAAGTGGGTTGAATTTATTGAAAGCTTTCCCTATGTAATTCATTACAAAAAGGGAAAAGACAATGTTGTGGCCGATGCGCTATCAAGGAAATTTGCTTTAGCGACCACTCTCGCCTCTAGGCTCATGGGATTTGAAAGCATCAAGTCGATGTACGAAGACGATCCCAAGCTAAAATGTGTTCGAGATGCAATCTTGAGTGGCCGAAGAGTTGAGAAATATCAGTGGCACGATGGCTACCTCTTCAAGAATGGGAGGGTTTGTGTGCCAGTGTCATCGTGGAGAGAGCTCTTAGTTCGAGAAGCTCACTCCGGTGGACTGATGGGACACTTCGGTGTCGACAAAACTCTTGGTATCTTGACCGAGCAGTTCCATTGGCCCAAAATGCGACGAGATGTGGAAAAGCTTTGCAACGCTTGCCTCGTTTGCAAGAAGGCTAAATCGAAGTTCAACCCTCATGGTTTGTACACCCCGTTGCCTGTGCCTGATCGACCTTGGGTTGATATATCCATGGACTTTGTCTTGGGGTTACCGAGGTCGGGGGGAGGACATGATAGCATCTTCGTTGTGGTTGATCGATTTTCGAAAATGGCTCACTTTATTCCTTGCAAGAAGTGTGATGATGCACAGCATGTAGCTACATTGTTTGTTTCTAATGTGTTGAAATTGCATGGTGTCCCTCGTACTATTGTGAGTGATCGCGACACAAAATTCTTGAGTCATTTTTGGAAGTGTCTATGGGGTGCCCTCGGCACCAAACTACTTTTCTCGACGTCTCACCATCCTCAGACTGATGGACAGACCGAAGTAGTTAACCGAACCTTGGGATCTTTGCTTCGGGCAATGACCAAAGGAAAGGTTGGGAACTGGGCTGATCGTTTGCCCATGATGGAGTTTGCATACAATCGAACGGTGCATCGAATGATTAACATGACCCCGTTCGAGTGTGTGTATGGATTTAACCCTTTAATTCCACTTGATCTAACCCCATTGCCTCGAGATGTTGTTATTGATTTTGCAGGTACTCACCGAGCCAAAGCTCTGCTCGAGTTGCATGCGAAGGCGAAGAAGAACCTCGAGGAAGCCTATGCAAAGGTTGCCTTGAAGAAAAACAAGGGGCGAAAAAAGTTGGAATTAAGGAAGGGAGATTGGGTTTGGGTTCACTTCCGAAAGAAACGTTTCCCGAACCTAAGGAAAGGAAAATTGGCTCCTCGAGGGGATGGTCCATTTCAAGTGCTGAGCAAAATAAACAACAATGCTTATGTCATCGACCTCCCAGGTGAGTATAATGTGTCCAACACCTTCAATGTTACTGATTTGACTCCTTGTGTTGTAGGCCAAACATCAGAAGCAGAGGATGAATTGATTTCGAGGACGAAATCCTCTCAAGAAGGGGAGGATGATGCAGCCCAAAGTGCTGATCAACCGAAGGCAGTGACTGATCAACCGAGGAGGCCAATTACTCGAAGCCAAGCTAAGCTGCTCCATGACATGCACATCCAGCTGGCTATGTCGGGAAGAAGCATGTGTTCGGAAGAGGAATTGCAAAGTGATGAAACCAAGGGCTACATCTTCAAGTTTGAGCCCGAGGACAAAGTTCCCGAACAGCAGCTCTTGGCCCCGGGCAGCGCAGAGCCGAACACAACATCATGTGTTCGAAGCCAAGTCAGCGCCCGATGACAAATGTGTTCGAGCAGGCAATAGAGAACCGAAGCCAGGCTCACCGAAGTCAAGGTTGCCGAGCACATTTAGACTCAGCCCTGCGTGGCTTATTTCTATTGGTCACCTGTGACCTATTTACTAGTTTACCCTTAGTATTTCCTATATAAACCTTATTTCCTTACATTGTAAGTACCAAGTTTTTGAATATTAAAATTGAATGAAAAGTGCCGAGCACATTTCTTTGTCTCCGTCGTGAGCAACTCCGGTGAGGGCTTTTATGGGCTTGTGGCTTTCGGTTAATCCGATTGAACATTCCTCTTTGATCATTCAGTTTGCAAGAGGCAATGTTCTCTTGAGGATTGTTGCATAGTTAGGGTGATTCTTGTGTTCCTTTCAATTGAGCTTTGAGACAGGTTCCTCACTGTTCTTTTGAAAGAAGCAAGTTTTGTCTTGCTTCTATCTTCTTCTTTACTTATTCTTCTTCCGCGTTTGTGCTAAGCAACACCTTCGGGTTTGCCTTGCACCAATGAGCATAGCGAAGAGATATATAATGGATAATACTAGTCAATTAAAATCTGGATTGAGTATTCCCAAGCAGATTGACCAAAATGAACCTAAGATCTTAGCTCAAGAAACTAAGGTCTTAGCTCAAAACCAAGTAGAAAAAAAGGTGATTCCTATGAATAATGCGAAAACAGACTGGACTTCTTTGTTTACTGCTAATCGAGCATCGATTAATGGAATTCACCTCTCGTATATCACTCCAAAATTTGTGGATGGAAACATGGTAGTGGAGCTTGATAAACAAGAGGTAACCGGAGAAATATTAGGGTGGAAATGTGCACTAATAGCATATGTAGTTGGTGATTTACCAGGGTATAACCTCATGACAAGCTATATGACTCAAAACTGGACTGGAGCTGTGGCTCCAGATCTTTACTTACATAAAAATGGTTACTATATGATCAAATTCAGCTCCATGGTGATTTAAGTAAGGTGTTCACTTCTAGTCCTTATAGCATAAATAACAAGCCTATTATACTGAAACAATGGACCCCCAATTTTGATATACAGTTGAATTCCTAACTGAAATTCCATTATGGGTAAGATTTCCTAGGCTTCCTTTGAACTGTTAGAGTTGTGACTCACATAGCAGAATTGCAAGTGCAGTAGATGTACATATTTTTGTAGATAAGTGCACCTCAAAACAATCTAGGATATCTTATACTAGAATGTTAATGGAGGTTAATGTTACAAAACAACTACCAACTGAAGTCATTGTGATGGATCCATTTGGTGAGACCTTCAAGAAAACAGTAGAGTATGATTGGGCTCCCACCTATTGCACAAAATGCTGTCAGATAGGTCATGATTGTAAGAGTACAAAACTTTGGACAACCAAAAAGGAGGAAAAAAAACAAATAGAAACAAATAACCAGCTCAAATATAGACGAAAACAGGCAAGATGTATATAAGAAATGAGTTAGAGCAGATCAATAATGTTGCAAATCAGGGAGAGAACCTTGAGAACCAGTAGCTGGTGATACAAGGCGAGAAAGTACAACACAGTAAGGTGTAATAGGCAGTTAGCAAGAAGTAGAGCTGAATGGTCAGGCTGAACAGAACACTCTAGTGCACCTGGATAAAGGGAAATTTATTGAGGTTCAGCTCCCTAACAAGAGCCCAAGGAGTTACCTGGCAGCTATGACCAACAGAACAGTGATACCCACTCATAATGGATTTGAAATACTGCAAGAACAGAGTCAAATGGATGCAGGAGGCAAAACCTGTTTATATGATGGAATGTGAAGGGTGTGAATAAAAGATACAAGCAGAAGGAGCTATGTACATATTTTCATACGAATAAGATAAAAATTGCAGGTCTTTGTGAAACCAGAGTCAATCAAGGTAGGTCAGAAAAGGCTGAAAGTATACTACCAATTATGAGGGTGCTGAGAATGGGAGAGTGTGGCTTGTCTAGGATGCGAGGTACTTCTAAGTAGATATCCATTAGAAGGATGCTCAATATATGCATGCCTATGTGAAGAGCAGAGATACTCAACTAGTAGGATACATAACAGTGACATATGCTTACAACACTATAGAGCAGAGAAAGCCTTTATGGAAAAATTTGAAGAAACTATCAAGTAATATGTCCGCACCTTGGATGATATGGTGTGATTTTAATGCCCCTCTGCATATTCAGGATATGAAATATGGGAACCCAGTGACCTTAGCTGAAATCAAGGATTTTGCTGACTATGTAGAATCAGCAGAATTACATGAACTGGACCGGAAGGGGGAATTCTATACCTGGACTAATAATCAAAGATGTGGGGATAAAGTGTATACCAGAATTGATATAGCACTTGCTAATGACCTGTGGATGCAGTCATATGGCCATTTGCAGGTAGAATATGGCCTACCTCATATATCTGATCATGCCCATATGGTGATTAGAGTTGCACCTATGCAGCAGGCTAAAATCATCCCATTCAAATTCTTTAATGTCTGGACTGAGAATGATCAATTTCTCAGCATAGTGAAGCAAGGATGGGATGGCAACCTAGACCGTTGGAGTATGAGGAACATCTAGTTGAAGCTCAAAAAGCTGAGGCCTATGTTCAAATAGCTAAACAGAGAGGAATAGATTGGAATCTCATCAAAAATAGAAAGTGCAAGAAAGGACTTGCAAACTATATAGCAGAAAATGCAGAACCTGTATACAGATGAAATAGCAGAAAAAGAGAAGTTGAGCCTGATGAATTTAGAGAAATTGATCATGACAAAAGAGAGCATTTTGCATCAGAAGTCCAGAGCCAACTGGATAAAACTTGGAGATGCCAACAACAAGTACCTTTCAGCAGTCATGAAAGAGGGATGCCAAAGAAAGTACATCAATGCACTAACAGACTCTACAGGAAGAATTTTAACAGATCCAGTTGACATAAAAAGTGAAGTGATAAATTTTTACAAGTGCTTGATGGGAAGCAAAGCTGCCTCATTACCTGCAATGAACAAGTTGACTATAAGGAGGGGTCCCACATTATCTCAGATACAACAAGTTCACATGTGTAGTGCTATAACTGTACAAGAAATATATGCAAGATTACAAACTATTGGGGATGATAAAGCCTCATGGGTGGATGGGTACAATGCTCATTTCTTCAAGAGATCATGGCCAGTGATCAAGCAAGACACATACAAAGCAGTGCTGAATTTCTTTGAGAATGCCAACCTATTTAAAGATGTTAATTGTACAAGCTTGACATTACTCCCTAAAGTGGCCCAGCCAACAAGTGTCAAAGAATATAGACCCATAGTTGCTACACTTTGGTGTATAAGATAATACCTAAAATTCTAGCAGCAAGGATGCAAAAAGTCATGCCTGATATCATTCATGAAGCCCAGTCTAGTTTCATTTTTGGGAGGAAAATAGCTGATAACATTATCTTGGCTCATGAACTTGTCAAAGCATATACAAGAAAAGGAATATCACCAAGAATGATGCTGAAGGTTGATTTGCAAAAGGCTTATAACTATGTGGAATGGATCTTTTTGGATCAGATGATGGAGTGCCTAGGCTTCCCTAAAATATTCATGAAGTGGATCAAGAGCTGTGTTACTACAGTAAACTACACTATCAACATCAATAGAGAGTTTACAGAACCATTTGAAGCAACTAAAGAGCTCAAACAGGGAGATCAAATATCTCCATACTAATTTGCCATTGCTATGGAATGCCTAAGCAGGGCATTAGAAGGCTTAGCAAAAGACAGTGGTTATAAGTTCCATGCAAAATATGCTAAGCTGAAGCTTACTTCACCTTAGCTTTGCAGATGATCTAATTTTGTTTGCAAAAGGTAAGCTAAGCTTAGCAAAGGCACTACATGAATGCTTCATGGGGTTTACAAAAGCATTTGGACTGAAAGCCAACCCTGGGAAGAGTTCTTTTTACTTTTGAGGAGTGGATCAAACAGCTCAACAAGAAATACTGAATCATATTGGGTATACTCAAGGAGAACTACCATTTAAATATCTAGGAATCTCATTGGATATTAGGAAACTGAAAACATTTCCATGGCTCCCCTTGGTGGAGAAGATTATTGCAAAGATCACAGCCTGGACAACAAAGAAACTCTCTTATATTGGGAAGATCCAGCTGGTCAAATATGTGTTATTTGGAGTGCAGGAATACTGGGCACAACTATTTGTGCTACCAACAAAGATCATAAAGCTAATTAAAAGCCATTGCAGAAGCTACATATGGTCAGGTACTGGCACAATTTAAAAAAAAAACACTAATTGCTTGGGATAAGCTATGTTTACCTAAGTCTGCAGAAGGTATAGGGATGATTGATTTGAAACTATGAAACAAAGCAGCAGTTACAAAGGTGTGTTGGGATCTTGCAAGTAAAGCAGATAAAAAATATGGATAAAATAGATCCATACATACTACATCAAAAGTTACCTGATAAAGAGGGTCAAGACACCTGCACAGGCTACTTGGATGGTGAGAAAAATCATGTTAGCTAGAGATCATCTGCAGTATACAGTAAATTTTAAGGCAACATCAGAGAATCTAATCAAGCACTGTTATCTGCAAATGATAGGAAATCAACCAAGAGTTCACTGGAAAGCACTCATGTTCCAGAAATAGATAAGGCCTAAGTCTGTGTTCAGTATGTGGCTGCTCCAACACAACAGACGTCTTACCAAAGATAGGCTTCTAAAGTGGGGAATGAATGTTGATGATGAGTGTGTGATGTGTGGTAATGCAAGGGAGAATAGAGATCACATGTTTCAAGAGTACAATTATACAAGGCAGGTATGGCAAAGACTACTAGTATGGCTGGAAAGTCAAGCTCCAGCTAATATGAACCGGCAAAACTTTCTGTTGGGGTTGTGAACGGAAAAAGACACCACAAGCACCTTTTTATGGAAAAGGTTTCATCACAAACATATATTGGCTATAAATATGAGGTCTCCTCTCACAGTTTATACACACTTCGATAGGAAAAATTTGAAACACATTCATCTCGCATGCATTGTTTATAAAATAATAGTCAGTCAGTGTCGTGTCGTGTGATTTGCAGTCGTTGAGTAATTCTAGCACACCGACATTTGAGGTACCGCTACACCTACACCGGTGACGGTAAATCCGTTCTATCCTTGGAGGAAATAATCTGCAACCTCAGGTACTGGAGGGGATTAAGTTCCTTAAGGAGACATTGTGAAGTCAGTGGACTCAGATTTTGTTCATCGTTCGTCTCCTTAATTTTATTTTTGCATTTCTTATTTCAGATTATATTCTTGAATACAGAATTTCTAACAATCTTAAGGAACTTTATTATATTCTGTATTCGTGAGAGTTGATGAATATGCAAATATTGAAGTAGGAACCTTGGTCCATGCTAATGTTTGGTAGATTGCAGAAGATTAAGTATAAATCAAGAAGGGGATTTCTTTTAATTCTTCTAATTGGTTTAATACTTAAAAAAATGTTGCTTTAGTGGTTCAAGGTTCGGTCTCTGCCGTTTTTAAAGTCGGAAGAAGGAGTAAGTATATACATGTGCTAATATCTGAATCGTTGCAACAATTGTCTCTATCAAAAGACATATTGTGTAAAAGGTGATATTCTGATGGCATATTATGGTGATATTCTGATGGCATATTATGTAATCATGATATAAAACACAAGGCTAAGGAATTGATCCGATAAAAGGTATGTAAGGTTGACTACTACATTCAAGTTTTCAATTGAAAAATATATTCTTTATTATGGTAGTTCCCATATAATCCATGCATATTCCAACTAATTAATTTGGAATATATGAAATAAATTTCCTTATGAGAAAATATTTCGTTCAGACACAAGTATACGTGGGGCTGCTGATCCCTGTTTTGGATCTCTTCCCTGTCAGAAAAGTATATTTTCCTTCTTAGAAAATTGAAGAGCGAAGAAAATTAATATATTAGGATCGCCTAATATTTTTGTTCATGCAGATTAAAACCTTTGTGGTTTTCTACTCATATTTTGGAGACTAAAACCTTCGTGGTTTTCTACTTCCATGTTGGATACTAAAACTTTCGTGGTTTTCTACTCCTCAGTTAGAAGATTAAAAACTTCATCGCTATAATAAATTAGTTTAAAGATTAAAAACTTCACCGATTAATTTACTCTGTTTGTATCACGTTCCAACAAAATTGTAATGAGATCAATTATGTTTCTGAAGTGGGTTCTCTGTACCGAGACATGCACTTATAATAATAGAAGTGATGACTGTGCTTTAGGAGATAGAGATTTTTCTATTGATGGAATTGTGATTGATTTGGCTAATGTGTACTTTGAGTGAAGGCAATGGTCAATTTTACAATAGAAGTACAATTCCAATTCATGAGCCGTTTCATAAATCCATCATCCCTCCACCGTGTGGTAAAATATGCTTGTGAAAAGTCTTCATCATTTGTAGTGGATTTGAAAAGGGGTGATGCCGGTGAAAAGTCCTTATGGAATGGATTTAATGAAAACCCAAAACAAAAGAAAAGTAGTATACTTTGTTTTGTTTTTAAATAAAAAATTGACACCACCAAGTGATGTGGTGCAGTGGATGGGACTACTTCTCCCTTAACCAGAGGTCTCGGGTTCGAGCCCTGGGTAAGGAAAAATCATTGGTAGGGAGCGCTTCCCCCCGAATGGGGCCTTACGCGGCGCGAATCCGGATTAGTCGGGGCTCCAATGAAGGTACCGGACACCGGGTCGGAAACCAAAAAAAAAAAAAATTGACGGTCAAAGTACATGCAAAAGGAACAACTCTGCGGAAGGGCATGATTACTTAGTCAACGGAGACAAAGTACATTCAAGCCAATGAAAATCGAAACCATCGATAAAACGAGGTTGTATTTTTCTTCACTCAATTTATAAGTGTATTTCCCAAAAATGTATCAGGTTTTACAATTAAATTTATATTTAGTTGAGTCTAAGGCGACCGTTTTATATCTTAATTTGATCGATTGATAAGCGATTTACGTGAATGAGTTAAAACGATACCACGCATTTTGATTCGGAAGCAATTTCAGTATTGATGTCACAGAGATAGATTCGATGTCAGAGAGATAGATTCGATGTCAAATTAAGTAAACAATTCGAGTGCAAGTACCAACAAACAAATTCGAGGTAAAGGACAAGCTAGCAATTTACGATGAGATGACTTCGTTAAGTTAGCTAGATGCACAGTTTAACTTAAATACGATGACAATAACGGGTTCAACGATAACGATAGATACGACTACGATGAATTCGCTGATGATACAATGATGAGCAAATGCAACACGATAGCAGATGAATATGTTCGATCGAATAATATGATAGGCAACAACAATATATATGATATAACTTAACGATGAGCAAGTTGACGAGTTGTTTATGCGATTAGAGTAACGATGACAAGTTGCCTAGTGCAATAAAATAATGAACTATATATGCTGTGAATAAGGCAAATATTGATTTAACGAGCAAACAGTAAATAAATAATTAAAGCGATAAAGGCTTATTGTATTTGATGAATCGATGGACGGTGCTTCAATGGAAGAAACAGATCTCCTTCCACGTTTGAACCAAGCCGCGATCGAAACTTGAGTACAATGATTGTCTTGAATGTTATGACTTGAATGCAATAAAAGAAAATGACTAGAGCTTTGTGACGAGAAAGTAATAGCTTTTGAGGAGTAGCGTTGTTCAGATGAATGTGTCCTCAAATGAATATATGAGGTCCTATTTATAGGTTGAAATAATGGAGAATCCCAAACCCTAGCAGATTTCCACTTACCCACGTTTCTCTTCCAACAGTTGCACGTCGTCATCCATTCCACTAAATCTGCCAAGTCTGTTCCGATATTTTAGAGATGTGGATCAGTTAAAGTTTATCCATTACGATGTTGTCTTCGATTTTATCCGATCACAACATTACACAACCGATCGAAACCAAACCGAAGCAGCTCCTTTCCGATCTCAACACCCTCGAAATCAATCGATACCTTGTTACACGACCGAGTCTGTTTCTTTTGTGATCGAACAGAAATCGACCAATACAGATAGTCCCCCCACTTGCCAAGTGTGTTCGTAAAGCTTTTGGCAAGTGGCTTGAATTTTTAGCAGGAAAATACGTGGCACGTTTGTGTCCCTCCATTTTGAAACGCCAAAACGTCGCCTCAACTTCCCATCGCCACACGTGTCAGAAATCTTGCGGGCAGCAATTTTTCGACGGTTCCCGAGGCAATGATGACTCTTGCCTTATAAATACCAAATTAGAAACCGAATTACAAACTTTACCACTTCTAAATCTCTTACAATCTTCTGAATCTGCTAAAATTCTCCCAGCTTCTCAAGCAAATCTCTGCAAATTGTTATTGAAACTTGCTAATCTTACTCCAGATTTCTCAACTTTGTCTGACCAGATTATTGATTTCGTTTTCTGATTTTATTTTACGACAATGTCTTCCTCTTCGCAACCCAGAGTTGAGGCTGAAACTACTCCTACTATGGAAGTCGCCACCACAGCCCCGCCGCAGTCCGGCGCGGTGGCGGAGTTCCACCAATGTTGGTCCTTCAGTAGATAAGAAGGGAAAGAAGTGGAAGGAAAGGAAGGTGAAAGACTATGGTCCCAAGAAGTCGTGGTCGGAAATCCTTCCGAAGAAGTTCACATATGAGAATGATTGCAAAATCAGTGAAGCGGAGCAAGGGAAGAAGAAGAACATCCCGATCGATTCAGTCTACTGTGCAATCACGCCGGAATCGATACCACGAGTTCGAGAAGAATGTGGTTGGAAAACGGGTGAGATCGACGTGATGTGTCCTCCAAGGAAATCAACGTTGGCGACTCACATTAAGGACCACTCAGTGGTGCTGACTTACCCCTTTACGATCGGATTTTCTCTCCCGGTCGATAACGTTATCGAAGAATTCTGTAGAATGTACAAAGTTTGCCTTGGACAGCTTTCTCCAATGATATGGAGAACGATCATAATCATGCGGTACATCGCAGAGGAGGCGGAAGTGGAGCTGACACTTCGCCATATTCTCAACATATACTCTCCTCGAGTTTACAAAGGAGGGGTGATAAACTTGGCCAAACGAGGTCAACGGGCCTTGATATCTGACAACGATGACGATCTCCGAGGATGGGATCAACGTTTCATTTTTATTCCTACGGAGCAGCTTACCGTCCCTGGAAAGGAGCTGCTACCAAGTGTTTGGAATCGAACTCGTAAGTGCTACGTTCATTCGTTTTCTTTCTGAATGAATTTAAGATTCCTAAATCTCAAAATTCTTCCAAAAACATTTTCAGCTGAGGCGGTTGTCTTTGATCAAGTCACCGACATTGGACCATGGCTGATAAGGGTACTTAATAAGACAACCAATGACAAATGAGCTTGGAAGCCGGTCGCGGCTTTGAAGACGCTCAAAGCTAAGAATCATGGTAAATTTGAACTGTCCTTGTACTTACGATCTTTGTTTTGCTAACGCCTTCCGATAACTGAAAAATACTTCCTCAGGCATCACCGGTACTGGAGGTGAGCCAAGTGACGAAGAAGCTGAGCCCGAAGGCGGGGAGAAAACCGATGATGTTCCTCCTCCGAAGAAGAAAAAGAAATCGTTCCAAGAATTAAGGAACAAGTATTTGCCCAAGATAGTAGTGGCGGAAAAGGGGCAAGGGGGCAGTTTATCGACTGCCTCCCAAACCATAGAGGACGTGATCGCTGGAACGAGTTCAGCGATCGCAGCGACGAAAGCCGCCGAAGGAATGATCCCGGTCATCGACATCGAGGAGGAGGAACATGGGGAAGAGTCAAGGTCTGACCAATTGGTGCAGCGTCCCAAGAGGCCAGCTAAGAAAAGACTCCAAGAAACGGCCATTCAGCTTAAGGTGGCCGTACAAGGAGATCTTTCCGTGGACGACTACCATCTTCCCCCTGTCGCCGAAGACGCCAATTCGGGCTCGGGAGGCTTGCCTAGTAGGGAAGGTGCTCTTGTTTCTTTAGGCGCTGCCCCTGAAAATCGAGAGGAGATGATCGAGGCCTTCGATCGTGAACTCGAGGAGAGGGATCTAGCAAAAGGGAAAGCGCCAGCTTTGGATCGGTCGATTGCGACGACGAAGTCCAAATACGATGAGGAGACGGGGTCATCATTTTTGGTGTGGACCATGCCGATCCAATTGTGCCTCTTCCTCGAGGCGAAGAAGCCGCTTCTTTTGCTGCCTTGGGTGAATCTGAAAAGAGGGGGGTTAGGTCGCTTACGATAGAATAGCCACCCAACGTTGACTTGCTTAGATGCCTAAGGCGGTTGGCGAATTATTTGTTCGATGTCATGGGCCCAATGGAGCAAGCTCGGCTGAACACGCACGAGGATCTGAGTTTGCCTTCCCAGATTTCCTTTGGTGCCTTTAGGGTAAGCTCTACTTTCAAAACTTCTTTACTTTGCATAGATTGCATAGACTTCATGATCTTCAACTGTAACTTGTTTTCAGAACTGCATAATGGCGATCGAGACTGCCGATCGGATTCGCCAACTTCAAGATGGGGCCAAAGTTTTGAACGAGCAGATCGTTCATCTTACTTCGGCGGGGGAGGAGTTACATCGGAAGCTTAAAGCTGCTGAGACCAAGAATGCTGAACTTTCAACCAACTTCGACAAGAGCGCGAGTGAACACGCTCTTCGTCAATCGGAGTTGGAATCTCAGATTCGGGCTTTGAACGCGCAGCTGAGCGATCACGAAGCCAATTCTGATCTGAAAATAGCTGAGCTCAACTCTATCCTAGAGAGCAAAGACAGAGAGCTGGCTGATCAGTTCGAGGAATTGAGTGCTCTTCGTAAAAGCAATAAAGAGCTGAAGGTTCAAGCTGACAGATTAACGGAAAGGAACTTGCTGCTTCACAAGGAATCCACCATCCTAAGGCGCGACCTCGAGGAAGAGTTTGACAAAAAGAAGGATTTAATCCTTGCCGAATCAAGGCGTGATGTCCTTAGGGAGATGTTAGATCGAACTATCGATGTTCCTACCGAGCTAAGCGAAGCTGTTGCCATCGTGCGATTGACTCGTGAAGATCTTGGTCTCCCAGCGAGCTCCTCCGATGAAGGTTCTGATGGAGATGCTAATGAATGACTTGTTTTTTCTTAAGTCGCTTTTGAAGTTCCATCCATGTACATATGACTTTTCTATGAATGAACTTACTTTTTCACAGCTGTATTGTTTTTTGCTTTTCGAAGATGATTTAAAAGTTTGATGTTCAACGATAATCGTCGAAAGGAATGATTGGGGCCCAATGTCTTAGTGCATAGTGAGGAATGACATCTCATTTTCACGTAATGCACTCTTCAAACATTTTCGTGAGTTCGGAATGAAAAATTTAACACTTGGTGAAAAATTTGGAATTGTAAAATCCGCTTAATATTTGAAACAATCGAATAAATCGAACAAATGTAACAATGAAGATATAACCAAAGTGTTGCATATTATTGAAGCAAGCCGCTAATGGGCCTTTGATATATTTTAGATCGTCTGATTCGATCGATTACAAGGTGCAAACGTAAGGTACAGACTTTTGATCACTATTGGATCGCTTACATAAGTTAGTTGAACTAATAACTCTCGACTTCGGATAAAAGCGTTGAGGTTTTGGATTCTCTGACAACGGTGAAATTTCCAATTCGAACGAGTCCCCAGTTCGAGTGAACGTTGGAACTTCTGTCGAATTTTGAACGAGTCCCCAGTTCGAGTGAACGTTGGAACTTCTATCGAATTTTGAACGAGTCCTAGTTTGAGTGAACATTGGAACTTCTATCGAATTTTGAACGAGTCCCCAGTTTTGCCTTCAATCGATTCTGTTTCACCTTTCGATCGAAAGTTTCCTGTTCTAGGGCAGTCCCCAGTGTCTGCCGATGAACCTCGTGCTAACTCCATCCCCCCCCCCCCAGTGTTTGGGTGCGAAGAATGAGTAGGCGAACACTGGTCCTTGACTTTGATGCCTGAAACGGAGTCATTGGAAGACAAAAACCAAGAAAACCCGTTATAGATGAAGACCACGTTAGAGTGTTCGTCAGACTTATCGACCCCGATCGGAGCGTTTTGAGCTCAAGTGTTCGTGGGTGATGTTTGTCATCATTCGACTCCAACTATGCCTATCATCTAAAAGTGTTAGTATCAAATAATCAATTAAACAGTTCCCTTCGACGGAGAAAGAATGAAAATTGCGAAGTAAAAGTAAAGGGTGAAGGTTGATACTACAGAACCTCAAAAATAGTATTTCTTCAATTGTGTGATATTTCAATTGAAGTCCACCGGTTTGGAATCCACTGCCTTGACACGGAAAGGTCCTTCCCAATTTGCTCCTAGTTTGCCTTCGTTGGGCTCATCCTTCTTTGGTCTTTTGATCTTCAGCACATAATCACCTACTCTAAAAGATCGATACCTGAGTTTTTTGTTGAGGTAGTTTTCTGCCCTTTGCTTCTGTGCTTGTATTCGAACAAGCGCCATGTCCCTTTTTGCTTCGACCAAATTCAGATCTATCAACATGGCCTCTTCGTTAGCTTCTTCGGTGGAGTGGGCGAACCGAAGACTGGGCTCTCCCACTTCCACCTGTATCAATGCTTCTGCTCCGTAAACAAGTGAGAACGGTGTCTCCCCGGTGCTGTGTTTCACCGTCGTCCGATGAGCCCACAGTGCTCCGGGGAGTTCGTTCGGCCAGTTGCCCTTTGAATCATCCATCCTCTTCTTCAAGTACTCGAGTATTGTTTTGTTGGAAGACTCAGCCTGTCCATTTGCACTGGGGTGATAAAGTGTTGATGCAATTCGCTTGATCCCCCACTTTTCGAAGAAGGTTGTGATTCGTCTCCCCACGAACTGCTTACCATTGTCGCATGTGATCTCTTTCGGGATCCCAAAACGACAAATGATATTCTGGTGAATGAATTTGATAATTTCATGTTCACGAATCTTAGCCAAAGCAATAGCTTCCACCCATTTAGAAAAATAATCTGTAAGAATTAAGATAAATTTTACCCCACCGGGCGCTGTTGGAAGCGGCCCGACCAAGTCCATTCCCCACTTCATGAATGGCCACGGTGACGTGACCGAATGAAGTGGTTCTGCCTGTTGATGTATGAGGTTGCCAAATTGTTGACACTTGTCACATTTGCGGACGAACTCCTTGGCATCATCTGCGATCGTTGGCCAATAGTATCCAGCTCTTATGATCTTCCGAACCAGTGATTTGCTGCCGGAATGATTGCCGCACTCGCCTTCATGAACTTCATTCAGCACATAATTTGTCCCATCTGGCCCCACACATTTTGCCAAAGGGCCACCAAACATTCGCCTGTAGAGTTGATTTTCGAGGAGGCAATATCTTGCCGCTTTGGCTTTAAGTGATCGGGCAGACTTTTTATCACTGGGAAGGGTGCCTGCCTGCAAATAAGACAAAAACTTGCTTCTCCAATCCCAAGTATGATTAACATTGTTTACCTCTTTGATGCTTCAACATAGTGGAGATTCGAACAAGTGAACCACTGTCTCATCGAGTTTTTCATCGATGGCCGCTGCAGACCAAAGGTTTGCTAAAGCGTCTGCTTCGATGTTCTCTTCCCTCGGTATCTAAGCTATTTTCCACTCCTGAAAAGAAGTTAGAAAGTTTTGTACCTTTTCGAGCAGTTGCTGCATCCTCGGATCTCGAACACAGAAATCGCCTTGGATCTGATTCACCACCAGTTGAGAATCGCTTTTGATGTCTATTCGTTCGACTTTCAAATCCCTTGCGATCTTTAAACCTGCAGCGAGGGCCTCATATTCGGCCTCGTTGTTAGTTTTTGCATGTAATTTGATCGCGTACCTGAGTTTTTCACCGGTAGGTGCTATCAACAAGATTCCAAGGCCAGTTCCTTTTACGTTCGAAGCTCCATCGGTATACATTACCCAGACTCCGGGGTCTGGATCTCTCATCATCAACTCTTCCTTCTTTGCCTCCGGTAAGATATTAGCGCTAAAGTCTGCTACAAAATCAGCTAAAACTTGAGATTTTATGGCGGTACGTGGCTGGTAAGTGATGTCGTACTCACTCAGCTCGACCGCCCATTTCATTAATCGACCAGAGAGATCTGGCCGATGTAAAATATTTTGCAATGGAAATGTAGTTATAACAGATATTGAATGACATTGGAAATAAGGCCTTAATTTTCGTGCAGCAGTGACTAGTGCGAGTGCTAGTTTTTCTAGGTGTGGGTACCTTGTTTCAGCATCTAACAACGTTTTACTAACATAATAGATAGGAAATTGGTTACCTCCATCCTCGCGAACGAGGACAGCGCTTATAGCGACATCGGAAACGGCCAAGTAGATCAGCAGCATTTCTCCTTCAATTGGTTTTGACAGAAGTGGTGGATTGGAAAGGTATTGTTTCAATTCTCGAAGAGCTTTTTTGCATTTTGGTGTCCACTCGAAGCCTTTGCTCTTCCTCAGCACTGAAAAGAACTTGTGACATCGTTCAGATGACCTCGAGATGAACCTGCTGAGATAGGCTACTCGACCGGTCAGCTGTTGAACTTCTTTTTCCGTTGTCAGGTCCTCAGGGATGCTTTCGATCGCCTTGATCTTGTCTGGATTTGCTTCGATTCCTCTTTGCGATACGATGAATCCCAAGAACTTACCGGATCCAACCCCGAACGCGCATTTCTTCGGGTTCAATCTCATGTTGAACCACCTCAGTATCATAAAAGTCTCCTCCAAATGACTCAAATGATCTCTTTTCTCAAAGGATTTTACCAACATGTCATCGATATACACCTCCATGGATTTCCCGATCAGATCTTTGAACATAGTAGTGACCAGACGCTGATAAGTAGCACCGGCATTCTTAAGACCGAAGGGCATTACTATATAGCAATAAGTCCCCATGTCTGTGATGAACGACGTCTTCTCCTGATCTAATGGTCATCGAAATTTGATTATAACCTGAATAGGCATCCAAGAAACTTAACATCTCGTGCCCTGTCGTTGAATCGATCAGTCTATCGATGTGAGGCAGTGGGAACGAATCTTTTGGGCAAGCTTTGTTGAGGTCGGTATAATCAACGCATACCCTCCATTTGCCATTTTTCTTTGGTACTACAACCGTATTCGCAAGCCATTCTGGATATTTTACCTCTTTAATGAACCCATTTGCTAGCAGTCTTTCTACTTCATCGTTGATCACCTTCCTTTGGAATCCTCCATTCGGCCGTTTCTTTTGCTTCACCGGCCGATGTTTTGGGTCGACATTTAATTTGTGTGTGGCGACTTTTGGATCGATTCCCACCATATCTGCATGGGACCAAGCAAAACAATCAGAGTTGTCCTTGAGGAAGGATATGATTTTTGCTTTTACTTCGGTGTCCAGTTCAGCTCCAACATAGACTTTCCGATCAGGCTTGTTATCGAATAACATTACTTCTTCTAATTCTTCTATCGTAGAGTCTCCAGCTTTTTATTTATACGGTTCTCTCATGCATGGTGGAACCTGTGCGAAGTCACCCTCGACTTCAGATTCCGATAGCTGCGTTAAGGCGCACAACGAAACCGAAGTGAAGCTTCCGTCCACGGGTCCCACTGGCTTACATGGTGAAACCTGTGCGAAGTCGCCTTCGACTTCGGATTCCGGTAGCTGCGTTGAGGCGCACGACGGAACCGAAGTGAAGCTTCCGACCACGGGTTCCACTAGCTGCGATTGCTACAATCGAAAGCCTTCCTTGACAGCTACTGAGTAATATTCTCGTGAAGCCTGTTGCTCGCCTCTGATTTCACGAATTCCCCATGGGGTAGGGAATTTCACAACTTGATGGAGGGTCGATGGGACCGCTCCCATAGCGTAGATCCATGGTCGACCCAAGATTACGTTGTATGCCATTTCGCCTTTCATCACTTGAAACGATGTTTCACTCTCAACTCCTTCTGCATAGGTCTTAATCGTAATTTCTCCAACGGTCACTTCACTTGAGTTGTTGAAGCCCGACAATACTGTTGAGCGAGGAACAATCTTATCACTCAACTGCAATTGTTCAACCACCCTTGCATGTATGATATTAACCGAACTGCCAGCGTCAATTAATACCCTTTTTACATCGGCATCGTCGATCCTTGTTGTGACAACAAGTGCATCGTGATGGGGATGAATCTTTCCATCGAAATCAGAATCCCCGAACACAATCTCATCGGTCATGTCATCTCGTGTTCGCTTGTCTCTTGTGAATGAGACTTTAGCGTACTTCTTTGTAGTGTAGGTTACCCCACAGACACCATCTCCTCCGGTAATAACATTTACCGTTTTCCTGGGGGCAGGAGGCTTTGGCGGCTCGTCGTCTTTCTTCTTATTAAAATTGTTTCGTCCTCTCTCAGTCAAGAATTCGACCAAGTGACCCTTCTCCAGCAGGCTGGCCACTTCATATCTCAACACCTTGCATTCTTCCGTTGTATGGCCGAAGTCATGGTGAAATGCGCACCATAGATTTTCATCCCTGGTGTTTGGATTTGATTTTATGCGACCTGGGAATTTTACAACTTTATCACCCATCCCCTTCAAGTGATTCACTAAATTTGGTGTCAATATGCAAAAATTGTATTCCGTCACTTTTGGAGGCAGTGGTGGATCCCTCAGAGCCGAAGATGTGTTCAGCTGTGCTTTCTTCGACTGATTTTTTGAGCTACCAGCTTCGTGGTTGTTGCTCCCCACTCGTGGGAAACTGTAGGGCCCCCATCGTTGGTCCCTGTAGTCTCGCCTGTCGTTATCGACTTTTCTTGCTGGTCGATCATAATGATAATTATTTCGGGCTAGCTGCAATTCTTCCTCCTCAGCCCTGATCCTCGGCTCGCATTCACGATACAACGCATCGAAAGTCCATGCGTCGATCTCCCTGAGACGATCCTTCAACTTCCATGCCTCTATCGAATCAGTGCGCAAGTTATTAGCAAAGGTCAAACAAGCCCACTTTTCTTCAAGATTCGGTATATGAATCTTCTCATCATTGAACCGTTTCACGAATTGTTTGATAGTTTCCCCGGGCCGCTGCCTAACGTTCAAGATGTCTTCCACCCTTGGTGCTATCTTTTTTGCTCCTGTATGTGATCGAATGAACTTCGCCGACATGTCATCGAAACTCAATATTTCGTTTTCGGGCAACTGTAGATACCATTTCAATGCCACTCCTTTTAATGTCTCACAAAACTTCTTAAGGCTGACCGAATTGATCTCTTCCGAGGTCAAGTCGTTTGCCTGAACTGCGACCGAAAACATATCAATGTGATCCCTTGGATCTGTGGTTCCATCGTATCTCAAGCTTTCTGGTAATTTGAAAGTTTTCGGTATAGGTAGTGGGGCTGCACTTGCTGGGAATGGACGCTTTGAAATCGATTTTTTAGCGCCTTCATCAGTTAACTTCGGAACACCGGGTAACTTCTCCATAAACGACTTGATCTCACCGAACTTCTTATCGACTGTGTCATTCAATAAGGTCTGCATCGTAGCCATCATTCTCACTTCTGTCGCAACCGAGGCCGTAGCTCCCATAGCTGTAGCGGCCGTACCCGATCCTCCAGATCCGACCCCCGCTGCAAGTCCCCCTATTACGGCGCCCTGAGGAACCGAAGTCGGAATGCTTGCTGGGGGTGTGATCGGGGAGGTGGGTGCTTTATTTCCGATAGAATTAGATAATGCCTTCAACTGTTCTTGTATCATTTCGAACTGAGCATCATGCCTTCTCAAATACGCCATTAGCACTGCATTTGGATCTCCTGACTCAGTTTCGACCGCGGGCTCCTAACCCGATCGCCGCCCTTGGGGCGTGTTCAACTGTGAACGAGTAGGAATGTCGTCGCGAGTTGGATCCTGCTCGTTGTTGGTGGACTCATCGACCGCTTCTACATTGGCCGGAACATGAACCCCGTCATTGGGATTGAGCTGTTGTTGATCGTTCAGAGCTTCGATGTTACGTTCATCTGCTACTTCGAGACAAGAAAGCAAATGTAAGTAGTATCAAGCGATTCAAATTTCGGAATAAATCGATTGCCTAGACCCCCACGGTGGGCGCCAAACTGTATTTCCCAAAAATGTATGAGGTTTTACAATTAAATTTATATTTAGTTGAGTCTAAGGCGACCGTTTTATATCTTAATTTGATCGATTGATAAGCGATTTACGTGAATGAGTAAAAACGATACCACGCGTTTCGATTCGGAAGCAATTTCAGTATCGATGTCAGAGAGATAGATTCGATGTCAAATTAAGTAAACAATTTGAGTGCAAGTACCAACAAACAAATTCGAGGTAAAGGACAAGCTAGCAATTTACGATGAGATGACTTCGTTAAGTTAGCTAGATGCACAGTTTAACTTAAATACGATGACAATAACGGGTTCAACGATAACGATAGATACGACTACGATGAATTCGCTGATGATAGTAAACACAATGATGAGCAAATGCAACACGATAGCAGATGAATATGTTCGATCGAATAATATGATAGGCAACAACAATATATATGATATAACTTAACGATGAGCAAGTTGACGAGTTGTTTATGCGATTAGAGTAACGATGACAAGTTGCTTAGTGCAATAAAATAATGAACTATATATGCTGTGAATAAGGCAAATATTGATTTAACGAGCAAACAGTAAATAAATAATTAAAGCGATAAAGGCTTATTGTATTTGATGAATCGATGGACGGTGCTTCAATGGAAGAAACAGATTTCCTTCCACGTTTGAACCAAGCCGCGATCGAAACTTGAGTACAATGATTGTCTTGAATGTAATAGGTTGACTTGAATGCAATAAAAGAAAATGACTAGAGCTTTGTGACGAGAAAGTAATAGCTTTTGAGGAGTAGCGTTGTTCAGATGAATGTGTCCTCAAATGAAAATATGAGGTCCTATTTATAGGTTGAAATAATGGAGAATCCCAAACCCTAGCTGATTTTCACTTCCCCACGTTTCTCTTCCAACAGTTGCATGTCGTCATCCATTCCACTAAATCCGCCAAGTCTGTTCCGATATTTTAGAGATGAGGATCAGTTAAAGTTTATCCATTACGATGTTGTCTTCGATTTTATCCGATCACAACATTACACAACCGATCGAAACCAAACCGAAGCAGCTTCTTTCCGATCTCAACACCCTCAAAATCAATCGATGCCTTGTTACACGACCGAGTCTGTTTCTTTTGTGATCGAACAGAAATCGACCAATACAATAAGTCATTTGTTATTTCCTACCCTTTATGTTTTTATGAAATCATTTTCATATATGTTAGGGTAAATGATTCATTGTGATAATCATGATATAAATGCCCAGATTTGAAATGACATAAGTATTTAATATACTTATAATTTGTCATGTTTGTGAAATAATGTTTACTTTCAAGGTTTTTGGAGATAATTGTCTATATGAATTGTTCAATAGACATAATTACTTCCTGAAAGTCATGACTACATGTTGAGATATTGAGAAAATGATATTTATATTGATATCATTTTGATTTCATTTTGTTTGAAGATGCTAAATAAAATTGATGTCTTATTTTATGAGAAATGTACTTTGCATTTCTATAGTGTATCTTGGCAATATAATGTTAATTTTCTGGAGTGGCCTCTGCTATTATGAATTATGGAGAGAAAAAGGGGAAAAAATAAAACGATTCCTTAAAAGAAGATGCCACATCACGTTAAGGTATGACCAAAAATGGAATGAAATTTCTGTCATTCCAATTCTATTGGTATTCAGAATTCCTTCAAAGAGTGGAATAAGAGGCTTCTAAAGAGTGGAATTGAAAGAAGGATGAGTCTCCTCATAAAAGTTTCTGGCAATTACACTGCAACACTTGTGTGAAGTGTTACATAAACTTGTTCTTGAAAAGGGACACTGTAGAAGTTCTTTTAATTCACGTGAAGTGACCTTGAACGAGGATATAATTCACAAGAAAAGTTTTATGGAACTTCTTGCTACGTTTAATACTTGGATTTGCTTCCAAGATTAATAATTGTGTGATTAATATCAGAATGGTTAATGATAGCAAGAATATGAGATATAAAAGTGATCATGTTGTTTCTGAGCTCTTTGTTTAATCAAACAATATGACTTTGAGTTTTATAAATATATCATATAAAATATTTGGAATGTGGGGGCGTTTGACTTAAACATGATAAAATTCAATATTAGATTTAATGTCTATATTATTTTTGAAGAATTAGATATGGTTCTTTTTCCGAAACCCTACGAATCCTTAGTGGATATTGATATGGTAGTTTGTGAATTCATAACTAGTGCTATTTTAGAACGACTAGTTGATGGCACTGCCAATTCAAAGATTGGACATGTACCTTTACAGAAACTGGTTGTATTTTTCATGAAAAAGTGTCACTTGAAGGTTGTGACGTTTTATGAAATGACGAGTTGGTTGAAAGATAACGTTTTGTTGGTCTATAAAGTAGTAAATCAACTGTTGATAGAAATGATAAAAATCCATATCAAGTTGGATTTAAGCGGTAAACCAACCAATAACAAATATGAAATTCATGTTGAGGTAGATTTATATAATGATTGAAGGTTCTATAATTTGAGCATCAAATAAATAGCAAGGGGGAAATGGTTGAGAAATAAATTAAATGTTAAAAGATTGTGGTCACAACTGTTGCAACTATTTCAAGTTATTGATATAGTGATGCTATATTAAGAGTAGCCAATAATCGCTCTATGATGGAAGTTGAGCTCATAGCCTTAATCAAGGCTAGTGAAATAGTAAATGGATACGTAATTCATGAAAGATGTTCCATTTTGGCTCAAGTTGTTGACATCAATTTGCATACATTGCGTTAGTCAAGTTGTAATTGGACAGGCTGGGAACGTTATGTATAATGTTGCTCCCAAACGCACACGCAAGTATACGTGGTCGACAAGTAATAAAGTGATAAATCGAGTATCGTTCCCACGAGGACTATTTAGACTGGACTCCTAACAAACAATATCTTAAGGACTATTCAGGGATCTTTTCTAATAGTGAGAGTTTTATTAACTAAAGAACAGTAATTTAAATGGTGGAAATTAGTCAAACAATGGGGCAAACATTGATTGTAAACAATATTAATGAGACGGTCCAGGGTCAGAGCTACGACCAATCCAGTTGAGTTTTCCAATTGATTCCACTCCTCGAATCCCGGATTACTAACTAACAGGTTAAATGTACCCGTGAAAACCTTTCGATTCTTCACGGTCTATGCAGGCTACTCCAATCCCTATATGTCTATGGGTTGAATCACATGCACGCATTAACGAATTCTGTGATTAGTTAAGCTAGGCGAGCAAGTATATATCAAT
Organism: Petunia x hybrida; assembly: GCA_037355625.1. Classification (NCBI taxonomy): domain Eukaryota; kingdom Viridiplantae; phylum Streptophyta; class Magnoliopsida; order Solanales; family Solanaceae; genus Petunia; species Petunia x hybrida. Next base: position 1,687,651 of record JBBBVM010000648.1, read on the forward strand.
CCCACTCACAAATTGGTTCCCCGATACCCAGGTTCACAATCTATCCCTACTCTTTCTTATTGCGTTCATAAATTCTCTCTTTCGAGTTCAATCTAAGAACCATAGATAATGCCTAATTATCGGGCCCTAATAATTAAACAAGTGAAATCAAGAAAGAATAAATAATCCGTTATGGGATTCAATATATGGAATTCAATCTTCAAATATCAACCTTCATGAAACGCTCTAACCCTAGAACGAAGGATTTAGCCACGCATACTCATAATCACAAGACAATGATTTGATGAAATAATGATGAAATAATTAATAGATGAAAGAATAGGAATTAAACCCTTGTTCAATGAAGTATGGTGCTCCACAATTGCTCCAAAGTCTGAACCTCTCTTAAAAACGAAATTAAAAGACTATTTATAGTGTTTACAAAGTCTTCCTATAAGTTAATCCTAAGCCTAAACGAAATTGGAAAAGTTGGGGTCGCAGAACAGAAAGCCATAGGAATGCCACACATGGTTAGGGCGCCTGAGAGTCGCGCGCTGCAGCCATGCCACACATGCTTAGGGCGCCTGAGAGTCTGAAGCTGCAACCATGCCACACATGGCTATGGCTTTTGGAAGCCTGAAGCTATAACAAATCCGTAGCTTGCTCCATCTAATGCCATATCCCGCAATTAGCTAAGTTCATCCATTCTTGCTCGATTTTATCCATCTTCACTCCGTTTGCACTCGTACTCATCCAAAATCATTCCTAACATCACCAACACAATAAGTGAGCGCAACAATCGCAATTACTTCGTGCAATGGGCGAATAAAGTATTAAAATGTGCGGAAATATAAAGGTAGAATACGCAAATATTGCAAAACATCACCACCCCACACTTAGACCTTTGCTCGCCCTCGAGCAATCACCAAAAACAACTTCCCAACTAAACCAACATTTGATAGAACAGGTCTACCTATGGTTATGGTTGATGTCGACCATTAAACAAGAGCATAAATACATACCATGTGACCCACAACATGCCAAAATTTATTAAATTTCAAAACATTAGAACAACCAACTCAAGACATCTCAACTTCAAAAACCGACTCAATGAAACCAAGCTTTCACAAAATCACACCCATTCACTCAACCAAGGAGTCAAAATTTCACCTATCTCGCGCCAACCATGTGCCCTCACCAAAAGAAATCAAGAGAGCGTCTCAAATATCACACAAAGAATATATTTTAAGAGTAAATGAGGGACATAATATAGAAAGAATTCACTCGCTCTCCAAAAGAAGTTCACGTGCCACACACAACATACCATAGGCTTGCCCGTAGTGTAGGACTCCACTAATGTAAGCTCACTCCAATCGGGATTAACTAGGACTTTACGGGTTGTAATGTAGGCTAAAGGACAGGTAGGATAAATATGGATAAATAGTGACTACCTCCCTAAGCACTTTAATACATCACTTTAATTTTTTTCTTTCCACCATTCTCTTCAAAACCAACCAAGCAACCACCCAAAAATACACAAGAAACTCCCTCTCAAATTTAAGCAATTTGCAACTTTACTTTTGCACAACACTAGCAAGGATTGAGATTTTTTTTCTTTTGTTTTCTTTATTTTTCTCTTTTTCATTTCATTTTTTTTTTCTTTTCAATATTTTTCTCAACCTTGCCAATGATTCTCTTTTTTTTTTCTTTCAAAATACACCATATTGTTTTCTTTCATTGGTTCCACTCAAAAGCCATCCAGTTTCTCCAACCACAACTCCATAAACATCAAATATTTTTCAATTAGAGTGCTACAAGGAGTTAAGGGTTCAAAAAGAGATAATTTAGAACAAAAGGGGTAAGGCTTGAAATGTGGGTGCCAACAAAAAGGTCAATAGGCTCAAAAGGGCTTAAGAAGGATAAGATTACAGGGTAGGCTAATCAAGGCTAGAAGGGCTTATCAAAGAAACGCCTGTATCATCTCCCGACTAGAGCAAACCTAGGAATTCGCTTTGCACACACACGGGGCAAGTTCTAGATATTAGTATGCAAGCACAGAACATAGGAAAAGATACCTCACATCACACATGGCACATAGTTCACTAAAGACGGTTTCATTCCAACTCTCGGTTAAAGCAAACAAGATGCAACTTTGGAAATTTAAGCACTAAGGCACAATAGTTCACAAAGAGTCAAGTAATTGAACCTAAGCGTCTCAAGAAGCTCATTCAATTTTTTTTTCTAGGCATGCATCACAAATTTTAAACCAAAAGGGATTCACAAAGAGTAAATGCTCAAGTCCAAATTCACCGGTATCAAACAAACCAAAAGTACCTAGCATTCTACCATTTTTCTAAAAATATTCTACTAACTAATACTAATAAACTACTCCTAAAAATAAAAATACCCGGTTCAAAGGTCTACTCGTGGAAAAGAACCGAGGCCATAAGAAAAACCACGGGGTGGATGACTGTACCACTAACTAAACTAAAAGAAAAATCTTTTTTGAATTTTTCATTAGTTTTCTAATTTTTTTTTCATTTTTTTTTATATATATTAAAGCAAGAAACAAATAAAAATAACGTCAAGTGACAAAAATAAAAATTGCTAAAATTAAATTCCTAAGGATACAATCATCCATAACCTCAAAAACTTGGGAAGTCCCCCACCCCAGACTTAAGACTAAGCAATGTCCTCAGTGCGGTAAAAAATAAAATACAAGAGATATAGGAACTTTCCTGAAGCCCAAGTGGCCTAATCCTCCGCATCCTCATCAGAATCCTCCAGCTCAGTATGCCCGGGAGTGGCAACATCAGCAGCCACCGGAGGAGTAGTGGTAGGGGCAACTGCCTGAGCTCTCGAAGAACCTCCAGGCCTATGTGGTGGAGTGCGCGCCTCCTCCTCCTCCTCCTCTTCTTCTTCTTCCTCTTCTTCACTACTCTCATCATCACTGTCTTTGTCTTTAGCCACGATCTCAGAATCTGTGTTCTCATCCTCCTTAGAGGGTATCACGACCTTCTGAGTCATGCCCAACAACCGCTTTGACGTATCCAACAACGGAACAGCCCGATCAAGTACCTGCATATCCATCCCTACGGCCTTTGCTAAATACTCTATCATCAAATACTTACGGGCCGACAGGTTGGCGTCCGTCTCACGCCACTCATCCATGGTAAATTTGGCAGGGGTACTAGCAATTACACCCTTAACCGCGGCAATATCAATCTTCTTCTCTATATCGGGGACAATGCGATCACCAATCTCATCAATAGGCACCCCCACCTTCTCTAGATACTGGGTGAGAATGTTACAGAAAAACAACCGGTGACACGTCTTTTTGAGGCGTATCTTCCTCATCAACTTAAGCATGTAATACCCAATGTTCACCGGTTTCCCCAACATAAAGAAGTAGATCATGCATGCTCGTGTCTTGATCACACTAAAAAAATGGCTAGATGGTAGAATGCGAGCATTGATAAATTTCATCCAGACACGAGCCTTCTTTTGGAATAGCGAGAACAACATACACCCAGTATCCTCTGCGCGTATCCACAGATGTGAAGAATCCACGCCTCAGAGTGTGTCTCGCATAGCCTTATAGTCAGGCCTTTTGATGAAGTCGTGAAGCTCCTCAATATCATGATCTTCCACCCCTAAGAATTTGCACAAGGAGGTGGCATCTAGCTTCACTTTACATCCCCAAACTTGGACCATATCATCATCCCGCCAAGCTTCCTTCGGATCCCAATTGACATAGAATTCCGACACAAGATCAAGATTTGCGTGGCCCAGACTCGCAAATACCGCATCCCACTTTATCCCAAGAACTGCGTCTCTTACGGCTCGACATTTTTGGATTAATTTCCTTTCATATATAGCTTGTTCCGGGATATAGCCCGAGAGTTTCACATTTTTGTACCAAGTTTGGCTCTCCCCTTTCTTTACAAAAGGTAGACCAAACCTTGTCTTTCCCCCGGGTCTTGGAATAGGGATTGCCTCTTTCGGAACCCTTGGCTTTGCTTTACTCGGTGCTTTAGCCTTTGCTTTTCCCTTTTTCGCTTTACTAGTCGAGGCTACCCCCAATTTTGGCCTTTGGGCGGCAGGTGCATTAGAAGAAGAAGAGGCCTTGTGCGTGAGTTGTGCGTTGTTTTCACCATAGTACCTACACCACAAATTTGGATATTAGAATTCCAAGTAAATAAGCGACAATCACCTCGGGGTATAAGAACAACCCCACACTTGTTTCGAACTACTACAACGACTCACATGATGAGAGAACAACTAACTTGACATGAATGAATCAAAGAAAGTAGTTGAGGCAATAGGCATAGTATACATTGAAACCTCGGTGCACATGTCGCACAACCTTGCCCTTTAGCATAAGTAGCTCATGATCAAGTCGAAACTAGCACCATAAGTAAGCAATTCAATTATTCGGACCTCACTTTATTCAATTTATGCCTCTATGGAACTATGCTACTCAAGAATTCGCAAAGTTACAAGGTTTTCTTCATTGTGGTATTATGTCGAACACCTTGTGTTCATTGTTTTTAAGCTTTTGTTTCACACTAATTTAGAGGGAATCAACCCTCCCAATTCTTGTGGGAGATCACTTTAACAACTATCAATCATTACCCATCAAGCGTGCACAAATTCAACAAGACCCAACAAGGGTTAAAGTAATTCACTAGCACTACTAAAATATAAACTACAGGCAGGGGGAGCTGTTTGTAACATTCATGAGAGAGAAATAAGAGAAGAGAGAGAGCGGGAGAAGCTTACCAGATTAGTGGAGAGAAACAAGATGATCGCTGAGAAGAAGACACAAAAAAATTTTAATGGGGGGCACGGGCAGCTTGTGATGTTTTGCTTCAGCTTTTGTTGTTTTGTTTTAGTGTTTAAACCAAGTGGGAGAGAGAAAGGGATTGGTATTTAAGTGTTTTAGGATGCAGGTTAACGGGTCGAAGGTGGGTCGACCCGTTAATTTATTGAACTTACCTGGATGCTGTGAAGAGGCGAGGCAAGCTTATGGCGTTGCCATTTTGCGACCTCACTGCCTAAGCTTTGCTACAAGTATGCGACGCAGGCTTACGGCTTGTAAAAAAGAACTTGTTGCTTCATGCTGGGAGGGATGCGACGCACGCTTAGGGCGTTGCCAATTTCTGTGCCCACTGTTTATGCCATATCGTGGAGCTGCGACGCGAGCTTACGGCGTGGAGGAAATTTTGTTATCTTTGCCTCGCGCCATGCTACAAGAATGCGAGGCAAGCTTATAGCGTGCCAAAATTTTTCACGTACTGTGCGCTCATGCTATAGAATGTGCGACGCAAGCTTATGGCATTCGACATTTTGTCATCCACTCAAGCATCCGAACGTCCCGAGCCCTGCAAAACCAACGAGAAACTATGTAATTCTAAAAAATAAAATGACGAAAACAATAAAAATTGGGTTGCCTCCCAACAAGCGCTTGATTTAATGTCGCGGCACGACTCTTTTTTTTTGTATTTTTATTGTTTTTTTCTATTTTTTTATTTTTTTATTTTTGCGTTTACATACAAAGCTCGGGTTGCCTCCCGAGAAGCGCCTTAGCTAACGTCGTGGCACGACGGTTACAATTCACGGTTTTCGCAACGAAACGGAGGTACTATGATCCACCAAACCTCCCCAATATCGCTTAACTCTTTGCCCGTTCACTAAAAATGACTTCTCGGAATCCGGGGTTCTTAATTCAACCGCTCCATGCGCCGTAACACGAACTACTTCAAAGGGACCCAACCATCTAGACTTCAACTTTCCAGGAAATAGTTTCAACCTAGAATTGAACAACAATACCAACTGGCCGGGCTCAAACTGACGGTGCTCAATGTGCTTGTCATGCCATCTCTTCGTCCGCTCCTTATACAATTTTGCATTCTCATACGCATGGAACCGGAACTCATCTAGCTCATGCAACTGAAGCAACCTCTTTTCACCCGCCACTTCCATATCCGAATTTAACTTTTTAATTGCCCAATACGCCTTATGTTCTAACTCGACAGGCAAGTGACAGGCTTTCCCGTAAACCAACCTATATGGAGAGGTTCCAATAGGTGTTTTAAAAGCCGTTCTATAGGCCCAAAGAGCGTCATCGAGCTTCATAGACCAATCCTTCCTTGAAGTATTCACCGTTTTCTCAAGAATCTGCTTGATCTCCCTATTCGACACCTCCACTTGGCCACTCGTTTGAGGATGATAAGCAGTAGCTACCTTGTGACGCACCCCATACTTGGCCAAAAGTTTATTGAACAAGCGATTGCAAAAATGCGTACCTTCATCACTGATGATGGCCCGTGGTGTCCCAAAGCGAGTAAAAATATTTTTCAACGAACTTGACTACCACACTCGCATCATTGGTTGGAAGTGCAACAGCTTCCACCCATTTGGAAACATAGTCGACTGCTACAAGTATGTATTTATTGCCATTAGAAGGTGGAAACGGACCCATGAAATCAATTCCCCAACAATCGAACAACTCAATCTCGAGGATGTTATTCAAGGGCATCTCGTGACGCCTTGAAATATTACCGGTTCTTTGGCAACGATCACACTGTTTAACAAAGGCATGAGCATCCTTGAATAGAGTGGACCAAAAGAACCCCGACTGAAGCACCTTCGCAGCTGTCCTATCACCACTATGATGACCACCATAAGGAGATGAATGACAACTCTTCAGCACTGACCCGACCTCCTCACTTGGGATACATCTCCTCGCCAATTGGTCTGGACCAATTTTATACAAATACGGCTCATCCCAGACATAAAATCTACTCTCATGGAGAAGTTTCCTTCTCTTTTCAGCTGTAGCATTAGGCGGATAAACATTACTCACCAATAAGTTCACCATATCAGCATACCATGGCACCTCGGCTGCCGCTAAAGCAAAAAGCTGCTCATCAGGGAATACTTCTTTAATCTCAGGCCCTTCATCTACATGATCTCTATTTTCCAGCATTGACAAGTGATCAGCTACTTGATTCTCGGTCCCCTTGCGATCTCGAATTTCAACATTAAACTCTTGCAATAGGAGAACCCATCGAATTAGCCTAGGCTTGGAATCCTTCTTCTCAAACAATTACCGGATTGCGGCATGATCAGTGTAGACAACAACACGAGTGCCAACCAAATAAGATCTGAATTTATCAAAAGTATATACAACGGCTAGCAACTCCTTCTCAGTGGTGGTATAATTGGATTGGGCTGCATCAAGAGTCTTGCTTGCATAATAGATGGAGTGAAAGATTCTTCCAATTCTTTGGCCTAGAACAGCCCCAATAGCATTATCACTCACATCACACATCAATTCAAATGGCAAAGACCAGTCAGGAGCAATGATGATTGGTGCAGTCACCAACCTTTTCTTCAATTCTTCAAATGCCTTGAGACAAGCATCATTAAACTCAAATTTCACATCCTTCTCCAACAACTTGCACATGGGATTAGCAATTTTGGAGAAGTCATTTATGAAACGCCTATAGAAATCTGCATGTCCCAAGAAACTACGCACCCCCTTAACAGAGATAGGTGGTGGTAATTTCTCAATAGCCTCAATCTTCGCTTTATCTACCTCGATCCCTTGCTTTGACACCTCGTGCCCAAGTACTATGCCTTCTTGAATCATAAAGTGACATTTTTTCCAATTCAGCACCAAATTTGTTTCTTCACAACGGCTCAACGCAGCATCTAAATTCTTCAAGCAGTCATCAAAGGAATCACCAACTACCGAGAAATCATCCATGAACACCTCAACAAATTTTTCCACCATGTCGGTGAAAATAGCCATCATGCATCGCTGAAAAGTCCTAGGGGCATTACATAATCCAAACGGCATCCTCCTAAATGCATAGGTGCCGTATGGACAAGTAAATGTAGTCTTCTCTTGATCTTCAGGAGCTATCACAATCTGATTGTAGCCCGAATACCCATCCAAAAAGAAATAATACTCGTGCCCAGCCAGCCTATCCAGCATTTGATCAATAAAGGGGAGTGGGAAGTGGTCTTTCCTGGTGGTTTGTTCAACTTTCTATAATCAATGCAAATTCGCCACCCTGTGACTGTTCTCGTAGGAATCAATTCATTATGCTCATTCTTCACCACTGTCATGCCCCCCTTCTTTGGAACACATTGCACTGGACTCACCCACTGGCTGTCAGAGATAGGAAAAATAATACCAGCATCGAGCCACTTGATAATTTCTTTCTTCACCACCTCCTTCATGATTGGATTTAATCTCCTCTGCTGCTCTATAGATGGTTTATGGCCTTCCTCCAAAAGAATTTTGTGCATGCAAAAAGAAGGACTAATCCCTCTAATATCAATAATGGTCCAACCAATAGCTCTCTTGTGCTGTCGCAGTACTCTCAACACCTTTTCAACCTGCACATCAGACAACAAAGAAGAAAGGATCACGGGCAAGGTATTACCCTCACCTAAATAAGCATAATGCAAGTGAGCAGGTAAATGTTTGAGTTCAAGAGTAGGAGCCTTCTCAATAGACAGTTTAGCAGGAGTTAAGGTCAACGGTCTATCAAGCTCCTCAAATTTCTTCCACCCTGGGATGAATTTACTCTCCATATTAAGAATCTCCACATATTCTTCAATTTCATCATCCTTCAGGCTATCATCATCATCACACAAGAGTGCCTTCTCCAGAGAATCAACATTAGAGGCCAAGAATGACCTCTCATCATCAGTCAACTCTACATCTACCACTTTCACCATGGACAACTCTTCATAATGGGAAGGAAGCTGGGTAGCTCTGAACACATTGAACACAACCTCTTCACCATTTACCTTCATAATCATCTTCCCAGCTCTAACTCTAATGACAGCATCAGCAGTAGCCAAAACTCCTCTTTCCAAGATGAGAGGAACCTCAGGATCAGCTTCATAATCAAGAATAATGAAGTCAACAGGCAATATAAACTGACCCACTTGTACAAGAACATCCTCAATAATCCCCTCGAGGCATGTCAAAGATCTGTCAGCCAGTTGCAGAGTCACAGTAGTCGGTCGTGGTTCACCCAGGCCTAGCTTTATGAAAACTGATGAAGGCATTAAATTCACACTAGTACCCAAGTCACACAAAGCTCGTCCAACCTCATGCTTCCCAATTTTTAAGGGAATAGTAAAACTGCCAGGATCCTTCAATTTCTGAGGAAGCTTGCTTCTAACTCTAGAACTGCACTCCTCAGTAAGTGCAATTATCTCGAACTCAGTCAGTCTTCTCTTGTTAGCAACAATATCCTTGATGTACTAAGCATATTTGGGAACATCCCGCAAAAGCTCCACCAAAGGAATATTTACCTGAATCTGACTTAAGATCTCCAAAAATTTCTTGCATGTTGCGTCAACTTTCTGCTTCTGAAGTCTCTGAGGGAAAGGTGGTGGTGGTCTCACAATAGCAGGCTCGGGCTGCTTTTCTATCACTTTCTCAGCTTCTTTCTCCACCTCTCTATCAGCATTAGGCTCTAACTCACCAACAGGCTTCTTTGGCTTTGGGGGAACTTCTTCTAGAGCTCTTCCATTCCTCAAAGTAACTGCTTGCACAAATTCTTTAGGATTTTTCTCTGTATCACTTGGCAAAGCACCCCGAGGTCTGTTATTCTGTGCTCCAGCTAGCTGCCCCATTTGTCTCTCAAGATCTTTCTGAGCATTGGTCAAATCTTTTATTGTTTGTGCCTGAGCTGCTGAATCATCCATGAGTTTTTGTTGTCCTGCAAGAATTTTTCTGAGCATATCTTCAACTGAACTAGGCTGCTGTGGCTGAGCCTGCGACTGTGACCCCTGCGGTTGTGCATTTTAAAAATTATTTTGAGGTCTGTCATTGGCTTGTGGCTGCTCACGGTTATCCCTCCAAGAAAAGTTTGGGTGACTAAACCAATTGGTGTTGTAGCTATTACCATATTGATTGCGATTCTGACCCTGTGGCCTGTTCTGATTGCCCACATAATACACTGACTCTGGATTAGATGGACAGACGTCAGTGGCATGATCATCTCTACAAACCTCACAAAAGACTTGAAGTTGTTGCACTGGAGCTACCTGTTGTTGAGTCTGCGGCAGAGCTAGCTTGCTAATTTGATTAGAAATAGCATCCATCTTCGCCCTCAGCTCTGAAACTGCATCTAACTGAAGTACCCCAGCAGATTTCTGTGTAGTAGCTCTACCATCTCCCTGCCAATAAGGATTGCTCTGCGAAAACTTGTCTAGTAATTCATAGATCTGGTCAAAGTTTAAGGCCAGTACTTGGCCTCCAGCAGTAGCATCTACCACGATCTTAGTATGCGCAGTCAACCCCTCAACAAAAGTATGTGCCAGAACCTCATTTGATTGGTTATGGTGTGGACAATCTCTCAGTAAAGCTTTAAACCGCTCCCAGGCTGAATACAAAGACTCTCCTTCTATCTGTCTGAAGGACATAATTTCACTCCTCAGCCGGGCTGTCTTGGCAGATGGATAAAACTTAGCTAAGAACTTCTTAGCCAAATCATCCCAAGTAGTGATAGACCCAGGCTTTTCAGCCTTTAACCACCTCCTTGCTGCCCCAATCAGTGAAAACGGGAACAATGTCAAGCGGACATAATCAGTAGGAACTCCCGTCGGTGTATAAGTATCACTGATCTCCAAGAAATTCTGAATGTGTTGCTGCGGATCTTCATGAAGTAATCCAGCATATTGCCCAGTCGTATGCAGCAACTGAATCATGCCGGGCTTAATCTCAAAGTTACCGGTGATAGCGGGCTTCACAATGCTAGACGCCACTCCCCCCAGGCTGGGAAGAGCAACATCTCGCACCGCTATTGCTCGTTCTTTTGCCATTTCAGTGGGCTAGGAAGCAAGTATAAGTGCTAGTGCTTCTCGGTCTCTCGCTTCTCTTCTTACCCTTCTCAAGGTCCTTTCAGGCTCGGGATCAAAAGGTTCGAGTGGTTCGTCCCTTCTATTCCTTTGCATGCAAAACCTGTTGCCTGAAACAGCACAAGAAGCTCAACAAAAAAATTAAACCTGAATAGATAATAAGTAATCATTCAAAAAGAAATCAGTCAATTGTTAGTCCCCGGCAATGGCGCCAAAAACTTATTGCTCCCAAACGCACACGCAAGTATACGTGGTCGACAAGTAATAAAGTGATAAATCGAGTATCGTTCCCATGAGGACTATTTAGACTGGACTCCTAACAAACAATTTCTGAAGGACTATTCAGGGATCTTTTCCAATAGTGAGAGTTTTATTATCTAAAGAACAGTAATTTAAATGGTGGAAATCAGTCAAACAATGGGCAAACTTTGATTGTAAACAATATTAATGAGACGGTCCAGGGTCAGAGCTACGACCAATCCAGTTGAGTTTTCCAATTGATTCCACTCCTCGAATCCCGGATTACTAACTAACAGGTTAAATGTACCCGTGAAAACCTTTCGATTCTTCACGGTCTATGCAGGCTACTCCAATCCCTATATGTCTATGGGTTGAATCAGTTGCATGCATTAACGAATTCTGTGATTAGTTAAGCTAGGCGAGCAAGTATATGTCTATCCCACTCACAAATTGGTTCCCCGATGCCCAGGTTCACAATCTATCCCTACTCTTTCTTATTGCGTTCATAAATTCCCTCGTTCGAGTTTAATCTAAGAACCATAGATAATGCCTAATTATCGGGCCCTAATAATTAAACAAGTGAAATCAAGAAAGAATAAATAATCCGTTATGGGAATCAATATGTGGAATTCAATCTTCAAACATCAACCTTCATGAAACGCTCTAACCATAGAACGAAGGATTTAGCCACGCATACTCATAATCACAAGACAATGATTTGATGAAATAATGATGAAATAATTAATAGATAAAATAATAGGAATTAAACCCTTGTTCAATGAAGTATGGTGCTCCACAATTGCTCCAAAGTCTGAACCTCTCTTAAAAACGAAATTAAAAGACTATTTATAGTGTTTACAAAGTCTTCCTATAAGTTAATCCTAAGCCTAAACGAAATTGGAAAAGTTGGGGTCGCAGAACTGAAAGCCATGGGAATGCCACATATGGTTAGGGCGCCTGAGAGTTGCGAGCTGCAGCCATGCCACACATGGTTAGGGCGCCTGAGAGTCTGAAGCTACAACCATGCCACACATGGCTATGGCTTTTGGAAGCCTGAAGCTATAACAAATTCGTAGCTTGCTCCATCTAATGCCATATCCCGCAATTAGCTAAGTTCATCCATTCTCGCTCTATTTTATCCATCTTCACTCCGTTTGCACTCATATTCATCAAAATCATTCCTAACATCACAAACAGAATAAGTGAGCGCAACAATCACAATTACTTCGTGCAATGGGTGAATAAAGTATTAAAATGTGCGGAAATATTAAGGTAGAATACGCAAATATTGCCAAACATCATATAACGGGAATAATCATCACATACGACGAAGACATAAAACCGTTAGACAACTACTCTCTAGGGGGAATTATCATTATTGACTCAGTAAGGTCAAGTGATAATATGTTGGATCCACTTGCAAAAAGGCCTAACTAGAGAGGGAGTTGAGGTCATCGAAGGGAATGGAACTATGGCCGAGGACAAGTCCATCACGGCAGTAACTCTACCTAAATGACTGGAGATCCCAAGAACTAGGTTTAAGGAGAATACAAAGTTATGCATGACGGTTCAACATTGTCAATTTAAATTTTTGGTCTATTTTCGTGATGAGACAATGTTCACGTACCAAGGATAAAGTGCTAAAGGTATTTTTTAATAATTATCTAAGTTTTATATGTGAATTATCAAATAGTGTACATCTACACGATTACACGTTTATAAATCACCTATGTAAGTGTAAAGTGGAAGCCGCTTCAAGGAGAATTCTGTAAGGCCAATTCTCTACGCACTTATGAAACCAGGCAGTGTTCATGGCTGTAACGAACACAATGATAAGAATAGAAAGACGGTAAAGGATTAATTGTGTGACATATGTTGTCTAGATATACACCAAAGTTCAACGGTTCAAAGATATCAAATCTACCGATTGACCGAGTATATCCGATGTATGTTCACTAAATTTCAAAAGGAAACCCACTTATCCTGATACAATTAATCCTTGTTGCGAATCACACAGTTTTGTTCATGCATGTTTTCCTTCTTGTAGCCATTCCCCATTCATGTGGGGGATTATTGGGGTTGTGAATGGAAAAAGGCACCACAAGCACCTTTTCATGGAAAAGGTTTTACACATTTTCATCACAAACATATATTGGCTATAAATATGAGGTCTCCCCTCACATTTTATACACACTTTAATAGGAAAAATCTGAAATACATTCATCTCTCATGCATTGTTTTATAAAATAAAAGACAGTCAGTGTCGTGTCGTCTGATTTGCAGCCGTTGAGTAATTCGCTAGCACACCGGCATTTGAGGTACCGCTACACCGGTGACAGTAAATCCATTCTATCCTCAGAGGAAATAATCCGCAACCTCGGGTACTAGAGCAGATTAAGTTCCTTAAGGAGACACTGTGAAGTCAGTGGGCTCAAATTTTGTTCATCGTTCGTCTCCTTAATTTTGTTTTTGCATTTCCTATTTCAGATTATATTTTCGAATACATAATTTTTGTTTTTGCACTTTCAAGCATGGATAGTGACAATGACCAAAGGGAGAACGAGACAAGCAACACTGCTCAAGATACTATATGCAGAATATACTCATGCTATATGGATGGAAAGAAACACCATGGTCTTTTAGAAGAAAGAGAAAGTGAAACGACCTCGGCTAGTCGTTTCGGAAGTTAGGAGTCCGATTGGCGTGCCGATAATTTTAAAATATTCGTAATGTCCATTAGGACATGTCTGTAAAATTTGAGCCAAATCAGACCTCGTTTGGTAGGCATCGGAAGAAGGTTTCAGTTTTTATTGGCAATAAATATTAAAAAGAGATTTTCGAGCTCGGTTTTGCCGAATGAGCTCCGATTCGAAATCCGAAAGCGCCGTTGGGTTCGTATGATTATTTATGACCTTTGTAAACTTTCGAAAGTAAATTTCGATGTTGTTCGGCTAGTTTCCGCTAAAATACCGAAAGTTAAATAATTTGACTTCTTTTCATTTAAATTCGCATCTTGAGTTTCAGGAGTCTGATTTGAGATCCGTCTTCGCGAGTATGTTATGTATATTTTGTATAACTGGTATGCAAAATTTGAAATTATTTCAAATATCGCAGGGTACCGTTTTAATTTTCGTCGCGACAAGAAATTAAAATAAAAGAAAAAGAGTAAAAGACAAAATAAGTAAAAAACAAAAAAAAAAAAAGAAAGAAAACAATGAAGACGGTGGTCCTTAGTATACTAAGGACGAACTTAAACAGAGAGATGAGCAGTATACGAAGGAGAAAGAAAATGAAATGACGCGGTAGAAAAAAAATGTCAGAAAATAAGAAAAGGGGCCGGAGAAAAGTAGAATTTTCACCCTGAAACATTCAGGTAATGATCCTAATATATTATTTGAGTTTATTACGTATGTTTGAATATATTTTTACGGTAAAAATAGGGATATTAGACATCGCCCTAATGACGTAAATTGATAGTTTAAAGGGTCAAATGGACCCCGATAATGGAATTAATTATATATTCGTACTCAGTGCATTATGGGCAACATATAAATATAATTTATTTGGGATTTGGTTATGTGGCCTTAAACCCTGTATATAGGCCTGGCCTGCGTATTGCGTATGCGAATAGGGTATCAGGTTCCTACCTGGATTACCCTAAAATGTGAGGAATGAAGCCTTTAGCCTAATGTGATATATTTTTCTGCTTATTGAACACAGTGGGGATCGTTTGGCAATGAATCCAAAAGAATAAAGCGGTTGTTGGGCAGCGGTGTTAACTTTGGAACGAGGTAAGTGTTTATATCCATTTCTTTGGAGGCCCTTGGCCTTGTGGATATTCTATCACGTGTTCCTTGCATGTGTAGCTGCCGATAGGCATACTCATTACGCCTTAGTTTTGAATTTACATTGTATATTATATGTCATGCCCTGTTGTTGGTATTGCATTGAGCATATGAGCATTGCATTCTGGTTTTGAGTATTGCACATACTTCCCGGTTGGCGATGAAAGTCCCGCACCGGTGAAGGTTCATCATTGCATATACTTCCCGGTAATCGATGAGAGTCCCGAGCCGGTGAAGGATCATTATTGCATATACTTCCCGGTAATCGATGAGAGTCCCGAGCCGGTGAAGGATCATTATTGCATATACTTCCCGGTAATCGATGAGAGTCCCGAGCCGGTGAAGGATCATCATTGCATATACGCCCTGGTTGGCGATGAGAGTCCCGCACCGGTGAAGGGTCATTATTACATATACTTCCCGGTTGGCGATGAGAGTCCCGCACCGGTGAAGGGTCATCATTGCATATACTTCCCGATAATCGATGAGAGTCCCGAGCCGGTGAAGGGTCATTATTGCATATATCTCCCGGTAGACGATGAGAGTCCCGCGCCGGAGATTGGTATCAGGCATATGTGACTGCATTGCATCGTACCGCATTCATCCCATCTCATTGCACCGCATACTGACTATTGTGTGTATTGTGTTGTGTTTTATGTATGCGGTATGTATACTATGTCGTAGACACATCTCATTTTACCTATATAATTCTGGCTCGTATTCTGGGTTGCTGCGATCGGGTTGCACGCTGCAATGGTATAAATATATGGATCGGGTTGCACGCCGCGACATGATGAATATATGGATCGGGTTGCACGCCGCAACATGATGAATATATGGATCGGGTTGCTCGCCGCAACAGGATGAATATATGGATCGGGTTGCACGCCGCAACAGGATGTATTTCTGATTGTTGATGTGTTCGGGATACCTATATGTTTTGGTTATCTTACGTTCCTGGTTGTCGATGAGTTTGTCATTACATACGTGTTTCCGGTTATTATCTAGCTCTGCCTTTTTATAATTTAAATAAGAGAAATTTGGTTTATCTGTTTCATCTCCCTGACTAGCTATCCTATTCTTTGAGGTGGCTAGTCTGCCCCACTTATTGAGTCCTTTTGACTCACCTTTGTTTGTTGTTTGTTTTTGTCTATCTATTTCGTTTCAGCAGGTTCGCTCCAGGATTGAGTTCGCCGCGTTGTTCAGGAGCGAAGACGACTTCAGCTATCGGGGTGAGCCAGCTTTTATTCCGGATGGCCACCAGTTTATTGGTTGTTATTTCAGTTGCATTTTGCTCCCTTCAGGAGGTATTTGTCTTCTTTTGTACTCTTAGATGTCTAGTCTGGATAGCCCTAAACCTAGTATGTTAGGTAGTCAGCTGTAATTTCTTTTGTACAGCTTAGAGGTATCAGTATGTCTGTAATTTTTTTAAGTTTTGTCCTTATTTGTGAATTGTTATATTTATTTTTCTGATTTAATTGGTAAGGGTTCGCCCGACGGGTCTAGGGGAAGATGTCGGGTGCCCGCACGGCCTAACCGGATTCCGGGTCGTGTCAGAAAGATTGGCAGATAGTGGCAAAAAGTATAGCTTATACCACCTATGTTCAAGCTCCAAGAGATATTCAACAGTATTTGACTAACTTAGTTTTCTAGTGTCATTAACAAGTTAGAATTGTAATCAAGTGAGGATGAGAGTTAATTTTGAAGGATGAAGCTGCTGGAGTCTAGCAGCTAGTTTTGTAATTATATTACTTTAGTGATTAATAAAAGTTGTTAGTTAAAAAAAACGTAAAAATTGATGGTTACACTATCTATCACTCAAAAAGTATAGACAGACCACACCAAGATGATTGATTGGTTTGCCTTTGCCAAGACATCATACAAGAAGGCTTCATAAACGTGAAAATAAGAGAAATTTCTTTCTTAATTTATACGATCGAAAGGATATCTTTCCTTCTCAACTGATCAATATAACATTTAATTTCTTTTTCACCAAATATGGAGATTAACTTTGGATATGAGTTTTGGGAATTTTTGCGCAGCTCCTTTTCAGTAACCCATCAATCAAACTGTATGATTTCCTATTTGGCCCTCATGAATAACAAAAGAAATAGCGTTTCTCATGTTTTTGCAAAGGAATGAAGAGATCGGGGTGAAAATCGCTAAAATAAATAGGATAAAGTGCGAAAAAAAAAGATTGCATACATTAGGGGTGCAAAACGAAAAGAACTCAAAAATCGATTAAGCGTATAATTTATCCTTGTCTCATGAATATTAATTGTATCACAAAATATTATTTAATTCATTAAATTTTAACTAGAATGACCAGATAGCTTTAATTTATTATCATAAGCCATAGAATTAGGATAATGTAAGAAAAAAAGGATAAGAATCGTTAATGTTGCATGTCTCTTTATAAAATGGTAACAAAATATTTTTAAAAATAAAGGTAGACACAATATAAAAAAGCAACATTTTATGACTACATGATTCCATGCTTTCCATCTTTCTTGTAAATAAGAGTTAAATTTTAAATTGAAAAATAACAAATAAAAACAAATATAGTAGTCTGGGTCCCTACCGACACCAAGGTGCGAAAGATTTTTGAATATAATAAACCATTTCAATTTATGTGAACATGTTTGACTTGATACAAAGTTTAATAAAAAAAGAAAGACTTTTGAAACTTGTTGCCTAAAATAAGTTATTAGTATTTTTGTGGCCATAAATCATTTTATTAAGGGTACGGTAGTAAACTTAGTTTAAGTGTTTCCAAATTTAGAAAGAGATCATTCTTTTTTTTTAATGGGCTAAAGAAAAAATATGTTCACATAAACTGAAATACAAGGAGTAAAAAAAATTAACTAATCGGGCAAGTGTTGTGCACGAGAAATACAAATCTAGTATGTATTTTTCTTAGTGGACCTTTCCTAATATTTCTCCAAGTTTTTGTGTGAATTGATCACTTTTGAACTTGGTATTGAAGTTTGAGCACTTTTTTTTTCATGGTATTGAATATTTGAGCATATTCATTAAAGGTATTTTTGTCTTTTCCCATTCTAGAGTCAGTTGCTTTAACTGCTTTGGCTCATTTACCTACAGCCAATGACAACCTCCGGCTACTGGCAATCGTCGATGTTTCTGAAGAATTTTCTCCGGTGACCACTGTCTTTTAGCTCTAGTCCAGATTTAGTGCTCCTCTGTGTCCTGATTCAAGGTGAACGGTTCATGGGTTTAACATCTCGGCCATGGCGATGTAGACACTAACTCGATTATGAGATTCAAAAATCATGATGGTGTTTAACGACATGTTTCCCCCATGAACGACCCCTTCTGCCATGAAAACCCCATCGGCGGTGCACAAATGTCCTCGTATCTCCACAGCCAATGCTCTGCCAACACGAGCAGCCTCAACTGCATGGTGATTTCTTCTTTCCTAAGCTCCAATCCGTAGATGGCTTGGTGTGTGAAGTCGAAAGAGACGAGGACGGCGGTCGGCGTGGCAGGTGAGTTGGACGGAGGTCCGATGAGGTTTTGATGGAAACTAAAAATGGCATTTAGTTCTAAAATATTCCCTCTGTCCCAATTTATGTGGCACCATTTCCTTTTTTGTTTGTCCCAAAATAAGTGGCACATTTCCTTATTTGACAACTATTTAATGTACTATCTCTATTTTATCCTTGTTGGGCCCTACATACTTTTAAACCTACCAACAACTTTTTTATTACTCAAATCTTCTCTCTCTTACTTTTTCAAGGGTAAAATTGAAACTTAACAAGGTCAACCTCTATTTTTTTAAACTCCGTGCCCGGTCAAATGGTACCACATAAATTGGGACGGAGGGAGTACTATCTAAAAAAAGATCAATATTCCTTATTCCTTGGCGAGATCAAAAAGTGATGACGATTTGGTCTCAATTATTTGTAAAATGCATGTAGTATTTTGCTCACACTATGAATAAATGATGCCACATTGACCTTATGTTATGTTTTCCTTCGGGTTTTGTATATGAACAAAGTGATGACGATTTGGCCTCATTTATTTATAAAATAGATAGAGAATTTTGGCTCATAAATACGGACAAATTATCCTGGATTTTTGTTTTCATATGTATTTTTATTGATGAATGAAGTGAGTACAACTTGGCCTTATTTGTTTGCAAAATGAAGATAATATTTTGCTTATGAATAAGTGAGAACGGATTGTCATTATTTCTAAATAATAGGAGTAGTACTTAAAGTTATATTTTTGTGCATGTGCGAAGTAAGATCGATTTGACCTCATTAATTTGCAAAGTGGTCATAATTTTGATTCATTATATGAATAAACACAGACGAATTAGCCTTGATTTCTCCTTTTTGCGGAGCAATGTCATTTTTGTAATAATGGCTTCACTAAATATAAAAACTGCGGTGAAAGTTTTGTAATTATGGCTTCATTAAATATAAAGGATCGGTGACTTTTTGTAATTAGGGCTTTATTATTTGAAAGGTGTGGTGACATTTTTTTAATTATGGACAGTGCTCTTTTTTTTAAAGGTCATATGTAAAATGCTCACAACTTTAAGACCATGTGTAAATTGTAATACCCCAGCTACAGGTTAAGTGTCCCACATCGGCATAACACGTGAGAGATGTTGGGTATATAAGTTAACTAGCCTTAGACCCTAGTGACGCGTTTTAAAGCCGTGAGGGCCTACACCCAAAGCGGACAGTATCACTAGCGGGCTTGGGCGGTTACAAATGGTATCAGAGCCACTCCATGTCAGCCTTGTCGATAAGGGACAGAGTTCAGCGCTGAGTCCCAGGTACGCGGGGCAAATCTCAGCGATGACCCTGAGTCCATAAGAGGGGGTGTATATAACACCCCAGCTAATAAATGTCCCACATCGGCATAATACAGGAGTGATCGTGTTTATTTAAGTAAACATGTCTTAAACCCTAGTGACCTGTTTTAAAGGCGTGCGGGCCTAGGCCCATACCGGACAATTTCTATAAATCAACCATAATTCCTAGGTAAAATTTTAAATCTTTTTATACTCCTATTTGTTTTTGGCTTCTCATGCAGTAGGAATTTAACATCGTAGCCCGTTTATTTAACATCGTAGCAAGTTTATATCGCGTTAATTGAGAATTAACCATCGTTTGAAATTTTTTAGAAGAATAACCATATTTAAGAAATACGGAAACATTCAATTTCTTTTTTTTCTTTTTGGGATTTTGAACTAATATTTTTAAAATTCCATTAAAACTTTCTGAGGAGTGCTAATATGAAGTCTTAGAAAATTTTACTAGGACTGAAAATTTTTAATTCAAATATCCCAGAAAAATTACTAGGACTTCAACTATGAAGCTCCTTGAAAATTTTCTAAAAACTTTGAACTAAACCCCAACAAAATTTTGCTCGGGTTTAGTTTAAATTCTTAGAGATTTTTCCTCCGACTAGTTTTAAATAAAATGCTTATTCTAATCTATACCTCGTGATATCTTGGGAAGGTGTACATATGCATAAGATCACCCAGAACAAAACTTATGTCACTATTGGGCTTTCTGTACCTTTTTTTAATGGGAGATTTACAAAAATGCCCATCAAACCCTACTTATTTACATCTCCATACCCATTATATTTTTACCCACAAACTTATTTACACTACTGTATACCCATCCTTCTGTATACCTATCTAGTATACAGTATACTCTCATAGTATACTTGTTCCACTATACTCTCAAGTCCTTCTGTATACCTATCTAGTATACAGTATACTTCCATGGTATACTTGTTACATACTCTCAAATCCATAAAAGAAGTATACTTAATTTGGTATACTAAAAAGGTATACAATATAATGCAAATAGTATACAGTTAAAATTAGGCGGGTGGGCACATAGTGTAAATAAAACAGGCCAGATGGACATTTTTGTAAATAAAGTAAGGTGCATGGGTATTCCATGTAAACTAATTTTTTTTTAGAACAAACACGTAAATAATTTATTTTTGTGGGCATGGAGTGTAAATTCTCCTTTTTTCATCTTTTGATATTTCGGTAACCTTTTAACAATAACTCTATACATTAGTGTACCACTACTTCTAAAGCAGATCATATACAATCATTTCGTTTGTTTTGAGGCTAATCAAAAGAGAAAGATGCATGTATTGCTACTTTTTCTTTTTTAATAGATGACAAAAAAATGGTTTAGACTACTAAGCACATAGAGATACAGGACGCACTTGTTCATTCACCCACAAAGTTTATAGCGTCCTTATGTGTGTGTGTGTGGCTTTGTGCACTGCCCTCCAAGTTTGGTACTCCTCTAGTTCTATTCTATGGTATGCTATTTTGAATAATTTAATTTTAAATATTTCATTTTACTTCTAATAACATATTTTTATAGCCACAAAAACTAATAACATATTCAATATCACAAATTTTAAAAGTTACTTTATTTTTTATTAAGCTCTGTACTCTATCAAACTACGTCATACAAATGAAAAAAAATTGAGTATTCTGCTTATATTGAAAGGCTTATAATAAAACAAACTATTGAATACTTACATTAATCAAGCTAATATAGTACCACATCTTTTTTTTCCCTTATTAGTTTGACACTTTGACTAATAATTGATCTGTTAGGAGTAGGTTAAATGAAATCTAATCCAATCCGTGTGTGCCGACTGCCCTTCTTTCTACAGCACATATAACAAGACCTTCTAGTTTACTAACCATTAAGACCAGTCAAAAATTCAAAAAATGACCGTTTCTTCGTAATATTTTCTGGTTTCAATTTTTTAGGACGTTAACTAAAATGACAACTTTGTAATTTTAGAAATATATAAGCATAAATTTATCACTTTATTCTTAATGAAAAACATTTCTAACTGCATCATTGTTTATAATCACAAGTTTCAATAATTTTTCTTACTCTCTTAATCTCCCTACCATTTCAAACTTTAGCACTAGCTAATTACAATAAAATAGAACATTTCTTCTAATACAATAATAGAACTCCCTTAATGTAACTCCATCTTAAAATAGTACCACTAGGTGTCCTAAACTTTCATAATTTGACCACTAACAACTTTCATTAATACGAATTTTACCAATTTTCCTTCTTCCTCACTAATACTTCATTTACACTCCATCACCCAAAACCATGAATTCCACCTTCTTTCTTTTCTTTTCTTTTTTTTTTTGCTTTGGTTTTACCTTCTAGATTACTAACCATTAATGACCAATCAAAGATTCAAAAAGTGACAGTTTCTTCTAATATTTTCTCTTTCTACTTTTTAGTGTGTTTCGAAAAAATGACAACTTTGTAACTTTTAGGAATATAACTAGATGCGGTGCCCGTGCTTCGCACGGGTGCCAGGGGTCGTCATTGCTTTCACCTATTAAACTAAATTTAAAATTTAGGACCAACTGTTGTCCCCGACATATAATAGGAAAGTTCTGTGAAGCCTTTGACGACCTACATCTTTGATTCAACTGAAAGAAGTATTTATGTATCTAAAACGAAATTGATTCAAAGGAAGGACGTGGCTCAGTAGATCACCATGAATGAGTTACTCCATCACTTGATCAACGTAAGATTTCCCAAGAGACTATCAAATTTAATTAAAAGAGCATATCTCAGGATGAAAGTGTTCCATTACAGAATATATAGGAGTATAGCAATTACATCTTGAAAGATGTTTTACAATCCAGAGTCCACAGCCCATACTAACAGATATCAGATTATTTATATCATCGGTAGTAAATATATCTCGAGTATAGCCAAGAGTTTGAATGGCATTTGCTCCATGGGTACAACAACGTTCAAAACCTGTATGTTCAAGGCTAAAGTAAACATTCAGCAGCAAGAGTGGAAACCAAAATTACTATATCGTCAATTCAAAGGAGAGAAATGAGTTTGGATATAATGCTGATTCAGAAGAATTTAACTCTTACAGAATTGATGAAGAAGGGAGTATTTATTATCGAACCTATTCGGTTGTCTGTAAAAAACAATGGACAATTTATTATGTATCAAACCATAGGTATTTCATTGGTTCATAAAAGTAAACACCAAACTAATAAAAGATACCGAGAACAAAGATATGTTGATAAAAATAATTTTGATGAATCCATTCTGCAACCTCAAACTCAAAGAATAAATAC
This sequence comes from Petunia x hybrida, assembly GCA_037355625.1. Lineage (NCBI taxonomy): Eukaryota > Viridiplantae > Streptophyta > Magnoliopsida > Solanales > Solanaceae > Petunia > Petunia x hybrida. Next base: position 1,710,763 of record JBBBVM010000648.1, read on the forward strand.
AGACAAAAATCATTTTGATTTGCTTGTTCCTGAAAATATTTTATGGTCTAGGCGTCGTAGAGAATTGAGAATTCGAAGTTTTTTTAATTCTTTGAATTGGAATGGCGTCGATAGAAATTCAGTATTTTGCAACGAAAACAATGTAAAAAACTGGAGTCAATTTTTGGATGAAAGGAAGCCTCTTTATAAAGAGAAAAATGAATTAATTAAATTTAAGTTCTTTCTTTGGCCTAATTATCGATTAGAAGATTTAGCTTGTATGAATCGTTATTGGTTTGATACCAATAATGGTAGTCGTTTCAGTATCTTAAGGATACATATGTATCCACGATTGAAAATTAATTGATAGTCATGCCATATGACTCTAGAAATTCCTTAGGAAAGCGAGAGAGATCATTCATAAAAGCAGATCACTCACAGAAGCTCAGTTAATCCTTTGCATACGTATATACCAAGTGGTTATAGTTTCAAACCTGGCAATTTGAGATGCTGCAGAGATATATAGTGGCGGATGATGGCTGAAAACCACCTTCTTCCATTAGCACAGCTTGCAGGACAAAAGATCAAAAGCGAGCTATTGTACGGAGACTACCTATCCCTGCAAACAACTATTGATATATAGAATGTATGTTACTAACTTACATGTGATGGAATCAGTTACGGTATCCTTGTAGATACTTTGAGCAAGCAAAACTTTGTTAATCTAACAACTGTTTGTGAATTTTTTTTCCCACAATTTAAAAGAGAGTACTAATGTTGATTTAATTGCCTTGGTGTGGAAGAGTTAAGAAAACAGAGAACATGTGATTTTAATTACCTTTATCCCACAACGATAAATCTTGTGACACGATCTGTGTGGCATTTCTTTTTAGAAAATCCGTATAGCTGTATCAAAAACTTCAGCGAACATTGAAGTCTTTTTACTGAGTGATCGTCACCATAAGATATTACCTGACTTATCACCAGCACCAAAAAATGGCTTCGTTTCCTGCATCAGGTAATTCTTAAGAGGAAAAACGTGTTGATAAGACAGTAGTTTACTCCCTTCTTAGATGATTAACTTAGAGAAGAAACAAAATAGAGTCATAGTTAAAATAAGTAGTACTATTTCTGATTTGATTAGCTTCAAAATGTATATACAAATCAAAAAGGCACAAGTGACCTTCATTTTGTCTTAAGTGGAGTTGTTGGCTCCATTTTTTTTCATCTTCAGTGATCCAACTTCTTCAGGTGGAAATTCAATTTCTTCATCAGATAGGAGTACACAATCTTTCTTTCTCTTGCTGGCCTCGCCAACATCAGTCGAGGATCGTGCGGGGGGAGCATTTGATTGTTCAACACATGAGATGACAAACAGTTTTCTAACTGATGCAGGATTGCGCGCCAATGATTTTTTCGCCTAAATTTTGAACAGTTTGTGAGAAAGGCGGCTTTGAATTTCTTGTAATGGAATGGGCTCTTTCTGTAAAAAAGATATGGTGAGCTTTTTAGCTTTAGTGACAGTACAACACTTAGATTTTGTTAGGCGAGCTTTTATTTAAGGCAAGAGTTAGATTTTGTACCTTGACTGAAACTATCTCGTAAACCTCGGCCGTAGTAAGGGATAATATATTTTCTCCATCTCTGCCCATAATTATCCCAACTGTTGAGCCAGAGGCATCTTCAAGATCAACACCAAATCGAAACCTGTGGTAGTGTACAATTAAAATACTACTTTAATATAGTGGGGAAGAATTTGGTGAAAAATTAGCGTAGTTGTGACTCTCATGTTAACATAAAAACTACCTTGGAGTTAACATATCTGTTTTCTTACACATCATGCAATCGATTTCCCTTATCACGGGCATCCTCACTTCTTGTCCACAACTTGAACACAGTAGAACATAGAAATTCTTAAGGCTGGTTGGAACTTATATCTTTGCCTCGATGGAGAAAGTGTCGCTCTGTTTTATGAGGATGGCAGTAAGTAGGTATTAAAGCAATAACAAATAGCAAATTATGAACTGTGAGAAGAAGGTATGAATGTACATCATGTTGTGACTGGGCACTTGCAATCAAAACTATTTCTTCATCCACAGGAACAGAGATGACAGGTGCAGAGCTAGGTCTAGATGTACTCCTGCTAGTGTAAGAGGCCAACATTTGTATATTTTCCATTACCCTGTTCATATCAAAAAAGGCGTACGACTGTTGGAATAGTAATAATCAGAATGAGCGAAAATGCTATACAGTTGCAAAAGTAATGTTCTACCATTCATGTAGTCGCTGGCATTGTGGATATGGTGGATCGATCTGTATTGTTGTGTTGAATCTTGTTTGCAATGATTTACCTACATAGACGAAATGTATATGAGAAGTGCCAAAATCATATTGATTTTTGAATAATAAGATGGGGTATTATCTGCATTTGACTCACCATTGAATTCGGACACTCGTACATGCCTCGCAAGAATGACAGGATATTTCTTTAATTCTGTCAGGAGTTTCTTTCCTTCGCCTTCAATGATATCCTCTTCCCATATGGTAAATGTGAAAGGCTCTTTCCTGTTTCCACCAAAAATGGGTAATAGTATTAGTTGCGCATTTTTTTATATCTTGATATATGGAATTATGTAGAAAACTTAAAGATAGATTAATATAAGATGAAGCTTGACTAATACACTTACAGAGGATCGATAACAATGAGTTCTTGCAATTTTATTTCCATTAATACACATCTCGAAGGAAAACAATTGACAACAACTGCAAGAATATTTACTGACAGCAACAATTCAAACGGATAAGCAAATTCGTACGATAGTAAGTTGACAATTTGTATTAAAGTAAGTGCATATTCAGTGAGTAAAAAGAACAAAATAAGTATACCAATTTCTGCTTTCTTATCCTTAATAGCCTTGATATCACTGAAGGACGTGAGAGTAAGCTTTGTTGGCAGCGACAACACATTTTTGAATATGATGGTTATACCCTCGCCCCCGTTATGAAATACATGCGGTACAATTCAAACTTATATTTGTCGAGAAACTTTGGGATATTTTCTCCATAAATACTTGCCTTTATTTGTTCTTCCTGTAAATATTCAACATACAACACATGTATAAGCAATTAAATAGTTAAAGACGTATGTAATGAAATAGATGGTTTAATAGCAATATGCAAACCTGCTCATCTTGAAAGATCATATTCAGATATCTTAACTTTTTATCTTTGCTTATTCGCGGTCCACATTTATCCACAACCTGAATCTTGCAGGTCCAGTTGGTTGTATGAGGAGTAATTTCACATATACGTAGTCGTTGTGCCAGTATCGGTTGAAACCTGGAAAAATAAGTGAAAACATGCAAACAGAAAGAGAAGTAGTTAACCCATTAACACAAGAATCAACACCTTTTCGTGCATTACAATTTCATCCAAATCACTCACCTCCTGCAAATATTAGTATACTACACAACCCCACCACCCCTAAAATGTTCCAACAAAAGAAGAAACATTAACTAATTTGTACACATACTACCAACCCCAAAATGGAATATTGCAAAAACATAGTTTTTTTTTTTTTTTTTTTTTGCAAAACACGATTATATTAATACTAAAGGTAGTTTGGACATAAGGAGCTCAAACAATTAAGAAGGTAAAGGGAGAGCAGAATAGAATTAAGCGTATAATATTGGAACAACAAAGTATATAAATTACCTCTTACAATCAGTTGAGCAACTTTCACTGTTAGAGATATCCGATGCCGAAGACACTGAAAATAACAAATATCAAAATTGAATAAATAATGAATTAAATAACTTATCCCATTTTCATTGATGCCCTTGTATAAGCCGAGTTGACAAAAAATGAAAATGGTTTCGATCAAACAATATGCACAAGGACCAATCGTGATAATTAAGGTCACATATGCATATCTAATAGAGCAAAGAGAGGGAAACCATGCCATTGCTACAAGATAAGTTGTTGCATGTGATTAAGAAGTCTAAATCACATACCATTGAAGGTATGCGAAGCGAAAATACGGGCTTCACTGTATTAAAATTCCAAGATAGTCCCATAGCAGAATATACTAATTTTAGAAGTATCAGAGTGTCAATTAACACATGCATGGCCGAAAATTAGTGGAAACAAAAAAGGGGACATTGATCTCCGTACATCTCAACAACAATAGGGAAAATTAGAAAGTAAGAGGAAAATTGAAAAAAATAAAGGAAAATTTAAACAGAATAGTCAAGAAAAAATGAAAGAGGAAAAAGAATTAAGAACTCACAGGATATACAAAGAAGCAGCACAAATGCAAGAGACAGTGAGAAGTATATACTACAATTAAAAGCTTCCTAGATAAAAATGAAGAAGCCAAAAGTCAAGTGGGTTTTTCCAAATGGGGTTGTCCAAAGTTAACACGTGGAGTCAAGCAGTGGATTTAAAATGCCATCACTTTTGAATTTATTTACGAAATAACCAGCAGACGTGTCATCAGGAGAAAGCTTTGGTCGTCCTTTGTAGCCCACATTTCTATATAGTAATATAAACACAAATTTTCTACCTTTTCCTTAATGAGAAACATTTCTAGCCTCATAAATATTACTCCCTCCGTTTATGTTTACATGTCCACTTTCAGCTTTTCACTCCCATCAAGAAAAATAAGAAAATTTAAACTTGACAAATATACTCTTATTAATTATACTTGAAAAGTACAAGATATTTAATTGGGAAGAGATTTTGAAAAGTACAAGGTATTTAATATCAAGAGTAAATTAGGAAGAACATAGCCAATTTTATCTTGAATTGCTAAAAGGACAAGTAAATTTAGAATTTGACTTTGGTAAATTTGGACAAGTAAACATAAACGGAGGGAGTATATCATTGTTTATAACAAGAAGTCCTGTAGCCTTTATTACTTTCTTTATTTTTGTGCCGTCTCAAGCTTTATGACATACGCCCTCCGTCTCAATTTAGATCTCTTACTTTGATTGAACACAAAATTTTAGAAATACAGAAAAACTTTTCAATTTTGTGGTTCTAAATTGAAGATGTGTGTAATATACTAAAATATTTTTTAAATTTTATAGTTTTAAATTTGCCATATATGGTGTTTGCATTATCAACTTACTAAATATAAATATAGGAATAGACATTATTTTTGAGACAAACAGAAAGAAAATAAGACACTTAAATTAGGATAGATGGAGTAATTAAAATATATGATTATAGTAAAACTAAACATATATATATATATATATATATATATTGAGTAACATAGAAGAGTGAGGTGACATAGTTCTTTGACAAGATTCTACTTTTTTTTGGTCATTTTCTTTCTTTGTAAAAGGCTTCTCCTACCTGATTTTTGTTATCCCATCCCCCTATTTTCCCCTTATTTCCCCGATAAGAGAATTAATAACATTACCTTACTTATTGCATTAGATTTAAGACTAATCAATGGTCATTACTTCATATCAGTTACAGGATCAATCAATTTCATATCAGTTATACATGTATTTTTTGTTTTCCAAGTCATTTGACCTCCTCAACACAAGTATATAAAGAGGTACTTTGTCCACCTTTCATGCCGTTGTTGGTTTTGGGGATATCTCAAGGGTGGTCCTCTGGGTTGGCTTTGATTGATTTGCTAATATGGTTGGCCATCCTCAACGATGCTTTCATGGAATTGTTTTGTTATGGGCTCAATAGTAGTCATTCTAGACCTCATTTCCTTTCCTTATTTTGAGGTTAGTATTATTTCTCTCCTTCTTTGTTTCTCTTTTACGGTAACAGGGTAAGGATTAATTCTCGAGTTTAATTAACCTACATTGATGTTACAGTCTTTGAAGGATTATATACAATCCAAGAACATACAATTTACCCAGGGTCTAACCATATTTGTTTCACTAGTCGATGGTGCAATCACATGTTATAGAAACACGAACTACACTATATAGTTCACAGTTTAAGTCGTACCTGGTTATAGAATATTGTTCCAGTTCGTAGAGGATCAATCTTTGTTCTTCTGAGGAATCTTCCATTGAAGTTCTTCACTTGAAGAAGAGAGTTTTTCTACTGCTGGAAGAGGAAGGAAAGACTGGTTCTTTTTCAGGGAAAAGCAACTTAGTTTCTGCCAGTAGAAACTTGTTTTTATAGTCCTGAATGGACACAACTATTCAGGACAAATCCTAATAGTTGTGTCTCTTCTCTTCCTTTTTATTTCATTAATCTAATAATATATATATATATAACGAATTATATATATATATTTGTTTAGGCATGGATCCGGGTAGACCCACATGGGTGACCCAAATCCAAATTCCAACATCTCCCACTCACACATAGTGGGTCAACTCTCATTTCCATTCTGTAACTTTCATACATAACGACTAAACCGTGTGACCAGTGCATACTTCGAGAGCTTAGTTGCTATACATCTGTTAGGAATATATAGCATCTCGATTACGGAACCTTGGAGTAGATTGCAGTATGCAGTACCCTAGATCATATATCACATTCACATCTCTCACAATCTCTTTGTATTAATTTTGAGTTCATCATTATGTTATTATGTTCTTATCCTAAAGACAAACATAATGGGTCGACCAATGAACACAATTAATATGATAGTACTCATTAATGATCTTCCTCATTTCATGAATCTCTTAATCTCAATTTGACTTACTTTTCTAGAAATGTCCCGCCAGACCGAATCATCCATGATCTCTTGGCAACACCCTAAGATAGCAAACACCAAATTGAATCTCGAGAAACTGATCAAAGTCATGAGGGTACAAAGAAAAGAAAATTACTTTTAATTTTCAGGGCTTCACACGATAAGCAAGTACAGAATAAACTTGTGTCGCCCACAGGTCACTTTATGCATACGTGGTATGAATCACGCATCACAGTATTGACTCATTTCCCGTTGAGCGTATGTCTTTCGCAAATTAAATACTGTGCAGATGATAGTTCAGACAACTCATGTCTAACTTTGAGTTCAAAAATTTACTCATACATTTTATCCTTCAGAACTCACATCTGGCATTAAGACAGACTCACATATAATCAAATATGATTAACAAAAAACAAGCGACATTCTTATTGTAAACTTCAGCTTCAAGCTCTCTATTATTATCACCTCAGATAATAATAAGTTTATAATTGTCTCATCTCTATTAGTCACCTAGACAGCAGAGGCGATTGCCTGTGTGAATAGACCAATCTTTTTGTCTGTCCGACATACTTTAAATTTATGTACTAAACATAAAATCATTCTATGTATATGAACCAACAACCAACAATTTAGGCTTCAACTACATTAACTTCAGTAATGCAGTTTTATATGAACATGCTTGGGAAATTTAAGATATAAATACATCGACATCTACGCAAACCCAATGACCTCACATATCATTCATAAGCACCAAATGCTATGGGTTTCACTATCGGATCTACTATTGTATAATGCATCGAGATGTATTTCATGTTCACTTTTCTATGTACAACTATGTCTCTAAGTAAATTATACTTATATCAATATGGTTTGTCTTCGAATGATACATGGGACTTTTGTATAAGCTATTGAGACTTGACTATCACACTTGATTGTCAAATAATTCAATAGCACGCTATCCAACACACCCAAATTTATCATAAAAATATTTAAGCCAAATAGCTTTGCACAGTTGTTGAAAGTGCTACAAATTCAGCTTTCTTTATAAATAAGGCCGATGATTGTTTCTTGCTACTCAAACAATATACACATCGCTATTGTTTAGCAAAGAAGGACATACTCAGATTTAGATTTTCTCTCATCTAAATCTTTCTCAATTATCGTAAGTATAGCTTTTGAGTTGTAGATCAATTCCTTTACATTACAAGGATAATCACATGTGCCTTTGAGATACCTCGGTATCTTTAACTGCTTTCCAGTATTCATTTTCTAAGTCAGATTGATATCCACTAACTAGAATAACAGATATCAAGTTTCAAGAGACAAAATTATATTCTTGTGGATTCACGAGGACACATCCTCCCACTTGAAACTTCGGCTCTAGAAATAAGAGTATTAATGGGTTTGCACTATGCACTATTGCATATTAAATCGTTCAATAAAATTTCTTAATATAAGATTTTTCTGAAAAAGACAACAATCTCTTCGAACGATCTCTTGAAATCTGAACTTCAAGGATTCACCCATATTTTTTCGATACTACATTAAGTCTTTCGCGTATTTTGAGAACCCTTTTGTTCTCAACGACGCTATGACCCATTAATAGATCAACTAATTCCAACTCTTGGTTTGGTTTCACTAACTCCATTTCATGTTCCATTGTTCTAGATATTTATCCTTAGCAGGGTATTTAAGAGCCTCATTTTATCTTTCATTGCTCTTATTCATCTTGTGAAGTAACTATATATGCTTCCCCTTCGATCTCAAATCGACAGTGGGGAATATGTAGACGACTCATTCGTCGAGGTTGAGATTGATAAAATTGATTTATCAATTGATAGTTACTCCCACTGGGACCAACAATATTAAATGGATACTTTTAGTCATTTTTGGTGTTAATCGGAACAGATCCATTATCATCAAAGTCACTTTTACTCAAATCCATTTGACTGACAATAGCGGAAGCAATTTGGTCCACAGTTTTATAACGAGACAAGTCTTGACCTATCTCACCCTACTTAGGAAAAATATTCGCTAAGAATGTGACATCATGTGATTCAAATCCAGTTACAGTGCCAATGTTGTCTTGTTCACTTATGAACATACAAACCTTGGACATAGAGTGATACATATCCTTCCCCTTGGAACTAGTTTTCTATGTGGGAAAAGGTTTATGTACAAAAGCAGCACAAACCCAATAAAAAAATGGGTTTTCATCTATCCATAACTCATATGGAGTAGAAGTAACTGACTTAGAATAATTTTATAATTTGGATCACATATGTCATAATATACCAGCTATAATGGAATGTAATTCTATTTTCAGGAGACATCGTAGACATATCTAGAGTCTCAAGAGCCTCTTGCTCGTTTCGGACATACTGGATTTTGTTGTCACTGTTAACAATTTTGCTAAACTCATGACAATATTCTCAGAGCAGTTTGACATATTGATATTACCAAGTATAAACTACAGTGAGACATCAATGTGTTTTGTTAAAGCCTAAAATTCATATACATACTAATCCCTAAAATAATTTAACCATGTTAAAATTTATTTCATATTAGATTTAGAATAGAAAGTTCACTATGTTCCAATCATTATCCAAATTCTAATATTCGATAAATCTAACATAATTAATTATTTAAGGAACACTTGTCTTAAATTACTATTATTCAAGACTAAATAACCGTAAATTCTATAACTTATATAGAACTAATCAACAAGAAAAATATCTTAAAGCATTAAAAAAAATACACACAAGTACGTATCCTTATACTGATATAATGTCACATAGACAATTACGCACAAAGAAGCACTTAGTCATAATTTTTCCATACACCCATACAGAAAAGAAATTATGACTTGCAACAACCACGTGCATACATACACAATCGTGTATACCAAAAAAAATGGTGAAGACAGTAAAGTTTAATACCAAAATAACTTTGATCATTTTTAGATACCCATTTCTTTTGTAGCAAATACAAAAAAAAAATACTTGCATCCAAAAAGAATTATTTTCACTTTCACTTTACAGTAACACCACATCACCATTCACCACTATGGTGTAAGCAACTGGTATAATTTTTTTTATTGCAATAGAGGAAGTACAATGACATCACTGTTTTAGTTTACCAGTGATCATATTGCGTGGGTTATCCTCAGGTTTCATGTCATTCTTTTTCCAGATTATCTCTCTAATATGTTTGGGTGTTGAAATCAGTCACACTTAGCAACCATATATAGCCCTTTACATATTATTCAAGAAAAAAATCCAGAGGAAGTCATGCCAAACATTGTACACTTAAATGCCACAACTTATCTGTGAATCAGTTTCGCTCTATGCATTGGCATGTACTTTAATCCAAAACAGCTAAAATATGTTGTTATCTTGGGATGAATTATCTTGTTCTTCATTAAGTTTTCACAAAAAAACCAATGTCTCCAGAGAACCAAAAAATTGTTGCGGCTACTGACATTCCAAGAAAACCAGATAACTAAAAAAAAAGGTCTTCCTCTTTCTTACCCCACAAGAGAGCAATTAATTGTGAAGCAAACAACAATTTAGGATTTTCGTTCTTTATAGAATAGGTTTACTTTGAAAAAACAAAAACATATTTATCATAGAAACTAACCATAACACGCCATGTATATTCCTTTTCTCTTTCAGATAATTATAGGAAACCATGAAACTCAAGATTCTCAACTTTTTATGTAGATGCAACTCATTACATCATGGTTTGAATTTTATCATTATCTTGAAGAAAGATAAAACAAAGAGTACGTGATGATGAATTAATTAAAAAATACGGAACCAAACTTTCTTTTGGTTTCACAATCGGCCGAAACAACCAAACACCGCTGAAACAAATTGCAGCGAAGCAATAAATAATTCAAGAAAGAAAGTTCGGGACTAGAAAACAAATAACCTGGCTCTGATACCAATGAAGGATTATATACAATCCAAGAACATACAATTTGCCCATGGTCTAACCGTATTTATTTCACTAGTCGATGGTCCAATCACATGTTATAGAAACACGAACTACACTATATAGTTCACAGTTTAAGTCGTACCTGGTTACAGAATATTGTTCCAGTTCGTAGAAGATCAATCTTTGTTCTTCTGAGGAATCTTCCATTGAAGTTCTTTCACTTGAAGAAGAGAGTTTTTCTATTTCTGGAAGAGGAAGGAAAGACTGGTTCTTTTTCAGGGAAAAGCAACTTAGTTTCTGCCAGTAAAAACTTGTTTTTATAGTCCTGAATGGACACAACTATTCTCTTCTTTTCCTTTTTATTTTATTAATCTAATAACAAATTATATATATATTTGTTTAGGCATGGATCCGGGTAGACCCACATGGGTGACCCAAATCCAAATTCCAACAGTCTTAGAATTATCTTTGTTTAACAATTTATAGTACATTTTCATTTGGTGTTCAAGCTATGTATGTTCTCATTGAACTTTTAAATATCAATATTAATGTTGAAGAGACTAAAATGTGCAGAGTTTTGTGGATCTTGCATGATGTTTTATATAGATATAAGTGGAGTGAAGTTTTATATAGACATAAGTGGTATAACGAATGGTGGTGATGTAGGTACAGGTATCTTGCAACAAAAGGATGACGATTTGGAGAAGAATATTACACATTAAATTACAAGTCAAATGGATGCAATAATGGAGGCTTCAAGCAGGGGGATAAGCCTCTAACTGATAACGGAGAATCAAAACGAGTAACATTCTTTAACACTGAGAAAGCTAGGAAAAAAATATGACTAATATAAAGTGGAGAGTGCACAAATATAAACATCAACTATTTATGCAAGCAACAATAAATTAAACCATACTAAAAAATTCTCAATCGAATCATGTGAGAAAAAGCAAGCAACATAAACAGACAATTAGGCAAATGCAAGTGGTTATTAAAGCTGCACATGGATCCTTAGAATTTGATGGACTTTCATAACTTAGCTTTTCTGTTTCGCTTTTGTACTTAAACTAAATAAATTTTGAAACATGAAATAAAGAAAAAGAACAGTATTAGTAGGAATTAGGAATTTCATCACATCGGGATTTGATTTCTTCCATTTGTTTTCTTTTAAAAAAAAAATTAAATTGTGAAATATGAAAAATTGTCAACATTATTAATTTTTAAGTATCACCAATCATACTACGATACTAAGAAAAAGAACTTGGAGGAAGAAGAAAGGAGAGGCAATATCCCACATGTGCATCCTCCAAGTCCATTAGATTAACTTTTGATGTTCTCCTCTATTTTAAATTTCTATAGTTATTAATATTAATCAAGTTCACATATTTTGATTTAAATGGATCGTTTCAATCTTAAGAAATGTAAATGTCAACCTTTGATGATTCATACTACGAAATAAAATATTAAGAAAAAGAGCTTAGAGGAAGAATACAAATAGAGCAATATCGTAATTAAGTTTACATATGATGATTGAAATGGCCGATTATTTCATACAAAACCTGAAATACTTTTCAGGGGTTCTGTCAATTTTTTTTTTTACATGAAATTAAAAATATTACGAAGAGATGACAAAATTATGTAATATGTCTAATTTTATAAGTTATGGCATTAAGATTCAAGTACATGAATTTTAGTTTTTTCTCATAATCGTGTTAGTCAATATATATTATAATGCTGGGCTCAAAAGGAGTGATGTGGCACTCTCTAATGCTAGGAATTCCATTTATCTCTTTTCTCATTTATTTGGCCATTTTCTCTTTTTTTCAAAAAAAATTGTTGAACAAATAATGGCTTCCTATTTACGTCTTCCCATAATTAATTAGTATCATTAAATTCTTTCCTCATAATTTATTTCCTATTAACTTTGCTTCTAATCAACAGAGTAACGCAGGGAGGTTACCCAACCCCTGCTCTCCTCTCATTACTATCATTTTCTACAATAACAATAATTTCCTATAAATAACCACAAAAAGTTTAAGACTTTTAGTAAGGACCTCTACCTTCCCAAATATTTCCATCCATGTTTATTCTTCTTCTTCTTTCCTTTTTTTTTTAATGCATGTATACTTTTGATTGAGAGGAAACCAAGGTATTTTGGAAAAGGTTCATATTCTTCTCTTAGTAGTTGTCTTGAATCAATAAAAATTTACTTAAAAGAGGTTAAAGTTTCTAGGATATCAAATTGGAGGATAGGTCATCAAGTTGTCAATTTGAGGTGTGGTTGATTAATTTGACGGATTGTTCTTTCGCTCCTTAGAGGTAGATATGCTGTATTAGTTTTTATTTGTTTTTCTTGATATTTAATTTTTGCATATGTTTAGTTTTGTAAATGTAATATTTGATGTAGAAATTTGTACACATTTGTTTGTGTGTGAATAGTATTTGACCTTTGAGCTTGCTCTTCCTATTATGGTTTTTGGTGAAACTCTTGCAAGATGGAAACGAAGATTTAGTTATTATTTATATTTTTGAAGTTCATATTTTGAAAAGAATTATCAATATTAATTCATATAATTATGACTTATGAGTCCACAAAATAGGAGGGGAACTTAGACTGGTATGAAAAGGATTCTCTCGCCACATATATGATATTTCTATGTTATCATGATATAAATCATAATAACAACTGTAATAAAACAAGATGGTTTGAGTTTTTTTTTTTTTTTTGGTAGAAACATGACATTATATTAAGGATAGTTACGAAATATTACAAGGAGCGTTAATATGGCTAATACGAGTAGCCATATTGCTATTATTATTACAACCAAGATTACGAGGGGAAGAAATGGCATTAAGCGCATTCAGGTTCCCTAAAGTAGATAACATAACACAATTATTTTCCGAAGACCTAATGATAGCAGCACGGCCCTCTCTATCTTCCAACAAGCATTGCTGGACAAAAACCGGAGGTAGTGCATAATGACTAGAAAGGATATTGGACTGAGTTGGAGCTCCTTTTGCCATGAGGTGCGCAACTCTATTTCCTTGCCGATGGTTATGCCTGAATGTTTGCACCTTCAGCTGGATCATCATTGACCTGCAAGTTAAAATAAGAGAAGCATAAGTAGGTGTTGGTTTTCCTATTAACCTTATTAAGTCCGAGGAGTCTGTTTCTATCTCTAATGGAGTGAGGTTTTGATTGATTGCCAGGGTTAGCCCTTGGAATAAGGCTAATAATTCTACATGCAAATGGTTTTGGCCCTGGACTTTTTTGTGGAAGCCAAGGATCCAATCTCCATTTGTGTTCCGGAAAACTCCACCAACACTGGCTTTATTATTAGTTCCAGAGTAGGCGCCATCAATATTGAGTTTAATAGAGCCACGAGGAGGGGGATGCCATGATACAGAAATGCTGATCTGACGATTAGTTCTGACATCTCTATTAGTGAGGAGGATAAATTCTATTGTTTTGGAATGGACGTGTTCAAATTTTAAGGATGTATCCAAATTATTTATATGGTTATTGTTACGGTTAAGCCATAGATTCCAAAGGGCAAAAGATAGGAATTCAAGCCAGCCATAATAGGTTGAGTTTAGGCGTGGGGAGAGGTCTCTAGCCTTAGACAGCCATTCTGTATTATTAGGAAAATTCATATTTATATTGCAGCTGTCCCAGAACTTCTTAGCTAGCGGGCAACCTACAAAAATGTGGTAGAGGTCCTCATTGTCTAACTTGCAGCCAGGGCATATGGCATCAATATTAATACCAATTTTATGCAAGTAGGAGCGGGTAGGGAGCCTGTTGTGGAGGCATTGCCAGAGGAAGAACTTGATTTTATTGAGAGTATTGATAGACCAGATCCAATCAAAATCCTGGGTGTTGGAGGTCTGGGTTTCGATAGCAGAATAAGTTGATTTAATAGTAAAAAGCCCGTTACTGTTGAGATTCCATATAGGATAGTCTATATCCGAGTGTTGAGAGTTAGGTAAGAGGTGATTTAGGTCGAGGTTGATGTTATCAGGGAGGTCAAAAGATAACTGACTAGGGTCTGAGATTACATCTGCAACTTTAAGATTTGCATCTTCTCGTGTAAGGGGACCACTAATAAGAGTTCTAATGGGAGTTCTGGTAGGAAGCCAGCTTTGGTTCCAGAAGGATATAGTTTTGCCATTACCCACAATCCAGTGAGAGTGATCATTGCAGATTGGCCAGACTGTAGAAATATTATGCCAGATAAAGGATTTAGTCTGAGTTACACGATTGGCGACATATTTATTGATAATAACTCTAGCCCATAGAGAAGAAGGAGAGGAGAAACATCGCCAAGCTAGACTTGTTAACAAGGCTATGTTTTTTGTTTTAGCTTTAACTATAGCCAAACCACCCAGATGTTTTGGTTTTGTGATGGTATCCCAAGAAATGAGATGGAGCTTCTTCTTAGCTGAGGTGGTGCCCCAAAGAAAGTTCCTCTGGATTTTATCTATAGTTTTAAGAGTCCGGATCGGAAGTGAGTGATATTGCATTATGTGATTTGGAATAGTATTAAGGGTAGATTTAATAAGAGTAGTTCTACCAGCCATGTTAAGAAAGTTAGTCTTCCAATTTGAGAGTTTTGTCTGAAGATTGTCAATAAGGAATTGGTAATCCTTATGCCTTGGTTTAGAGTTGAGCATAGGAAACCCAAGATATTTGCCAAATGTTTTACTAATATTTATATTGAGGATGTTCCCTAGATGACGGGCGACATGAGGAGAGGTATTACGAGAGAAGACCATTTTTGATTTGGCGGTATTAACTTTTTCTCCTGAAAGATCACAAAAAAGGTCTAGAGTTTCCTTTATGGCAGAGACTGACCTAACGTTAGCTTTTGACATGAAAGTGAGGTCGTCTGCGAATAGAAGATGGGAGATTTCAGGGCCTTGAGGTGCTAATTTAATTGGATTCCACAAATTGAGATCCACCTTGTGATTTATATAAATCGTTAGGAGTTCAAGGCAAAGAATAAATAAATAAGGGGACATTGGGTCCCCCTGACGTATTCCCCTAGACGGGTTAAAGGAAGGAGTCTTGGTGCCATTAACAAGAATTAATATTGAGGAAGATGAGACGCATGATAGGATAAGTTTTGAGATTTTAGGGGGGAATTTAAAAAAGGCTAACATTGTACGTATAAACGACCAAGATGGTTTGAGTTGCTGGAACTGAAAGAGGTAAAAAAGTAAGATAAAATCTACAAATCATTTGGAGCACTATAAAGAAAATAAAAGTAGTAGATACTAGGGAATGATCCTAACAAGCAACAATGATTGGATACATTCAACTAACTTTTTTATTTTTTAAACATATGAATTAAATTACAAGAATTTACTAAAATTTGATATATTTTAAGATAGCGGAATATTGAACAGTCAAGCCAAACGAAGTTTGGAGTAACAAAGACAAGAAACTAGGAATTTAGTGACATAAATACATTTGGATGACCTTTTTCACTTAAATATGTTATTCGATATGTAAATTTTTCATAATTTCTTTTTATTAAAGAATTTTACATAGGATTAAAACAATCATGAGAACACTTTTGATTAGAAAAAACTGATAGTATTTCTTCATAAAAATATATGACGTTTAAGTTTAAAAATCTTTCAATGTTTTTGCATACCGCGCAACGCGCGGGCATATAAACTAGTATAATACTAGGTAACTTGCCCGCGCGTCGCGCGGTTTTGAGAACCTTCTCGTTGATCTTACAAAATGGTTGTTTCTTTATATTAAAATATTAAAAAATTATAAAGCAGATTCATCATTCGTGTACATTATTATCATGAAAATACCTCATTTCATTCATATGTTATATTTTTTGATACCATATAGTAAAAATAATCACAAAGTATATAGCACATTAGTTTAGAATAACTTCTGTTAAAAATACTTTGCATTTTTAAGATGCTCCACTACCGATGTCATAGGTTAATATCTCTCTAGAGCCTCAATCACTTGCGGACAAATCAAATTTCAGTACGAAAGTGACTAAAAGAATTCCATGACAAAGCAATACTCATATATTAATATTGAGTGCAATCGAATTTAAAATTGGTTAAGTTTACAATATCCAATTGCTTTTATCTTTTTAGTTCTCTCTACATGCATGCATGCAAAACTGTTAAATGAAAATGTAGTAATAATGTAATATAATAATAACGTAAATTAATAATCGCTTTTTGTTATATTATGGAAGACCTAATTGCCATATATATCCTAAATTCATAATGAAAAAGTAGCTTCATTTTCTTTTGAAATCTATTTGTGTATAGAATATCTTTATTTCCTAATAATAAAATTTTTCCTGGATATTTAATTTCATTTAAGGTTATTTCTTTTGAGTAATTTTATCTTATTATTTAAAAAATTAAATAAAAGAAGAAATAGTAAAAGAGAGAACACAAATAAAGTAATTGAAAGTTTCCATTTCAGGCGACCCTATACCTGGCACAATTTTGAACTGGAATTTTCTTCGCAAACTAAACTCCAAATTTCAGCCCTATTACTCTGTATATGGAAACTTTCTTTTCCTTATTTTTTTCTTTGTCCCGTTTCCCCTTTGTTTGTCTTCTTTTTCCTTTTTCCTCCCAACTCCTGTTAGCCTATATATACTTCATTTCATTACTGAAGTATTGAAGTAAAATAGAAGAAGAGGATTTGGAAGGAGATTATCTTTCTTATTTTATGCAAAATCCTCTAAACATCGCATAATTTTCTTACACTCTCATTATTTTTTCATATACATTCAAAGTACTTTAAACCCTAATTTATAACTGAATCCTCCCTCGAGGCTTTAAAATCAGAAAGGAAAGTATCTCCTAATTTTATGCAAAATCCTGTGAAAATTGGAGTTTCTACTCTTAACACAATTGTTATTTCTCCTATAGATTTAATGTACTTTTTCTCTGCATATATATCCAAAGAATTCAATGCCAAAAAGAGAGAGGACAAAACAAAGCAAATAAACTACATTCATACAACAGTGCTGCAGCTTGGCCAAAATTTTGACAATGCTTCTGATCCCTACTTTTCTTTTTTTTGTTTCCCCATGATATCGTCCATGACTTCTATTTGATATGTTATGTGAATGGCTTATCTTTTCTCCCTTTCTGATTTTTTGGAGATCAGTAAGCCAATCGTTCCGTAGGCCTCACATTTTTCTACATATTTTTTGGTAGAGAGTTGGGCTTGTCATTGTTGAATAAGGATTAATTCTTTTCTTGCGTCCTTTTATCATCTTCTTTTTCTTCCACATTGAAGGGGTTGCACAATATACTGCATCTGAACATAAGTCCAACGAAATTTCTGTGAAGAAAAGGCAAGGAAGAAACAAATGACATAATCTACTCACAATGAGCAAGTTTTGGATTGTTTCATGAAAAAGGGAAATGGTGATTGCTTATGGACAGGTGTATCTGTTTATATAGGTGTTCCAAATTTAATGGTGGAAGAAACCATTTACATTCTGTCATAATGCATAAGGTTTCAAATTCACATATAACTGAAAGAATGTAGAGTAAATGATATTATTAACTCTAAATTATGAGAATTAATTTTATAGATGAAACGTTTCAAATTAAATGTTATAAAAACGGAATGCAAAACTAATTTTATGATACAGACTTTTCTTAATTAAAGGTTGTAAAATCAGCAAAAGAAAGTAGATAGCCGAAGGGTAAAAAATGGGAAATGCAATGACTTTTGAACTTTTGGTTTTTTTACATTTTGAAGTGAATGATGGCCATAGAGCTATGACACATCACTTCCTAATGTTCCTCAATTAGTAGGAGTATATAGATAGATAATTGTGGTCTATGGAATGCTGATGTGGCATACTTCTTTGTCCAGCAATGGCTCTATTTTGCCATTTTTCACTCACTTGCCTTTGGCCTTAATCTCAAAAGTTTGTATTAAAGCAGTATGAGCAATCAAATACTGAAACGCCTCTCCTTCCATGACCTTACAAATCCTCACTCCTCCTACCTTTCTTTATAAGTAATAATTAATGGTAATTAAGAGAGAAATTAGCATCCCTACATGAATCGAAACGGCACTCTTGCTCATCTTTCACACTTAATTTATAATGAATTTAATTTATACTGAATGTGATAATTATTTGGATGTAAAATTTATTTGTTTTTCTTTTGTTGCACCTTTGATTATAGGAGGGTGCTATTTGGCCACATCATTCTTGGCCACACCTTGGCCACACTCGTGTAATGACTAGGGTACCCTCAATGTGTGTTTGGCTTTTTAAACTATTCTTCCCTCCAAAACTTTCCCTCCAACCGAACTATTAAATGTAGCATATTTTCAAAACTTTGATCCCTACAAAATATTCATGGGTGGGAGATGAAAGGTTAATATACTAACTTTACATAATACATGTCAGTATACATACATACATAATGTCTAATTATACTTTTTTTATTTTTTAAATACACTTTATTTATTAGAATCATTTCTTATACCATACACATTTGCACACCCATCAACAAATATTTATTTTTAGTTGTCCATAACTTTTTCTATCTAAAAACTTAATACATAAATATATATTTGAAATATATAAAATATATATCCGAATTATATATTAAATATATATTTAATATTTAGTAAATATATATCCGAAATACATAATATTAAATATATATCCGAAATATTTAAAATATATTTTAAAAGAAAAAATGGTTATGGAAAGAAAGAAACAACAAAAGGTGGACTAAAATAGTAATTATTCTTTCCTAACGGGTTATGTGGTGTAATTTTTCCAATTATATAAACATAAACGATAATATTAGTGTTTGTTTAAAATAATGACACCTAATTGCATATTTTGGACTGATATTATAGTATAAAAAAATTAATGACTCAATACAAATTACATTTAATAAAATATTTCAAATATTATATGACATAACTAATTAGACATGAACAAAATTATTTGTTGGAGGTCTAAGGGTGTAATTGACTATAATCACTCACTTTAATTGTATCATGTAGTCACTAAAATACAAATTTATGTGATCACATTTATACAATAGCATGATGCACACTACGATATTATACTGGTGACCTTAACTCGCCACATCGACCATTGTGGGATATCTAATGGTGTCATTACTTATGATCACTCACTTCAATTGCATCATGTTGGCAAAAGAATATACATTTTATGTGATCACATTTACATAATAGCATATGTACACTACGACATTATACCCGTGACCTTAACTCGCCACAAGGATTAATATGGGAGATCTAAGGGTGTCATTAGCTATTATCAATCACTTCAATTACATCATGTAGTCACAAGAACACAATTATATGTGATTACATGTATACAATAGCAAAATGAGCACTACGACATTATATCGGTGACCTTAACTCACAACACGAGCCAATGAGGGATATTATATACACTATCGTGATGTACAGTACGAAATTAGACTAGTAACCTTTAGGGTTTAGAGTTTTATGAATCTGGACTTAAAAAGCACATAAAAAAAAATCTAACCAAACTCGAACCCTAAACCCCCACCTCAAGTTATTACGCTTAACACCACTTTGCTAGAATAAAATGTTCTGCCTAAACAACTAACTTTCATTTCTTTATTTAATGTTGTAGTTGGTCGTCAATAGGTGCATATTTAATTGTAGGCACACTTAACGATGTGAAATTATAAACATAAATATTAATGAGATTATTTTTAAATAATGACCCTAACTGCATATTTTAGACTGATAATATTGTGTCATTTAATTAATGACTCTATACAAATTATATTTAATAAAATAATTTCAAATAGTGTAGTGTTCTATTGATTAATCAAGAACAACATTATATGTGGGAGATCTAGGGTGTCATTAGCTATGGTCAGTCACTTCAATTGCATCATGTATGCACAAGAACACAATTATAAGTGCTCACTTGTATACAATATCATGATGTACAAGTACGACATTATACTGGTGACCTTAACTCACCGCATGGACCAATGTATGATATTTTAATGTGTTATTACATATGATCACTCACTTCAATTGGATCATGAAGGTACAAGAATATAATTATAAGTGCTCACTTGTATACAATAGCATGATGTACATGTACGATATTAAATCGATGACCTTAACTCACTACATGGACCATTGTGGGATATCTAATGGTATCATTACGTATGATCACTCACTTCAATTGCATCATATTGGCAAAAGAACACAATTAACTGTGATCATTTGTAGACATCAACACCGATAACCTTAAAGGGGTCGTTTGGTTTGCGGGACTAGATATCAAGAAAACCCCATAAATAATCCCACCACCTCCATGGTATAAGTTATAGAAATGATTTAATAATAAAATCTTATCTCGAAATAATTAATACTACTAAACAAACGTGGGATAACTATTATCCTTATCAAAACCAACCTAACGACCCGTAAGGGTTAACAGTTTAGGGTTTAGGGTTTGGAGTTTGGGTTTTAGGGTTTAGGGTTTAGGGATTACGGTTTTAAAAGGCACATAATAAAAAAAGTTAGAGCCTAACCAAACTCGAACCCTAAACTACCACCTCATGTTAATAACTCATAACCATTTTGCTGGAATAACATCATCTACCATATGACTAACTTTTTGTTTCTTTATTTAATGTTGTAGCTTATTATATTTGGGGGGAATTCAAGGAGGAAAAAATATAGGCACATATTTTTAAACTAAAATGTCTAATAAAATTCGTGAAGGAAAAATTAAAGTAGAGGGAATTATTAGGTCCGGCAGTGAACATTTAAAGGTGTACATATATTTCTCAAAGTATTAGGATTAGAAAATGACCAATAAAAAAAAGAGTTGGGAATTAATCTATAAATATAGTATACAATTTTGTAGTAAATACACGAAAAATAGAGTATAGTATACTAGTAGTATGTATTTCGTATATATTTTGTATGTATTTTTATACTCTACCTAACCTCATTAAATAATTTATGGGAAACAATCAAATGCATGTTTAGTTGTGAAAGTGCTTTAAGAATATAACTAAGAATTAATAACATGAGAGAGAATTATACAAATTATTAAAAATTAACTTAAAATCTAATTAGGGGTATAAATGGAACAAAATTAACGAATTTATTAAAAAGGCGTGTGAAATTACTATAATAACCCCATTTGGGACGTTTGGGTCATAAATGGTGTGGTCAATTATATTTTTTGTTGATTATATATCCTGCCTCCCTTCCTCTTCTTTCTCAACTAGCTAATTTTATTTTATTTTATTTTTTTCATTCTTAAATAAATGTGCTTTGTTCTTACTGTATGCTTTATTTATTGACTTAGTTAATAAATATTTTATTAAATATTTAATATTTAATATGAAAAATTAAGCAGATTATTTGCAATACTAACCCCTTTTTGATAAGTTGTATATATGATTTACGAGTAGGGGTGTTCACGGTTTGGTTTGGTTGGTTTTTGATTAAAACCATAACCAAACCAATATAATCGGTTTTTCAATTCTTAAAACCAAACCAAACTAAATAAAAGTTATATCCATCGGTTTGGTTATTGTCGGTTTGGTTCGGTTTTATCGGGTTTTGAGAAACAAAATACAATGAAGATAATAAGAATGATAAAAAAAAATTCCTAAAAAAAATTAATAAAGAGAATTTTTCCTAAAAACAAATGATAAAGAGAACTACAAGTATGCTCTTAATTTTATACTAGTATTTTGAACAACTTGAAATTTTAACCTAATTATACCTAAAATATTGCACTCTTGCCACTACATCAAATCCTGGGGCAATTTTTCTTTTTTTTTTTTAAAATAAAACTCAGGATAGCTGGGGTATTGTATATATCATTGAGAGTTCAGGGGAAAAGATCACATTCTTTACAACACAAGATTGAGGACTCAATCTTCAAAAAAAGGGGGTGAAAGCTTTTACAAGGCTTTCATCAGCTTAATGACCTAACTTACCAAAAAATTAGCTTTATCATATCATAATCTAATTCTAGGTAGTTGGCATTTATATTTACGCAATTGAAAATAAATATTTAGAACAAAAGAAAGAAGTAAAGCAAACTTATATTTACACAATGTTTCTGCTTTCGATATGTCATGACTTATATATCAAGTTGAATATGCAATGGTTACTGAAAAGACGATGGCAAAACTAGAATTTGCTTTGCCTTTAAACTTTATCGGTGCATCTATGTGTCTGTGAGTCTGATTTTTTACCGAATTTAATATAACTATAAGTGTATTGAATGAATTGGAGACTAAATGAGTTGGTTTCTTTTTAAAATGGACATAAAAGTTAGTCACTCATTTGACTAAATGAGTTGGTTTCTTGTTAAAATGGACTTAATAAAATCTAATAACATTTAACCTACTACAAAATTTATTGAAAAACGTATAAAATACTTAAATTACATTATAAAAATATTATATTAATATATATAATTTGTCGGTTCGGTTTGGTTATTTTTTCGGTTATTTTTCATGAAAACCAAACCAAACCAAATAATATCGGTTTTTAAAATTTGAAAACCAAACCAAACCATATCCAAGAAAGTATCGGTTATTTTAGTCGGTTTGGTTTGGTTTTCGGTTTGGATCGGTTTTTAACCAAACCGTGAACACCCTTATTTACGAGAGAGAAACTTTCAGTAGCAATCAAAGTATAGGAGGGGCTGGTTATGAAAGGTGAACAAAAATACTTCAAAGAAAAAACACTTGAATATGTTGATTCTTTTCTAGAAAAATAAATATACAGATAGAAATATGGGAAGGAGAAAGATATTTACATGAAAGGAGTGGATGACTATGAAAAAAGTCAAGAAAGAAAAATGCATTATAACAGGTCATGGTAGGATGGATAGGATTGTCACTCTCTTTCAAGTTCCTTTAATTTCCATGTGTTTATGAATGTTCTAAATTCATTCAAAAAAAAAAAAATAAGAATATCAATTTAGAGTAATTTAAAAGTAGTTACTTTGACTACAAGATAACTTGCATGTCATTTATACATGAGGAAAGTTAAATATGACATAAAGCTCATAGCAATTTTCCTTGAATTAACCTGAATTTAGAATAATTTGTCTAAAAATCTTTTAATTATAAATATTAAGTTGCTGTATACAATATTGAGGAGGATTTTTACGAAGTATACTTTTTTATTAATTTTATTTTTTTATTTGGTAAATATTATGTAATATTTCATCAGATTTAACATAACCGTGCGAGTGCGGTCAACTTCACTGTAGTATATTTATGTTTTTGAATATATACCCCGTTTGTAGGGATTTTTTTTATATATCTTGATGTACCTTAAAAATATCAATCTAATGTTTCTAATAAAATATTTTATGGTTCATTTATCAAATTTTTGCAAAATTTTAGAATATGTGATTATGCATATCTGTGTTATTCTTTTCATGTTGTGTTTGAAAATTTTGGTTTTCTTTTTTATTCTTTTTTGCTTAATATAAATACTTTTCTTCTTTTAGATATCCCGTAGGAACATATTATAAAGAATGAGCTTGATTAGAATAAAAAACTGAGTACGATAAAAATTTAAAATTTATGACTTCTTTTTCTTTCACTTTAAAAATGGTGATCGTTAGATTTATATGAATAATTTCTTCTATAATTAATACATTTTTTTCTTAAATCATATATCATATTATTCGACTATCTTATTTTATATCCATAGTAAATAAGTATTTTTCCACTTCAATCTACACCTTCATATCGGCTGACGGGTATTCTTGAAGAAGAGTATAGTGTAGGTCGTGAACTTAAATAGACTTTGATCCCATATACGTGAAATAAGACAGTGCGTCGTACTAAAGAATTTTAAAAATAGTAATCAGCCTTAGAATACAACTATATATATATGAATTTAGTTGGTAATGTTACGGTCTGAGTATATATCAAAGATAAAATAATCTAAAAGTAAACTTTCGGTTATTTTATTATAATAGAGTTATATCAATGATTATTTAGTTATATATTTTTTAAAAATTTAATGACCGCGCGAGCGCGCGGTCCCATTCACTAGTCTATATATCTTCTAATTGAGAAACATAGAAGAGTGATGTGGCATAGCTAAATGGCAAGGATTTCATCTTTTTTGGCTCTTTTTCACCGCTTCTAGGATTCCTCCAATTTGTAGTTATTCCACATTTTCACTCTATTTTTTTAGCTTTATTTCACTAATTAAAGTTAATCTTATTTCAATATAATAATGATACAACATCTAATCAGTACTGTAACCGAAATGAAAATATTACTCCCAATTTTTTAGTAATGATGCAATTCAATCATAATCAATGTTATAACCGATTGAACAAATTTCAGCTTTTATATTGCTTATCAATGCAATAAAAATCCTTTGACTCTTCAACACGTATGAAGTAGCAGCTTTTACCGTTACATGCTCCTTATTGAAAAGAACCTGAAGGTTTCACTATATATAAACCTATTGCAACCTAAGTTCATTTCGCTAAAGATTTATTTTTGATGTTTTTGGCAAATTTAGAATTGGAAATGCCACAGCCTCTTTGATCGGAGATTAAGGTACTACACTTTTTCTTTTTCAAATTCTAAATATTACTGGTGGATTATATATTGTAACATTTTTTTACTAGCAATAGATATTGTGTTGTGGCATTATGATCATGGAAAACTTGGTAAAAAGTCAGAAATTGTAAAGGCAGTGGATCTACATCCATGGTAATTGATCTTCGCTTTGCAAGATAAATAGTTTCTTCATTTTATCCAGTTGCAAATTGCAATGCTCATGCAAATTTTGTATGTTCCTAACGTTATATTTTGAAGTGACAGATGCTTAAGAAAGAAAAATGGCAAAAGTTTATGTCTTTTTTGGATGGTGGGTTTAGTATTACATTGATAGCATTGACTAAGAAAAATGCTTACTTCGGTTAGAAAAGTCATTATGCCTTGAAAAATATTGTCGTGCATTAGTTAGACTTGATAATGGATATGCTAAAGAACACTTCTTTCATAAAGATTATAAAGATCAAAATTTTTATATTTCATTTTGACTTGATAATGGATATGCTAGAGAACACTTTCATTTACTTAACGTTTCGTTTGAGTCTGATGAATGTTTTGAGACTTTATCTCATACATTTGTTCCGTTCTTTTCAGAATTAGCTAATACTATTTCGAGGTTTCTCAAAATTTGATTGCGAATCATCTACTGAACCATTATCAATGCTGGAGTTAGAGTTTAGAAGAGGAAATTGACAAAAGAAGATGTACTTTGTTAATTAATGCTGGTGAAGCATGTGTTCAAGAAAGCATATAGTGATCTTTCTATTTGTTGTGGGATATAATTAATTTTTTGTTTTCGATTTTTGTTTTTCATTTGTTTCTCCTTTTTCCATTGAGAAATGAAAATAGTCAACCTTATGAGTGTAAGAAATGATGCCTCATTGGAAGAAGAAATATCTGAGATTGATATAAGTTTTCAAAATGTGATTGATTGTAGAAAAGATAGTTACTTGAATAATTTTAAAGTGATAAAAATTAGTTTTGTAACTTTATAGAAAAAATTTTATGGTTTGAATGACCATTTGATAAATTAACTCAAACATTGCACGTTTACATCCTTCTAAGTTTCTACATTGCCATTCTTTCTTTTTTCGTCATCTTTTTATAGTATATGTTTTCCTTCGGACCGTAAATATAGATTTAAATGGATTGTTTTCTAATTAACCAGGAATGTTTCTCATATATGCTTTATGATAAAAGAATTTGATAAAAATATTATTTATTTGAGGATATATAAAAACGACTTGGCACTTTTCTATGGCCAAGAATTCATCATTTTTGATATTTTTTCCTCATTTCCAATTCACTTCATTTTGCTTAGTCAATCCAACTTTTATAGAAAGAAAGAGCTCTAAAAATCAGTTTTCTCCATGAAGAAAAACAATCAAAACAGTTGAAAGGTTACAACGATTAAAATAATGGTTAGAATTAAAGTAGGAATAAATTTAATAAAGTAGCAATAAAGGTAACAACACACTCTATCTACTCACATTCCATACTTCAGTCAAATTTTTTTTTCTCTTTACAAAGCAGCACCGAGGAAGTCATATCATCTACAAATTCGATAAGTCGTTATTAGCTTTTGGAATTTTGAAGTTTTGAGGGGAAAATCGGGTGAGAGAATTGATATTTAGTTTAGACAAAAGTCTGCATATTTTTCTATATCATTTCAAAGCTTTTATATTTTCACGTCTTTGTCTCTGCAGCTAAAATGATCCCTACCTCCATGACGTTTGGGGAGGACCTTTGTGATCTGGTAAGCAATTAATGTTATTGTCATTGTAGGATTAGTATTTATCATTAATGTTGGTTAGGGATATGTTTTCTGTATTAGTCGGTTAAAGTATTGCCTAAACTTCCGCTTTTTACTTCGTAGACTTCTGTTGGCTTCACAACATATTCATGAATTCATCTGGACGACCTTGGACTCATTAAGGTGGAAATTACTAAATAAATAATTGGCAGTATTATGGTTGGAGTATATGACAATATTAACCTAAGAGTAAACATTTATTGTGTTGTTATAAAAGTTAAATCAATGATTATTTAGCTACATTTTCTTATAGTTTTTTAAGACCGCGCACTAGTATCTACTAATTGAGAAACGTAGAAGAGTGATGTGGCATAGTTGTTTGGCCAAGAATCACTCATTTTGGCCTCTTTTCACCATTTCTCATTCACTCATTCAACTCAGCTCATTTTGTCATGACTTCCTCATTTGTATTTTTGTTTTCTGTTTATTTTTTCTAATTAATATCAATTAATCTTCTCCATTCATAACTGAAGGATAGCTGTACGTCATTTATATTTCATTTCAATTTGATTCCTTCCAATCAATCTCATTTAATCTTCTTCATACTTAACGGAAAGAAATTTGTGCTAGAGGTATGTAATTATATCACTCTATTTTCCCTACCCCTATTTAAGTCACTAATTAAAGTCCTAAATTAAATTGATGAACCTGCAAATGAGGATATGTATGATCTTTCTGAAAACTATATAAAGAGAGATATTTGTGGTACGATATATACACATTTCGCACAAGCAATTCAATTTTTTACTCTTCCGGCTCACTGTTTAAGACAACATTTCTTACAATATACTCTGCAGCTTTCTTTAGGAAAAGGTGACATTTGACACTTGCAATGCATTTTGTTCCTGATATTTATTCTTTATTAGGGTTTAATACTAACTCTAGAGTGTTCGTAATTTCTTATTGGTTTCTTTTGTAGCATGGCTGGTAAGTTTTGCACTCATTTTCATTTTTTGAAGAGGTGATCGATGAGAGTGGCAGTGTGCTAAGACAATAAAAAAAATGGTTAAAGATAAAGGAGATTTGTTCTATTTTTTATTTGTGATTGAATGGTGTACTTTTGGAGGATAGATATGTGATGAGCAGAAAAAATTTTTGGTGCATGAGATGCAACCAACAATAATTGCATGAGGCTCCTTTCACTTGTTGACAAGTATTTTTTAGTGGGGCCATCTGCCTACTTTTTACAATTGAACTTGAAAGTAAGTACTAATAAATATAAATAATAAAAGGCAAAAATTCACATTCATATGTACACAAATCAAAGCAACAAGGTACATTGTAAATGCAATAAATCTATAAACTTAATTCTATTTATTTCCTTTTTTCCATAATTCTTTGTATTTTGTGATGACCTTTTGTTGAAAAACCACAAATTGTTAATCAACATGACTTGCAAGGAGATTCAAAATTAATGGTGGGTCACATTCAAATTTTTGTGTTATGCTAAATGACAAGTCAAGAAGATCTGATCAATATTCTAAATTTCTAATAATTTCAGCTTTAGCCATTTACAATGTGCTTTATATTTTTTTCTTC
The DNA here is from genome assembly GCA_037355625.1 of Petunia x hybrida. Classification (NCBI taxonomy): domain Eukaryota; kingdom Viridiplantae; phylum Streptophyta; class Magnoliopsida; order Solanales; family Solanaceae; genus Petunia; species Petunia x hybrida. The sequence goes on from JBBBVM010000648.1 coordinate 1,739,334, forward strand.
TTTTTTGCTTGTTGTGTGCAATATACGAAGTACTAATGTTGTAGTTTAACTACCTAGCTAGTCGTTGTAGTCATTTACTTTATAACTCTGGTTACTATTTCACATTTACTATAAATGGTTACATATGGTTAATATTTCATTCGTTCTAAAACAAAGTTATGGTCCAAAGAGTCAAAAGGGTCTTTCTTTACTAGTTTTAATTACCTAAATAGATTTTTAATATTTTAAATTATTCACTATTTGACTTATAATAGTACTTTTATATTATTTTTAAAATATGCAAATTTTATTGTAGAAAGTATGAGGTGTCAATTTTCAAATTACTGTCAAAATTAATTAAATTTGACTCTCATACTATGAAATCTGAACTATATGATTTATTAAGTAGAATAAATGCAGTCACAGAATAACCTACAAAACACTTTCTCTTTTAGTGTATAAATTACAACCGAACGAAATAAGGAGTAGAGGGTCAGAGTTAGAAACTAGAACATTAGTAATTCCTCCGCGATGAAGCAAGCAAAGATAGGGAAATTTTCGTACCTTACCTTGGATGAATGAAAGTATCCATCAAAAGAAATCTTAACAATTGAACTTTTAATGTAACTAATAATGTTGATTTACTCGGTATGTGGGTTGAAATAAAAGTAATTACATATTTAATAGTAATAAGATTGGAAATCATGTGTATGTATATATCTATAGTATATCTGAAAATTCTCTTTTGGAAGATGATTTAAGAGATATATTCTAAAATTCAAAGCTTTTTGTGTGGGATACGTATTAGGCGGATGACCAAGAAAACTGAACTTTGTAAATAAGCAGACAATGAACAAATTATTTTGGATAAGAAATTGGAATGGTTAGATTAGATTTATGCTTGAATGAAGAGGAAGAGTCTGGGCGTTGTTACAAAGGAAAATGCTGTGACTTTGGCTTTTTATGTGAGACCCACAGTCAAATTTACTTTTCTTTTGTTTATTTAATCCTAAAAGTTTGTCCACTTTTAACTAAATCAATTTTATATGCTTCCTTTATTGAAAATAAATCAATCCAAGTAAATGGCCCCACTAAAAATACTTGTCAACAAGTGAAAGGAACCTCATGCAACTATTGTTGGTTGCATCTCATGCACCAAAAAAATTTTCGTGATGAGTTTGTGACTTTATTGATTGATGAGGTGGTTGAGAATTGATTATGATAACTGTGTGGATTAGAATTAGTGTACAGAGAAAAAATCTCTGCAGACTCCAATGTTTAAGAAAATAGAAATTCTAGGTCATTCTTTTATATGGAAAAGGGATCTCACTTATACTTTTGCACTTTGCTAAGTTTATGGGGAAAAGGGGTTTTGTTTTACTTTTTTCAGTTATTAAGTACGTATCATTTTTCACGTTTCTTCTCATTTCCCCAGATACTCATATCTTTTGTTCTTTTCCCTTATTTATAAGCGTACATACAATTGTGGGAAACAAAGACAAAATCAAGAAATTAGGAAAGGAATGGAGAAAGAAATGGAAGGAAACACTTTATTGCATGGCTTCCAAATTTAAGGGGAACTCTGACCAGTTGAAACTTGAAATGTTGGCTAACTTTTGCTTAAGGCAATGATAGACACAAGAAAGCTACACGATATTTTTTACCACTCTATGCCTATTCTTTTTAGAGAAAGGCTTTGGGTTCTTTTACTACAAGATATATCTCAAGACACTTTCAAGAATATTTCAACGTTTTAGTATGATGTTTACCCAAGGGAGAATGAAGAAATGAAGAAAAAATAATAGAGGATAGATGGGAGGCAATGTGAATTTCTGAAATAGAGGTTTTGGAATAAAAGGAAAGTTCTCCTCTATCTTGTATAAATTTACAAACGAAATTATTTCTAAATTTATTGATGTAAAATAGATGTCTTCTATATCCGCGCAAGCGCGGATTAGTTAACTAGTATCTATATCTATATCTATATCTATATTTATCTATATCTATATCTATATCTATATCTCTATATCTTCTAATTCAGAAACATAGAAGAGTGATGTGGCACCTCTCTTTGGCCAAGGATTCTACTTATCTTTTTTCTCCTTTTTTTTGGCCTTTGTTTCTCTTAATTAGTTTATTACAATTATAGGAAAAAATAAAAATAAAACGTCTCCAAAATGTCTGTTGGTAACAGTTATACCATTTAGTATTTATTAGTCATATATTATGATCTTTACCATTTGGAGGTTACACCATGAATCATTTCCCCTTATTTACTATCCTTCTCCTATATAATAAGGAGCAACTTTAAGAATGACCTTCACCGTCTTATACACAGGTTTGTTCTTCTTATTTTCTCTTTATGTACTTTTGAGTTCGGATAAAGATGAAAACCTATAGCATAATCTACATTTAGTCACCAAATGTGTTTTCTTTTCCCTCTTCCCCAGCATCTATGTAAACTCCATTATGCAATGAATAGTGTTTAATTTCTATGTAAACTACATCTCCAAAAAATATGAAATCTACTAATAGATGCTTCTTGATTTTTTTAATTTTTATTTCAAGCTTAATATTTCTATCCTACCTCTATGTTTTGTTAATGCAATGAACAAATAATTTGCCGAAGTGATTAATACTCGGATTATACTCAATTTTTCTATATACTATTTGTTTTTAGAGTTGGTTTTAAGGAAAAACCTTAAGTATGGTCTACACAAACTTTGTTTAATCAAAGTTATTCGTTTCTTTTGCCAACTGCATTTACTATCATTTTCTGTACGTTACTTAGCATTTTGAGAATTGAAGAGATTAGTCCAATACCAACAGAGAGGAAAGCCAGAAAATATTTATTTTATTTGTGTTACTTAGGATATATGAAAATTGACATTTCGGTGGTATTCTCCTCCTTTGCTATGTTATTTTCTTGAAAGCTTTGATTTAATTCCTTATTCTGGCAATAGCATGTTTTATACTTCTCATCTGAATTTTGTGTTTTATTAGAGTATGCATAAAGATGGATTACTTGAGGGGTTGCAAGGTAATATTTTACGATTTTATCGTCTCCGAATAGAGCTTGAATTATTTAATTAGCACTCGGTTTTTTTTGTATCCTTGACATTTCTTCCATACCTATATTTGTTTTTCACCTATTTTTCTTCCTACAAACTTTTTAAGTGAAATTGTTTTTTCTTTCATTGGTCATTGCAGTCTAATGCAGGAAATAAACAAGTACAAAGATCCGTACATAAGGAATTAGTTTTCAAGGGTGATATAGGAATATGAAATTATGACAGAATTTTGGAAGGGTGATATTTTTTTCTGGGTAGAATACTTATGATTATATGCAACAACACAAAATATGGGGTCACAAAGGACCAAGTGTTCAGATGATGAAGAGCCAATATAAAAAGCTGAAATACTACTAACAACAGTAATATTGTCCAAAATTATCCGAGGAAAAGTATATCCTGATTTGTTCGCGTGAAAAAACAACGAAAAAACTAACATGTAGAAAACAGGATCAAAAGACTATTTCCAGGCTCTATTGTTCTTTGGTCTGTAACTCCTTTTCCTCAGGAAGCTATGTATGAGTTTGAGAAGAATAAAAACATGATGAAAACAAAAGATTTGTAACATGGGGAAGAAGTTGGAGAAGAATTTTTTTGAAATGTACAAAAGATAATCACAATACTAGATTGGCCTTATGAAAGTGAAATATTAAGCTTAGACAAAGAAGAGATCTCACGATCAAACTTATATTATAAATAAATACTTATTATTGGCTTTTTACTGTTACTTTATTTTCTTTTTCACTCCATTTTTTGAAACAAGCATGTACCTGATGTTTTGGGCTTTTGGGCTTATATTGGTTTAGTTTTTCAAAATTTCCTTTTATGCTTTTTTGGGTTTGATTTATAAAGTGTGTATCTACATCTATATCTATAGACTATATCATAGCTCTTGGCCTCAATTCCATTAAAATGTAAGAAAAACAAGTGGTTCTAACAATGACTCTTTCTTCACGAGAAATTTTATTTTGTGGGTTATATAACCAACACTACTTGTATGAGGCAATCTAATTACTTGACATGTGGATACTTATTTTAAACCATAAAACAAAAAAGTCTTATTTTAGTCCAAGCATCTCCTTAATTAAAATGCTACAGAAAAAGAAATAGAAAATACCCATGATCTCCTAATCAGTGAGGAGATCTCATGGCTTTTACATATATGCTAACGAGGAAATTTCATAGCACCATACGAAAAGTTTTACTTTCTTACATATTTAATCGCACTCCTGTTTATTCAAATACATTGTTGCTAAGCTTCTCATTCATTGTTTACGAGTTGCATTAATTTTATTTCACATACACTTTAAAAAAATTAGTACTTAGTTTATAAGATTAATTACGCACAATTTATTTTATCATTATGATCTACAAAATTAATTCAATTAAATTAGAAAGTGAAGTATTTACACATAATAAATAAATTAGATCAAAGATTTCATTCTTAAATAAATAAAAAGTGCACAACAAGATAAGAAATGCAACTAGCATGGAACTACAAGTTGAAGGTTACCTTCATGGTAAAAATCATCATTGTCAGTAAGTGAATCTCCCATATTCCTCAAGTACAATGTTTTTGCTTGCGTTTCTTCTTATCTTCTATAGAACTACAAGTTGAAGCTTGACAAAGCTACAAGTTCTGAACGAGATTTTACAAAGCTGTAATAGTATTGTTATTTTTTTGTAATTAAGGGGTAAAATTTGTATATTTGTGTAAAAAACCTTTTTTTTTTTAAACCCCACCCGTTCCCCTCTTTCAGAATAAATAGTGGCCCTCTTAATTTTTACTTCTATGGTAACTCGAATCCACAACCTTATGAATGTAGGTGAAAGATGCTTACTATCCGAGCAATCCTTGCTTGTCAGGCTTTGCAAACTTGGACATAGAGTTTTCAGAAAAAAAAAAAAAAGGTTGTTTACAATTACTTATGTAGTTTATGGACCGGTTGACTAGTTTCTTGTAATACAAAAAATCTCCCTTAAAATAACTCCATTTTAAAATACTAGTACATTAGGTGTCCACTCCAGTATCCTAAATTTTCAAAACTTGACCACTCCAACTTTTCTTAATCTCAATATTACCCCTCCAACAATCACAAAACCATGGATTCCACTATACTTGTTTAACAAAATTCGTCAAGAAAATTAAAACCATATTATTATGTATAGATCAGGAGCTGTAATGGCATGGAATGTATTCAGATTTTGTACGGCGTTAAGAGGGCTAGGCTCGATCATGATTTTATTAGTTCTTGGAGTTGTTGGTGTTACTTATTACGCTCTTGTTTTAACTAATTATGGTCCTTCTCTTGCTACTTCTGCTGGTCTTCTTGATGCCCTCATTGCTCTTTCACTACTTGTCTTGTTCCATTGCCTGGTAAATTTTTCTTCCCATTTTTCTGCTTTTTAAATACTATTTTTAGGTGTTTAATGTATTTTAGACTTTACAGACCTTTAGCCGGGATACATAGATTATACACTTAAGGGGTGCTTTGGTTACCGGAACTGAAATATAAGAATATCCCATAATTTTATGATTATATTTATCCCAAGATTGTACAACAACAGCATACCCGGTGATATCCCATAAGTTGGGTATGGGGAGGGTGAGGTTTACACCGACCTTTCCCCTACCTTGAGTAAGGTTGTTACCGATAATCCTACTTCATATATGGGATAGGATAATACCATGATTTTGGTATAAAAGTTATCCCAGATTAGCTAATTTCACTAACAAAACGTGGGATAAATGTAATCCCAAATTTATTACTGGTATTAGTATCCCAATCCCACCAACCAAACAATTCCTATTAACATATTATACATGGAATATATAGAAAATGACTATTTTTTGTTTCAACTTTCAACGGCCTAGATACTGTTCAGGTAGTGTTAAAATTCCAATTATGATCATATGGCTTAATTTGCTTGTAGGCCATGTACTTAAAATTTTGGTGGTTAATTTGTCTTATTACTCACTCTATTCTAATTAATGTGGAACGATTTAGTTTATAGTCTACCCCAAAAAGGATGACACTTTCCTATTTTAGAAATGGTTTAACTTTGAACTTTTCATTTTAGCTTTAATGATGATTTATAGCCCCAGAAATTTCTGTAGCTTGTCTTAGACAAAAAATTCCAATAATCTTCTTTGTTAAGCTCGGTGCCGAGTCAAACATGTCACATATATAAGAGCATAGGGAGTATAAGTAAGATACTGAGAAGTGTTAAAGAAATGGACTAACTTTTGCGCCAATTCGCTGGATCCTGACTATTTCTGTTTTGGGCGGCTATTTCTGTTGAAATCTCGTTAAATTTGGTGGTTAATTTGTCTTATTACTCACTCTAATCTAATTTATCTGTCACTCTTTCCCTTCCGGTCTGTCCCAAAAAGGAATGACACTTCCATATATTTAGAAATAATTTAAGTTTAAACTTTTCATTTTACCTATAGCCTCGGAAATTTCTATGCTTTGTTTTAGACTAAAATTTTTAAACATCTTTCTTCTTAGTGAAGCTCGGTGCCCAGTCAAACACCATCACTTATATAGGAACATAGGGAGGATAAGTAAGATACTGAGAAGTGTTAAAGAAATGGACTAAACTTTGTGCCAATTCACTTTATCTTCAAATATTGGGTAGAGAGATTACAAGAAAATAAAAGTTCCACATAAGCAGTGGAGATTGTAGAAAGAAAAGTTTAAAGACTCTTATTCTTGAGCTTTGTTTCATAGCGAAGTAATAGTAAGTAGCTAAAAGAGTATTGTTTTTATGGTTGCAGTTGGTGATGCTTCTATGGTGTTACTTTTCTGTTGTATTTACTGATCCTGGTAGTGTGCCTTCAAATTGGAGGCCGGAATCGGATGAAGAAAGAGGGGAAGCTGATCCATTAACTGCATCAGAATTCGGGAGTTCGCCAGCTGATCACCCAGGGAATCCAAGAATACGTTTTTGTAGAAAGTGCAACCAGTTAAAACCTCCGCGATGCCATCACTGTTCTGTTTGTGAGTTCTTATCATTCACCTTAATGATGCTTTTTCCTTTTTCTTTTCTTGTTTCTGTTTTTAGTTTGAGATTTGAGTTGGTCTGTTTCCCTGTTTTAGGTGGAAGGTGTGTACTAAAGATGGACCATCATTGTGTTTGGGTTGTCAACTGTGTTGGAGCTTTGAACTACAAGTATTTCCTTCTCTTCCTGGTAAGTTATCATAATTCTTAAATTATAGAAAGTATGGCTACTGGATTTTTTCTATATTTGTAGCATATAGAAATGATGATATGTATCGAGGAAGATGAAATATCTGCTTGACTTTTCTGTTTTAACAGCCAGTTGCCTTGGTTGTTGGATTTCTGTTCTAAATTCTAATAGCAACATAAACAGGCTATGCCCTATTTAAATAATCCAAAACTATATTCATGTTTTTTCGTCCTGAAAGTTTCCTGTATTAGCTCACGTCGATTGGAGTAATTTATGTATGACATATATGGGTTTTAAGCACCAATTGGATTACTAGTATTTACCCTGCATAAGATATCTAAACATTGTGTGACCATAGTGACTAATTCTTTGTGAGAAACTTATTCAAACACTGTTTCCTGAACCTCATCTTTTGCCAAAATTTTCTATTTCTGTGAGGTGTAATGTGGTTATTTTTAGGAGTATTGAAAGTGATAGTTCATATTGAGTATTTATCTTTCTCCATATTCTTCCTTCCTGCTGGCCTGTCTATTGATGTTAGTATGCATCAACATGAATTTAAGGATACATATCCAGCAGTTGTCCTGCACTTTCTTTGCTTTACAAGTTATTATTGTCCATCTTTTTCCCAACTAATTTGAACCTTTCTTACTGCAGTTGTATACGTTTCTTGAGACCACTCTTGTCACTCTAGCATTACTGCCACAATTTATTGCATTCTTTAGTGATGATGGTGAGATACCTGGGACTCCGGGCACTCTCGCGACCACATTCCTTGCTTTTGGTAAGGTTTAGCACTCTCTTTCCAAACTTCCAATCTGTGATTTTCTTTTTGGATGGACATTTTCTTAAATTTTCCACATTTCTTGTGCATCAGTCTTGAACCTTGCTTTCGCTTTGAGTGTTATGGGATTTCTGATTATGCACATATCGTTGGTGGCTGGTAATACCACGACCATTGAGGTAATCTATGTTCTTTTCAACTTTTAAATCGAAAGTAAGGTGTTATTTTTCCATGAAATTCCTAATAATCTGAAACATCCTTGATGTTGTTCAAACAGCTTTGTAGTCTTAAGGGGGAAAATAGTTTTAGAAATCATTTCTCTCTTGGTCTTTGGGTTGGGAAAGTATGTTTTGCTAGATAAATTATCCAATCATGTCTATTTGGAATTTTGGCTTTTGTTTGTTTAATTACCTGGTAAAAACTAAAAGTTGGTCTCTTGCGATCATGAAGATTTCCCTCGAATGTTTACTTCATGCCCCCACCCCCCACTCCCTGTAAAAAGAGAACAATTCATGTAGCTTTCCCTTCATTGGCTTCCCCCCCTCCTCTTCCTTCTACCCACAGGGAAAAGACTTGTTTCTCCCTTGTATAGGCTCGTAAGCAGGATTTCTTAAAGTCAACCTAACATCCAACTGGCCTAGACACTGATTGGTTTCATCGGTTCAACAGTCGTCAAACTGGTTGTGATATTCCCACTTGGCGGGAACACCAATATAAAGGCACCATCCTAATATATAAATCAGACTTTCTCAATCTTGTGCTCACTCTTATCCCTGGTCTTCTAAAGTTTTGAGTATTCTTTGCCAATTAACTCTTTTATCTTAAAGCAGACCGATTTGTTGTCATAAGATGCTGTCTAGTATTCTTTATCTAAAAGAATGCTGTTCAATATCCTAAACCAATACCTTTTTATTCTAACTAGATCTTGTTCGGTCGATTTTCGCATCCGCCCTGGATAAAAATATTACAAAACCTACATATGACAATAGCACCCTTTTTATTCTAGCAATATGTGTGGGTTAAACACACATCATGGGTTCGAACCTTGCTCCCAACAAAAGCTTGGTATTTAAGAGGAGAAGGGTAGAGAGCCAAACCCATTATCCACCGCGTTCCGACCCGTGCGCCACTCACCCGCACAAGTTTCTTGGTTATCAAAAACAAAATAATAGCAACCATGGTGTGGTCTAGTAGTCAGTGAAATGGGAGCAAAACCTTATAGACCAAAAGTTCAAGTCCCAGCTTAGACAAAAACACTAGGTGATTTCTGCCTATTTGCCTAGGACGTGGTAGATGGGGTCACCTGGTACCTGTGTTGGTGAGAGGTAGCATTACTCTATTGGAAATTTGGAATAGCTGAGATGCGCACAAGTTAGCCAGCACACCACTCTTATAAAAATAAGAAAAGAACCTTCAGTGTAGTATTTCTTGCCATATTCTTCTTTTGTGGATATTTCCATGAAGATTCAATATTTTATTTTGAAATTAGTGTTTTTTCTGGTATAGAACGTGTTCTAATGGTCTCCATTTATCTAAGCAAGAATCAAACATTTTATAATTTCTAGACCGTACTTCCAGTTTAACTGGATAAAACTTTTTTTCCTTTGATAAGGTAATTTGATAGGACATAGAGTTGCGCAAATTTATCCAACAGTTTACACTTCCACGTCTATTATACAGTACAAAAGGGAGATATGAAAGACATCATATTGGTTCAATAGAGAATTGAAAGGAAGGACTTAAAATACAATACAACTTTGTAGACACAGGGTTGAACTGGACTTGGATTTGCTGCTCGGCTACCCTCTTTGGAAGTTGGCATTGCTTCGTAGCTTTCTGCCATAACCTTCTTTTGTCTAGGATATTTCATTGGAGAAAGTCAGTGTATATCTGGTATAGTACGTGAACCTATGGTCTCCTTTGTATTTAAGCAAGAAATCAAATGTTTTGCAGTCTCTAGATTAAACTTTAGTATATCTATAACCAGAGTAGATCTTTGCTATCAGTCCAGATTCTTAACAAATTATCCAACAGTTTGCACTTTCAGGTCAATTGCAAAGTAGGTAAATAGAAATATGATAGACATCATATTCGGTCAATAAAGAAATTAAAGGAAGAAGTTAGAATTCAATACTTCTCTGTAGAGAAAGGAAAAACAAAGCTTGGATTGGCTGCTCGACTCTCCTCCTTTGCAGTCGGCACTGTAGTGTTGCTCCTTGCTGCTGTGTGCATCTGCATTGTTTAGGTGGATTGCTTTGCAGCTTGCCAAGTGTCTTGGGTCTACAATTCCAAAAGTTAAAATTGACGCATTCTGAAAATAGTTCAGCAGTCACAGATTTTAGAATGAGTTAGAAATCACAAATTGCTCCCTGATCTGGCTGTCTCTGTTTTGCCAATTTTTACTGCTTTGCCAATTTTAACCAGATTTTGGTTTAATCAACATTACATGTAACTGTCCTGGAGGCTTGACTGGTTGAGAGGTGGATTAGTTCTGCTGGCTGGTTCGGTTTGGTTTCAAAAACTTCTTATGAAGATCCTACATTTAATCATTAAGTTATTGAAATTATGTTTCTGTTTTTTCCTGCCTCACCTGCAACTCTTACAAACTTGGCTGCTCTGTTATTTTTTTTATGCTGCACATGACCTCTCAAAGTCCAATTTTAGCATTCCAAATGTGGTTTATAGTTGCTTGAAGTCGTATTTATGACTGTCGGGCTGAAGTACATGTTTATACCATGAGCACAGCTTGCTTAATTAAATTTTATGATGGGGATGCTTGACTCAGACTGTTTCATTTCATACCGTTGCTCCATTCTGCTTTCTGAATCAACTACTGCTCCCTGATGCACACCTCAATTGCTCCCTTGTGATCTATTCTGAATTAGAAACTTGTTAATTATAACCTGTGGAATGTCTTTCCTTGTTTAAAAAGAAAAAATCATGGAATATCTTTCAAATGGGAAAGAAAAGTCACTTAAACTTTAGAATGTATTATTTTTACTTAAATCATTGGGGTTGTTTTCCCATTTACTCAAGGGGCTGTCAGCAGTTTTCTTTCTGGGCACACTTAAAGGCTTGCCTTGCTTTCAGGCATATGAGAAGAAGACCACTCCAAAATGGCGTTATGATCTTGGTCGGAAGAGGAACTTTGAACAGGTTAGATGGCTTTGCACAAGATTTTAGCAGTTATTTATTTCTTTTAGAAGGTTGCTCTCTATGTGATAGAGCAAATAGATGTTCTGATCTAAATGTTGGGTATGATTTGAATAATGAAGTACCATATCCATGGAGATACTTGGGAACTTATATTTGTAACGTGGAACAACCACACAGAAAAAGTTAGAGAAGAAAGAACACTTCCAATTGCACCTGGCACACAATGTTTATTCTGAGCTATAATTATTCGAGTTAAATTCCTTATTTTGCTTAGATACTCTTTTGATCAGGATCAGGCAGTGTCGTATGCAGGAATTTTAGTCAGTGGTGTTGACATCTAAAGAAGTGAACAAATCACTACATCATATTAAAAAAATACAATAAGAAAATGAGTAGTTTTTTCAAAGCTAAGGTCTTGAACTTGGTAGTTCTAGATAAATTCATTGCTTTAAATACAAAATGAAGCTGGTTGAAATGGTTCAGCTGCTCCTTAACTCTTAAGAGCAAGCAGGATCTAACCTTCGGACTTCATTTTATAGCATACTAGTGGGAGGAAGCCCGGGCCCAAGCTTAAAGGGTGTTTCGATTGGCTTGTTTTAAGTGTTTTTGGGGCTAAAATAGCTTTTAAACTCTTTTCTTACTTTTGTTGTGTTTGTGAAGGATAAAAAGTGATTTTAAGCACTACTTTAAGGCAAAAAAATGTAGAAAAATAAGCTAAAAGTTGAGTACTCCCAACTTATGACTTTAAGCTTTTACTTTATAAATATTTTTGAAAAGCTAATCCAAACACCCTGTTAATATAGAAGTAGGTTTACATAAATAGGATACTTCAGCACCGGTGTTTAACTTTTGTTCCCCTTAAAAAATATTTTTGTTTTAGACAACTAATAGATTTTTTTTTTTTTTTGGTTAAGTGAGAATTTTATTCCAACCAAAATAGTCATTTACATAGCAGCAGATGCTGACCATCCACTATTCCTAGCTAGACTAATACGGACAATACCAGTGAGGTGAAAGGCGAGCGCCTCTCGCCTAAGGCGACAAGGCGAGGCGAGGTGATGGGTTCTCGCCTTTGGACAGTGAGGCGACGCGGGTGTAAAAAGGCGACTGAGGTGAGGCTGAGGAGGCGAGAAAAAGGCGTCGCCTTTTTAGTTTTTTTAAGAAAAAGGGGCTGCTAACACTTTAAACATAAAAAGTCCACAATTAGGGTTTTATAACACCAAAAAAAACAAGTTGCGCTGTGTTCTTTCCTTCTCTACTGTTCTTCTTTCTTCTTTCTTTCTTACTTCATTATTTTCCTCTTCTTTTTTCTTCTTTCTCCTCTCCTTTCTCCAAAAAGTTGCTCTGATATTTCCTGTTCTTTTTTCTTCTCTACTGTTCTTCCTCTTCTTTCCTGTTCTTTTTTTTTTTTCTTTCTTAAAAACAGTAAAACAGATTTTAGTATCTACTATGACTATCTATTTTTAGTTTTTAAATTGAAATGTTTGCTATTATGCTATTGCTATTGATATTTTGCTTATTTCTATATGCATTATACTATTTTTATTTTTTGGCATTAATTGGCGCCTCACTTTAAAAAGGCGAGCGCCTCGCCTCTCGCCTCGGTGAAATTGACCCTTGGTCGCCTTTTGTCGCCTTACGCCGTCCAAAACACTGGACAATACATTAAACTGTTCATACAATGCAAGGAATCAGAAGGGAAATTATCACTAAGGACCCACTGCTAATCCTGCAAGTATCTGCTTCCACTTCTTGAAGAATCCGACTGTTTAATTAAAACAATGCACTGTGATGGTCCCTACGGACAACTAATAGTTTTAATTAAAGAATAAAGTTTTGTGTTACATTCTTCATATTCAATGTCAATCATGTACTTAGTGGAGCACGACTTTAATTTGATTAAGCTCGATTGAGTTGAAGTCAAGTTTGATTTGATGCTCAGGCTTACTTATTTTATTCATTCCTAGTACGCCTTTGGCAATAGATACCATTTTTTTTCTTTTGAAGAAGTGTTTTTAAAGTTAAGTTGAAAATTATATTTGGAAGTTAAAATTGTGTTTAAACATGCATTTACTTGAAAAAGGGTTTGAAGTTTTTGTGAGTGAAAAAAAGTTGTTTCTAAAAAGAAGGGGAAATATTTGTATGGCTAAACGTCTTCTTAGTATTTAAGTGGCATTATCTAGGAAAATTTTATGGTGCAACATTTTTTTTATGGGCACAGGTGTGAGTAGAACTATTTTTCCTAATTCTTTTTATCAAGGATACTATCATTTAAAAGCTGTTTATGTGTAACCTGCCATAGGTTATATAATCAATTCTTTTAAGGTGGCAGAAAATATAGGTTACATCTAATGCTATTTCTAAGTTATTGGTTCATGTCCAAACGACTTTGAGTCAATGTCATTATGAATAATCATTCACTTTCTAGACTTAGAACTTTGTAACAATGCTAAAGACTTTTAAGTTCTTTTCCTTATATATTCTCTTCTTCCCCATTATCCTTCTGAGGCGATTAATGTTTTTTCTATTTGCATAGGTTTATTTTTAATATCTACATAATTGGATTGGTGTTGTTTACCTTAAAATATTCCATGCGGTCGTGAAATCTTACCAAATTCTTGTAGAATAGATGAAATAAATGAATTGTTAATGCATTGTTTGATTAGTATACAAATATAGACATAATCAGAAGGGTGTCAAGTCAACTTAAAGGATAACAAATTAAAGAGAGTTGCTAATAGCCTAATGATAGAAGATTTTCTTACTCAAAAGTCTAATGGTAATAAAGAGGCGGTATCAATTTTTTTGCACTTGATATGTGTAAGTATCGCGTAGGGAAATGTTAATCTTTTAGAATATTAGTTGACCTGTGAAATAATGCAGTTGCAAAGGAGATGTTACTCCCCAAGTCCAGTTACGTGTTTAGTTGTTTAAGTATTTTCTAGTCTAACTGAGTTCAACTGTATTTAGATTATTTGATTTGCAAAGGAGTATTTGATTTGCTCAATTGGTATTAAATCAGTAAATGCTACCTACGTTGAGTCATAATGCAAATCTCACAAATGGAGATGAGATAGAGTAAAATGTGGGGTCCACGTCTTCAAACAGCTTGTGTGCTGTAGTACATAAGACACGGCATAAGACAAAGGGGGAACCTAAATTGTACAAAAATCAATTCTTCAAGTAGAGCAAGATAAAGGAACGCAACTTGGAGTTCTCTATTTTGCCCTTGAGGGACAAGCACACATGTTGACGGAGAGGTATTTGAACTCTCACTTATTAGATAGTAGTAATGCATATAAAGGCAAAAAAAAAAAAAAAAAGAAGATAATCATAATAAAAAAAATACAGAGATAAAACACATACTGAGGTTCGAACCAAGGACCTCAAAGTGGGAATTGAGGTGCTTTACCGACTTCACAGAGAAGCACTCCTTTGTTGAGTGGTGTCATTTTCCCTTTTCATAGCCTTTTGTCTATGTTATATATGTATATACATAAAAAATTCTGGTCTAGTGGTGTCGGATGACACCACTCCATAAAATGTGTCTGCCCCTGGGATCAGGGGCTCTATAGGTACTATAGTGTAGAAGATAAGTAACATAAAAACTGGAAGTGAAACAAATCTGAAGGGAAGGAATGGAATGGAAACTTTTGATATTCAGCAGTAGAGAAGACCTTGAGCCCGTTTGGGTGAGCTTATTTTAAGCAGCTTATAAGTCAAAAGGAGCTTATAAGCCACTTTTTGAGGAGTTAGGATTTCTTTAACTTCTCACTTTCGGCTTTTTTTAAGCATATAAAGGCGCTTATAAGCCCATGAATTTTTGAGTTACCAAACATTTACTAATGAGCTTATAAGCCACTTTTAAGCTCACCCAAACGGGCTACTAGAGAAAGTTAGGTCTAAACTTGCGTTTTGCAATTGTGACTAGTCTAAATAAAGATCCTTGGATCTGTTAATTGGGAACTTGAGAACCAGCATAGATAGAACCAATTAAAAAAAAGAAAAAGAAACAAAGAATCAGCGGAGAGAGGACAAAGCTTATTATTGTACACATTTTCCAGAAATATATGATATTTCCGAGTACTCCCCCCCCCCCCCCCCCCCCCCCTGGTTGCATGGGCACACATGACATTGAAATCGTCAGCTGCCTAAAAAATGCTTGTCTTTAAGAGTAAAGGTTGAATTTTTAAGAACTCACTTTGTAGGAAGGGCCTTGATGCCTTGGTTTTACGACATTATTGGCTCTATGCTTTTCTAACGGCCTAATCCTCCTGGTAGGCTCTAGCTTTGTCGTGTTACATGTTATGTTAGATTTGTTCTATTTTCATAATAGAACTGTTTGATCGTTTCATTCAACCATTCTAAGATTGTATTATATGAATCAGGTGTTTGGTATAGACAAGCGGTATTGGTTCATTCCAGCTTACTCTGAAGAAGATTTAAGACGGATACCTGCTCTTCATGGTCTTGAATACCCGTCAAAGCCCGACCTTGATGCCCAAGAGTAATTAGGGATGTGCATACCAAACTGAAGTTTCGTTCTTTGTAACAAAATATAGAGTGCGTCAGGCTTTCGGCTGACTAACCGGCACAACTAATTGCGGACTGAACCTTTGCATCTACTAGCATTATGCAGAGCAACAGCACAAGAATGTGTTGAAGAGTCTGAACAGGCGAAGAACCTCTGATTTGGAGCAAAGGCTGGGACGCTGTGATGCATTGATATGTCCATTTTTATGGTTTAAATATACTGTAACCTAAGAGCAATGCTGATGCTTCACGTCTCACAACAATGTTCCTGTAAATTACATGATCAGATAAGCAGATTTATTCTGTGGTAACTCTCACCAGGATGATGTATTTTTAACCATTATTCTGTTGTTTTTAGTCGTCAGAAGTGTTCTGTGCTTTCTTGAAATGGTGTCTTATTTGCAACCTACATTGTTCACCTGATAAGATTCAGTTTTACGGTTACCATTCGGTATCTGATACTAGCTAATCCGAGAAGTTTGGCTTTTGTTTATCATGAATTTCTCTATTCCTAGAATTCGAACCCTAAATCTTTGAGTTTATTGAAGTTGCATACTGAGGTTATATAATACGAAAGTCTGGCTTGCATCCGACGCTTTTTTAAGTGTTCCCATATGTTACAATAGTCAAAGGGGGTGAAGGTTCAATTCTTAGCTAGCGTTTGGACATAGATTTCCAAATAATTTTTGGAAAACACTTTTTGGGCGAAGTTTGATATGAAAATGAAAAAGTGTTTAGACATACTTTTTGGGAACAATTTTTTTGGCTCAAAAGAGCCTTTGAGCTCTTATGAAAATGAAATTTGATGTGTAAATGTTAGTTTTTGGCTCAAAAACAGCTCAAGGCCAGTTTTTGAGTTTTTGGGACAAGTTTTGCTCAAAAAACATAAACAAACACTTTTTTTGGCCCAAAAACTATGTCCAAACGGGAGCTTAGTTTTGCGCACTGGTGACAGTTTTGTCTTAGAAAACTGAGAGTTCAGATCCCGGAAAGAACAAACTGGTGCTTAGATCATTAACAGAAGCGTGCAAGATGCGGGTGAAATGTGATTTATGGTTTCTTAATTGTCTTAGGGTTTTTTACACTATATACCCATGAAATTCAAAGTATTTACAAGCCATACCCATTAAAAATTACAATACCCATGAAACTAAAAGTATTTACCAACCTACCCATTTATTACTGTATACCTTTGTTTTGTTATACCTTATGGGTGTATACCTTTAAGGTATACTGCATAAATAATAGTATACAAGTCTAGATATGAGTGTATACCTTTAAAGTATACTACATAAATAATATATATACAAGTCTAGATGGGTAGGGCATGTAAATAGTTTACGGGTAAGACTTGTATATATGAAACTTATGAGTAGAGGTACGTAATTATTTTAATTTTAATGGGTATTTTCGTAAACCTCCCATTGTCTTATTACCTTTCTTCTCTTCTTCTTTATATCCTATATGCCAACAATTAAAAGGAAAGGTCCTCCCTCCTATCGTCTCTTTTGATTTTGTAACCTCTGAAATCAATAAAGAAAATAAGTTTAATAGAGAATGAGGGATAGGTTAGATTTATAATTTAAAAAAAATGTTTAATATAACTTCTTCCTGAAAAAAAAAAGAATATTTTCTATATTTTCTTTTCTCATTTAGACATTTTTCTCAAACAGAACCGACTACTCTGGTTGTTTTCTCGTATATAGGGATTAGACTATAATTAGGAATGTCAATTGTTATTTGCGGATCGATCATAACCGATCGAACCGAACCGTTCCGAACTGAGTGTGTGGTTTTTTTTTCTTAAAATCGTAGTTGTCAATTTAAACTTATAACCGTACTGAGTAATTAGGTTAAGTTTTGTATTTTATAAAAATAAATTGAAAAAATATCGAACCGGACGGAATACAATTATATGCATAAAATATATGTTATATATTAATTAGTTTTTTATGTATAAATATATCTATATGTTTCTAGTTAAGCTTTTAAATAAAGAAGCATAAAATATTTCACCTTTGGGGTTGAGCTTAGGGTGGAATCAGTAACCCGAATGCCCAACTTACTATGTCACTACAAATATTATTATTCTAAGTTGAAACTACTGTGCTTCATTAGTGAATTATATTCAACAATTCTCGATTCCAATCTCCTTTAAATATAGTTCCATGAAGTGATAAATTTATTTTGTAAGGTTTTGGCGAGGATTTTATTGGTCTTACAAAGTTTGTTCAGTTCGAATGAAGGTTTAATCTCTTTATATATTTAGAAGAAAAAATCTCAATTTTCCTAAAAAATAAATAAATAAATGAAATTTAATGTATAATTAGATGATATTCAAATATCTATTGATAAGTTCGTATTTTACCAACTTAAAGACTACTTTAAGCTTTCATTTTTGAATCCAAAGACGACATTTGGTATTGTTAATGTCGTAAATTGCTTAGTTTCATGTTGTAATGAGTTCGCATGAGCATTGGTTGAAGATTGAATCTAAAGAGCAAGAATTGGAGCCAAAGTGTGAAGATCATGATGCCACAGATGAGGCGCCCCCCGCCTAAGGAAAAATCAGAGAGTGGAAAGTTGAGGCACAACTTGAGGCGCCTCGTCTAGAAGGCCAGGCGGACCGCGTGGAGACAAAGCCTGCAGAGCGGCCCGCCCTGACTCAGGGGCGGAGCGGCTGGTAAACTTCAGAGAGTGAAGATTTTGAAGCCCAGACAGAGGCGGACCACCTCCCTCTGAGGCCAGACCGCCTCAGCACTGTGTCTGCAATTTTAGCTTAGTATAAATAGCTAAAACTAGAGATTTAACAGGACATTCCATATTACAAACACTCTCTCTAGAGGCGATTTGAAGAGCCACGTACAAGTCTTTTTATCTCTTTGTAAGCTTCTCACAAACACTCTCTTTAGTGTTGTCATATTTTTTGTTTACGCATTCGTATACCCCTCTTTAAAAAATAGTCTTGAGATTTTTCACTCTAAAATATTTCACATCCCCCATATTGCTCGTGAATGTCTTTTTAGTACTCCTCATCAAATATTTAAATAGAATATAATATAATTATTGGTTTGTAATATAATTCACTAAGTTAAGATGGAATCTGTTTTGATTTACTTATTCAAATATATAAGTTTGTAAAGGAAGTGATACATTTTTTTTCAATGTTATTTACTTTTATGCAAAAATTACATCTTCATTTTGTAGGTAGTTTTAGATTACAACTAAAAAAATCGAAAATTACAAAATTGTACAGAAATCAAAGAGAAACCGAGATGATCGAGACGGTTTCGAAAATTCAAATTTTTAAACACAATAATCGAAAAAAATAATATGATACTCCCTTCGGTCCTTTTTAGTTGTAAGGTTTGATTTTGCAAACCTTTTAAGAAATCATAAATAAGCATAGTATTTTTACTATTTTACCCTTTTATTTATTTTATAAATATTTTCTCATTAATGATATATATTTTTCAAGAACAATTCATATTAGAGATATTATGGAGAAAAAATAATAAATTTTATTTTGATATTCTAAATTGACAAATATTGTGGACTATCTATAAATGAAAAATTTTAGAACTAAAAAGGAGCGAGGAGTACATACTTTTCAAAATAGCCTATTAAACCGAACCGTTGCCATAATAGTGTCAAAGGAAAGGGAAGGATCTAGGCGCCTGACTTCCAAATATGGTACAACACTCAACACGTGTAACTTTTGAACCTATTATCTCCACTTCCCTATACATATAAAATCAGGGTGGCCATCATTTCTCTCTCTCGAGACAGTTCGTTAATCTTTTAGAATTTGTCCCATACTCGACTCTTTGCCTGAGGTAAATCACGCTTCCCTTCATCGTTTTTTAACTTTCTGTGGCATTTCATGATGATCCAATGGTCCAAACATGCTACTTATATTGGAATTGTTGTATTCGTTCATTATTGAGTGTCTACAAGGATGAAAAGTTCTTATTGTTTTTCCGTAAAAATATAGTATATTTAGCAAAGCATGCTAATTTGCGTGGATAGAAACATGTTATTTATTATATGTAAAAGTAGCAAGTTTAAATTTAAATTATTTCTTAATACAGAAGCTATCACTCATTTTAGAATATATTAAAAAAGAAAATAGTGTCACGTAAAATGAAATTAAGCCACTATCTATACTTGAGAGAATGATGATCTCCCGTAGTCTGCAGAAGTGTCTATAGTCAAAGTTCTAGTGGATATGTTCATTTTCTGGAATATTATACTCCATTCGTTTTAATTTATGTGGCAAAGTTTGGATTAAACACAGAGTTTAAGAAATAGAGGAAGATTTTTGAAATTTATGCTATAAAAGAATTAGGTAATATTTGTGTGGCTATAAAGCTTCTCATTAATTGTAAAATGGAGAGTTAGTTAAATTATTTCCAGTTTAAAGAACTACCATTCTTTTTGTAATGGACTAAAAAGGAAATGTTGCCACATAAAATGGATCAGACAGAGCACACATTCTTATAAGTCCATGGTTAGCAGGTATAGATAGTCTGGAGCACTTGGATTGTATAAATGCATGCTTGTTAAGGCTTTAATAATTCATATTTGACTTTTGAGTTCTGCTGTTCTTGTTTTTTATTTCCTTTTCAACATGATAATTCAAGATATGTCTTTTAATGAGTTAGTACTAAGTATTTATTACTGTATTAGCTAAATTGGGGTTTATACTTTGCAATTGGTTGATATCAATTTTAAAGATGGAAATTCTGAATTTTCTAATTATGGATACAGAGCTAAACTAGAGATTATGCAGAGAGAAAGAGGTGGTAGAGATGATTCGAACTCCAGCAGCAGTCCATTTGATAAGCTTCGCGGCTTAATGTCCAGTATTTTTGGAGGAAAAGATCCATCTGATGAGCCATCCCTGACTCACCCATCTGAGAATTCATCAGAGTCATCCAGCGCTCCATCAGGTGATTCTCAGCCGGTTGGTAGATCAAAGGGGCCAGTCATTATAGAGCTAGATAGTGATGATGAGGGAGGAGAAGTAAGGAGAGAATTAGAAGAGGAAGAAGGGGGTGTTAATGGTTCAAGAATGAATAGAGACAAGGCTCAATCTAATGCTTGGACTAACGCAAATCCACTTGTTGAGCACCCTGATGACCAACCTGATGGTTAGTTTTAATTCTCTTTCACTTCCTCTGTACTGGAATGTTATGTGTTTTTATTATGTAGCAGATCATAACAAGAACAAGAGCATAAGCAAAGAGTTGGCTCATACGATGAGACCAAAGAATAATGATGGAATACAGGCACAGACTAAAGGTGTTAGCTATAGGAGAGTTACATACGGCGGGATAAATGGGGCATATTACACTGCCACTACCACTCGTAGGACCGGAAGTGATGGAGTATGTTCTTCATTTCAATGTCCTATATATTTTTCTAGCTTAGCAGCATAGTTCTTCTTTGTTCCTCGTTCTAACATGGCATATGGTGAAGCAGATGGTTTTAGAGGACAGCAAACAAGCAGATACAACAACTGGTCAAGCAACACATAGAATCTCTAGGGCCATACATGACAAGGTATTTCTAATAGTATGTTTATTCTGTTTTGCAGTGTTCTTAGAAGATTTCAGAAACCTAATATGGTGTATACGTTAAGTTTATCTATCAAGGAACAAGGCATCACTATCGCCAGAAGTAATATGTTTTTCTATCTCTACTATATAGCAATATGGCACTTGAAATTTTTTGGATAATTTACTTGAAATTATGTGACCTGCAGTAGGAGTGTAGGACCGAATCTCTAGACGTTGAAATGTATGATGCATGAGTAACTACGCGTAAAAGTTTAGTAGATTTTCAGTATCTATCAACTTATGGAGTACCTATTTTAGTATATTTGCTATTTATGCATACAACACTAACTGGTCTGAATGTGCAATACTTCTACCACCTTATCTCTGCGCTGGAAAACGAAATTGTCCTGATGATATCAAAAGTTAACAAGAGAAAGTGATTGGAGTAGCTATCAGTTACGTCTGGTGTTTATGTGCACATGTTGACAGGTGTGTTATGTTTATCTGAACTTCTGGATTTGCATAACATCGCACACTTTGTCCCGGCGGTTAAAAAGAGATTCAGAGCTTGATACTGCATGCTAATACTAAATCATTTGCCGCTCAATTAGCATAGCTGAAGGATGTTCACTATCTTTTCTGGTTGTGTTTTGAGCTAATTTTCTTTTCCGTTAAAATATGACGTCCAACTTTTGTTAATAGCGACTTAATTGGTGAAATACAAGCTATAAGTGTCTAATTCATGTCTCATGGCACTTGCAGGGGCACTCACTCACGAGGAAGCTTGGTTCTGATGGCAAAGTGAACACAATGCAGACTTTGCATAATATAGAAGAAGGTAGTATGTTTGTATGTTCTGTTCTCATGTCTTAGAACGGTGGATAGATGTCATGTCATTAACTTTTTATTGTGCAGATGAATTAGCTGGATTTGAACAGACGTGGAAAGGGAATGCTGATAAGCATCTACCTGGCTGGAACAGTGGGTCTAATTTTCATGCAAATGCAGGTTAGTCTGAGAGGATATGCCGTCTTCTATTCATATTAAAGAGTTTCTGGTACATGTTTTGGCAGATTCCACTGGTTTGTACTACACTTTAGACGTAAAATGACCCCATTCGATGAGCATGTTCTGTGTGAAGAAAGGTTTATTAAGCTTTGGTCATTATCTAGTGATAGGAATAGTACCCTAATTTACCCAAATTGACCATTCCAGTTTAAGGAAAAGTGCAGATTAAGAGAGATTTCCAATTCTTCCTTATTCTTCTGTGTACCTTTTGTCTTCTCAATTTCTCTGCAAATAAAGATATTCCAAAATCGTTTAGACATTGTGAAAAATTACTTTTATGGAAACGGTAGACAATAAGGCTTCTTTAGAAGTTTTAGGTTACTTGAAATTACGTAAGTTTAAACTATGTGAATAATTGAAGTTATAATAAATGAAATACCTATATAGAGTGATCCCTAGTTATGACAGGATAGAAAATATTCTATCTTATTAGTATGGATGTATCCTAATACATTATTGTGGTGATTTACTCGACTTTCAATACACCCCTTAAAACTCAAGGCTGTGAAGCAACTCGATTTTGTAAACTAAAACTGAAAAATATAGTCGAATATGCATAACTTGGCAATGCAATGGGATAAAACTGAAATGATACTTGGCAATGCAATGAAATTAAACTGGCTCGGTGACATCACATTTAGGCTATGAAACATGAATGAATTTGAGGACATGCAAGGTTCCAGCTTAACTAGATTGCTGAACAAAAACCACTCAGCTAGCTTACCAAATCCTGGCTATCCATGGCGTTGACTTAGCAGTGATTTAACGATGGCATGGTGCTGGCTAGAGATATTGACCTGTTGCTGGATTGTGACAATGATATATCAGCTAAGTGGGTGCTCACTGCTCACTATGTCAGCTAACTGGACTGGCACAACGTGACACCTGGTACCAATACAATGTTGAAACTGATAGTCAAAAATAATGCTTCCGGACTGGTTGCAGAAATGAGACGATTAGTAAAACCTTCAAATGAATGAAAACCTTTGTGGTACAGGTGTAAGACCTCTGACCTGTAGGATGAAGTTACTTATGTCTTTATGGAGATCGTAATGGTTCTAATACCATGTGAAAATAGAAGGAAATAAAAGAGATTTTGTATTAAATTGATATAGACAATATATAAGTGGCTAGGAGTTGAGGTTACTAGAAATGAGGTATGTTTGGGTTACATGAAATACGGGAAGTATTAAATAACTATTAAAAAAAAAAACCCAAACATCGGGATATCTAGGTACTACTGAATTTGGAATAATATTCTATGCTTTTAAATTTAGAAATCTTCTGGCACAGTACTGCATTAGTTCTCTCGACATTCAGCAGATATGAAGATAGCTCTTGTAGGAACAAAAATGTTCCACGACAGTTATTTTAGGATATTCAAGAGGAATGTCTTAAAATTGATCCTTATTAAGATACGGTTAGATATATTTAGCATGACTTTTATTCTCAGAGAATCTAGTGGGTAATTTCTCTTTAATAAAATTGTTTTCAAGTTTCCTTTCTTGCAGTAGACTTGAAGATTATTCAGTAGGATCCTTAATGAAAATTAATATGTTTTAAGTTCTTGAATATCACTATGAAGCTAGCCATGGTTGTAGTGCAATGTCTTCATTGCATAATTGGTAGAAGTAAAATTGTAATATCTGCTTGTAATCTCTTACTGATTTCAAATACTTAATTTGAAACTTCTTGCGTTTTGCTCATGATATTCCATCTTTCGGGACTGCACAATTTAAACAACATTGATTGTGTATTTTTCCATCTTAGTTATCATCATTCAAATCAACTCTATGATGTTTCTTAAGAAATATGAAACAGAAGAAGGAAGAAAAAGCAAAAGAGAGGAAGTGAAGAATTAGATTAGTATAATGTCTATGCGCATAAGAGATAAGATTAATAGATAGAGAGAGAGAGGAGGGAGAGAGAGAGGGGGGGGGGGGGGGGGGGATGGAGGGTGCAGAAGAATGGAGAAAGGAAGAGGAAGGAGGGTCATAGGAGGCTGGTCTATAGTTCCAGTCAGCTATCAAAACGTTTGACTAATAGATTAAAACATGTCTGTAGCTACGTTAGTTTATTTGTAGGTAATCTAGAAAACTTTATTTCTTTCTAATGATAAAAATAAAGCCCCCGTATAAAATGAAGGTAGGAATAATATAAAAATGGAAGAATTTATCTTGGTAACTTGTATGATCTATCCTCTGGGGGTGATAATGTTTAAATGAACTCTGAGCTGTGTAGATAGATCATGTAAAAGAATAGAAGTATTCAATCCAATATCCTAAGATAACAGGTGTACAAAACACATATTCTTTGAATGATCTTTTACAACGAACATTGGACACGTATACATTTCAACACCCTCTTGCACGGTGGGCCACATATACATCTCAACACAAGGCGGCAAGTGTAGCCCAATTTTTAGGATTCACACATGAACTTCAGCGCAGACTTACGAGCCTGAGATGAGCTTATCAAAGGTTGGCTTTGTTACTACGCATAAGAACTTAAAAAATCAAACCAAGAACCTTAATAAGAATGGATGGAGTAGCTTTTTCAAAACTTTTTATAAGCCGTTTGGATGTTCCTTTTAGGTACGAAAGGGTACCTAACAATTGGGAGGTCTGAGGTATACTCTTGACATGCTTGCTTGGGCTCCTAGTTTCTCTTTTCACTAAATCAGCACGTATACTTCTATTAGTTGTAAATCATGGAAGGTATACTACGCCTGTGTAGTAAAACTACTTTTGCATGGAATACTGGTCTTGTTGAGGGGAAACAGCTTTCTCAAAAAATAGAACTTTCAAAAAGACCCAGCCTCTTAAAATCTAGCTTTCGTTCTCAACGCCTATCTCTGTTGCAACAGTCATCCTAAGCCCAATCTGATGTCCTGCTAGTTCAGTAGTTTCTTTGTTATTAAGGTATTTGTTAGAATGAGGTCGGCCTTTGGTTGGATAAAGCTTATCCATAACTTTCGGTTGTTCACTATTTTTTTTTGCAGGAACTAGTAATAATTGGGTGACTAACTGGAATCCTGAATTCAGAGATCCCTTTGGAGGTCTGAGAACAAACCGCAATGCTCAGCCGGAGCCTTTGCGTGGAAGACCAAAAAAGGTTGTCACAATCAACATAGAGTAAGCTCCCATATTAATCACTTTGCTCAGACGCTGAATGTCTTCGTGGGCATTCAATATCATCTTGCTTCCTGTATTATGAGCTATGACAGGAGAAGAAATAGCACTTGCATTTACTTCTTTGTTTTTTTTCCTTCTGAAAGGAAATGTGTGTTGTAGTCATGATGTCAGTAGGTATAGTTCACTATAGATTGCTGGAATAATAGGGTAAATTTAGAAAGCACTGAAAAAGGGAAAAATTTAGGAGAACTGAGGATGAGCCAAAGAGAGGCTGAAATGGCGATTCTACTGTTGTACAATATTACATTTTTCTTGTTTGTAGTTTTTGTTTTATTTACTCTTTCTGCTATGATTAAGCGTTTACTTATTTCGTGTGGTGTGGGGGCATGAAATATTAGTCCTCATCAGTGGATTTGGTTTCCATATAATCGTGCTACAGATTAATGTTGACAGAGCCGAAAATCAACTCAGTTCTATGAATTTTATTCGTTTTTTCAATGGCGGGGTAAAAAAGTGCTGCATGTCTCTGTTTGTGCCAGTATAGAGAAGAAAAAGCAAGGGTTAGCATCCAATTTTTACTCGCTTACCTTTTAAATCTTATCTGAAAGTTCAATTAGGTATGATCAGGTCAAACGTTCTGTCTTCATGATATGCAAGGAAAGTTTGTTTCATGTTAATGGTTTACTTATAAAGAACAAGGATTCAGCATTTGTCACACATGGTCTTGGCATCAAATAATATACAGGCCAATGATCTCTTCAAAGCCTCTAATTTGGAATAAACCAGTCTCCTATAATTCTGCCAATGTTACTTTGGAAACGAATTCCATGATTATAGTGGCAATGATTAGTGGGCAGTTCTATATCCCATGAAGAGAAGGTTCTGAAAGTTGGACATCTTAGTTGAACTATAACCTTTTACATTGCTTGAGAGAAGCTTACGGGGTTATAGATGGACTAGCCAAGTTTGGCAGAACCAAGAAGAATTACTCATGCATTTCGTAACGTACTGAGCTGCCAAAAAGATGCTAGCGGTGCTTGCCATGGATTGTTCAAGTGTAAACATTCATGACTTAGGCAGGTCAAAAGTTAAAGAAAGTTAAACTTTTACCAATGACCCATGATTGTATCCATTCTCGGACTTTGTGGAAGTTAGTAGTTGTGAATTCCTTTCTTTTAGATCACTGGAAGGGAACAAAGGTACAGAGTGTAGCATCATGCAATTATAATATACCAGCCTTAAAACCCTTCAAATTAGGGGTGGCAATGGTTCGGTTCGGTCGGTTTTTTAAAAAAAATTGTGCCATATTAATTTTTCAGTTATTCTAGTATTATAACAAAAAAAAATTAAATTTTTGAAATCATCCTAATTATATCTGTTTCCGTACAGTTCGGTTAATTTTTGATATTTTTTTAACATCTTAAAAAAATTACCACATCAACAAAATTATATTTTGGCATACAAGGTAACAACATTGAAAATATGTCTCTTTCATGGCAAAGATTAAACCAAAATATAAATATCATCTGGCTTAAGTAAAAAATATTAGAGACAACAATTATATCACATTCAATTGAATATTTGGTGAAGGGTTCCTAAATGGATTAATTGCAATATGAGATAGTGAAACACTTTTGAATGCCAAGTGTCAAAACAACATTATAAGAGAGTGGGTAAGAATGAATAAGCAAAAAAAGCTAGACAATCATTTGAATTATTTCAACGGTTAAACTCACGTTCGTTCACTTTTTAAAAAAGATATTTGATTATAATATATTGTTCTATATCAAATCAAAGTTCAAAATAAATGTAAGTCAACATAAATTTTAAATGAGAATAAACCTTACCTAAAGTGAACAAAATCTGCAAGATGCACAGAATTGGTCTGCGGAGATAGCACTACATTATTGAAACATGTTAGTTCCAACTTTTAGTAGTACTATCAAAGTAGGGTGGAATATTGTGCATATTGATTTCGCTACAAGGATTAAGGGTGAAAAAATTTATGATTTT
Organism: Petunia x hybrida; assembly: GCA_037355625.1. Classification (NCBI taxonomy): domain Eukaryota; kingdom Viridiplantae; phylum Streptophyta; class Magnoliopsida; order Solanales; family Solanaceae; genus Petunia; species Petunia x hybrida. The sequence continues at coordinate 1,766,828 of JBBBVM010000648.1, forward strand.
TTGTTTTTAGATTTAATTAAATTGTATATAGTAATTCATATAAGCTTTGTATAAAAAAAGTATATTTTATGCAATAAATTTATTCGATTTGATTCGGTTCGATATGGTATTTTTTAAAATAAAATTAAAGACCCAACCTAATGATCTGTACGGTTGTGACTTTGCATAAGAACCTACGGTTTTATTATAAAGAACCTAAAGTTTGATTCGGTACAGTTCGATTCGGTGGCGTTATGTCAGCTTTCAGAAAACCATTGACAACCCTGCTCCAAACCCAACCACTCCATGTAGAATTTATAAATAATAATAAAGAAAAAGATTAGGTTTTACATTAGAAAGCATTTGAATTTTCATATAATTGGGTGATTTACAGAAATAGGACACTTTCTGGCTTGCCCCGTCATATATTTGATCCCTCAAAGAATGTCATACAAAAATGGCCCCATAAGAAATTTCCTGGCGAGCGCCAAATCTTTTCTATAGCAAAGAACTGGCGATTGCCAACAAATTTTATTGGTGGGGATCATTTCCATAATACTTTCTTACATGGATAAAAGTTGTAGCAGCATCACCAAAAGTGTCTATTTCATGCAAAATTTTTCATATTTTTGCATGGAAAATTTGCATGCAAGTACAAAATGTGAAACTTAATTCCAAAAAATAGAGAAATTTTGGTACAATTACACAATATAAATGAAACGGAGACTTAATTACAAAAATAGCAAAAGTATATAAACCCTAACATAAAAAAAAAAACCTAGCCTCCTCCTCTCATCTTTCCCATTTTCTCTCCATTCTTCATCCTCCTTCCTCCTGCCGCCGACCACCACCCACCCGCCGCCGAAAAATTAAAAAAATACATTTCCAAATTCCTCTCTACACCCTCTTTCTATTTTTGCTACTATTTTTCCCAAATTCTCGTAGAATCGGCGTAGATCTAGCTTCAAACTTTCGGCCAACACCTAATTCCGGCCACCAAGTCACTTTTTCGATAAGTTTTTATGTATTTCCTACCCTCTCACCCTCCTCCATCACCTCCCATACCATGATTCCCTATATTTGATTATTTTTCTTCAAATATGATGATTTTTCAGTAAAATTTAGTATTTTTCTGCTACATTTTGTGTTTTTCGATCATTTTTTATGTTTCCTCAGATTTGATGTTTTTTTCTTCATATTTTTACTTTTTTGTATCTCACCGTATCTAGCTGTTTCTGCACGGTACTGTTTCTATATTTTTGCATTATTTTTGCACTAATTTCTGCACTGTTTTGCCTGTTTCAGCCTGTTTACGCAATGTTTCAGACTGTTTCAGGCTGCTTCTGCACCGTTTCATATTGTTCTGCACCATTTCAGATCGTTTCTAACTGTTTCAACAGACTTGGACGACGGCAGTGGGAGAAATAGGCAGCATGAGGGGCGGCAGAGGGGAGGGATGTGGGGTGGAGGCTAAGATTTTTCTTTTCTAGTTGTTTGTAGCAACTTGTATATAAAAATAATGTTATGTTTTGTAATATGAATAATATTGCTATTTTTTTGTAAATAAGGTTTTAAAATAGTATATAAGTGTAATTAATCCTTAGCTTTTTGCATTGTATCTAATTATTTCTTCACTATTTTCGCAATGCTTCTACATATATCTACATTGTTTATAGTGTTTCTTCATGTATCTACAATATTTTGTACTGTTCTGCGTTTTTGCACTGTTTCTGCACAGTTTCGGCACAATATCTGCACTACTTTTGCACTATGTTCTGCGATATTTCTGCTTGTATCTACACTATTTCTGCTTATATATATTGTTTCTACAGTTTCTGCAACTTTTTTTAAATTTTCGGACTGTTTCTCCAGATCGATAATGGCAGAGGGCACAGTAAAGGGAGGGATAGAGAGATGGAGGCTTGAGTTTTCATTTTTAGCTGTCTCTAGCCTCTTTTATATAAAAATATTGATATGCCTTATTATATTTTGTCATAGAAAATGTAGGATTGTATATAAGTGTAAATAGAGGATGAAGAAGTATGGGTTAATAACTTATGCTGCTACTAGTTTGGTCTGAACTTTTGTTATCTGGAGTCCTTTTTTCAGTTAAAGCCTTATGTAACTAACTAATAACGTATACCATTTCATGGAATTATAATTTTTATTTTTCAAATTTAAAGTAACATACCTTTCAATGAAGTGAAGTGATGCATCACTTAACAATAGTTGGATACATCTTTTCAGGTATCTACTTAAAAGATTAGATGCACCTGTTCACAATATGTTGAAATATTTAAATTTTAAGTCACTTTAAATTAAAATTAACAGTTTAATTAATCCAATAGACACGAGAACTATAATATCTACCAGTATTAGTATATAAAACGATATCAATTTCAAAAATTACAGGGATGGTTACAAACAACTTAAATTATTAAAAAACTAAACGAAATTGGAATTATCATGAGCATTCACATTTTAAATTCTTCTACTAGTGCTTTTAATTGTAGCTTCTTTATAAGATGTACAAATCTAAACAATCAGAATCTTTGCAATTTAGGACAGATTTTAATTGCAACGGTAAAGAAAGAAAAAAGTCAGATTTGTTTAACAAATTAATTCTTAAACCCATTTGACATGTTTAGCAAATCTCAATAATTACATAGGTGTGCAACTTATTAACTACAATCACATCTAGAAAAATTTTCAAGAATCTAAAAATTAATCCACGTCATTCACAACCAATTCAAAATTTGACCAAATTTAATTTGGTAAGAATAGTCCAAAATAATATGGTGAATAGCACTTAATTTTCATTCTAAAAAAGCCAAGATATCAACTAATTTTCATAATCTACATCTATTAAGAGACACCTTTTCTTTTTAGCTATATATATGTCCCTATATTTCATCCTTTAAACCACACATTGTTTCTCAATACTTGGTTTTCTTTTTAGTAGAATTTCTCTCATCATTTCCATTGTTATAGATGGCTTCTTCATCCCAGGCGAACAATTGCCTTGACGTGATTCCAGTTGTCCCTGCTCAAAATGAGGTATGTTGTCTTCTAACTAAGATTTTCTTTCACTGGTGAAACTTTAGCTTTTTTAATACTAGTATTTGTAGAGAATTAAGATGCATTTGATAAAGGTACTTACATCATAATTTAGAGGGAAAGATTTATTTTTCTTGCCTATACAAGTTTTATTTATTATCTTTTGATTATGTATACTTTTTCCCTTGTCCTTCTTTCGAAAGTTTTGGCATTTGTATACACTTGTGGCATTTGGATTTGGTTGTTTGTTTAGTTTAGAGAAAATAATTTGGAGGAAAAACTTGTCTGTTTAGATTACAATTTCATGACAAGTTTTTTCATGTTTATGCCTGGATTTAAGTTCTTTTGCTTTTTCAGAAAACAAAATTGGATATAATCTAAACGTCGTTGCTTTTCGTCTTTCGGGATTGTGTTTGAGAGGCTTTTTAATGCAAACGGGAGCTTGGCTGAATGTTTTTCTCTCCTCTTTAAATTCTTTTGATGATACTAAGCAGTCACGTTATATAGAGAAAGCCTATAAACTAATCTTGTTACTTCTCCTATAACTTTGATTAAATTATATCAGATCTAAAAGAAATAGTAATTTCAATTTTCTATTTTACTAAAATAAGATGAGGATAGATTGATCTGTAGTTAGGGTCTGTTTTCTTCTTTTAATTAAATTGACTTTGTTAGACGGTGGTCATAACATAAAGTTGGCTAGATTTGCTCATAGTGATGCACTATTAAAAGAATCTAACAGATAATCTAATAACCTACTCATGCCATAAATAAATCTACAAATTTGCATTTTTTGTTTTAAAAAATTGTTTTATTTGATTCTATAGAAATTAACAAACTAAAGATCATAAGTGTATATATGTACATCTTATTTAACCACTTCTGAAGTTAATTTTATGTTTTCATTTATTCTTGACACACACCTTACATATCCGCATACGTACCTCGGATTGGAGATATTTATGGAGATTTTTATTTTATTTTTCCATTTATTTGTGCAACATTTTTTTTTTTTTTTTGGATTTTATAGAAAGAAAATACTTTGATACAATTATGTTCATGACATTTCCAACTGAAATAACGACCAACCATATACTATAGCTTCCGAATTGATGTTTTAGGAATCCCTCGTTGGTCTTTATTTAGTTCCATTGCCTGGCTGATATTTCCATTTCCACTTCATTAATTTAAATGATGTTGACACCGATTATCAAATTTCTTTTCAAGCTTTGTTCTCATTAGGTAAGTTTACTTCTTACTTTAATTTAAGTGTAGGGATACTACTATTAATTAAGAAGTTTTAAAAGAAGGGTTAGGGAATGATAATAATCGAACATTGGATACGAAGCAGCAACTAACTTACAATTTTATCCCCTTAATTTGTCTATTACACTGAAAGACTGTCAATTAGCACTTCATTTTCCAAATTAGAGTATGATTCAAGCATATTGAGTAGCAAGATGTCTTAATTAACAATATTTTAATTGCAGAATGAGCAAGGAATAACTCCACTGGAACTCACAGGGAGGAAGAGAAGGTTGGTTAATGCCATTGTCGAAGGCTACAAAGAGAAGATTAGCTTCATAATCGCACCTGCAGAACCCGAAGCCGCTAACCAGTACACAGTAAAATTAAACAAGGTTAGCCCATTTGTTTATTATGATTGTATATGTGTAACTTTCAATAACTAAAGTTTTTTTCGTTAAACAATTTCATAACTATGAGACACCGATTTTAATACTTTTATGGACTTGTATAATAGAAAGGAGAAGAACCAAAAGATCCACTGATCGGAATTAATCACAAATACCATGATTTGCTGCACGGATGGAGGACTGAACTAAGAAAACGTTCAACTGGACAACATGACAAGGTAACTAATCTCTATTGTGTGCATTATGCCTAAGGATAAGACAACTAAAGCTTCTGATTTGGACTCCCAAAGTGTTGAGCATCCCAAAATTTTGTAAATAGTAAATTTAATTATATTTGTAAATGTTTTTCCACGCTAACAAAACATTATGTCATTATCTTGTTAAGTTTTAGCTGCTCCGATTTTATTGAGTGTCGTGACTTTATGATTCTAATTTATAACGTACAATATTAATTATTGTAAACCTCACGGAATACCTTGTTGTATTGCAGTTTCACTGCCATCGGCATATAAAGGCCCAGTTCCGATCTGTTGCGGATGCAATAAGATTTATGGTAGCCGTGATAGCTAAGGTAGAATCCAGTGAGGTGAAAGAGTTTGATGTAAGTCATTAAATTAATTACAAACATAATATTTTTTATGTTGCATGCAACACCATTCTTACTAGAGTATTTAAAATTAAACGAAGGTTGGCATGCTAAGAAAACGTTCAAACAAAAGAAAAATAGATTCTTCAAACTCAGAGAGAGAGCCTGCAACAAAGAAACAAAAACGCAGTAGTGAAGTTCCTTTTGGAGAATTTCTGGTAAGCTGTTAGATTAAATATACAAGTTTTTATCATAAATATTGTTTGCTTTTCACTTTGTCCTTATAACATTGTATATTATTTGAACTAAATTAAGGTTGGGGCATCAGAATCAAAATATCAATGGAGCAGCGAACAACCTTTTGTTAGAAGCCAATTGACGCCAGAACGGTTAAAGGATATTCAAGAGTTTTTTGCTGATTCACGGAACAATCTCATGAACTCTGGTAAACATAAGCCATCTTACTCCAACGTCCCCATGAATATAAGTATAAGCATGCCATCGTTGTTTCAAGAAGAGAAAAATGGAAGCTTTGCTAGCCAACAAGTTGTTCCTGGGGTGGAGGTAGGAAAAGAAAAAGAAAGTGGGAATGAAGCAGTTGTATGCTTGGCAAAGAATAAGGAGGTGGCACATAATGAAGGTAGTATCTTTGTGAACACTATACTCTTTAATAATGCATTTCATATGTCATAAAAATTATAGAGTTTAGGCGTTTGGGACAATATTTGGTGAACTTAAAAAAAAAAAGTATTTAATTTGAAGTTAAAATTAAAAAATAGTGAGTATCTGAAAACTGAAATTTTGCTCGAATCAAAAGCAAAAGTTTGAAAACCATCATTTCAAGTGAAAAAATTGTCAGAATTTGTAAATATCGAAGGTCATCATTTCAAATAATGATGGCCAAACCAATTTTTGCAAATAAGGATGATCTATGTATAAAGTGTTTGTGCAGCTTTAATTTGTGCTATGTTTTCATTATTATATATATCGAATGATCATTATATTATATGTTGATCATTTGTATAAATAAACGAGTAATCATTTTTGCAGAGAGTACATTTCCAAGTGCTCCACAGAGTCTGGAATTTGACAAGTCCTCTTCCTCAGATGTCTCTATGGATGCCCTCCACATGCCACCATCATTTCAAGAAGGAAAGAGTGAAAGCTTTGCAAAGTTGGATATCCTCAAAACTGTTGCTGAAAATGAAGTTGGCAAAGAAAACAAGGATGCCAACACCGTGCTTGAGAATACCAACGGCAAAGAAGATGTTCTTATTGAAGACATTCCATCAAATGAAGAGAAATTTGCGGAAGAGGTGGTTGTAAGCTTGGCCAAAAATGAAGAGTTGGCCAATGAATTTGCACATAGTGAAGGTAATTTCTCCATACATGGCTCTAACGAACGCATTTAATAAGCCACAAGAGTGATGTAGTTTGTGTATGCATCTATAGCTTTGTTCTTTTTTTATATAATAATCAAAACTTTAGCTACTTATTCTAAGAAGAAAAAGGTGAAGAACCAATGATCATAAAGCTTGGCAAAAAATGATGAGTTGGCAACTGATTCACTAAACAAAGGTAGTTTCTCCAAGAAAACTCTTACAATGCATTGGGTAAATCACAAGAATTATACACTTATGAGTCGCTTGGTTGAAATAAATTTTATGCAAGTATTTAAATATGGGTATTAGCAATGTCAGAAATAATAATGCGGGTATTAATAACGCGGGAATTAGTAATGCGAGTATTAGTTATGAATATACTATAATGTAGGTATTATTTCTTGAATCATTAATATATTACAAATTAATTTATAATTTAAAATATTTAGTTAATCCTTAAATAAATTAAAAAATATTCTTATTATCATGAGGATTAATTTTGTCATTTAAAATTTTAATACTTGCATTGCCGTCGTTGTTTCAAGAAGGAAAAAATGGAAGCTTTGCTAGCCAAGAAGTTGCTCCCCAGGTGGAAGTAGGAAAAGAAAAAGAAAGTGGAAAGGAAGCAGTTGTATGCTTGGCAAAGAATAACGAGGTGGCACATAATGAAGGTAGTATCTTTGTGAAGACTATACTCTTTAATAATGCATTTGATATGTCACAAAAATTATAGAGTTTAGGCGTTTGGGACAATATTTGGGTGAAGCTGAAAATAAAACTGTTGTTGCAAATGAAGCTGGCAAAGAAAACAAGGAGGCCAAAACCGTGCTTGAGAATACCAATGGCAAAGAGGATGTTCTTATTCCATCAAATGAAGAGAAAATTGAGGATGAAGTGGTTGTAAGCTTGACCAAAAATGAAGAGCTGGCCAATGAATTTGCACATAGTGAAGGTAATTTCTCCATACATGGTCCTAACGAACGCATTTAATAAGCCACAAGAATTACGTAGTTTGTGTATGCATCTTTAGTTTTGGTTCTTTCAACAAATAATTAAAAAATTTAGCTACAAGGGCTTATCCTTATTCTTTGTTTCTGAAACATTGGGTTAAGCAGAAAATAAGGAGCAAGTAGAAATCGAAGAAGACAAAGGTGAAGAAGAATCAGTGATCATAAGCTTGGCCAAAAATGATGAGTTGGCAACTGATTCACTAAACAAAGGTAGTTTCTCCAAGAAAGCTCTTTACCAAATGCGTTGCATAAATCACAAGAACATACACATTTAAGTGTATGCAGTTTTAGTATTCGCGGTAATTTTTCATATTGGGTCATCACATTTGCAGAAAATGACGAAGTAAAAGAGGGGGCCAACACCATGCATGAGAATATATTTGGAGTAGAGGATCTTCCTTGTGAAACCGAAGCAGAAGTTGCTACAGTCATGGCCAACATGAATGACTTTGAAAGGTTCTATCGTGGTAATTTCTGAATAGACAACTCTCTTAACAAATGAATTCAATAAGTCATGAGAATTATATTATGTAGGTTATTTTCTCATTAACATTATACTGTCGTTAACTATATACTCCCTCCGGTCCAAAATAATAGGCCATTTAGTCAATCTCATTTTGTCCAAAATAATAGGTCATTTAGGAAAACAAGACGAAATTAGTATCTTTTTTCCCCTAATACCCTTGCTTCGTTTATTGTTTCAATCACCTTTTTTAAATTGTGTAAGAAAAATTAAAGAACAACATAATAAAATCACCCTAAATTATTACACTTTTTCAACTTTAAGTTTGCAAAATCTGTTTCGGCTAGTAATTGCAATTATAATATGAGTCTACTATTGTTGCCAAAAAAGTCGTTAACTGCATTAGATGGTGATTGTTTTTGCTTTTCTGACATTTCATCATCCACATTTTGCAGAATGCAACGCGAGATTGTACGATCCATACAATTTTACTCTTGAAGGACTAGAAATGCAGGAATTGCCTCGTCCCAATTTCTTTTAATTTTGACGATTTGAAACACCGTTGTATCTTTGTCCTAAATGTTTGTTGCTAAGAACACATAAATGTTTTCTTTTCTCTAAGTCCAGTTTACATTTTAATATATTTGTTGGAACAGTTGTTTTTTTATATGGAAATTGGTTAATGATTGTTCTGTTTTGATATGGAAATTGGTCCGATCTACATTGTATATTTGTTGACCTTTTTCGGAATTTGAAGGATATCTTTTTCCTTCATGGAAGAATCTCTTGTTTGTAGAATTCATAGGACAGGATAATCTACTCCTCTTCCTAATCAAATGTGAATGTAACATCCGTTTATGTACCATTGAGATCAATTTTGAAACAGGTAACTCTTCTATATCTTCTCCATTAAAGTAGGTTCACCATCAAGAATATATTGAATCAATATATCAAGGCATATTAGCTAAAGATTGTGTGGAAATGTTGTGAGGTAACAAGGGAAGCATATGTAGTTTTAGAAGAAAGCTCTCCCACAGCCTTAGGTTGGGCAAGCAAAGCGGCCATGGCAGCCTTCAAAACGCCACGTCTGTGCCTTACTGACTTGGGAGCAGGACGGACTCAGGATTTAAATTTATGGATTTTAGACTAGCCTTTTTTACTTATTGGGTTCGTGGTGATTATTTGACCATATTAAGCGATTTTTTTAAGTAAATACACGATCTGGCCCGAAGTTACTGCTTACTAAGTTTTGCCATAACTTGACTGGTAAAATTTCCCTGCATGAGTGTTGTCTAAAAGACAAGTATGGTTGCCGGTAGGAAGGATTTCAAGCTGCATCACCATCAGACCGTCACCATGGGATTATTTCCTAAGTTGAGGGTTTTTTTTTTTTTTTTTTGAGAAAATAACATATATAGTCATTTTCAAACTAGGCCCAACATTTCGAGGAGGCTCCCCTCCAGTGCATCATCTCTCCAGTTTAGCCAGTGCACTACTAATTTTATGACAATTGTCCAGATTCAGATCTAAGGGCTCATATTTACTTAAATTAAGCAGCCTCATTAACCATAGTTAAAGCCACGTTCCCTTTCTATTGGCAAGATAACATAATTAAGCTTTCGAAAATATTGCTATATCCAAAAAAAATGCCGCATTTGATTTGACAATTGTTGAGAGCTGGTTTTGAAGCATGACAAACAGGAAGGACACTAAGGTTCGTGCGAAGAACCTAGTCCTTGAGATGAAGGGCACGCTTGATCGAAAAGATTATGGGTTGCAAATCCCTGTGGAACTAGGAGTAGTGGCGCGTGGTTGTATACATATCCTAGTCAGACTAAAAGAGGCGGTACCCAGGCTGTGTGATGCAATACGAACCAGGCTCACCTGTTCGATTCTTCGAGCAAGCCCACCGAGGAGTCACATGGCATCCACGATCAAAGTGTGACCGGGATGGAAGATGCCGAAGACTGCCTCACCGAGCAGCAACGTGGGAAATCCACCGAGCAGACAACAAGTGACTGTGATCGTTGCTGACACTGACTTCGGAAGCTTTGAGACCGGGCACAACTTATGGGAACTCAACGATCAAGTTTGTGCCCGAAGGAAGAAATGACAAGCTCGAGCCCGAAGCTGAAAGCAACCGATCCAAGGAAGAACGACGCCGAACAAAGAATCGATCGAAGGGCTACAAGTGTGCCCGAGGCAGGAGAGCGTTCGATTCCAAATGTGACCGAGGCAAACAAGCGTCCGAAGACAAGGTGTTCGAGCTGAGCTGCCGAACACATAAAAACTGCTCCAGTCCTGCGTGGCTTTATCCCATTGGCCGCCTGTGGCCATTTTACTAACTTGCCCTTTATTGTTGTCCATATAAACTCCTAGCATAGCTCATTAGAGATAGTTTTTTAGTTGATATTGAATTGAGAAAATAGAGATAGAATTGGCCGAGCCATTCTTGATTGAAGCCCGAGGCTTCGTGTATGCCTTCTATGGCTTGGAACCGAAATGGATTTCATCACTAGTATGAATCCTTGTTAGGTTCAAGTTTCCTTTTCTCCCTTGGATAATCAATCATGATTTGATTCGGTTTATCCATTCTTTCTTCTATTTCTGTTCTTCCCCATCCCCGATTTCTTGTTATCCTTATTCTTATTGCTTCCGCATCTTTACTTCATCGTTTCCGCGTCTTGTCACGTTGACTCCGATTGCAAAGCTTCAACCCACGGGTTTGCTTGCACCAGCTTGGTATCAGAGCAAGGCTTGGAATTCGTTCCTACGAATCCACGTTCCTTGTTCAATCTATCTTTACTTTCTGTTGGTGTTCTTATTTTACAAAAAAAAAAAAAAAAAAAAGTAAAAAAAAAAAAAAAAAGAAGAAAATTCAAAAATTTGAGTTGATTGTTGAATGTTTGGATTAGACAATCACATATTTGGATTCACCACTGTTTAAGGAATCGATTGAGTACCCGACGTACAACATTTGTAACTAGGGTTTTTCCGTCGTTTTGGACTGTGTTCTTGGCGTGGTGAAGTTGAATTCGAACTCCAGTTGTGTTTTGGTGTTTACCGATGAAAACTGGAGGTTGTTGAGGTATTTGGGTCGATTTTAGAGCTTAAAAATCGAAGTTCCACTGTTTCGCCACCGTCCGTACATCGGGACATTGTTGAATTGATAACAGTGTACGGACGACGCCATAGCTAGCCTTAGCTCGGCTTGGAACTGAAACAATTTCTCCGTTGTTGATTACCGGAGACGACCCCAAATCTTGAGCTTAATCTGTTGATAGTGGACTGTGAACGAATCTTGAAATTTGTCCGTACACCGGAGTGAAGGTTCACTGTTCCATTGAAGAAGAAAGGGGTAAACTGTTAAATCTAAAAACCCCAGGTGAAAAGTTGTCGGCTGGAAAAGGGAAAGCGGATAAGGTTAAACCCAATCTGAACCGAGGAGGAAACACTTGTACCGAGGTCACGTGTTCGGAAAATTCCGAAGCGGAACCGAGGAGGAGGTAGATTCTCTTAGGATTTCACTTTTCTTATGTCCGAATATTTCCGATAGTGGATCTCTGGAGTAATTCTTTCTACTCGAGGTCGTACTATCGAATCTGAGCTTAATAGGAACTCGTGCGAGGGGTGACCGAAGTCCAACTTCGTAGATAATTCTTTTGACTCCCCGTGCGCAGTTAAATAGCTACCGTTCCATCGAGTCGTATAAACTCCTTCCGAACCTAAGCTTGGAAAGTACTAGTTGTGACTTATCACTTCGGTTTCCTAACAAGGAGGCAAGGCCAACTTGAGTGGAAAAAGGCTAAGTGGTGAGAACATTAGAGTGAGGTCACAAAAGCCAACGACCTTGAGTGTAAACACGAGTGGAAAGAAAATTGAGTGAACATTGCTCGAGTGATACACGTGAGGGAGTGAATTTGTGAGGTCCTTTACTCTTGTTTGTTGCAGCTATGTCTTCGGATGATGATGACTACGGAGGGTATGATTCGTGTGGAGATGATGGAGACTATGGTTCCTACGAAGGTGATGATTGTTATAACGACACCGGGGACTATGGCTCTTACGAGGACGAAGCAGGTCACTATGGTGAATGCGAAGACGAAGAAGACTACGAAGCCTGTGAAGATGAACGAGAAGAATCTTTTGCTTCGGGTCAAGAATACGGAGGTAGTGACGCTTCGAGGTACGAAGACTCTACTTATTCTCGTTGTGATGACCTTGAATACGACGAATGTGACATCGAGGAAGTCGATGACGAAGTTGACCGAGCAAACTGTTTGATGTCTTCTTCCGCCGGTGTCACGAGTGGAGCACAATGGAGTGGTAGAACTCCTTCCTTCGGGATAGGAGGTGGTGGAGGTTGTTCCATGGGAGAAGGAAGATTTGCGACTTATAGTCGTGGCACACGATTCAATGGTTCCAACTCCTATGGAAAGGGTGGCTCGAGGAGCACTGGTGGACATGGACCCGAAGAGGGTAGAGGAGGTTTCTACCGAACTCCTTCTCCGAGGAGAAGTTCTTACGGGTTCCATGCTCGAACTCCTTCCTCGACTTTCAACACTAATAATGTTGGGAGAGTGAAAGGAAGTGGGAGTTATCATAGTAGTGTTACCACTAGTGGAGGGATAAGGAGAACCCAAGTTGATGGTCTTGAAAGGGTGCCAATGAAGAGTCCTACGAGCGCACGAAGTGGTGGGAAAATTGCAAGAAAAGAGTCGACCGAAGTTAACAAGGTTATCACGGTGGCCGATCTCATGGCTGAACTAATGGGGATCGGAACCGAACTTCAAAGTTTGGATGCGAGACTTGCTAACCTTGATCCGGCAAGGTTCCCGAGGACACCAGCTTCGGAGCCATGTTCGACAACAAAGAATGAGACCTCGGTTAATGAGTCTTCGAGTCCTAGACTTCGGATCGATGTTAAAAGTCCACCTACTCCAGCTATGGGTATTCTTGGGCCTCGACGCAACTCACCCGAATATGAGAGACAAAAGATCGAGAGGAGTAAGGGAGTGACCGGTGACAACTCTCGAGAGGAAAAAGGAGAGGTTGTGTCGAGTGATGTGAGCGAGTTGTCACCACCCAAACCCACACCTGACCTTGAAAAGAAAATGAGGGAAAAGAAAGAGGGAAAAGGAATCATTGAGAGTGAGGACACCCCTTATTCTAACCCTAACCCTTTATCTTTTTCTTCTACTTGTTCGAAATCTTGTGCAGGAACTCTTGGAGGCAAACCGAAGGAACCTCAACTCTGTACCGAAGTAGATAGACAAGGTGAAGAAGATCTTTCATGTGAGCTCCACGGAGAAGAAACTACTTGTGAGGCCTCGAGGACAGTAAAAGAAACCGAAGGCCATTCCGAGGTGAGTGTTCGATTTCCTTCCCGTAAGCATGATACTTCCTTGTCTTGCGAAATTGCTAGAGAAACCTCTATGCTAGTTGATGATTTGTATGATTACAATGTTTTTGCAACTAGTGTAGAGTCGAATGGTCACCTTGTGTGTGAATGTGAACCACTAGTTGAGAGAATTGATATGCCACATCATGATGTGAGCTCGATCTTCATCGAATCTCTCTTTAGTGATGAAGTTGTAGTTGACCTTACTTGTGACCCTTGTTATGACACACCACCAATCTTTGATAAAGGCGAAAATGAGTTGTTTGATCATACCCTTGTTGAAATTATTGCCTATGGTGGATCTCTGTGTTATGGTAAGAATGATGATACCCTTGAGGAGTCCTTAGTGGATGAGTTGGATCGAATCATGTTCGATGACTCCTCAAATGTGGTCGATGACCTGGGTTCGGATGCACCTTTGATGGGAAGTGAACTTATTTTCACTAACCCTCTGTTCGAAGGAGATGGTGATACGCATCCGACTCGAGGAGAACCACCTCGGTTTGAAAGGCTTAACCCCGTAGATAATCCATTATTTGAGACCTTCTTCGGAAGTTTTTCTAAAGAGAAGGGTTGTCTTGGAGTTCATTTGGGAGGTGAAAAGCTCTCTCTTGGTGTGAATAAGACTGCTTTTAAGAAGGGGAGTGGAGTATTCGATGTGAGTTGTCGAGTCAATCATTTTACTTGCTCCATTCCACATGTCGATCACACCTCGAGTATAGTGCATACCAAAGTCCATAAGCCCCATGGTGATAAAAGTGAATTGAGGGCTCGGTATGATGACTACGAGTTTAGAGGTGATAGGGCCTTTGATCGTTACATCTTACATGCAAAGTGTCCTATTGATCTCTTCGATTACTCATGTGTTCGGAACAATTCCTTTTTGAGCCAAGAACTTGTTGTTTCCTTCGGAGACATAATTTTCTTGATCATCATTGATGCTTGGCTCTATCACAAGAGTGTGTTTTCCACACTTTTGAACACTAACCTACTCTCGTAGTAGGATGCTTTGTTTGTCTCTGCCTTGTTTGCAGGTCTTGCCGGTTTGATTTCGAGGACGAAATCCTTTCAAGAAGGGGAGGATGATGCAATACGAACCAGGCTCACCTGTTCGATTCTTCGAGCAAGCCCACCGAGGAGTCACATGGCATCCACGATCAAAGTGTGACCGGGATGGAAGATGCCGAAGACTGCCTCACCGAGCAGCAACGTGGGAAATCCACCGAGCAGACAACAAGTGACTGTGATCGTTGCTGACACTGACTTCGGAAGCTTTGAGACCGGGCACAACTTATGGGAACTCAACGATCAAGTTTGTGCCCGAAGGAAGAAATGACAAGCTCGAGCCCGAAGCTGAAAGCAACCGATCCAAGGAAGAACGACGCCGAACAAAGAATCGATCGAAGGGCTACAAGTGTGCCCGAGGCAGGAGAGCGTTCGATTCCAAATGTGACCGAGGCAAACAAGCGTCCGAAGACAAGGTGTTCGAGCTGAGCTGCCGAACACATAAAAACTGCTCCAGTCCTGCGTGGCTTTATCCCATTGGCCGCCTGTGGCCATTTTACTAACTTGCCCTTTATTGTTGTCCATATAAACTCCTAGCATAGCTCATTAGAGATAGTTTTTTAGTTGATATTGAATTGAGAGAATAGAGATAGAATTGGCCGAGCCATTCTTGATTGAAGCCCGAGGCTTCGTGTATGCCTTCTATGGCTTGGAACCGAAATGGATTTCATCACTAGTATGAATCCTTGTTAGGTTCAAGTTTCCTTTTCTCCCTTGGATAATCAATCATGATTTGATTCGGTTTATCCATTCTTTCTTCTATTTCTGTTCTTCCCCATCCCCGATTTCTTGTTATCCTTATTCTTATTGCTTCCGCATCTTTACTTCATCGTTTCCGCGTCTTGTCACGTTGACTCCGATTGCAAAGCTTCAACCCACGGGTTTTCTTTCACCACTGTGTCTTTGAAGTGCGAACAAGAGGTAGACTTCAACATGGAAACGAGTTACTGCGAATCCAAACTTACCATAATTAAGAGGATTCCCAGTAGGACTCAACTAGGGTTGCAAGACCCGTATAAATGCAAGTAGAGGAGACAGCCGAAATCAGTTATTCACTCATAGAGAGTTAAGAGCATACAAAGGCGATCTGAGAACTGTCTACGTGAGTAAACTGAAGAAGACAACTTAGTTGCATGCAGAGTATTGAGTCTAGATTTTGTGTCTAGGTTCATCGAGTATTAAGTTGTCATCGTGTTAAGCTGTTATTGTTTTTTTAGCTATCTGCTTATTTCAGAAGCATATGTATTAGGTGAAATCTTTTGTGATAACTAGAAAAGCTAGAGTGTAGCTTTGTTTAGTGATTATGGTCTAGAGTGTAGCCCCTTGGTTACAGAGTTTGTAATCAGAAACTTTGCTCTTGTGTTAGTGGATTCAGTCTCAAAATCCCAGAGTGTGGGTCGTGGTTTTTCTCCCTTGAGCAAGGAGTTTTCCACGTAAAAATCCTTGTGTTTTGGTGTGTGTTCTAAAGTAGAAGGCAGCGTAAAAGAAAACAGAAGAACACTGTTCTGCGACAGAAGAACAGAGTTCTTGCAACGAAAATCGGAAGACACTATTCAACCCCCCCTTCTAGTGTCTCTAGGAGGTGCATAAAGTATAACAAGTGGTATCAAAGCGGGTCTTCTCTTGTAAGGCTAACACCTTGAGAAGGATCAGAATGAGTGCACCGCCTACAATTACTGAAGGACAGTCGGTTCTGAGGCCTCCACAGTTTAATGGGCAATACTTCGCATGGTGGAAGAATAGGATGGAGAACTACATATGTGCTGAAGACTATCAACTCTGGCTGATAGTCTCTGAAGGAAATCTGATTCCTATCAAAATAGTTGGTGAAGGAACCACTGTCACAAAAGAACCTAAGCTGAAGGAAGAGTTTGATGAGACGGATTATAAGATGATCGAAAAGAATCACAAGGCCAAGCGTTTGGTCATATGTGGTCTTGGTCCAGAAGAGTTCAATCGAGTATCATCGTATAAGACGGCTAAGGAAATATGGGATGCTTTACAGGTTGCACACGAAGGAACCACCGAAGTAAAGGACTCGAAAAGAAGAATGTTGAAGAGGCAATTTGAGTTGTTCACTATGGGCGAGAAGGAGTCGATTCAGGATATGATGACCAGGTTGACCATGATTACAAATGAAATGAGGTCCTTGGAGATGGAATTGCCTGAGGTAGAGATGGTTGACAAAATCCTGAATGTGCTGCCTGAAGCATGGGAACCAAAAATGAAAGCCATCATTGAATCCAAACCCTTGAAATCCATCAAGCTTGAAGAACTGGTTGGAAGTCTGAAGACGCATGAGATGATGAAGGAATCAAAGGCTAAACCAGCAGCAAAGAAGGAAAAGACCCTTGCGCTGGAAGCAACAGAGGAAGGTGAAGAATTTGTTGATCTCCAATCAATGGAAGCTGTGATGGTAAGTGCCCTAAGACAAAAACTCAATCTGGGAAGGTTTAAAGGATTTAAACGAGGGAACAAGGAGAGCTCTAGCAGGAAGAACATAGTTGACAGTCCTGACTACTCTGGATGCTTCAAATGCTTCAAGAAGGATCATGTTGTCATGGATTGCCCGATGTGGGAAATAGAATGGATGAAGAACAGAGCCGCTAAGGAAAAGGAAAAGGAAACCACAAAGGATCTTGATGTAGACAGGAAGAAGTCAAGACGGCCCCCAAACTTTAGAGCAGAACGAAGGAAAAAGAAGGAAGCCTTCTATGCCACATGGGGACCAACTGATAGTGAGTCTGATGATGACTCACCACTAGCACTAGCAGGGATGACAGACGTTAGTTCTGATGAAGAAGATCCTCGAGAATTCAGATGGGGAAGAGATCCATCAAAGCCACCAGTGTTCAATGGGATTCATTACAATTACTGGAAGAAACAGATGAAAAATTTCTTGCAGGCAACTGATTACAGCCTGTGGCTGATTGTGAAAAGAGGACCTCATGTTCCTGTGAAAAGAGCAGTAAACGGAGTCCTGGTGCCAAAGAAAGTGGAAGAACTAGATCCTCAAGATCTGGACTGGCTACAAGCAAACTCCAAGGTTGAGGGTTATCTAAGAAGAGGACTTACAGATGATGTGCTTGGACGGATACTGGAATGTAAATCTGCCAAGGAAATATGGAAGAAACTGAAGGAGTTGTACATAGCCGACAACACCAAGAAGGACTCTGCCCTCATGGCAACTGATGGAGAGGAAGCTGGCAGTTCAGCAGAGGTATGCCTGTCTGATATAAAGGAAACTTTACACACATACTCTTCTGAAAATTTAATTCTGATCACAGTCACCTTGACTGAAGGATATGAAAAAGAAAAGCTTGAAAAAGATAAATTAACTGAAGAACTGAGTAATCTTAGAATTAAGCACAAGAGTCTCCTGGAACAGAATATTGAACTTGAAGAAACAAATGCCATCTTGAAAGGACAGACTCTTGTGTCAAACTCTAAGATTACTGAGCTTGAATTGGAATGCAATCAGTTAAGAGAAAGCAAGAATGGTAAGCAAGTTATGAGTGAAGTTCAAACCTTTTTGGAAGACGAGTTGAAAAGAGCAAATGAAATTCTGTATGAGGAAATTGAAAAAAATAGGATTTTAAATCTAAAGGTTCAAAACTCAAAACTTGAACTTACCAGACTAACAAAATGGAATAAATCTTCTGAGGCAATAAACTGGGTCCTTGAAAATCAAAACAAAGAAAAACAAGGATTAGGATTCAAGAAGCCTCTGCCTCCATATAATCCTAAAAGCAAATATGTAGGACTACCTTGTAACATGTTATGCACTTTTTGTGGTGAAACTGGTCATACTAAACAAAGGTGTATTAACATTAGCAAGGCAAAGGCCAAAAATAAAAAATGTGTTTTACCCAAATGGGCCAAACAAGATTTGATTTATCCATTCTCTCATAAGAAGGGACCCAAGCTTGTCTGGGTTCCTAAGGTTAACCTCTAATTTGTTTTGCAGGCTGGAGTGAGGGAGAACAACTCAAGCTGGATTCTTGATAGCGGTTGTTCTAGGCACATGACAGGAGACAGAAGAAATTTTCTCTCACTCGCAGCATTTCAAGGAGGCAGTGTGGCCTTCGGAGGAGGAAAAAGTGGTCAGATAGTAGGCATCGGAAAGATTGGGAGATCACTGGAGCATGCAATTGAAAATGTCTACTGTGTGGATGGTCTTAGACATAATTTACTAAGTATCTCCCAACTGTGTGACAGAGGAAACGAAGTGAGTTTCTCATCTGTAGGATGCATTGTAAAGAACCTACAGAGTGGAGAAGTGGTGATGGAAGGAAAAAGGGTGAATAATGTATACAAGGCGTCACTGAAGTCCTTACCTGAAAACAATCTGACATGCTTGAATGTGCAAGAAAGTGACTCTCAGCTGTGGCACAAGAGACTGGGTCATGCAAGTCTCTCTCAATTAAATAAGCTGGCCTCGAAGGAACTGGTTCGTGGGTTGCCAAGCAAGAAGTTTGAAAACATAAAAATGTGTGATGCCTGTGTAAAGGGAAAGCATGTGAGAACGTCGTTCAAATCAAAGAAAGTGGTCAGCACATCAAAGCCACTGGAGCTGGTGCATATGGATCTGTGTGGACCTATGAGGGTCAAGAGCAGAGGCGGTAAAAGGTTTGTGTTCGTAATTGTTGACGATTACTCAAGGTATACATGGACCTTGTTCTTGGCCTCTAAGGATGAAGCTTTTGAGAATTTTAAAGACTGGGCTGGTGTAGTTCAAAAAAAACTAAGTCTTGAACTCATCAGTATTAGATCTGATCATGGAACTGAGTTTGAGAACTCAAAATTTTCTGAGTTTTGTGCAAGGAACAGCATAGATCACAACTTCTCTGCACCAAGAACTCCCCAACAAAACGGGGTGGTCGAGAGGAAGAACAGGTCGTTAGAGGATATGGCTAGAACTATGTTGCTATCAAGTGGACTGGCAAGAAACTTTTGGGCTGAAGCTGTAAACACTGCATGTTACTTACTGAACAGATGTTCGATCAGAGCAATTCTTGACAAAACTCCATATGAGCTACTAAGGGGTCAAAAGCCGAATATTGCTCACCTAAGGCCTTTTGGTTGCAAATGTTTTGTTCACAACAACGGCAAGGAACCCTTGGGAAAGTTTGATGCTAGGAGTGATGAGGCAATATTTTTGGGATATTCTACTCAAAGCAAGGCTTACAAGGTACTCAACAAAAGAACACAAGTAGTAGAAGAAAGTATGCATGTTGTGTTTGATGAATTAGATAAGGAAGTGGAAGAAACTGATGCAGATGATCAAGTGATTGGCCTAAGGAGAGAAGAAAGCATGGATGAACTGGAAGACTCAGACGAGAAGGAGAATCCAGTCATATCAGATGAAGGAGTCAATCTGACAGGGGGAACTTCAGATGAAGCTGACAATCTAGGAAGTCAAGAAGAGTCTACCCAAGAGAATGCTGCAGGTCCTTCCAGTCAGATTCAGATCAGACCTTGGAAACATCAAAGTTCTCACCCCTTGGAGAATGTCCTATATGAACTGGATACAGGAATCATGACCAGGTCAGCATTGAAGAACTTCTGTGCATTCTTTGCCTTCCTCTCATCTTTGGAACCAAAGAATGTAAAAGAAGCTCTAGAAGATCCAGACTGGATTATGTCCATGCAGGAGGAACTTCATCAATTTGAAAGAAGCAAGGTGTGGCACCTAGTTCCCAAGCCGAAGGACAGATCCATCATTGGAACAAAATGGGTGTTCAGAAATAAGTTGGATGAACATGGCATAGTTACTAGAAACAAGGCAAGATTGGTTGTTCAAGGGTACAATCAAGAAGAAGGTATAGATTATGATGAAACCTTTGCACCAGTTGCAAGGATGGAAGCCATTAGGATGCTGATTGCTTTTGCTACATACATGGAATTCACACTATATTAGATGGATGTAAAGAGTACCTTTTTAAATGGCTATCTGAATGAGGAAGTTTATGTGGTGCAGCCTCCAGGTTTTGTGAGCAATGAATTCCCTGATCATGTGTACAAACCGGACAAAGCTTTATATTGCTTGAAGCAAGCTCCTAGAGCCTGGTAGGAAAGACTCTCAGGCTTTCTGATGAAAAATGGCTTTTCAAGAGGAAAAATTGACAACACACTATTTCTCAAGAAGCAAGGAAAAGATCTACTGGAAGTTCAAGTGTATGTCGATGATATCATCTTTGGAGCAACTGATGAGGAGCTGAGCAAAGGATTTGCTGACTTGATGGGAAGTGAGTTTGAAATGAGCATGATGGGTGAATTGAATTTCTTCCTTGGGTTGCAGATAAAGCAGACACCGGAAGGAACCATGATTCACCAGCAAAAATATGTCAAGGAATTACTGAAGAAATTTGACATGGAAGGAGCAAAGGAAATGACTACTCCTATTGCACCTGGAACAAAGCTGGATATGGATGAACTTGGTCCTTCGACAAATGAGACGAAATATCGAGGAATCATTGGCTCACTTCTTTATCTCACAGCAAGTCGACCTGACATAGTATACAGCGTAGGACTGTGTGCCAGATTTCAGTCAAAACCTAAGGAATCACACTTGACAGCTGTGAAGAGAATCTTGAGATACTTGAAGGGGACTCAGGATTTATGCCTCTGGTATCCTAGAGGAGGAACTTTTGAACTAATTGGGTTTGCTGATGCAGATTATGCAGGTCATTTGGTGGACAGGAAAAGCACCTCAGGAATGACACATTTCCTAGGTCCTTGCTTGGTATCATGGGCTACAAAGAAATAAACTCAGTTGCATTATCAACTGCTGAAGCTGAGTATGTGGCAGCTGCTTCATGCTGCTCACAATTGCTGTGGATCAAGCAACAACTGGAGGATTTTGGTATCAAGTGTGGGGCAGTGCCAATTTTCTGTGATAATACTAGTGCAGTGAACATTGCCAAGAACCCAGTCCAACATAAAAGGACCAAGCACATTGATATTAGACATCATTTCCTAAGAGACAATGTGGAGAAGGGTCTAATTACTATGAATTCATGCAGGACTGAAGATCAAATTGCTGACATATTCACCAAAGCATTGAACAAGGTACAGTTTGAGAGGAACAGGTTGGAGTTAGGGATGACCAAAATACACGGATGACCCAGCAGGTAATCCCTTTGTGATTGGCTAGTTTAGTGTTCAATGTGTCGGCTAGAAATTTGTCATTACTATCTGTGCTAACCTTGTACTTGAATAAGTACACTTTCTTAGTTGTTTTGAGCACCAGGGACAAATAATGTGATCCCATGAAGAACCTACTATGTACTGAGAAGGAACCAGTTAAAACATGAGGAATCTTGTCCAGGTACATTCACACTTCCCTGTATGATAGAAATCACAACTGAAATTAAATTGTCATCATATGTGTGTCATTGGAGGTCTTCCATACTCTCATAACCGTCCTAAATTATAGGAACACATTCCTTTTTAGGAAAGAATTCTTTTTGAATTGCTTGGACCCCACTTCTTGAAAAGGGCTTATTTAAATTAAGTTCATAACCGTCAAATCTTTAACTCCTCCCGGTTCTCAAAAAGTTCAAAAAGCTGCTTTTCTATTTCTACTCATTACTTCTTGCCTTCCCCAAACGTTGTCAAATCACTGAAACCCCTTCCCCTTCTACAACACTCCTTCAATCCCTCACAACTCACCCACCACTTTTGTTGAACATCAAAATCCTCTCAAGCCCTAAAACAGAAAACTCTTCAAAAACTCAGAAATCTCTCATAAAATCCTTCAAGATGTCTAAAAGACCACCTCCATCCACTCTTGCCGAAAGAATCGCAAGGGCTCGCATCAAATTTCTCAAAAAGGGGGACAAGAAACTGGTAAATAAGTTAAGGTCAAGAGCTGTTCTCTCGACACCCACTACGCAAAGTTCGTCACAATCATTGCATGAGGTAATCCCTGACCCTATTTCATCTACACCTGTTGGTTCAGTCAATATAATCAGTCCTGGTATCGTAGAAACTGAAACCCTAGTCGCGGAACTAGATAAAATAATGGGTGATGAGCAAAGAGACAAAATAGATAGGGGGAACTCGTGTGAGGGGGAACAAGATAGTAAAAAGAATGAACTTAGAGAAGATGTGCAGGGCCTTGTAGTTGGTGAGTCTGGAGACAAGTTTAATGTAGCAGAAAGAATTGAAGAACAGTTTAGGGAACAAGATAATGTTGAAATTCTGAGGGAAGATGCAGTTGAGTCAAGTAAAGATGTAGGTGGAACTGTCGAGTGTGTGAAGGATTCTGTGCCAAAAAGTCCTGAGGGTGGTGGACTTAATATTGCTGAAGCTTCAGGGGATGAGGGACAAGAGCCTATTGCTTGTCCAAACCCTACTGAAGCTGATGAGGCAGGGATTGATTGGACAGAATCTGAGGAAGAGGGAAATAAAGAAGTTGTGTTAGGAGTTGAAGAGATAACCAAGAAGGTTGAAGAACCTAAAAGGAAGAGAAAATTTGGGGCAGAGGATGAAAAGGTGACTGGTGAGGAAGAAGAAGATGAGGTTGTGTTTGTGAGAGAAACCTTAGTGGAACCTGAAAAAAGAAGAAGGTTACTGAAAGATGGGAAGCCAGTGATGAAGTCTAGACTGGTTGATGAAGAAAGTGAAGAAGGAGATGACAAAGTGGCTAGTGAGCCTGTTGTCAGAAGAGTTGGGACCAGGTCTGCATTAAAGCAGCAGCTAGGGAAAGTTGAGAAGTTGCAGAAGACAGTGACCAATGTGAGAGATAGGGAGGCAGAAAGGAGGGAAGAAGAGGAGAAGAGAGCTGGTGAGGCTGAGCAGGAGAGTGAGGCTGGGAGCTATGCAGAACCCAGTGATTCTGATACAGACAGTGAGATAGAGAACAAGAAAAGAAGAAGAGGAAACAATGAAGAAGAAGTGGATAGGGAAACATTTTTCTCTAGGCATCAGGTGCTGCCAGGTAGTATTCTGCATGATGAAAAGGAGTTTCATATGAGGTCCTTGTTAAGGATGATAGGTGATCAGGGCTGGCTTGGTTTGTTTGCCAACAAGGACAGGAAGTTGTTTGTGAATGAAGTCAGAGAATTCTACACAAATTGCAGGGTAGTAGCCAGAAGGGTGTTTACCACTGTGAAAGGAGTGGAGATAGAGTTTGGCAGACCTGAGTTGGGGGTGATTCTGGACATACCTGCTGAAGGTTATTGCAGGTATGTTAAGCTGAAATGGCCAAAAAGAACATATAGAGTCACTCCTTTAGATGTTGTCAGAAAGTTTTCAGGGAAACCCAGACTGAGGAAGGAGAGAAAAGTAGAGAAGAAGGAGATGGAACCTGGACATCAGCTGCTGTTTGAATTTGTGCATAGGTTTCTTCTGCCTAGAGGGGAAAGGAATTATGAGGCTAGTGCTCATGACCTGACATATATGGATCTGATGGACAGAGGGGTGAAGATTAATTTGCCTGGGCTCATTATTAGACACATGAAGAGGATCTGTGATACTGATCAGAAGCCACACTCTCTTGTGCATTCTTACATTATCCATCAGATTCTTGAGCATTTTGGGGTTCCTTTAGAAGCTGGGAAGAAGCCAACCATTCATCAGAGGTTTGGTATTAATGTGCTTAAAAATTGTGACTTCTTCCAAGAAAGCAGAGCTTCCAAAAGGCCAATGCAGGTAAAGCAAGAGCAAGAAGAGGACAGTGAAGAATATGGACCTGATGAGGCCATTGGTGCTGTGCAGGAGCTGGAGAAAATGGTTCTTGAAGTTAATGAAGAAAATGCCGAGCTGCACAGACAGTTGAAGGTGAAGGATCAAGAAATTGATCGTTTGAAGATAGACTGCCACAAGTATGAGGCCGAGCTAGTGATGGAGAGGGCCAAGAATACGAAGCAACTTGAGGCGCTTGTCAAGCACTTCAACCTTCAGCTGTGATTCTTCCAGTCCTGTCCTCCTACCTCTACCTGATCTCTACCCCTTCCTACTCTCCCTTGATTGCATGTTATGAATGTTTAAGACAATTTGGATTTGGTTGCGTAACTATTAACAGGGTCGTGCTGCTGTCACGACCTGGATGATGATTTTAAATTTCTTATGCTTATGACTGATTCTTGTCAAGTATTTGGGTTCTCTGTTGGGCCCTTATTTTGATATACCTGTGTTCTTGACACTGATGAGTTGCCTTGTGCTTTAGCCTAGATTAAACTGACAGGTCCCTGCAGGTCTTTGAATCTTTTCGATGATGCCAAAAGGGGGAAGAAGGAATGTTGGGGTGTTTGTGACCTAACTCATCTGTTTTTATTGTTCTGTTATTTTTTGTTCTTGTTTTGGTTTATGTCTATTCAGGTTCTTGTGCAACATGTGTTTGTCATCATCAAAAAGGGGGAATTTGTTGAGAGCTGGTTTTGAAGCATGACAAACAGGAAGGACACTAAGGTTCGTGCGAAGAACCTAGTCCTTGAGATGAAGGGCACGCTTGATCGAAAAGATTATGGGTTGCAAATCCCTGTGGATTAGGAGTAGTGGCGCATGGTTGTATACATATCCTAGTCAGACTAAAAGAGGCGGTACCCAGGCTGTGTCTTTGAAGTGCGAACAAGAGGTAGACTTCAACATGGAAACGAGTTACTGCGAATCCAAACTTACCATAATTAAGAGGATTCCCAGTAGGACTCAACTAGGGTTGCAAGACCCATATAAATGCAAGTAGAGGAGACAGCCGAAATCAGTTATTCACTCATAGAGAGTTAAGAGCATACAAAGGCGATCTGAGAACTGTCTACGTGAGTAAACTGAAGAAGACAACTTAGTTGCATGCAGAGTATTGAGTCTAGATTTTGTGTCTAGGTTCATCGAGTTGTAAGTTGTCATCGTGTTAAGCTGTTATTGTTTTTTTACCTATCTGCTTATTTCAGAAGCATATGTATTAGGTGAGATCTTTTGTGATAACTAGAAAAGCTAGAGTGTAGCTTTGTTTAGTGATTAGGGTCTAGAGTGTAGCCCCTTGGTTACAGAGTTTGTAATCAGAAACTTTGCTCTTGTGTTAGTGGATTCAGTCTCAAAATCCCAGAGTGTGGGTCGTGGTTTTTCTCCCTTGAGCAAGGAGTTTTCCACGTAAAAATCCTTGTGTTTTGGTGTGTGTTCTAAAGTAGAAGGCAGCGTAAAAGAAAACAGAAGAACACTGTTCTGCGACAGAAGAACAGAGTTCTTGCAACGAAAATCGGAAGACACTATTCAACCCCCCCTTCTAGTGTCTCTAGGAGGTGCATAAAGTATAACAACAATTCGCATGGGAAAGTTCTTTTTACCATGAAAATAATTTCTTAAAGAGAGAACACGATGCAAAAATCAACCAAAACATAAGAGTAAAACAATTTTACGGTAATCATAAAGAAAATATATTTTCATCATAATCTTTTATTATGTAAGTTGATGTTAGCCTCATAAATTCTCATCGATTTAGTTATAAATATAAAAATAATGCTTTTAGTATACCCTGAAATATAAGCAAGTGTATATTCAACTAAAAAAACGAAAAAAAAGAAGTTAGCAGGTATGGGTATTATTTCTTGATACGAACATGTGATATGCTTTACAGTCTGAAGAAATACAAATAAGTAACCTGGAAGAAGAATTACATATAGTCATCTAGGTTTACAAAATTAATATATTGGAGAAGCTTTGTCCGCTAAATGAAACAAAAGTGAAGCTTCATCCCACGAAATTGCAGCGAGAAAGGTCGCCTAAATTCGAGAATTAACAGGCTTTAACCATGGTTTAAGGGGCTAGTTAGTGTAAATAAATATTAACCCATAGATTTGAACATGGACACGTGTCATAAAATTAGCACTGCACAGGCTAAACTGGATAGATGGTGCACTGGAGAGGAGCCTCCTCGGCAACATTCAAATAGACATATGGATTCTTAAACAAAGGCTAGTCAAAATTTACCTTATATAAATATATTTACACAACTAAGGAATCCCAAAAAAGTAGGAGAAGATCTAGCTGGCTCCCTTACCAAAAGAAACGAAAATCTTGGTGTTATAATTACGGTAATTTTTTTTGTTTCAAATGGGTAATTTTTTATGAGAATTTCTAAATTAATGGCTTAATTAATGGACATCTACTATAACTACATATTGGATGTGAGCTCTTACCGTATTCAATTTTCTCTTTATACCTTACCACTTATGTGTATTTAATTTTCTCAAACTATTTGTTCAATAGTAAGATAATATTCATTTATTAGATAAATATTAAGTGAATTGTTATCGTATCTATAGAATATACAACAAAAGTTGAAATTTATGTCTATTATATACGTTAAATATAACTTAGATATGCATGATATTAGCAAATAAGTCGAGTTCTATGTTAAACATATAATATGCACACTATATCATGCATATTGTGTAATTATGTCGTTTATATATTGGGCATGTCAAAAATATGTAAAAATTAATACATATTAGTCAATTTACCATTAAATAAAAAATGTGCATAATTTATGCATATCATTAAAAAATTATGCATAATTTGTGCATATCAGTAAAATAATATGCATAATTATACCAAAATATGCATAATTATAACATTTCATGCTTCTTGGTAATCTTGTAAAGAGAAAAATTGTTAGGAAATAAAACATATAAACCTAGGAGCAAATAAGAAATGGAATTCGTCCGATGGCGGATCTAGAGTGGTAATTACGGTTCGGCAGAACCCAGTAACTTTTATTCATACCCTGTATTTGTATTGAAATTTTTTCTAAATATAAATAAATAACTCATTCAGAACCCAGTGACTAAAAAGTGTTATGTTTCAGAACACATAAACTAAAAATTCTGGATCCGCCTCTGAATTCGTTAACTTATTTAGGAAATAATAATAAAGTTTATCTTTTAAAGCTGATAACCGTAGTGCAGCCAAATCCTCATTTAGCAAGATTTTAGGCTTAGATCAAGGATATGTAATCCTGAAGCTTAACCGATCAGTGGCTATAAAAAGTTGACAATGATGATTAAATGTTTAAACCACAAAATTTAGGAGAAATGGGTCTATTTTTTGTTTAAAAGACTAGTAAATGTTCATATACTGTTATTTATTTATTTATTTTTTTTGCGTCTTCCAACTTCAGGAGATGTGTTAACAAAAAGCTACCTTAAATCAAAGTTGTAAGTACTCTTATTTGTTTCTTATAATTTCCTCTCCATTTAAATAAGCCCATATAATTAAATTTGCAATGATTTGAGAAAACCATGATCTACCGTTAATTTATAACTAAAAAGGTATAATTAATAGATTAATTGAGTTAAGAGCATATTCCATTACAAAGTTCTTTCAACTGATAAGTAAGTATTAAATAACCAGTAAGCTAGCATTGTTGACATGGGCGGGGATTTAAGTGGTTGATAGGGGTGCCACGTCACCCGATAACTTCGACCGAGACTTTATATATATAGGTATATTCATATAAAAATTACTGTAAATTAGTACAAATAATAAAATTGGCACCCAGTACACAAAAGACTTCCTTGGTGCCACGAGCAATATGGTCATGCTTATGTGTAGAATCTTTGGGTTTGAATCCCCAGCAAGTCCTTTTTTTAATTCTTGTATTATTACGCACTGCCATACTAGTCCTACCTACCCTAGGCAGTTGGTTTCTCTTTCTTTTCTTTTCCCCTTTTTTTTCCCCTTTTATTTCCTAAATAAATATCTCTCTCTCCTATTCCTTTCATTCCTCTTCTTTATTTCTTTTTGTTATTGCTTTTTTTAATTTATTTTTACTAAAATACTTTTTATGACCAAAATTTTTTGTTAAATAACTTGAATTAATTTCAGCTAAATTAAAATTTTCTTTTTTTATTTTGGAGAATAATTTGAGTTATATTTGCTATCGATTTTTGAGTGAATTCTCATAGAAGATAAATTTGAAGTTACTTTTAAACGAAGAATTGCTATAAAACTTAACAATTAAGATGAAAAAAGTAACACAAGATTATTGAAGGTAAATTAGACTAGTCAATCAAGAAAATATAATAATTAAGCTATTTTTAAGCAAATTTTCTAATTTTTTTTGTATAAATCTTCCATAATATAAAACTAAAAATAAAGCGTAAAAATATATAAATGAATTAAAGCTAATCGAAGTAACAAAAAAATGAACGATCCGACCCGACCCTACCCCACCGGACCTGACCGCACCCTCCCTTTGTGTTTGGTCTCTGTAGAAAGTGGCACCCACAATCTTTGGGTCCGCCCCTGATTGTTGACCCTAGTTGTCACTTGCTAAGTAGAAGGTCTAGAGCTCCTTATGTGATATATTACGATATTCTTAAGAATCACAATTCTGAATGTTGTAAAATTGTTGGAGATGATAATTCTTTTTAAACTGGTTTTGAAAGAGATGGCATAAGGTAATAGCAATAGAATAATATGCAGAGAGTTATCTTACCGATGCAGTACGTTATACGTATTTTTTAATACAAAGCCTAAACCTTTTTGGGTATTAAAGTGTGTCAACTTGGTCTGCAGGGGTTAAACTAATCTATCAAGGTTTTGGATTTACCTCCACCTAATCAGGGTTGACAATGCAATAGATTATTTACAGCACACTTGGTCAAGGCCAAATGATTGCCACAATTTTTAAATTTCGCTATATAATCAGGATTTATAAAGTTTGATCTCTAATTTTCTTGAAGAATTTATATACACCTGTCAATATGACGAATTTTTAGACTATCACATATTTACATATGGTAGTAAGTGACTTGCCCAAGATTACAAATCCCACTTTTAAAAATACTTGCCTGTATATGTTTACCCCTTTCGTTCCACAAAGGATGTTCTAGTTTGACTTTGATTGAAGTTTAAGAAATGGAAAATAGGCTCTAGATAAATATATGGCTATAAAATACTATTTCATTAAAAGTAAAGTGGTAAATTTAAAGTCAAGTACTTTCTAAATTTAGAATTGTGTCCTTTTTGGAACGGATGAATAAAAAAATCATGTCATCCTTTGTGAAGAAAGGGAGTACATGACATGATAGTTTAAAATTTTCTTTACAATAATAGTGTATATACCTAAATCCTTTCGGAAGTGACGTTAATTATATTAGTACAGGAGTAACTTTTAACTTGATTTTACATACCAACGGGATATATAAATAGCAAATTAAAATACAGATCACTGATGTCCTCACATATAGGAAAGGCCATTTATCTACTTATTCAAGCATGACTGAAGAGTGAGGCCATTTATCTACTTATTCAAGCATGACTGAAGATTGAGGCAGCATTTTTTTTAAGAGGACAGTTTGATTAAGAGAATGAAATGGTGATGAAGCACTCCAATTGCAGAATACCTTCTGCATCATATTAGGGTTGATAAGTTGAATTACAGCTTGCTATGACCTTATCAGGTTGGAACAGCTAGCATATGTTTAAAATGAAACTTCAGAGGGATGTCAAGGATCATATCTCAGTGGTAAAAATTAATGATGGTAAGAATTTATGGACTTACACATACTTATGTATCAATAATAATTGTATGTTGACTGCTATCATTAAAGGTTGGCCCAATTAAAGTGATCTGCTAAAGTTTAAAGTTGACGGGCCTAATTAAATACCTCATAAAGTATGAGTCTTATGTGTAGATACCGGAATGTATATTCGAATTAAATGATGGGCTTAATTAGAAATACATAAAGTGTATGCGACTATAAATAGGGTTATGGTCCCCAATCAGACGTAGGGTTTTCTTTACTGATATTCCATCATCAGTAAAAGAGAGAGTGACCCGCGTAATGGTTTGGAAGACCAAAGACCGTGAGACTGAAGAGTCACAATCATTGCTATGGATTCAGGTACGCTTCCGCTTCTAGTATTATAGATCTTGGGGTAGATATATTCATCTACAATTTAAGTTCTAACAAGTGGTATAAGGAGCCTTTATCATGTTAAATTATTAAGAATATTTTTTAAAGTCATTAAAGAATTTATCCTGTAATTGCTGTCTCTTCGGCATGATTAAAATTGGAGAAAAGGAGTCGTGCTCTCCTTCTAAGTTAACCTTCGAAGGACCTTTTATGTATTTAGCTTTATATATTCTGTAAGTAACGATACAGAAAAAATAGAAATATTTAAGAGCAAATTGTTGAACAACGGCAGCCAAGATATTACAGATCTCGAAAAGTACCGTAGAAAGTTTCTACAAACGAGTAGATGGCTAGATAATTTCTTCGGCTTTAGGAAATTTTCCTAGTCTAATATGACCAGACAATTTCTAGTCTAGTTTCCTTGCATTAAAGGAAAAGAAAACGTGATCTGAGAATGTGATCAAGTCCCAATCAGCCACTCCTATGATTTGCAAGTTTAGGTAAAGAATGATTGGTCATCTGTAGGGGTGAAACTTTTGTTAAGGTGTTAAGGTTTATTTGGGAGTATATTGTTTTCAAAGTACATTAATTATTACGATTAAGATTAGGGAAAATATTTCGGGTACATGTTGCTTATGCAGCGTCTAATTTTTTTTTGGAAAGTGGTGGTATGACCACCTTTATTGGATTGCCAGAAAAGTGTTTTAATAACGCAACCTTTTCTTTTGGCTGCATTTTTCTTGTTTATTTAACCAAAATAATTGAAATAAGAAATTACTGGCAATATTTTGTTTACAAGCTAAATCTCAAGTCTACAGTTTAAGAATTTAATTTGGGCCCACCATAATTTGTTTTGGCTTGAGATTTATGTGTTCTCTTTTGGTGAATTTAAATTTGAATGTTCATATGGTTGTATGTATTTTAAGATGATTAAATTGAAGCTGGACATCACCAAAGTGACCTCTCTTGTAGAGATTTATTCATTTTAAAATATAAGAAGTTGTGTGCGTGTACCTATGTGAATGTTGATTGGCCCAAAGGAAGATCAATGTTTAACAGAATTGCATGTACATCTTTGTGGTAATAAATATGTGATGATTATTTGGTTTTAAGTGTGAATAATAAATCGGCCTAAAGGAAAATTTACTATTCGACATGTTCTTTATTATCAGTGTTTGATTACTACGTCAAGATATCACCTACAAGTTAATGTTTTGTCCAAAGATGAAATATTAATGGAGTGTCTGGTATCTTGAGATAGGGTTTACTTTTATTCGAATTTATTTTCAATTTGGTTTAAGTCTTATGTGAGCTTGTCATGTTATTTGTGGTTCTCTGATTTAGCTAACATTACTCCTCAAAATATTAATGCCAACATCAAATCAATGAACTAAATGACACTAAGTTTAATCATGGTAAGAGAACCTAAATATGCTTCTCGAAGTCAGGAATCTTGACAGTGCGTTAAAGATGAATCCTACCACCTTTTCCGAAAGGAATACCTTTGATAAAAGGAGGCAGATAGAAAGGTGGGAGCGATCAAAACGCATGTCTATGATTGTCATGAAGAAAGCCATTTCAGGGACATTCAGGGGTACTACGCCTAACAAGATTATGACAATTAAGAAATTCATGACCGAAATTGAAAAGAGGAATTTGTCAAGAATGAAAAGATAAAAATTGTACACTCTTGACAACTTAATTTCAATAAGGTTCATAAAGTAAGAAAGTTACGATTACGACAATAATATAAAATTTTAACTAAGGAGGGTTGTTTCTTAAGTGGAGTTGTGAGTTGTTAGGATGTTTTTCTTAACTTTGTTTGTTATGGGACTGCCTTCACTCAACACCAAGACACACATGGTGGAAATATTCTGGGATAACACCTCGTATCAGTGTGTCTATGCAATGATGTATGAATTGTCAAAAGCCTAATGATTGTGAAAGACAAATCTATGGTGGTGACGACAAGTCAGTTAAGGTTGAAGCTATTTGATGTTTAGATAATTGTTAAGAATTGGTTTTATTTGAATTTGAATGAGACTTATTATGCACTGCTTCTTTAGGCAAAATTTAATTTCCATTTCAAGGTTGGACAAGTTTGGTAATTATTGTTCATTTGAAATGGAAAATACTGTCTCATTCAGATTTCAAAACTGGCTAGTCCGGGTTCTTTATAAGGTTACAATATTCTAAATTTTCTTAATATAATTACTTCATTTAAAGAATCATTGCATGTTAACTATAACTTGTGAGATTTTGCTTCGTTATGAAACCTTTATAGATTTGGTATTTGTGGACCATTCTCTACAGTTTTTTTTAAAATATCATCTATATCCCGTAAGGTTCATAGACAAGTTTTCAAGATGTGGCTTTCTTTGTTTAATTCATTAGAAAGCCGCAACTTATTACTTAACAGAGTTTCGACTAAAGAGAACTGAAAAGAGCCTTTATGTGCTTTGGATAAGCATTGATCTTGTTTAAAGTATTTACACATTTAGGGATGTCCGGCCTTCTAGGCCAAAAGAAATAAATCTGGACAAAGAAACTTTGTGTTGCTCTGTTATTGGATACTCTGAAAAGTTCATGGGCTACAAGTTTTAGGATCCCACGTCTAAGCCTATTATGAGACGAATAATGTACGGTTCTTTGAGGATATTGAGTTTGGGGGGAAGAAAGAATAAAAGACATTGTCTTGGAATATGAATATAT